>JABTTQ020002169.1:0-600000 GCA_016081115.2 Rehmannia glutinosa | reverse complement strand
CATAATTTGAGGTACTATACTAGCCTTTGTTCCATAAACTCATGCATTGAAATATTATCTCCTTATGTATTTTATTGACTCTTATGAAGTTAGTACATGCTTAAGATCTCATCAAAATCTCTCATTCCTATAACATATAAATCCAATTCTAGATCTTTTCCATTAACCTTCGCCATGACTTTAGACATCCGAACAAGAATTATTGTCTTTCCAAATGATATACTAACACCATAACTACATCAATGTATTATCATTAACTCTAAAAAAATTGAACATGGCGTAAATCATGAATATTCAACTCGAAAGCCACTAAAGTCTATCCATAATCTATGTTGCCGAATCTACTCATAGTCAATCCCGACATTCTCGATCGCTTATAAATTCGTAATGAATCTCATGTATTCTATCACATGGGTCCTCTTCCAAGTCCTCTAGAGTTTATATTATCCTTTCCATATTCACATACAAATTATGTGTCAAAACCTCGTAGTCAATAGCTCTATGGTACATGTGTATTGCATCAATAAATAAAGTAAATCTTTTTTTCTTTTCGCGATAGAAATCATGTAATTTTTCAAAGAGAGAGAAATGGCAATAACAATAGTGCAATGGCGAAGAGCAATAGAAATAGCAATAGAACTTTTGAAAATTTGAACTTCGTACCTTGGCTTTGGAGTTGGCGTGGCATAGCGGTGGTGGATACGTAGACTCTTTTCATTTATATTAAAAAAAAAACTTTTACTTATTCATTTATCGTAGTATACACACGAAAACTACATGTAATTTTTTTTTTTTTTTTGCAAGTCTACAAGGAAGGTAGACCTGCTCTGATACCACCTGTAATGCCCCGAAATTTTGAACTATAAAATGTGTGCAAATATTCATTTAACCGTATTTTTTTCATAAGAAACATGAGAAAGACAACTCGTTATAGCGAGCCATTTAATTTTTAAAAGAACAATAATTACAGTGGAAACAATCGCATAAAATAATTTGAATAAAATTTGACATCTACATATAATTTCAACAGACCATTTGACAGTGAAAGACTTTGTAAAATCGCGTACATACTTTTATTTATAAGAGAAAATAGGCCTATAAATATATTTCATTTAAAATTCAATAGCAACAAATAAACAAATTATAAAGTGTAGAAAATTCATATATTCATTTATTTCTAAGAAATTCGTACATTTACTAATTTATATAAAAGAAATATCCCTTTTTGTCTGTTTACATAAATAAACTTAGAAAATCATAATAATTCATCATTTATTATCTCAATTCAAAAATTTCCTAGAAATCAACATTTGTTGTCAACACAAATCAATTATCACACAGTCTAGCATCGTAGGTAAACACTTTGAAAATAATAATTTGTTTAACAATTTCTTATTCAATTGAAATTAACATTTAGAAAAAGACATCACTCTAGCAGTTTCATAGGGAAATCATAATTCGTATAATAATTTCTTACTCAATTGGAAACGACATTTAAAAATAAAAAGACATTACTCGAGTAGTTTCATAGGCCACCCATTATCCACCGCCAATAACCATCGTTGACTCCTTAACCTCGAAAAATCGATTATATATGTGGGGTGAGCGACACACTTTCGGGGAGTATAAATTGTCCAAGCTAAATACACAGATATCTCACATAGACATGCAAATACAATCCAATAGGACATAGCATAGATCTTTTGAAAACCGTAGACATAGACATGGGTGCACCGCAGGGTTCCACCGAGGATACATCAACCCCGGACCTCTTGAGTCCCCTCGGCTCAATAGTGACTAAAATCGACTACACATCCATGCAAAATAATCTAAGCATTTAACAAGGACAATAAAGTTTAGAAAACAAACCCCACCTCGAAACTTTGCTTGAAAAATAGTAGAATGATTTGATGCAATATCCCTATCAACTTCGAGCTCGCGTCCTCGTCACCTAACATGAATATATATACATCTTAGTTCCTAGAAGTCAAAACTTAAGTATTAACCTCGATATCGGAAGCACTAAAATAACATTTGTGGAAGGTCACAAGTGTTTTCCTAAGGTTTAGGGTTCAACTTGGTTGATTTGAACAATACTAAAATCATGCGTAGTTGGGATCGAATAATATTTTCTCATAAACATTATACTAGAATTATTTAGTATTTTTACCGTAGGTAATAAACTCAAAAATAGATATCATATAAAAATTTCAGGAAGATTAGAAATATCTAGCTATGGATTTTGAATTTATGAAACCAATTTGTCTTTGTAACATTAAAACCTGCATAGCTAAGGGAGAAAAATCATATTTAAATTAATATAGTACTATATGATTTTAAAATTTAAGAACGTATAATATACTCGTCAAAGTATAACATATCCAAAAATCATAAAATATTAAATTCGTTAACATTAGGTTTTAAATTTTATAAACTGAAACTTTTGTCATTGCTAAAACTGTAACGTCTTGGACACTAATTAATATTTAAATAAATATAAGTAATAATGATCTTATATTTTACCAAACTGTATAAAATTTTATAATACATAACATATCCAAAATTCAGATATTTTGAAGGTCTTTATACATGGTTTATAGAATTTATAAATCAGAAATAGAGTATATTCAAGATTTGGAAAGCGTGAATGCGAATTTCATATAAACTAAAATACAACTCAAAAGTATATGAAATGTTAACCACATATTTTAAATATATGATAACATAACATATTAAAATTTCACGAATTGTGGATATGTATAAGTAGGATTTTGGATTTTCTAAAACAAAAATAGGGGACAACATAAATTCTGGCATCTTAATTTGACAATTCAATAACTACAAAAGTGCTCATCGGATTAATATGAAATTTGAACTGTGCAATAACATCATTACGAAGAATAACATATAAACATTTAGGAAAATTCTGAATAGTATAACTTGGATTTCGAAATTTGTAAGTGAATTACCTTAGGAGTTGAGGATGAAATAGGGAAGGCAATTGAGGGATCATGACGTTGAAGAAAAACTTCGTCGAGGTTGTATGGTAGACAATGGGGCTGTGGTGGCGCAGAGAAAGAGCTGGAACGTGTTTTTTTTTGGTCCCATCTAATGTGGTATAATAAAACTCTAATAACAAAAGAGTCCTAATATAATTACCCTAGCTAGTTTCCAAACACCTTAGGATTCCTCATGGGCCAAGTAAATGGATAATAAACCCAATAATAATAATAATAATTCACTAATGGGCCATCTAACTAATTAAATACACTTCTTTTTGCCCAGGGGTTACAAACTCCCCTTCTTAAAAAAAATTCGTCCTCGAAATTTAGTCAACTTAATTCAAACTCTAATAACGTCTAAATATCTTGCTAGAATCTCATCCTTTCATTCCCAAGTTGCCTCGTCCTGGCCATCTCAACTATTGTTATAAGAAAAACCCGCTAAAAGTAAATATGCCTCCAAATTACTCAGAAAATCCAAAATACATATCTCTTAGGATTCTATTGTCCTTTCAGTTTGTCCATCTGTCTATAGATGTTGTAGCCCACTAAAATTTAATCTTATTCCCCTATATTGTTGCAAGTTTCTCCAAACATTCAAAGTTAACTAGTATCTCTCTGATAGTCTCGCTATTTCTCTTATGTACAATTGGACGAAATGCTCTAAACCATATGTCATCTGAAAAAGTGGGTAGATTTGATCAATCGGTCAAAAATATTCCATCTCGTGATTTTTCTTAGTTGGTCGCGACTAACTTACAACAAAGTCAATATATATATGTTTTCAACTTTCATTTGAGGATATCATGTGTCTTAACAAATTTCTTGATAGTCGTTGGTGTTTGGTCTTAACTTGTTGGCGTGTCATGCATCTATCCTTAAATTTCTGATATTTCTTATCATTTTCTCCACCAAAAATACATTTCCTATATCTCGATAAATCTTTGTAGATCATAGGTGAACGGTGTACGATAACCTAATATCACAGTTCTTCCATAAGTACATTCAAAATTCCATTGTAGGCTAATACACCATTAGAAACTATAAAAATCCGTTGAGGTCTTCAATTAGATTATGGTTTCGCATCTTTCCTAAAACTCATATGTCACTTGTGCCTTATAAATCTTATCTCTAAGTACAAGTCGTTCAACATTGTTGCAGTAATTGATTTCAATCCACTAAAAGGTGTTTCACTCGATTATCAACTTAGCAAACTCTCTCACCAAGTATTCGTATTCTACTCGTAAACTGGTCATTCCTTATTTAACTTCTTAGAAATTCTCCGCACACTTCTTCATCCACTGAAACTTCACATTTTCTTGTCACTCTAGTCCTCGGTGTTGAACTCTTAACTATACTCCATTGATTAATAACTTCAACTTTAACCAGGTCAACTTATATTCCTCATATGGTAACAATCTGGCCAAAATATATTACATAGCCTAACCATAATTTAAATTCTTATTGAACTTTATTTGGTGATACGTGACCTCAAATTGATCCTTAATAAGACACTAGTTCCTTTAAATAATCAAACGAATCATTTATCCTTAGCAACGGGTACTTATTTTGTAATCCAATAAATCCTTCATGTAGTCAATATACTCCATATATCTATCGTATCTTAACAAACATGATTGACTCTCGTCATGGTGATACTCTAAGTTGGATAAGTCCTTTAACCAATAATTCTTGTAATTGCATACTCTAATTCCTTCAACGCCATCCTATGGGTGAATTTGATACGGTGATGCCCCAAGTAAAAGTCAATAATGGATTCTATTTGTCTATCTAGTGGACTCCCAAATAAAAGTTTCTAAAAATATATTTCATAGTCTCGAATAATTAGTACATTGACCATTATCAAATCAAAATATTGGTGGCTTACATCAATATCCAATTACCTAAGACACTTTCTTTCCTTAAACTTTCCATTCTTTCCTGACATAATTTGAGGTACTATACTAGCCTTTGTTCCATAAACTCATGCATTGAAATATTATCTCCTTATGTATTTTATTGACTCTTATGAAGTTAGTACATGCTTAAGATCTCATCAAAATCTCTCATTCCTATAACATATAAATCCAATTCTAGATCTTTTCCATTAACCTTCAGTTTCATGACTTTAGACATCCGAACAAGAATTATTGTCTTTCCAAATGATATACTAACACCATAAATTAACTCTAAAAAAATTGAACATGGCGTAAATCATGAATATTCAACTCGAAAGCCACTAAAGTCTATCCATAATCTATGTTGCCAGTAATCTACTCGTAGTCAATTCTGACATTCTCGATCGCTTATAAATTCGTAATGAATCTCATGTATTCTATCACAGGGGTCCTCTTCCGAGTTCTCTAGAGTTTATATTATCCTTTCCATACTCACATACAGTGTGTCAAAACCTCGTAGTCAATAGCTCTATGGTACATGTGTATTGCATCAATAAATAAAGTAAATCTTTTTTTTTCTTTCGCAATAGAAATCATGTAATTTGTCAGTAGCAGTAGAAATGGCAATAACAGTAGCAGTAGCAATGGCGGTAGCAATAGAAATAGCAATAGAACCGTGAAGCCCTGATTTTTCCGAGCTTATAATTGATCCTTATTGTCGTTTATACTTTTGATCGACTATTTTACCGCGTCATTTTGACGGGTAATTATTAATAATATATTTATTTTGTATTTTATTTTATTTTACTTAATTATTTGTGATCATGATCATCATTACTTAAAAATATATGGAATTACCATAATGCCATTATAGTGGACGGCCAACATGGATATTTTTGGAGTAAAAATATCATCCAACTCTTGTACACCTACACCTTATATTAGTCATATTGTGTATAATTATATCATTAATTCAAACACTATACACATCATCTCTTATATTACTTCTTTAATAATATTTTTGCCAACATGTTGGAAGTCTTCCAACATTCCATTCAAACCAAGTCTTGCCCATACCTTTGACCTTCAAATTATCTCCCATGCATGAGGCAAAATGCAAGACACAATTTGAACAAAATTCCTCCCCCTCTCTCCTCAAAGTGGACGGCCATAATGGCCATTTTGTGCCCAAATTTCATTCCATTTTTCACCAACACATTCATCTCATACACAAAATCCTCCTACTTCTCTCTAAAAACTTCCAACTTCTCTCTACTCTTCTTCTTACTTTCTTCTTCTATACTTAGAAACAAATTCAACATTTTCCTCCTTATACTCCATAAAAGTCGAACACCCCCCAACAAGGTAAGAAATTTTATCTTCAATCCATTTTTGATATCACATAGTTCACCTCTTCCACCTTCTTAACTTAAGTTTGAATTTGATTTGGAGGTACACTTAGAAAACTTTGAAGATTAGAGCTTGACATCATTTTGAAGAAGGACTTCAAACTTGAAGAAGAACTAGTAGAGGAATTTGGACTACAAGGTAAGAATTGAGTACTAGACCCCTTCTTTCCTCTTATTTCTAATTTTTTCAAATTTTAAGACCCCTTTTTCATCTTTGAGAAATAGGGGCCGACCTTAGGTGATTTTGGAGTTGAGCCAAAATTTCCAATTTTCAAGCTTCAACTAGTCTCCAAACACCTACTACACAAGGTAAAGTGTAGTCCTTCTCATTTCCTTATTTCCTTCTTTTTTCTCCTTAATTTTTCTCTCATTTTTCTAACTTCAAATTTTTTATTTTTTTTTGACTTAGGGGCTGACCGAAGAAGCCTCATCCAAAAATTGTGAAATTATCCATTTATTTCACAACTTCCAATTTTAAGGTGGGTGGAAAAATATTTTCCAACTATTAGGTGTTTTTATTAAATGCATGTAAAAAATTTGATCATGAGCCTTGAGATATATATAATCTATGTATTGCATGTCAATTTTATGTATCAAGTCATGAAAATTCTCAAGAGTTGCTCAAATTTGCTATTTATTGAATTTTAGGTGCATGCATGTGCAATTTAATGTTTTAATTGATGAATTCTTGTATGTATTGGACATGCATGTGTATGATCTTTACAATATATGTTTTGGATGCCTTATAACCTGGAAAAGTCGAGCATAATTGATTAAATTTCAATTTTGGACTTAAAAATGTAAAAATGGAAAGTTGGTGGACTAAATTGCAAGAAAATAAAAGTTAAAGGACCCCTCTGCAAATTTCGATTTTTGGGACTGTTCTCAGGTTCAAAAATGACTTTTGGACATTTTAATAAAGTTTTAAGAGTTTTAAGATAAATAAAATCAACCTTTAAAAGCCCAAGGACTAGATTGTAAAATTTTGAAAGTTTAAGGGCTACTTTGCAATTTTTAAAACTGCACCAGACCTAAACTTTAAAATTTGAAATTTTTACTCTTAAGGTACTGGGAATTACATATTTTAAAAGTATTCCAAAAATCCAAGTGTTTAGGGCTTGGAAAGTAATTTTACAAAAATTGAGGGACTAATGTGTAAAATACTAAACTTGAGGACCCAAATGACATTTCCAGGACTTATGCAGTCCATGCACCTGTAAATACTAACTTAACTATAATTTAATTATATTTTGGACCCAAGGTTCAAATTTCATAACAATCGGACCCCTAAAAGCCTTAAAGGCAATTATTTCAAAATGGGACAAAAATGATATTTTCAAAAGTTAAAGGACCTACACATATTTCTTTTAAAAACTGCTTTTGTCCCAATATCCTACTAACCTTAATGATATTTTTCAACTGGAATCACATTAAAAGCCCTTCCGGTTTGTGAGTTCCGATTATTTTAAACTTAAGGTCCGAATTGACAATTTTTACAAATTTGGGGCCAATGTGAGAATTTTACAAACGATCGACCTCAAAACTTTAAAAACCTGAATCTATGGACAATTTGGAGAATTTAGGAACTGACCTCATAATTTTTCAAGGTTGGGATATTTATTTATTCAATTTTTAACCCCAAAAGTGTTGGTTTTTACAAAACGGGGCTAAATTGCAATTCTTCTTTTATAAAGGACCTACAACAACAACAACAACAACAACAACAACAACAACTAAGCCTTAATCCCACTACGTGGGGTCGGCTATACGGATCATATCACACCATCGTTTACGGTCATAAGCCATATTTTCGTTTATTTCTAGGTATACTTTTATAAAGAACCTAACTCAAATTATTTCCCCGTTTACTAAAATAGCCCTGGACCCTCTGACTCGGAGATTCAATTTAAGTATTTTACTTTCCCAAAAATTCTTGACTTATCGGATCAATTTGACCGATTAATACCCAATCGCGGAGCAACTTCCTCACCTTGCGATTTTGAATCTATAACGGGACTTATGTTCCACCCAATCTTTCAAGATATCGAAGGTTGCTTATCCTTCCGATAATCATCTTCATCCAAAAACTCCACCAACGCCAAAATTGCTACTCGCAAATTTTCAAAAAAATTTCCTAAACTGCTTCCCTGAATCAATAATACTCGACTGCCTAGTTGACTGCCTGTACTTGTAATTACCTTCCTGCCTGAGTCAACTTGGTGTGTCGAGCTCACAGTTGGAATAGATACGTCGGGGATGGAACCGGGCAGCTCGGCTGCTATTCCATTCTTCCGGCCCCATCGTCCTAATCCCGCAACTGAGGGACGAAGTTTGTCCAAGGGAAGCGGGTCGTAGTACTTGAGGTATAATCATGATTATGACAGATCCGAGCCTTGCAAGCTCCACTGTGGATTTTGTCTTTGCCTATGGAGCGATAAGGTGCCGGTCTTGGACCATCCTGCCTGGGGAGTTACAAGGAAGAACAAAGGAATCAATGTCTGATCCACACGATTCTGGAGTTATCGGACCTGTTTGGTTGGCGCTACAAATCCGTACGTAACCGCTACTTGTTTTGCATTGGTTGGCGTTACATTTTCGTACGCAATCCTACCTGTCTTGACTGAATCACATAGTGCTTGTGTGACCATGAACTGTTTACTCAAACTTTATAAGTATATTACTTAAATATATTTTATCACGACGCTTGTGGACTGTGTTTGACTTCATGCATCATACTCACGCGTTTTCATATAACTGTTTTCTCACATTAACTATATTGCGCCACACTTGCACACGATCACCCCATCCACTGAGATTTCTGTCTCATCCCCACCTATTTTCTAACCTTAGATGAGGATTTCGTTGAAGATGCTGAACCGGCCCTGGATTGAGACATTGTACTCCGCTTGTTGGATTTACTACTTCTTCTTGTTGTTGATTGGACTCTTTTCTTATGTTGTTGTCGGACTCTCGTATTTCTTTCCATTCCAGTTTATAACTGAAGGGCGTAGGACCCTTTGACTTTAAGTTGCTTTATTTTGTTGATTTTCGGGATGTGATATGGATTATGGATCGTAGACTGTAAGTTGTATTTGTACTTGTTATTTTATTTCCGCTGCTATTTAGACTCTGTTTCATTGGGTTCTCGTTGATATTTATCTGGATTGTTTGGTTATTGTTTTTAAGTTATGGATCGTCGTCGCGTCCCGTTTGGGGCGTGACGATTAAAGTATCGAGCTCGGCTAGTAAGATGGAAACTTACACCGAGCCGACCCGATAGGACCCTCGGTCTGTATTTTGGGTAGTACCGCGACTTGACCAATTAAGTGTGAAATCGATTTCAAATTGGCATAGAACCGTCTTATTGATGTTTGAACTAAGTTAGAACGCATGTTTTGAGATTTCATAGTCACACTTGTCTTGACTTAGTTGATTCTTGACTGATTTCCTTTATTCGTTCTTTCCTTATTTTCTCCCTATCTTTCCTCTACCTTTGACTGATCCGCCTTAGTTTTGTTTGATCAGGATGGAGCCGGCGCCGCCTTCTTGGTGGGATATTTTCCACGCCCGTGCTGAGCAGGAGTACTACCGGGCACTGATGATTCACTGGCACCGGGAGAGTGATCGAGCGACCTCCGAGCTATCCGAGGAGCGCCAGCGTAATAGGGACCTGACACAGTGCTTGGCGAGGAGCCAAGATGAAAAGAGCGAGCTGACCACTGTCATCAAGGACCGCGACAATACCATAAGAGCTCGGGAGGACCAAATACAGAGTATCCAGGAGCGCCTGGATAACATGCGAGAGAAGATGAAGAGGGCAAGTGACGGCCGCCAGAAATGGGAGATTGGCGCCCGCCTATCCCGCGACACCGTCGAGCGCTTGGAGGAGACCCTTATCAAGCAGATGATAGTCATAGAGGACCTTACACAGGCCCTAGCTCAGAGAGACGCCGCACCGAGGTCGCTTTGGCGGTAATGTTCAGCCATTGCCACCACCCGAGGTGGAGCCCATACCTGACGCCAAGGAGGATCCCGAGGAGGATCCAATCGACATTGGAGAGCCGAGGCACTCGAGGCTGCTCCACCGGATGAGGCTCGTGGATTCGAGCAAAGGGTTAGACTTCGTGGATTGGCCCGAGGTTGAGGCGCCACCTCACCCGACCCGACCCGATTATGGACATAAATGCGGCGGCGATGATGACGATCTCACTGATTAGTTAGCTGATTGTTAGTTTGTACTTTTGTTGTTGTAGTCGCGTATTCCAGTGTTGTACCTTACTTTCTATTGTACTAGATTCAGATGTATTTTGGTTCCGATGTATCTTGACTCAGTATTTCTGCTGTTGTACTATGGGTGTATTCAAGTTTTACATTAATGGATATGCCTTTTGCTATTTATTCAGTGTCTTGTGTTTGATGTTACTTTCCCTGCGATATAACTTGCTTTACGCGAATAATTATTGTATTCATTTACTTGTGAATCGCAACTAACGCTTCAAGATACAGAATGGCCGAACATCGAGGACGTGGGAGACCTCGTCGCGTTCCATGAGGGAATGATGACGTACCCAGGGATCGGGTACCCTCTCCTGAATTACCACCGCCTCCTCCACCTGCTGCAGGAGACAATTTGACCGCACAAGCCTTACAGCAAATACTAGTTTTCATGAGGCAACAGGCAGAGCCTCAACCCCGTGCTCCCGAATATGCCAGAGAGGCAAATGATCGCACGTTGGAGCGATTTCTGCGGTTCGACCCACCAGCCTTCTTGGGAGAGCCGGACGATTTGAAGGCAGAAGAATGGGTAGAGAAGTTGGAGAATATCTTCAATGCTCTCCAATACTCAGACGAGCAGAAAGTCACACTCGCCGTATTTCGTCTGGAATCGGCCGCTAGAGACTGGTGGAGGGCAGTTGAAAGGAGATGGGAACAGACCGGGTAGTCGTAACATGGGAAATTTCTTGGCCGAGTTCAATGAACAAGATATTCCACAAAGGTTGTGAAAGAAGCACGCCGAGATGAATTCCACAGATTGAGGCAAGGAACCCGACCGTAGCTCAAGATCTGAGTCCGACTTTCACCGATTGTCCAAGTATGCTCTGGGGACAATCAAGACAAGAAGAGGATAAGCTTTACAAGTTCACTCGAGGATTGAAACTGAACTTCGTAAACAAATTGTTGATCGTTGAATCGACAACCTACTCACCGCCAGAAAGTAAAGGCGGCTCCGCATTGAGTCGGGATCAACCGTATTGGGATGATTCAACAGAATAGGCCATCGAATGCATCTTAAGAGGATCACAGGGACAAATAATCTAAACCGCCTGCTAAGTTTCGAAGGGAAAGAGACCAAGATAAGGAAAGCGGGTCAAGTGTGTTCACATTGCCGTAAATCGGGCATACCGCCAACGATCGTTGGCGTAAACAAGGAAGGTGTTTGCGCTGTGGTAGGAATCAGACCACCGCAAGATTGCCAAGTACGATGATCGAACCAAATAGACGCAGCCCGCAGGAAGCCGAAATGGCCAAGGTAATCGGGCAGATGCCCACTGAGCTTTGACTAGCCGGACAGAGGCTCCGGAGGCAACAAATGTGGTGGAAGGTACGCTACTAGTATCTAACCACTACGCTAAAATATTGTTCGACCCTGATCAACGCATTCATTTATCGCACCGCATTTTGTACACAAACCGCATGCATGCATGGAACATATGCCTATATGTTTAGAAGTGTCAACTCCTATGGGTGCAAGTCGATAATGTATATTATCTATAATGCATGGGTTAAGATTGCTTTGAGATAAACTTTCCCGCCGATTTAATCCTATTACCTATCTCCGAATACGACGTGATATTGGGGATGAATCAAGTTATCCGCACACCATGCACAAATGGACGCCATAACAAGTCCATTAAGCTATGTGAACCCGAAAACCCGAAGTGGAGATTTCGGGTAGGGCACGAGTTAAGATTGCCCCAATCATTTCAAAGAATGAAAGCGAGGAGGGCGATCACTAGAGGGGCTCAAGGGTACTTGGCGTTTGTAATTAACAAACCCAAGGTTGAGACACAAATAAACCAAGTACCTGTAGTGTCAGAATATACGGATGTATTTCCACAAGAACTCACCACTGTCCCTCCAGATATGGAAGTCGAGTTCACCATTGAGGTATTACCGGGAACCGCCCCGATTGCTAGAACACCGTATAGAATGGATCCTCTTGAGTTGCAAGAGTTGAAGGCGCAATTACAGAAGTTGATGGATGTGGAATTTATCCGACCGAGTACGTCTCCGTGGGGAGCACCTGTACTGTTTGTCAAAAAGAAAGATGGCACATTAGGACTGTGTATAGATTATCGTGGTCTTAATAGCGTGACCATCAAGAACAAATATCCCCTCCCGAGGATAGACGAACTGTTTGATCAACTTCAAGGAGAGACGGTGTACTCGAAGTTTGATTTACAACAAGGGTATTACCAACTGAAGATCCGCGAAGAAGACATTTCCAAGACTGCATTTCAAACTCAATATGGACACTACGAGTTTGTAGTGATGCCTTTCGATTACGATGAATGCACCAAAGAACATTTATGGACTCGATGCATCGAGTCTTTCAACCTTATTTGGATCAATTCGTAGTGATATTCATTAATGACATACTCGTATACTCTAAGTCTAGAGAAGAGCATGAACGCTCATCCAAAATTGTTTTGGAGACACTACGAGCATAAGTTGTATGCCAAATTCAAAGCAAGTGCGAATTTTGGCTTAGTGAAGTCGCGTTCTTGGGACATATAGTATCCTACTCCTGACGGATTGCAGAGATCCTTCAAGGTACAGATGCAAAGTGGTTGAATGGAAACAACCCGAGTCTCAGAATGGAAATCAGAGTTTCCTAGACTAGCCGGGATATTATCGAAGATTTATCCGGGACTTCTCCAAGATAGCCGACCACTCACTCGACTAACCCGCAAGCAAGTCAAGTTTGAGTGGAATGACAAGTGCGAGGCGAGTTTCCAAGAGTCAAGAAACGGCTTACTACAACTCCATCTTAGCCCTTCCAAAGGGAACATAAAACTTTGTCGTCTACAATGATGCATCAAAAGAAGGACTAGGAGCAAAGTGCTCATGCAGAAGGAAAAGTTATCGCTTATGCATCACGAAAGCTCAAGCCGTATGAGGCCAATTATCCAACGCATGACTTGAAATTGGCAAATGCGATAGTGTTCGCGTTAAAGAAATGGAGACACTATCTCTACGGAGCAACATTCACGGTTTTCACGGATCATAAGAGCTTGAAGTATCTATTCTCTCGTAAAGACCTCAATCTGAGGCAATGGAGATGGATGGAGTTGATTGAGGACTATCACTTTGATATTCAATACCATCCCCGGAAAGCTAACGCCGTGAGCGCAGGCTCTAAGAAGAAAGGCGAGCTTAGCTAGGCTTATGATTCGAGAGTGGGAATCATTAGAAGAGTGAGCAATTGGAATCGATGAGAACCAATACTCGATTTCGTGTGCTAACATTTCGGTTAAACCCGATCTGTGAAAGAGATCAAAGAAGCACAAGAGAAAGATGCACATCTTCAAAATCAAGGAAAAGATACTTAAAGGAGAAAGATCGAGAATTCTCGGTGACATCAAGATGGAGTTACAGTTCCTAATCGAGTGTGTGTACCGAATGACGAAGCGATTAGGAATAGACTCTAGCAGAGGCACACCGTTCAAAATACACTATACATCCTGGAGGAAACAAGATGTATAAGGATTTGAAACAGAGTTATTGGTGGGTAAACATGAAGAACCAGGTAGCGGAATTCGTTGCGAGATGTTTGACTTGTCAACGAGTAAAAGCAGAACACCAACGACCGTCTGGTTTACTACAACCATTGAGAATTCCCGAGTGAAAATGGGAACACATAACGATGGACTTCGTGACGGATCTACCAAAGACTAGATGAGGCCATGATGCTATTTGGGTAGTTGTAGACCAACTCACGAAATCTGCACACTTTTTACCCATCAAGAAAACTGATAGCTTGCAGAAACTTGCACAGACTCATATCCGAGAAATTATTCGACTGCATGGAGTACCAGTCGACATAGTATCTGACAGAGACCCGAGGTTTGTCTCTAGATTTTGGAAGTGCTTGCACGAGGAATTGGGTACCTCGCTAAGTTTCAGCACAACAACACATCTACAAACCGATGGACAGTCTGAGCGAACAATTCAAACCCTTGAAGATATGTTTGCATGAGCTTGCACATTAGATTTTCAAGGAAGTTGGGATTCACACTTACCATTAGCCGAGTTCGCCTACAATAACAGCTTATCGTGCCACGATTGGGATGGCACCCTACGAGGCATTATATGGGCGAAAATGTAGATCCCCACTACACTGGGAGATTGATGACCAATGGACTCCGAAAGAGAAACGAAAGTCGCCCTCGATTCCAAAGGTCGACTTAGTTCAGAGGCCATGGAGAAGGTCAAGCCGATGAAGGAGCGACCAAGACATAAATTTCGAGCCGCCAAAAGAGTTACGCGGACAAGAGAAGAAAGGATTTGGAATTTGAAGTCGGAGATGAAGTATTTCTCAGACTCTCACCATGGAAAGGATTGATCAATCCGAAGAAAGGAGGCAAGTTGAGTCCGAGATATGTTGGACCTTACAAGATTTTTACGGAGGATCGGGAAGTTAGCTTACCGACTCGAGTTACCGGCACCATATACGGGAATGCACGATGTATTCCACGTGTCGAGACTGAAGAAGTATCAACCAGATCCCGAACATATCATCACTCGTGATACTCCGTCTCTAATGGAAAATCTATCCTGCACCGAGAGGCCGATCCGGATCATTGATCAGCAGATACGACAGTTGCGTAAAAGAGAAATCCCGATGGTTAAGGTTGTGTGGCAAAACCACGACCGAGACGAAAACGCAACGTGGGAGATGGAAGAAGACATAAAGAATCAATATCCAGAACTATTCTGAAGAGAATTTGGGGACCGAATTCTTTTAAGGAGGGGAGGATGTGAAGCACCGATTTTTCCGAGCTTATAATTGATCCTCATTGTCGTTTATACTTTTGATCGACTATTTTACCGCGTCATTTTGACGGATAATTATTAATAATATATTTATTTTGTATTTTATTTTATTTTACTTAATTACTTGTGATCATGATCATCATTAACTCTATTTTGCATTTATGATCACTTGGTTGATCATTATTACTATTTTTGTATTTATTAGTCACCTTAGAATTTTAACAGACTATTTATTTTAGAGACTTTTTCCTTATAGAATTAAGATTTTGATTTAGATTAAGTGATCATGAGACTTACAAGTGATCAAGGAAATCACTAATTATTTTGGAGATTGATATATTTCATGTATTATCATCAAATTGGGACAAAAACAAAATATATGGAATTACCATAATGCCATTATAGTGGACGGCCAACATGGATATTTTTGGAGTAAAAATATCATCCAACTCTTGTACACCTACACCTTATATTAGTCATCTTGTGTATAATTATATCATTAGTTCAAACATTATACACATCATCTCTTATATTACTTCTTTAATAATATTTTTGCCAACATGTTGGAAGTCTTCCAACATTCCATTCAAACAAAGTCTTGCCCATATCTTTGACCTTCAAATTGTCTCCCATGCATGAGGCAAAATGCAAGACACAATTTGAACAAAATTCCTCCCCCTCTCTCCTCAAAGTGGACGGCCATAATGGGCATTTTGTGCCTAAATTTCATTTCATTTTTCACCAACACATTCATCTCATACACAAAATCCTCCTCCTTCTCTCTAAAAACTCCTAACTTCTCTCTACTCTTCTTCTTACTTTCTTCTTCTATACTTAGAAAAAATTTCAACATTTTCCTCCTTATACTCCATAAAAGTCGAACACCCCCCCTACAAGGTAAGAAATTTTATCTTCAATCCATTTTTGATATCACATAGTTCACCTCTTTCACCTTCTTAACTTAAGTTTGAATTTGATTTGGAGGTACATTTAGAAGACTTTGAAGATTAGAGCTTGACATCATTTTGAAGAAGGACTTCAAACTTGAAGAAGAACTAGAAGAGGAATTTGGACTACAAGGTAAGAATTGAGTACTAGACCCCTTCTTTCCTCTTCTTTCTAATTTTTTCAAATTTTAACACCCTTTTTTAATTTTTGAGAAATAGGGGCTGACCTTAGGTGATTTTGGAGTTGAGCCAAAATTTCCAATTTTCAAGCTTCAACTAGTCTCCAAACACCTACTACACAAGGTAAAGTGTAGTCCTTCTCATTTCCTTATTTCCTTCTTTTTTCTCTTTAATTTTTCTCTCATTTATCTAACTTCAAATTTTTGATTTTTTTTTTGACTTAGGGGCTGACCTAAGAAGCCTCATCCAAAAATTGTGAAATTATCCTTTATTTCACAATTTCCAATTTTAAGGTGGGTGGAAAAATATTTTCCAACTATTAGGTGTTTTTATTAAATGCATGTAGAAAATTTGATCATGAGCCTTGAGATATATATATAATCTATGTATTGCATGTCAATTTTATGTATCAAGTCATGAAAATTCTCAAGAGTTGCTCAAATTTGCTATTTATTGAATTTTAGGTGCATGCATGTGCAATTTAATGTTTTAATTGATGAATTCTTGTATGTATTGGACATGCATGTGTATGATCTTTAAAATATATGTTTCGGATGCCGTATAACCTGGAAAAGTCGAGCATAATTGATTAAATTTCAATTTTGGACTTAAAAATGTAAAAATGGAAAGTTGGTGGACTAAATTGTAAGAAAATAAAAGTTAAAGGACCCCTCTGTAAATTTCGATTTTTGGGACTGTTCTCAGGTTTAAAAATGACTTTTGGACATTTTAATAAAGTTTTAAGAGTTTTAAGATAAATAAAATCAACCTTTAAAAGCCCAAGGACTAGATTGTAAAATTTTGAAAGTTTAAGGGCTACTTTGCAATTTTTAAAACTGTACCAGACCTAAACTTTAAAATTTGAAATTTTTACTCTTAAGGTACTGAGAATTACATATTTTAAAAGTATTCCAAAAATCCAAGTGTTTAGGGCTTGGAAAGTAATTTTACAAAAATTGAGGGACTAATGTGTAAAATAATAAACTTGAGGACCCAAATAAAATTTCCAGGACTTATGCAGTCCATGAACCTGTAAATACTAACTTAACTATAATTTAATTATATTTTGGACCCAAGGTTCAAATTTCATAACAATCGGACCCCTAAAAGCCTTAAAGGCAATTATTTCAAAATGAGACAAAAATGATATTTTCAAAGGTTAAAGGACCTACACATATTTCTTTTAAAAATTGCTTTTGTCCCAATATCCTACTAACCTTAGTGACATTTTCCAACTGGAATCACATTAAAAGCCCTTCCGGTTTGTGAGTTCCGATTATTTTAAACTTAAGGTCCGAATTGACAATTATTACAAATTTGGGGCCAATGTGAGAATTTTACAAAAGCTCGACCTCAAAACTTTAAAAACCTGAATCTCTGGACAATTTGGAGAATTTAGGAACTGACCTCATAATTTTTCAAGTTCGGGATATTTATTTATTCAATTTTTAACCCCAAAAGTGTTGGTTTTTACAAAACGGGGCTAAATTGCAATTCTTCTTTTATAAAGGACCTAACTCAAATTATTTCCCCTTTTACTAAAATAGCCCTGGACCCTCTGACTCGGAGATTCAATTTAAGTATTTTACTTTCCCAGAAATCCTTGACTTATCGGATCAATTTGACCAATTAATACCCGATCGCGGAGCGACTTCCTTACCTTGCGATTTTGAATCTATAACGGGACTTATGTTCCACCCAATCTTTCAAGATATCGAAGGTTGCTTATCCTTCCGATAATCATCTTCATCCAAAAACTCCACCAACGCCAAAAT
Source organism: Rehmannia glutinosa (assembly GCA_016081115.2). Taxonomy (NCBI): domain Eukaryota; kingdom Viridiplantae; phylum Streptophyta; class Magnoliopsida; order Lamiales; family Orobanchaceae; genus Rehmannia; species Rehmannia glutinosa. The sequence goes on along the minus strand of JABTTQ020002169.1, from coordinate 581,732 downwards.
TGCTACTCGCGAATTTTCAAAAAAATTTCCTAAACTGCTTAGTGAATCAATAATACTCATTGCTGGTTGATCGCCTATACTTGTAATTACCTTCCCCGCTGAGTCAACTTGGTGTGTCGAGCTCACGATCGGAATGGATACGTCGGGGATGGAACCGGGCTCGGCTGCTATTCCACTCTTCCCCCATCGCCCTAATCCCGCAACCGAGGGACGAGTTTGTCCAAGGGAAGCGGGTCGTAGACTTGAGGTATAATCATGATTATGATAGATCCGAGCCTTGCAAGCTCCACTGTGGATTTTGTCTTTACCTATGGAGCGATAAGGTGCGTCTTGACCATCCCGCTGGGAGTTACAAGGAAGAACGAAGGAATCGGGCCGTCCCGATCCACACGATTCCGGAGTTATCGGACCCGTTTGGTTGGCACTACAAATCTGTACGCAACCGCTACTTGTTTTGCATTGGTTGGCGTTACATTTCCGTACGCAATCCTACCTGTCTTGACTGAATCATATAGTGCCTGTGTGACCATGAATTGTTTACTCAAACTGTATAAGTATATTACTTAAATATATTTTATCACGACGCTTGTGGACTGTGTGTGACTTCATGCATCATACTCACGCGTTTTCATATAACTGTTTTCTCACATTAACTATATTGCGCCACACTTGCACACGATCACCCCATCCACTGAGATTTCTGTCTCATCCCCACCTATTTTCTAACCTTAGATGAGGATTTCGTTGAAGATGCTGAACCGACCCTGGATTGAGACCTTGTACTCCGCTTGTTGGATTTACTACTTCTTCTTGTTGTTGATTGGACTCTTTTCTTATGTTGTTGTCAGACTCTCGTATTTCTTTCCATTCCAGTTTGTAACTGAAGGGCGTAGGACCCTTTGACTTTAAGTTTATATTTTTTGTTGATTTTCGGGATGTAATATGGATTATGGATCGTAGACTGTAAGTTGTATTTGTACTTGTTATTTTATTTCATTGCTATTTAGACTCTGTTTCATTGGGTTCTCGTTGATATTTGTCTGGACTTTTTGGTTATTGTATTTAAGTTGTGGATCGTCGTCGCGTCCCGTTTGGGGCGTGACAAGAACTTTTGAAAATTTGAACTTCGTACCTTGGCTTTGGAGTTGGCGTGGCATAGCGGTGGTGGATACGTAGACTCTTTTCATTTATATTAAAAAAAAAATTTTGCTTATTCATTTATCAGAGTATACACACGAAAACTACATGTATTTATATTTTTAACAAGTCTACAAGAAGGTAGACTGCTCTCCGATACCACCTGTAATGCCCCGAAATTTTGAACTATAAAATGTGTGCAAATATTCATTTAACCGTATATTTTTTTTTCATAAGAAACATGAGAAAGACAACTCGTTATAGCGAGCCATTTATTTTTTAAAAGAACAATAATTACAGTGGAACAATCGCATAAAATAATTTGAATAAAATTTGACATCTACATATAATTTCAACAGACCATTTGACAGTGAAAGACTTTGTAAAATCGCGCACATACTTTTATTTATAAGAGAAAATAGGCCTATAAATATATTTCATTTAAAATTCAATAGCAACAGCAGAAGCAAATTATAAAGTGTAGAAAATTCATATATTCATTTATTTCTAAGAAATTCGTACATTTACTAATTTATATAAAAGAAATATCCCTTTTTGTCTATTTACATAAATAAACTTAGAAAATCATAATAATTCATCATTTATTATCTCAATTCGAAAATTTCCTAGAAACTGAACATTTATTCTAAACACAAATCAATTATCACACAGAGTCTAGCATCGTAGGTAAACACTTTGAAAATAATAATTTGTTTAACAATTTCTTATTCAATTGAAATTAACATTTAGAAAAAGACATCACTCTAGCAGTTTCATAGGGAAATCATAATTCGTATAATAATTTCTTACTCAATTGGAAACGACATTTAAAAATAAAAAGACATTACTCCAGTAGTTTCATAGGCCACCCATTATCCACCGCCAATAACCATCGCCGACTCCTTAACCTGAAAAATCGGATTATATATGTGGGGGTGAGCGACACAGCTCAGTGGAGTATAAATTGTCCAAACTAAATACACAGATATCTCACATAGACATGCAAATACCATCCAATAGGACATAGCATAGATCTTTTGAAAACCGTAGACATAGACATGGGTGCACTGGAGGGGTTCCACCTGAGGGATACATCGACCCCGGACCTCTTGAGTCTCTGGCTCAATAGTGCCTAAGCAACTGTACTACACATTCATGCAAAATAATCTAAGCATTTAACAAGGACAATAAAGTTTAGAAAACAAACCGCACCTCGAAACTTTGCTTGAAAAATAGTAGAATGATTTGATGCAATATCCCTATTGAACTTCAGAGCTCGCCGTCCTCGTCGCCTAACATGAATATATATACATCTTTGTTCCTAGAAGTCAAAACTTAAGTATTAACCTCGATATCGGAAGCACTAAAATAACATTCGTGGAAGCTCACGGTGTTTTCCTAAGGTTTAGGGTTCAACTTGGTTGATTTGAACAATACTAAAATCACTGCGTAGTTGGGATCGAATAATATTTTTATATAAACCGTATACTGGAATTATTTAGTATTTTTACCGTAGGTAATAAACTAAAAAATAGATATCATATCAAAATTTCAGGAAGATTAGAAATATCTAGCTATGGATTTTGAATTTATGAAACTGAAACTGCTGTAATATTAAAACCTGCATAGCTAAGGGAGAAAATTCATTTTTAAATAAATATAGTACTATATGATTTTAAACTTTAAGAACGTATAATATACACATCAAAGTATAACATATCGAAAAATCATAAAATATTAAATTCGTTAACTTTAGGTTTAGAATTTTATAAATTCAGATATTTTGAAGGTCTTTATACATGGTTTCTAGAATTTATAAATCAGAAACAGAGTATATTCAAGATTTGGAAAGCGTGAATGCGAATTTCATATAAAATAAAATACAACTCAGAAGTATATGAAATTTTAACTGCATATTTTAAACATATGATAACATAACATATTAAAATTTCACGAATTGCGGATATGTATAAGTAGGGTTTTAGAGTTTCTAAAACAAAAACAGTGGACAACATAAATTTTGGCATCTTAGTTTGAAAATTCAATAACTACAAAAGTGCTCATCGGATTAATATGAAATTTTAACTGTGCAATAACATCATTACGAAGAATAACATATTAAAATTTAGGAAAACAATGAATAGTATAACTAGGATTTCAAAATTTGTAAGTGAATTACCTTAGGAGTTGAGGATGAAATAGGGAAGGCAATTGAGGGATCATGACGTTGAAGAAAAACTTCGTCGAGGTTGTATGGTAGACGATGGGGCTGTGGTGGTGCAAAGAAAGAGCTGGAACGTGTTTTTTTTTTGGGTCCTCTCTAATGTGGTATAATAAACCCTAATAACAAAAGAGTCCTAATATAATTACCCTAGCTAGTTTCCCAAACACCTTAGCATTCCTCATGGGCCAAGTAATTGGATAATAAACACAATAATAATAATAATTCACTAATGGGCCATCTAACTAATTAAATACACTTCTTTTTTCCCGGGTGTTACAAAATCCTTGAGATCGGTGCTGAGGAGATAAATAAACTCACAACTTGAGCACAATGGGCAAATTATAACTTCGTGTGTTGTCGTTCTATTGGGTCCAAAAGATATATGCGTGTATGGTGGAGGCGAGATATGTATGTGTGACTATGTAAGGCTAATCAAAATTTACGGGGCTAATGCTTCAAAAACTGGGATTTACAAATCACAAGTTATTTTCCTCTAAGGTGCGGGTGAGGTGGTATGCGTGTGTATGAAAACGCCTTCGATTGGGGGTATCTCACTCAGTGTCTTCTACTTTCTACTTTTCCTTTTCTTTTTCACCACAACTTTAATGGATTTTTTGATTTTATTTTATTTATTTCTGTTAGCAATTAAGTCACATAAGCCACATGATATATGTGAATTGGAATTACCTTAGCAGCGGATGAATTGATTCACTTGGATCTACGACTTGCCTACAAGCCCTCTTCGTTGATGTGTATAAATCCACGTATGCCAACGCCCTTCTCGTATCACGAACTTCTTGTACTTCGAATGGGTAGGAAAACGTCCTTCTCGCTCCAATGGATCTACCAGAGTATCCACCGAATAAACACACACCTTAGACCCTTGGAGATTTGATGATGCTCCAAGAAGAAAACCATAAAGAGAAATTTTAGAAGAAAAAGTTATTCTTGTTTGTAAGGGGACGTCTGTTTCAAGTGATTTGATAGTAGGTATTGCAAAGTTTCATCCAAAGAGCCTTAGCACGGAAACCGATGCACAATCTAATTTCACACAAAAATCTTTGAATCGCTACAAGTTTTTCGTTTTAAATCCATTTTGCATGAGTATTATACCAAATTAATCGTATTTCTGAGATCTATGATTTGATATTAGACATATAAAAATGAAAAACCAGAATCAATTTTTTTTAATAAAAAAATAAATCTCATGGACTATCACACTTAAGCACGTCACTACAACATAAATGATATTAGGTAACACTAAAAAATGTTATCTAATGGTCATAAAATGTTACTATAGACAATATGTAGCACTTTTATGGTGCTGCACTTGCCCGTGCTACCTATAGTCTAATGTATCACTTTTATTCGCTTTTAGTAACACTTTTTCTAAGTGTTACATTAAGTTTTCTATTGGTAACACTTTGAAGCAATATTTATAAAGTGTTACATATGAATATTATGTAACACTTTTTGTAACACTTTTTATATTTGTAACATTCTAAAAAACATATTTCTAAAGTGTTACATATGGATCTTAAGTAACACTTTTATTGCAGCACTTCGTAGAAATACTATTTTTTGCCACCAAGTAGATTCGAACCCACGACTTGTTATGTGTGGAAGTGACAATTTGCCACTAAGTTAAGTTGATTCTTATTACAACTTTTGCTTTGTTTTATATATACACATACACACACATATATATAAATTATATTATATGTATATATAATATATTTTATATAATAAAGATTATATTATATAATATATGTATTAAATTATATTATACATCAGAACTATTAAATTTTATATTATATAGTATATAGTTTGAACACATATTATATTATATAATAAAAGACACAATAAATTAAAAATATCAAAAATATATAAAATAAATTTATTGACTGATAAATATTCTATCAGTAAAAATAAAAAATATACAAAAATAAAAAAATAATTTAACGACAGATAAAAAAGTTCTAACAGTAAAAAATTGAATAATAAAATAAACAATGAAAAAATAATTTATCGACGAAAAAAATTCCTAAGTAATTACCAACAACATCAATTTTCATTGGTAATTTTTTAAAAAAAAGTAAAAACAATAAAAAAAGGTTAACGATGAAATTGGTCTCCGTTAGTTAAAAATTAAAAAATAAATAGATAAATAATAATAATAAAATATATACATGCGCATTTTTCGTCGGTATTACGACGTAATTAATTACTTCCGCAAAAAATAAAAAAATAAAAGCAAAACTAAAATACTTTGTAAAAAGAAAACAAAAATTCAGTTAAAAAAAACAGAGTACGTCTACAATTTTTAGGTTTGGTGATTTTTTTTTGTCTTCACCTATTTTGTGACATCAATTAATTAAATAAATGGTTGACATGATTTAATGATAGTTATATAATTTTATGTTACTAAAATATAGCTAAAAAGTGTTACAATCAATAAAATATAGTGTTACCAAGACTGCTTGTTAAATAAAGTGATACCTATTTGTGTTACAAAAGAAATAACAAAAAAAAGTGATACTTAAAAAGTGTTTCTTATATAAAAGTGTTACATATAAGCGTTACATATTGATAAAAGTGTTACCTATTTGCGTTACAAAAGAAATAACAAAAAAAAGTGATACTTAAAAAGTATTGCGTATAAACATTATATATTGATAAAGTGCTACAAAAGTATTACATAAATATTGTAATGCAAAAAGTGTTACAAACATGTGTTACATATGTACCTTATGTAAAAAGTGCTACAAAATTTGTGTTACCTAATGTCATTTATGTTGTAGTGAAATAGGCGAGAAGGAGCCCTAATATCACTCTATGTACACTTATTTTACTCCATGCGATGACTCTGCATTGTGATTACTCGGGGAGATGCTCAACAAGCCTGATAACCTCATAATTTGTGTTGCTTATACTATTTTTTTTCTCTAAACGCCCATAATGTGGGGTGAGGGATTCAGGTAATCCCCAACCAATTTTATTAGAAAACATTTAAGAAGTATATAATTGAGTTGTTACATGGGCCTCAACCCTTTCCATTTTCTAAAGGAGGGGAGTCCTAACTGATCAATTCTAGCTATACCTTTTGTTATTCTAAGTAGGGATTGGGGGGAATATTCACACAAACTATGTATAGTAAGTCCTATAAGGGCTAGGTGATCATGCACCTTATTGGTTTCTCTAAAGATATGGGAGATTACAAAGTTCCTATTAGACAGATTATTGGAGATATTAACTATACAGTTTCTAATAGACCAATGCCCAGAAGCATGCTTTAAAAAAGTATTACAAAGAATGTTAGAGTCAGTTTCAATCCATATATTCCTCATGTTTCTTGAGGCCAACAGAAGTACTAATGCTTGCTCCAGAGCTTTAAATTCAACATATAGGGGAGATGGACTATTGGGAATGTGTTTAGAAAAGGCCCAAATTGTGTCTCCAAAATGATCCCTTAGAATGCCACCAATACCAGCTGTCTGGGATGATGTGTCCAGAAAATGCTTCTTATATTATATTATAATGTAGATCTTAAACTTTTTGAAGGTTTACGTTAGGGATGGCAATGGGGCGGGTTAAAACCCGACCCCGCATCAAACCCGCCCCCGCTCGGGGCGGGTTTGGACCCGGCCAAGCGGGTCCCGGGGCGGGTCCCGGTAGAAAATCTAAGACCCGCCCGGGTCGGGGCCCGGGTCCTATAGGACCCGCCCGGACCCGCCCCGGTACATTGAGTTTTTTGTTAAGCCCTTCTTTTTATTTGTTTCCAGCCCATTAATTTAGCTCTAGTCGACTTTCAACACAACTATTGACTTAGGGTTTCTTTTCCTTTCTCTCGGTCTCTCTCTCTCGATTCATCTTCTTCCCCGTTTGTCACGCGCAGGCACAATCCGCCTTAGCGACTTCGAAACCGAGGACAATTGAACCGCCAAGTCTTTGAGAGTAGTCCACGGGTAAGTCTCCGCTTCTGTTCTTCAAGCTTTTATATTATTCTTGTCCATACTTGTTGGGTTCCCCCAATTTTCCCAAGTCAAATTAATTTAGGGAATGATTATGGTTTTCCATTTTTACTTCTTGTACAGGGATCTATCAATTTGTTTAATTAATTTTGTAATCCTAATTTGTGAATTATTGGATATATAGTAATATGGTACTGGTGCTTATTTCCCCAAAAAGATTTTAAAATTGGTTTTGTTTTTCTTCTTGAGTAGATTGCAGGTTGTTGAGTTTTGAATTGTGGGTTATTAATTTATGAACTTTTCTTGAGTTTTGAATTAGACTAATTAAACCTCAGGATAAGTTTTTGTAATTTTCCACTCGTACCAATAATTGGAGTAATGTTTTCAGGAGTTGAAATGATTTTATTATTACATACATGACATTGTTGAGACAGTGATGTCAACTTAATTATCATTAGGGTGAAAAGAATTAACTGAGTTATGCTTTTTGCTTTAATCGAGTCATGCTATGGAATAATTCATTTTTTTAACTTTTTGTGTAGATGGAATCGAGGAAGGAAACAATTCTCAACCATCAATTAATCTTGGAGAAAGTAATGCAACAATGGAAATTACCTCGAGGATAATACTATAGGTGATGACTTAGAAGAAGAAAATATTTACAAAATAGTGTAAAGAGAAAACATACATCGGAGGCTTGGAACCATTTTAAAAGATTGATGATTGATAAAACTCGGTATCATGAGTGCAACTATTGTAATACCAAACTCAAAGCTCCACCTAGCCATGGAACTACACATTTGAAAAAGCATTATGAGCGAGCATGTAAAAAACGACCAAGGAAAATGGATATTCGCCAAAGTCTAATTATGGCAAATAAGAAAACTAGTGGCCAAGAGTTGACAACACATATTTTCAACCAAGATGACTCAAGGAATAAGCTTGCTAAGATGGTCATCTTACATGATTATCCTCCGAGCATGGTTGATCATATTGGGTTTTGAAGTTATTCTTCTAGCCTCCGCCTTGTTTTAAGATGGTTTCTAGAAACACACTTAAAAATGACATTATAAATATTTATAAGGATGAGAAGGCTAAGAGTTACAAGTTTATCGACAAGCTTAAGTGTCGGATTGCTATTACAATCGATATGTGGATGACAAACAATACCAAGAAAGGTTTCATGGCGATTCTTGGACACTTTATTGATGATTCGTGGATTCTTCGAGTTGCATTTTGAGGTATGCTTAATTTCATTTTCTCAATATTTAATGCATTTAGAAAACATATTTATGATTTTAGTATTTTTTATACTGATTTATATATGTTCTGCTCCCACATCTTTTTGGAGGTGCTATCTGATATACTTGTTGAATCTTTCATGGATTGGAATATTGATCGTAAAGTGTCGACAATCACAAAGAGACAACAAGCGCACGACCAATGATGCCATGATTCATCTTTTTGTTGGAAAAGTCATCAAGGAAAGATTTGCCATTAGATGGAAAGGTACTCCATATGCGTTGTTGTGCTCATATTTTGAATTTAATTGTGAAAGATGGTTTGGAAATAATTAGTGAAGCAATTGAGAGGATACGTGATAGTGTTTTATATTGGGTACTTCACCTTCTAGAGTCGAAAAATTTGAGGAAGCTACACGTCGTTGCATATTAATTGTACTAAAAAGTTGGCTCTTGATTGTAAAACTCGTTGGAACTCAACCTATTTGATGCTAGAAACTGCAATATTATATAAAGATGTGTTTCCACGAGTTAAATGTCGAGAGAGAAACTACAAAAATGTACCAACCGACGAGGATTGGGAGAATGCAATTGAAATTTGTGGGAAGTTGAAAGTTTTTTATCAAGTAACTGAGATGTTCTCCGGCACATTATATCCCACTTCTAATTTTTATTTTCCAAAATTTGTGACATCAAATTAAAATTAGATGAGTGGGTGAAGAGTCCAAAGATCATGATTCAATGTATGGCTCAAAAGATGTTGGTAAAGTATGAAAAATCTTTTGGGAAGTTTGCCATATTATGATGGGGGTTCTTCTTTGTTTTAGACCCTAGGTATAAAATGAAACTTGTTGAGTTTTATCTTTCACGAATTTATGGCCAAAGATCACAAATCAAGATAGATGAGATTCGCAAAATTGTTATGATTTGTTGATTGATTATCAATCAAGAGCTTCAACTTTGAAAGAAAACAACTCAAATCAGCTACTAGTTTCGAACTTTAGGGACGCCATCTTGTGGTTCTAACCTTGTTGATTCATCCGAGAGTGATGTTTTAGAGATGTATGACCAATTTGTGGCATCCAGTACAAATCCTACTACTTCAGGGAATTTAAGTAAAATTTTATATGTATTAGAGATGCTTAAGTGACATCTGTTACGCATGATCCTCAACTAGAATTATGTGGTTCCGATTATCATATTTTATGGTTGTGTTATTTGTGTTCCTATATTATATGTAACTTGTGGGCATGAGACTTGGCAAATTTCCCTAAATTTGCAGTCTTTTATTTATTCTTTTTGTTTTCTTCTTTCCCACATTGTTTTTATTAATTATTTTTTACTTCTGTCCCACATTGTTTTTTTTTTATCTAATTAATGTTCACCTCAAATTATTTTACTACAAAATTGGGAGGGAAAATGGTGAAAGCCAAATGGCTGATTATAGAAACATTCGTCATTTCATAATTGCATATAGATATAGATTAGTACCAAAATACCTAATAATCTTAATAGAAATTATTGAAGTATTATCCAACCGTTCTTGTAAACTACCAAGTCCCCTCTTTTTTTAGCTTTAATCACTAGTAAATTGTTTCAATGAAAAAGTCAAGATGCACTGCAATTAAAAGAATTTTTAGTCAACTTTTTTTTATGAAAATTAGAAATAAAGTAAGTTGTCAGAAATAGCGTGTTGTTGACTCAAGCTATTGTATAGAAGAATATTTATTGTTGAGTCCTTATAACTGTTGGAAGGCATGATAAATATTTTTTGTAGAGGATTGTAACAATATCATGGGCAATGGATGGAAACATTTAGTTTAGCATAGGAACAATATTATTAGGGAAAGCAAGATAATGTAATATAGAGATGATAACTTCAAAAAATTATGTGTAGAACTTCAATGCTTATTGAATATTAGACAACTCCAAATGGCTAGCCTCCTCATAAGTTGGTGCTAGAAACAAATTGCCAAATAATTCTTTTAAGAAATTTGGACCCATCAAATAGATTTTGTAATGGTAAAATAATGATATGTAGGGATATAATATTGTAAATGATATTAAGATTGTGTTTGGAGAAAAAATAATTTCATTGATTATGATAGTCAGTTTCAACTAAAGCAGTTCAATCATTATAATGTAAAAAATGATAAATGATTAAATAGATCATTTATAAAGTGATTTTAGTATTTATTATTTTTGTTACATAAAATATACAATTTTTTTCAATATCAACTAACGTTGTACAGGTTGTCGATTTTCTTAGATCTTTAAGAAACAAGTACTGTTTATATAAGTTTATTAGAGTTTGGTTGGAAAGGAGCTGAAAGAGAACCACTGCTTTGTCGTCAAATTGGGACCTACTAACACCTGACTTTATATTCTTTTGTAATATTTAATTTTTTTCATGTTTTTTTTAGTTTTACGGTTCAAGGTGGCCTTGCAAAGTTAGTCCCATGGTTAGGAAAATATAAAAGAAAAATAATTCTTTGCAACCTAAACTTTAGCCATTTTTATAGTTTGCAACCTAAACTATTTATTTTTTCAATTAACAACTTAAATTTCTTGGATTTTTACTTTCAGAACCTCTCGACCAAGTAAAATGGGAATATTCGAAAATATTCGTCCATGTGATCTGGAGGTTGTGGAATGAGAGAAAACAAAGACATAATGCGTCTGTGTTGTGGAATGCGTATGTCTTGAAGGAGGAGGAAATGTGCTATTTATAAGCCAAAATCAACCCATTTGATTTTTTAAAATTTAAATCCGATCGTGGTCGCATCCACAATCGAAATCCGGCCAAATTCGGGATTTGACACTTGACTTGACATCTTTTGACCACTTTTAGATCAGAAATCCAAATCGTGACTTGAGTACACGATCGAGAATTTTATTTAAAAAAATAAAAATGCCAATCGTTATTGCTAGTAACGATCGGATGAGTTTTTAATTTTTTGTTTGGTTGTTGATTCAATTAAAAACTAAGCTTTAGTCGTTAATTGAATCTCTATATTTTTAATACCCCAAATTCCACCTTTTTTTGTAATAATTTCCCTCAAATGCAATTAACTGTTAAAAAACCCTTCAAATTGCAAGAAAAAATATTTCTCAAATATAAAATCACAGTTAGGAATGCACTCTAATATGACAATGGATAATACCTTTGAGTTGATATACTTCCCCACTAATTTTATTCCATCTAATTAAATTTTAAATTTGGTTAGATTGTGTTCAAATAAATTGCATATTTTACAATCGAATAATCTTTATATTAATGTCATAGATTTCTCTATTATAAAGCAACATGACTTATTTTTAATTAAATTTGTAGAATTATATGGATCACGTGCAAACACGTATATTTTACTAGTATAAGAAATAATGGAATAATATTTTGGAATTTTCCAGATTCTTTAATTATTCCTCTATTTTTCCAATTCAAAATTATCTACCTATCTATCTACTTTCTTATAAAAGTTTGAATATTTATGTATACTTTTGGATATACTAAATAAATGGCAAAATATAGCTTCCTTGTGTTTTGGTTAATGCTTAAATAAAACTGACCAAGAGGCAAGAAGTTCTGTCATTTTGGTTTCTATTCTACGGTAAACCAATTCTCAGACATACGCGAGAACAGAAACCTGTGACATAGAAGAAACCCGAAGATGGGTAAGACATAAGAAAATCCATGGACCACTTCTTTCTTTTTTTCTTTCTTTGGAAATCTGGTTGGCTACTGTACAAGAAAATCATCGAGTGCTTGTTTCTTCTTGTGCTTTTCAAATCTGAGCGACTAATGCACAAGAAAATGAAAGAGATCGCTTCTTTTTCTTGTTTCTCAGATTTTTCGCTTCTTTATTTTTCGTATTTTTCTATCTAATTTTTATATTTTTTTTGCTTTATACATTTCTAATATAAATTCTATCATATTGTTCGTCCAAGTAGCTATGAAAATCTAGTGGGAGGTGAATATATTTTTCTAGTTTTCCCGAATTTTCTTCTCTTTTTTCGAATATGTGAAAAACTCTCAAGGAAATAATAGATAGAAGAATAATGAACATAATGATATAGTGGTTCAACTCACATGTGGCTAATCCACTACCACCCGATATATCCGAGTGTATTTTGAAAAGAAAATTTTATTAATCGATACCAAAGGATTATAACTTCACCTTGAAGAGCACCAAACTCTTTTTCAACAACAATCTTGAAGAACACCAACGTCTTCTTATAACCTTGAAAAATACTAAACTCTTCAACACCTAATGTAATCAACCAGTTGTGCTCTTGCCAAAAGAACACTCAACAAGTAAGTCTTGTTTTGGATGATTTGATCAATCAAGATTACAACTCAAATGAAAGTATATAACCGTGGGACCGAAAGTGCTTACCAGATTTGATGTCTGTCACTACAAATCAACAAGAGTATTTTCTAGCGCGCTTTGTCCCCAATTACGTGCTTCCTGGAAAACTTTCCAGGAGGTCACCCATCCCATATTTACTTTAGGCCAAGCGTGCTTAACTTTAGAGTTTCTATGTAATGGACACTAAAAAAGAAGATGCACTTTGTTGGTATGGTTAGTACATATCTAATCCTTTAAACTCTACTTTAACTGTGCAACCCATGGTTGATTCCTGTATGGCACACCCCCTACAGTTCACAACGGCAGAGTAGAGCCCCAAAATAAGCGGTGGACGGACATGAGGGGCTTCGCAAGAATCCATATGGATCCTTGGCAAGTTGGACCGCCACAGCCTCGATGTAGCAATAAGCATATAACAAATCCTAAAGGTGATCGCTGGGACCCCATTATCCCAACAATCTCCCCTAGTGACACTCGGGCGATTTGAACCTGCGACCTCGCTCTGATACCAATTGTTGGACCAAAAGTGCTTACCAGATTTGACGACTGTCCCCACAAATCAACACGAGTATTTTTCAGTACGTTTTGTCCTCACTCACGTGCTCCCTCGAAAACTTCTCAGGAAGTCACCCATCCCATGTCTACTCCAAGCCAAGCATGCTTAACCTTAGAGGTTCTATGTAATGGGCACAAGAAAAGAAGATGCACCATGTTGGTATGGGTAATACATACCTAAACTTTAAGCTCTACTTTAACTGTGCAACCCAAAGTTGATTCCTGTAGGGCACTCCCTACAGTTCACAACAGCATCGCAGAGCCCCACACTAGGCGGTGGACAGACATGAGAGGCTTCGCAAGAATACATATGGACCATTGCAAGTTGGGTCGCCACAGCCTTGATGTAGTAGTAAGCGTACGACAAATTCTAAGAGTGATCTCTGGGACCCCATAATCCCAACATCAACTTTGAAATAAGCAAAATGTGAAAGTGTAGTGCTTATGCTATTACAACAAGATATGAATGTGAAAGCTTTAGAACTTTTGTGAGATATTCTTGTTGTGATGTAGAATTGTGTGTTGTATTTGATCCTTAAAATTCTTCAACTATTTATAGAGAAGCTTCAAGATTTGATTTCTAACATAGGCTCCTCCAAATTAAAATTTGTCTGCAAAAGAAAGATAAACAGATCTACAAAAATGGTTAAGAATTGATAAAGTAGATCTTGTTGATAAGTACAGTAACAACGGATAGAATTTTCCCTCAAATATCCTATAGCAACCGATTGTTATGTTTAAAATTCGAAAGTTTAAACCATTGGATAAAGAGTTTTATAGAGATCTGAGCGTAGGGCGACCGGTCACTGTTTATAGCTACCGGTTGCTAAGCCGTAGTGACCGTTCGCCCTTCAAACAGAGAAGAAAATCAAGTATTTTGCAATCTTAAAGCACTAGTCGCTCTATATAGCGACCGATCGCCCTCTCTTTCGAAAAGTCTTTGTTTCAAATTAATTTTGAGAAACACTCAGGTACCGGTCTCCCTTGATAGCGACTGGTCTCCCACTTCACAGAGACTTCTTTATTTTTCGAAAACTTTGAAAATCTTTCAAGTACCATTCGCCCTTAATATAGAGACATGTCCAAATTTTGACAATTTTTTTTAAGAAATACTTCAAACACTTAGTAAAAGTTTGAACAAAATAAATTGATGTGTTTTGGCAACATATAAAAACATTGTTTTGGTTTAAAATCCAACTATGTGAAATAATCAAAATAAAAAATAACTTCATTCTAAAAAACTCCCCATTTTGATGATTTCATATCAAAATAATTTTTGAGGGCAAGATTTTAGGAGGAAGTTTTCGGTCAAAAATGTTATCTATCCATTGTAAGCAACACTTCTCAAAGCAATAATCTTAAAATAAGGCTAAGGTGTAAAAGTTTTTCAAAACGCTTTTTAAAGGTCCCCTATCAACATGCTAAGCAAAACCATAAGCATTAAAGCCAAAAAGCACAAAAGCTTGAAGCCTCTTCAAACTTAGCTTTTCAAAAATAGCTCAAAAACTAAAGAACCTAAAAGCTCCCCCTGTCAATATTCACAAAGCTCAACATATTCACAATTCACAAAGCTCATCATAATCATAAGAGTAATACATCAACACCACTTAATATATAGCTTATTCATATAAGCTTTTTACCAAGCTTTTACCATTGAGATTTTTCTAGCTCAAGCTTCTTACCATTGAGCTTTTTCTAGCTCATTGTATTTTTCTCCCCCTTTGAAATAATCGAAAAGACTATTAGCATGAAACATCATATATAAATCAAAGAAGCCCATGATAACGTGCAAAATCCATAATAAATAAAAGCAACATGCTAAGAGATTAAAAGTCTAGAATCTTAAAAACATAGAAATATAAGAAAGTCAATCCTCATCCGACGAGAAGCAAGCGTTGGGCAAGAGTTCTTTGATGAACTTTTAGGTTTCCAAAGATTTTATTAGCTTGTTGTTTTCCTCCTTAAGCTCTACATTATGCCCTTTAATGTCATCAAAGTCGACTTGATACCGGTGTTTAAGTTCCTCAATTCTTTCATAAAATTCATTTGGACTACTATATTCACTTTGATCATCGGTGCCGGTATTATCCTCCGAAACACCATGTGATCCATCCGCTGCCAAAATTTTCAGCTTCAATGTCATCGAAGATATCATCCGGAGCTTGAGAGGTGGAGGCTCTAGCACGGCCTTTAGCCGACTTGGTAAGACATTTTTGCATGTTCATATACATCCTAAGCAATTGTTGGAAATACCATTATCAAAATCATTTGCAATGACTTTGGAGTTAAGCTCGGAGCGAGGAAGACCAGATTGGAGGAAAAGCTTGCAAATCAAATTTCCCAACGCAAATTATTTAGAACCCAATGTGACAGCATCTATCAAGAAGTAATCTAAATTACTCGACAATTTGACGGAGTTCCCACAAACACAATATTAGACAATAAGCAAAATAATCTGAAGCTCATTCATCATAGATTGGGTTGTGAGTTCCAGCATAACATCCAAGAAATTCTTAACCTCATCCAACATCACCCCTAACTTTCCATCATCCCAATGAATACACTCAGGTACCGGTCTCCCTTGATAGCGACTGGTCTCCCACTTCACAGAGACTTCTTTATTTTTCGAAAACTTTGAAAATCTTTCAAGTACCATTCGCCCTTAATATAGAGACATGTCCAAATTTTGACAATTTTTTTTAAGAAATACTTCAAACACTTAGTAAAAGTTTGAACAAAATAAATTGATGTGTTTTGGCAACATATAAAAACATTGTTTTGGTTTAAAATCCAACTATGTGAAATAGTCAAAATAAAAAATAACTTCATTCTAAAAAACTCCCCATTTTGATGATTTCATATCAAAATAATTTTTGAGGGCAAGATTTTAGGAGGAAGTTTTCCGGTCAAAAATGTTATCTATCCATTGTAAGCAACACTTCTCAAAGCAATAATCTTAAAATAAGGCTAAGGTGTAAAAGTTTTTCAAAACGCTTTTTAAAGGTCCCCTATCAACATGCTAAGCAAAACCATAAGCATTAAAGCCAAAAAGCACAAAAGCTTGAAGCCTCTTCAAACTTAGCTTTTCAAAAATAGCTCAAAAACTAAAGAACCTAAAAGCTCCCCCTGTCAATATTCACAAAGCTCAACATATTCACAATTCACAAAGCTCATCATAATCATAAGAGTAATACATCAACACCACATAATATATAGCTTATTCATATAAGCTTTTTACCAAGCTTTTACCATTGAGATTTTTCTAGCTCAAGCTTCTTACCATTGAGCTTTTTCTAGCTCATTGTATTTTTCTCCCCCTTTGAAATAATCGAAAAGACTATTAGCATGAAACATCATATATAAATCAAAGAAGCCCATGATAACGTGCAAAATCCATAATAAATAAAAGCAACATGCTAAGAGATTAAAAGTCTAGAATATTAAAAACATAGAAATATAAGAAAGTCAATCCTCATCCGACGAGAAGCAAGCAGTGGGCAAGAGTTCTTTGATGAACTTCTTTAGCTTTCCAAAGATTTTATTAGCTTGTTGTTTTCCTCCTTAAGCTCTACATTATGCCCTTTAATGTCATCGAAGTCGACTTGATACCGGTGTTTAAGTTCCTCAATTCTTTCATAAAATTCATTTGGACTACTATATTCACTTTGATCATCGGTCTTTATTATCCTCCTAAACACCATGTGATCCATCCGCCGCCAAAATTTTCACTTCAATGTCATCGAAGATATCATCCTGAGCTTGAGAGGTGGAGGCTCTAGCACGACGGCCTTTAGCCGACTTGGTAATACATTTTTGCATGTTCATATACATCCGAAGCAATTGTTGGAAATACCATTATCAATATCATTTGCAATGACTTTGGAGTTAAGCTCGGAGCGAGGAAGACCAGATTGGAGGAAAAGCTTGCAAATCAAATTTCCCAACGCAAATTATTTAGAACCCAATGTGACAAAGATCTATCAAGAAGTAATCTAAATTACTCGACAATTTGACGGACTTCCCACAAACACAATATTAGACAATAAGCAAAATAATCCGAAGCTCATTCATCATAGATTGGGTTGTGAGTTCCAAAGATAACATCCAAGAAATTCTTAACCTCATCCAACATCACCCCTAACTTTCCATCATCCCAATGAATACAAGACAAATAATCCCAATCTCCTTCACGCACACCAAACATCCGACAAATATCATTCGGGATCCAATGAAAGTGACGCCCTTTAACAAATGAGTTCAAAGCAATCAACATTTTATCATTATCAAACTCAATTAACATATTTGAATAAAATTACTTAATAACTTCATCATCGTACATAATAAACGGATGATCCCAAAAATTCAACCAACCTCAAGCAATAAAGAAATCACGAATAGATGGGAATTCATCCTAAAAAGTCCCGAAATGGCATATTTTTGTCTACCGACTTGTTTATTCGAAAAGACCAAATCACCATAGAATTTTACACCAAAATTGTGATTAAACAAAAGTGAATTAGCACCACTAGGAGCTTGAGATAAAAGAGATTTCTTACTTTAAACCCATTTGACATTGTCTTTCGTAATTGTTGTTCGGAGAGAAGTGATTTGGGCACGAGAGAGTTAGGGATTTGCATTACCTTGTTGCCCTTGTGTCATTTTTTTGCTGGGTTGCGCGAATTTCACGTTGTTCCGCCTCTAATTGGTGATTTGATGAAGAACCCTCTCCGACCCTTTTTCTCTTTTGGGGAGGAGATGAACTGGTGAAATTCTTCGAAGGTGCCATAATAATAAAATACTCAAAAAGTTGAAGCGATTAGCAACAAAAATCACGAATTTTGGTGAAGTACAGAGAAAGATTGAGAATTGGGGGTGATTTTTTGCTTAGGGTTTTAAAGAGGAAGAAGAATATATGTGAAAGAAAAGAGGACATATGGGTTTTTAAGAACTTACGACACTTATAGCGACCAGTTGCTGTATAAGGGCGACATGTGCCTAGAGATAGCGACCAGTCGCTATACACAGAGAACCCATGCTTGTTTCCAGTTAAAACTTCTGTCCAATTTTTAAGTTTTGAAAAATAGATTTTTCACCCCAAAACTTTTATAATTAAATTTAAGTGCCCAAAATATAAATGTAAAATTTATTCAATTGCATTATGCTTAAACGAGTTCGAAATGAGTTAAAAGACTAGGTCATTAACGGTTTTGTAAGAATATATGCAAGTTGATATTGAGACGAAACAAAGCACATCTCAATTTATTGTTTTCAAACACAATCCCTTAAAAATTGATGTTGAACCTCAATATGTTTGGTTCGATTATGATGAATCGGATTTTGAGAAATATGGATGGCAGAAGTATTATCACAAAGAATAGGAATATTTTCAAAGTTGATTTTGTAATCTGACAAGGTTTGTTTCATCCATAATAATTGTATACAATAAAAAGCCGTGGAAATATATTTGACTTCAGCCATTAAGAAAGATACATAATTTTGTTTCTTAGAAAATCATGAAACTAGGGAATCTCCTAAAAATTGACATGAGCCGAATGCACTTTTATGATCATCAATATTTCTAGCATAACCCGAGTCACTATATCCTTTTAAAGAAAAATTATCATTTTTTGGATAAAACAAACCATAAGAAATAATGCCCTTTAAATATCGATTTTTTTTACGGCACTTAAATGAGATTCTTGGGGATTGCTTTGAACTCGAGCACATAGACATACGACTTGAAGAATATTGGGTCTACTTGTTGTTAAGTAAAGTAAACTACCAATCATACCTTGATATTTGGTTTCGTCAACCAATTTACCTTTTTCATCCTTGTCGAGTTTGATGTTTGTAGCCATTGGAGTTGCCACGTTTCTTCCTTCTTCAATTCCAAACTTCTTTAGAAGTTTCTTTGTGAACGTGGATTGGGAGATAGAAATTCCTTCTTGACTTTGTTTGATTTGAAGTCCAAGGAAGAAGTTCAGTTCACCCATCATGCTCATCTCAAATTCATCTCGCATTAACTTAGAGAATCTCTTGCACAAAGACGCATTACTAGCACCAAAAATTATGTCATCAACATATATTTGAACTAAGAGGCAATCTTGGCCTTTTTCAAAAACAAAGAGAGCAATATCAACTTTACCTATTGTAAAACCATTTTCTAGATGAAAAGAACTTAGTCTATCATGCCATACTTGGTGTGCTTTTTTGAGATCATATAAAGCCTTTTTAAATTTATAAATATCATTTGGTCTAGAAATTTTTTCAAAACCTAGAGGTTGTTTAACATAGACTTCTTCTTGAATAAAACCATTTAGAAAAGTGGATTTAACATCCATTTGGTAAAGTTCAATTTTTTTGAAACAAGAATAAGCAAGTAAGATACGAATAGCTTCTAAACGTGCTACGAGTGTAAAAGTTTCATCATAATCAATACCTTCTTCTTGACAATAACCTTGAGCTACTAACCTTACTTTATTTTGAATGATGTAGCCTTGATCATCTAGGTTATTTTGAAATACCCATTTTGTTCCATGATAGTGTGAGGTGGAGGACAAGGCACAAGTTCTCAAGCTTCATTTCTTTAAAATTGATTTAGCTCTTCTTGCATCTCTAAAAACCAATCTTCATCTTCAATTGCTTCTTTTGTATTTTTTTGGCTCTTTTGAGATATAAGAGCTTTTTCAGTAAATTTCCTTCTTGTCATTTACCTTATCAAGTGGACCCTAATGATAAGATCTTTTGGGTAATCTTTTTTGAATTTTAATGCCATAGGGAGATTTGAGGTATCACCTTTTTCTTCTTGTTGAACATATGAACTAGATGGTTGATCATTTTGAGAGATGTTTGGAATAATTGGCTCTTCATCATCACTATCTTCTACTGGATTCGTTCAACATCAGAAGTCTCATTGAATTTGACATGGATGGATTCTTCGACTCGCAAGCTTATTTTGTTGTAGACTCGGTATGCTATGCTCTTGGTTGAGTATCCCATAAAAATTCTTTCATCGGCCTTTTGATCAAGTTTGTCCAAATGATCCTTGATGTTTATGATAAAACACTTGCAACTAAATATCTTGAAATAACTAATATTTGGTGTTCTTCCTTTCCAAAGCTCATATGAAGTTTTGTCCAACTTTGGACGAAGATATTCGATTTATAACATAGCAAGCAGTATTCACGACTTTGGCCCAAAATATTTTGGAAGTGAAAATTCATTGAGCATAGACCAAAACATTTCTTATAGAGTTCGATTTTTCCTTTCGGTTACACCATTTTGTTGAGTAGTTCAAAAAATTATGTGCATATCCTTTTGTTTCACATAGAACTCTAAATTCTCCGTCAAATTCTCCACCACGATCACTTCTAGTAGATTTGATAGTATCATCTTTTTCATTTTCTACTAGTCTACACAACTTAGCAAACTCATAAGCAGCACCATTTTTATTAGCAAGAAAAATAACCCAAGTATATCTAGAAAAGTCATCGACAATAACAAAAGTTTAATATTTTTCACTTAGACTAGCCGTGCCAATATCCCCATACAAATCTAGATGAAGAAGTTGTAGAGGCTTGATTGTGGAAATTTCATCTTTGCTTAAAACTACTTTTAACTAACTTGTTCTTTTGATAAGTGTCACATAAGACAAGATTTTTAAAATTTAATTTGGGTAGTCCTTTGACATGTTGATTTTTGCAAATATTTTATAAATTTTTGTATCCAATATGTCCAAGTCGCCTATGTCATAAACTATTTAAATCATTGCTAGCGACAAGATAAGAAACATTTTGACTAACTAAATCACTTATACAAATTTTATAAAGATTATCTTTTCTACTTGTTTCACAAATAATTTTGCCATTTTTGGGAATAAGACATTTTTCTTTATTAAAAAGAAAATCATAATTTAAATCACAAAGTTGGCTTACACTTATCAAATTGAACTTAAGCCCATCTACTAATAAAACATCATTAAGAGAGAAAGAAGAATTACCAACACCTCCAATGCCAAGGATTTTGCCTTTGCCAGTTCCGAACATAACCATTCCTCACTCTTGTAGCTTGATGTTGGCAAAAAGATGTTCCTTTCCGGTCATGTGGCGTGAACATCCGCTGTCCACGAGCAATTTGAAATCCTCTTTGACTGTGATTGCCCCAAGTTCCTATCATGAAATTATTTTTAGGTACCCTAAAGTGTTTGGGTCCATGGGTGTTAGCATTGAGACCTTTGGGTCTCCAAAAATGACTAGTACTATTTCTAATTCTATAAGTGTAGGTAAGATGACCATATTTGCCACAGTAAAAACAAGTAATAATTTTAGGATTACTAGCACATATGAAAGTTGGAGCTTGGTTCTTTTTTCTTGAAATTGGTTCGAAAAGGTTTATAACCAAGTCCTAATTTTGATTGCTCACTTCTTTGTGCACCAATAGTTTTTGTAACCTTATCGGTACTTAAGTTAAAACATTTCACATCATTTTTCAACATTTCTAACTCTTTTGTGAGCAATTCTTTTTTGGAATCAAGACTCTTAACTTTAGCAAGAGTAATACTATGAGCATGATTAACAGATTCATAAGAAGAAAATAACTTATCTTTATCTAATTTTAAATCTTTAAAATCCTTTTTCATATTTGTGTATTAACAATCATATCTCTAAACTCATTCTGTAAATCATCATAATCTTATTGTAATTCATCAGTTAAAGAAGAAAATGAGTTAGAGCGTACCTCATTGTTTCGTCATCTATAGCCTTGAGACCTTGTTCGATTTCTTCATCATCGTCGGATGTTGGAAGAAGTTCATCCCATGTTTTAGCATCTGCATTCAAGACCTCTTTTTCGGAAAGAACTTTTTCTTCATTTGTTCTTCCTCCGCTATTTTAGGACAATTGGCTATAAAGTACCCGGATTTTCTGTATTTGGAGCATGAGTTGTCTTTTGCTTTTCTTGCCTTATTTTTATTAATAAATTTGGAAAACGTTTGTACAAGAGCGGTTGTTTCCTTATCATCCTCATCGCTAGCATAATATGCATTTTTTGAACTTGAGGCAAGACCTTTAGGAATAGATTGCATACCCAGTTGAGAGGTTGATGGTTTGGAATTCTTCATTTCTTTGAGGTATTCTTCATAAATAAGGAGATTTCCAATAAAATCATCAAACTTGAGAGTTTTAAGATTTTGAACTTCCATGATAGCCGTGACCTTCTCGGTCCAAGTATCGGGTAGAGCATTTAAGACCTTTGTAACATTGTCTTTCTCGGATTTTTTTTTTCCATGTGTCAATAGAGGATTGGCAATATTCTCGAGCCTTTCCACCATTCTTGAGATATTTTCACTTTCGAACATAGTGAAATTTTCAAAATCTTTAACAAGTATATTTTTACGAGCTTATTTCACCTTCTTGGTTCTTTCATAGATAGTTTCCATGTAGAAGGTTTAATGCCTTACTATTTAAGGAAAAAGATTTCTTGTCGTCATCATCGAATTCCTTGAAGCTCTTAGGAGTAAGAGTTCCATTTTCCAATTTCTTGGTTGACCACAATCCAAATATCGAATCTGCAATCTTATAGAAAATATTCCATTCTATCTTTCAAAAAAACATAGCTGTTAGCGTCGAATAGTGGCGACGTCTTGTTTGATGACGCACCGATCGGAAGATAGCTTTCGTTCGTAGCCATGGATCTTTCCTCTTTTCTCGAAAAGATAAAATGAGCTTGCAAAAGAGTTTAGCTCTGATACCACTTGCTAGTCCAAGTTGCTACGAAAATCTAGAGGGAGGTGAATAGATTTTCCCAAGTTTCCTAATTTTTCTTCGTTTTTTCGAATATATGAAAAACTCCAAGAAAGTAATAGATAGAAGAAGAATGAACACAATGATATATAGTGGTTCAACTCACCTAGAGCCTAATCCAGTACCACCCAGTATGTCCTAGTGGATTTTGAAAAGAAAATTTTATTAATCAATACCAAACGATTACAACTTCACCTTGAAGAGCACCAAACTCTTCTTACAACAACAATCTTGAAGAGAACCAAACTCTTCTTACATCTTTGAAGAGCACCAAACTCTTCTTATAACTTTGAAGAGCACCAAATTATACTCTTCAACATCTAATGTAATCAACCAGGCATATTCTTTCCAAAAGAACACTCAACAAGTAAGTCTCATTTTGGATGATTTGATCAATCAAGATTATAATTCAAATGAAAGTATACAACTTTGAAAGTTCAAGTGTAATCAAGAAAGAAAGCCTAATAAGCAAAATGTCAAAGTGTAGTGCTTAGGCTATTACAACAAGATATGACAGTGAAAGCTTCAGAATTTTGCTGAGATATTCTTGTTGTGATGTAGAATTGTGTGTTGTATTTGATCCTTCAAATTCTCCAATTATTTGTAGAAAAGCTTCATGATTTGATTTCCAACTTAGGCTCATCCAAATTGAATTTTGTCTGCAAAAGAAGGATCAAAAGATCTACAAAAATGATTAAGAATTGATAAAGTAGATCTTGCTGATAAGTGTTGTAACAATGGATAGAATTTGCTGCCAAATATCCTATAGCGACCGGTTGTTATGTTAAAAATTCGAAAATTTAAATCGTTAGATCAAGATTTTTGACAGAGATCTGAGCATAGGGCGACCGATCACTTTCTATAGCGACCAATCACTGTACATAGTGACCGATTGCTATGCATAGTGACCATTCGCCCTTCAAACGTTTGCTATGCGTAGTGACCATTCACCCTAACAGAGAAGAAAACCAAGTATTTTGAAATCTTCAGGCGCCAGTCGCTCTTATAGCGACCGGTCGCCCTCTTCTTCGAAAAGTCTTTGTTTCAAATCAATTTGAGAAACACTAAGGTACTGGTGGCCCTTGATAGCGACTGGTCGCCCTCTTCAGAGGGACTTCTCTGTTTTCTGAAAACTTTGAAAATCTCTCAGGTACTGGTAGCCCTCTATAGCGACCACTCTCAATACAGAGACATGTCCAAATTTTGACAAAAAAGAAGTTTAAGAAATACTTCAAACACTTAGTAAAAGTTAGAACAAAACAAATTGAAGTGTTTTGACAAAATATAAAAACATTGTTTTGGTTTAAAACTCAAGTATGTAAAATCATCAAAATCAAAAATAACTTCGTTCTAACACATATATCTTGGAAGGTACATCAAACAAATAGGAAAAGGAAGCAAGTTATGCATACTGGTAAATGGTACTTAGTATGTGAGATTATGCGCCCCCTTTTGATGGCAAAATGTGCACAAATAGGATGGTTATCCTTTCTTGATTTCAAATCAAGGTACCTGTAGCCCGAACTCCCCTGCATCACTACATATTATTCAACCGTCAAATGATGAAATTATGTGCAAATGTAGCAGAAGTGAATTAGATATGTGATTTATTCTATGAAATTTTCAAAATCTGTAACACCACAATCAAAGATCAAACACATCAATGTCTTTAAGGTAAAATTTGAGTAACATGTTTCCTGTTTTGTGTAAAATCTTGAATAACAGATTAACTCATGCTATAAACATAGCAAATTCTTCTTGCAACTTTTTATTAAATTAATAAAATCATTGTTTCTTAAAAAAATAAACATAAAAAATTTGACTCATTGATACTCATAAATAAAGTACAGAAAAAAGAAACAAAAAAAAAAACTACCAAGGATGGCAAGTCTTTCATCTCTCACTCCAGGTGACAATAAACAAATTCGAAACAATCAAATTTAGGTATGAAATATCAAGACATAAATTGATAGGCAGAATGAAAACAAAAGATGAAGCCATAATTATAATCTACATGAATAGATAAAGGTGAACTAGAATACAAATTTATCATAACACCCCAGGAATGACAAAAAAATGTATTAAGTCCCACAGTTAGGAATCAGAAAGTCAATATACAAATAAGAAGGGAACATAAGACAGACTGTGCATACAAAAGTAAGTTCATTTTCCTGTCATGATGGGAAATGAAAACCTAGCTAAAAACTATTTCCAAATCTTCTTCAACCATAAGAAAGAGATAACATTATTATCTAAACATGTTAAAAAATTTCAAACAAGCAAAATATTTTACATTCACCATATTATCATACTTGTAAATATTTCAGGGGTCATTTGTCACTCCAAGTATTCTCACATGCAAGAATTACAGGTGATGCTCTATAGAATTGTCCAGAGAGGCCCCCTCCTTAAAGTTTTAAAAAAGATGGTGCTTCGTTTTGTGGGCGCGCATCAAATTTACTTTTCAACTATAATGTTGGGGCATTTCAAGAAATTTGACAATATTATTTTTCTTAATGTTATCTTCTTTGAAAACCTTTTTTTTTTTCTTAGTTGTTATGGGGTAAGAGAAGAAAAAGGACAAGCACTAAGAATAATCTAAAGAGGTTATGATTCTGGTGATTGAACTATAATTATGTGTACTATGATGGGTTCTTAAATTATGAAAAGACTGTCTAATATTCCCTCTATCGTTTTGATAAATGGGACAACAAAAAAATATTTTTTCTCTTTCATCAATTCATGTTTTTTCTCTATTGTGTTATTGGACGAGAATGGTATGCAGAGGTGAAAGCTGCAGATGGGCGCCCCCGCTAACCCCACCATCCTAAATTATGAATCGTAATATTTTGAATGTCACTGGTAGAAAAAAGTAATATATATTAGATAATAGTGCACATACTTTTGATAATTGTGTGTGTGTGGTTGCACTTGGTTGGAAGTGAATAGTGCATTATAAGGGAGTCTTGTTACCACTCACGTGGTTTTATGTGTTCATGGTATGTTGCTACTATTATGTCTCACAAAATATGTTTCTTTTAATTTTAGTACCTAATCCTTTTGTACATATATATTACACACATTTCCTACATCAAACTTTAACAGATCTTATGACTCTTTCTCTAAAGTGTTTTCCATATTGTACTCTTATTTGTGTTTTTCTCGGGGATTGTTGGAAAGTTTTCCCATATAGATCCTTTTTTGCTTCTTGTAGGACTAATTGTTCAATTTTCGAAATGTTTTAGTTGGAATTTTTTTTCTTTTCCTGGTTCTTCTTATGTGTTTTTTGTTAATCACACAAACACACACATACTATACAGACATACAAATATTATAAGTTTACTCTTAAGTTCACACAATCCCATATAATTTTTCTTTTCCTACTATGATGTTTTGCAAGGATAGGATAAGATTCATGTGATGGTATGGGTGATCATTCATGTATATGTATATTTCTTAGAATACTTATATTTAAATAAGAACTGGAGTTTTCTAGGCCTCACAAGGGGGCAATTCATGCGTGCACACTTTCTCTTCAACTTGCTAAACAAAAAAACATGTTCGAATTTGCGTCAAGACTTAATTTTAAAAGTAGTTGATAGGTTATTACTTATTAGTACTTCATAATCGGAGTGTTTGTAAAAACATCATCGCTTCTAGAAGAAGTGCTTTGTTGTAGTAGAAGCTACGGTTGTGAGATTTAGAAGTTGGTGGTGTTTGAAAAAGAAGTTAAAATCGTTTTTAGTCAAAGTTAGAGTGTTTGGAAAGAAAAACACTTTCAAAATGAGATTAGCACTATAATGACGAAAACACACTTATGAATCTTATAATTGACATGTTAAGGCCAAGGGCATTTTTGGGTTTTGAGAAATAGATAAGGATAAAAAAATGAAATTTATTTTTATTTACAAAAATACCAAAACACTTCTCTAGAATCAGAACCATTTAACCCCCAATTTGGGAATTTGGATTAATGAAGCAGAAGTAGAAGTAGAAATAGGTAAATGCAAATAAAAGAAACTGATTTTTTATGCCAAAAGCTAAAAAGAATTTTTTTTGAGTTTGCAAACACTTCCAATATGCACTAAATTTTGTTTACAAATCTTATATACTCTATCTTGTTCGAATCCATGTTTCTGAATTCTGTCTTCTGCAAAGGCTTGTACTATTTTGCAAATGGTGTTGTTAGCAAGGGAGAGC
Organism: Rehmannia glutinosa; assembly: GCA_016081115.2. NCBI lineage: Eukaryota > Viridiplantae > Streptophyta > Magnoliopsida > Lamiales > Orobanchaceae > Rehmannia > Rehmannia glutinosa. The sequence continues at coordinate 554,234 of JABTTQ020002169.1, read as the reverse complement.
AGGGTGAAATTTACATTGCCGACCAATAACACATCAAATATATTTATTTGGAACATGTATTATTTTTCACCGTTGAATTTCAAAGAACAAAGTAAGTGACGCAACACAAACTTAATAAACAGAAGAAACTCAAAACTTGTTTTTATAAAAATCTCAAAACGTGAGCTAAACATCACGATAAACCTTTATATACTATGGTTGAATGACTCCTACTCAAAATAAACTCCTACTCAAAATAATACTGACATGCAATGACATAAAATCCTACTCTTAAAATAACTCATCTGACTCACATAATATCAATGTTTGAAAATAACTAAACTACTATTAAAAAATAATTATTTCATTTGCTAACTATCTGATGTTGCTGGATGCAGGAGATCACTTTTTGCCAAGAATGTTAATGAAGTTTCATCTCCATCATTCTCGTGAGCGTAGGAACGATTTGACCTCGAATTGACATGAGTTTCATCTCCAGGGGACTCAACATGGAAAGGCACAAGGTGCTTGACGTTAAATACATTGGAAGTGCGAATATGAGCATGGAGGCGCAAAAGATAAGCATTGGGTTTAATTTTCTCAATAACCTCCACCATTTCAATTTTACGTGATGCCAAATTATGATATTCATGAGCCGAGTAGCGCTCTTTGGGTAGAACTACCCACACGAAGTGACCTACCTCGAACTCCACAAGATGACACTTGGGATCGGCTGTCGCTTTGTACTTGGTATTGCTCTCGAGCAGTTGGGCATGTGTGGCCTTATGGACCTGCTGCAAGGACTCCATGAAATCAATTGCATGACCGTCCATACGGGTGCGGGAAGGCAAATTCAACAAATCGACCGGACTGCGCGGGACTTAGCCATAAACAACCTGAAATGGACAATACCCAGTGCTGCGATTAAGGGCTGAGTTGTGGGCAAATTCGGCTTGACTGAGTTTAAAGTCCCACGACTTGATATTATCGCCAACCAAATACCACAACAAATTAACCAAAGAACGATTAACAACCTCCATTTGTCCGTCCATTTGGGGGTGGTAGGCGCTACTAAAGTTCAGCTTGGTGTTAGCAAAACGCCATAAGCTTTGCCAAAAGTGACTGAGAAATCAGGTGTCGCAATCAGATACAATAGATAGAGGCAAGCCGTGTAGGCGATAAACGTCCTAAAAGAAGAGTTGGGCGACGTGCACCGCGTCTGTTGTATGTTTACAAGGGATAATGTGAGTAATTTTGGAGAAACGGTAGACCACAACAAAAATGGAATCATGTCCGGGTTGTGTACGTGGAAGGCCGAGGACAAAATCCATACTGATGGCGGACCAAGGTGCCGATGGAATGGGCAGAGGCTGGTAGAATCCGACATTCGTAGCAGTGCCTTTGGCAACTGACACACATAACAACGCTGCACAAATTTTCCATCTTCGCGGTGAAGCGAGGGCCAAAATAATTTTGCTCTGGACAAAGTCTAACATTCTATCGCGCCCAACGTGGCCAACGCGATCTAGCTCCAAATGAGGCGAACACGAACGCTACAGTCCGGGATGCACAATTTTTTCTCCGGAAATAAAACCCCTCGCTCAACATATATTCCGTTGTTGTATTAGAGTTAACTGATGAGAGAATTTCGCTGAAAAAATGGTCACAGAATACAGTGATTTGAAGGTGTCCAACCCAACAACAGCAACCCATAAATTCGTGAGGAGGGAGTGGCTCCGACTAAGGGGTCTACCACACAGTAAGAGGCCCCCGATATATGGCAAATAACAAACATGAATTTTTGGAGGAAGGCAACCCACGACGCATGACGAGCGAAAATATTGGCATGGCTTGAAATATATTTAAGGAATGATGGTCGGTGTACAAGATGAACTCATGCTAAAATAAATGATGGCGCCAATGGCGGGCGACATGGAAAACTGCATAGAACTCCATGTCATAGGTACTGTAACGAGATCCAGGTCCCGTTAATTTTTCGCTAAAATAAGCAACAGGGTTTGTATTTTGACTCAATACCGCGCCAATCCCAACTTTAGAAGCATCACAATGTAACTCAAAGGGCATCGAGAAGTCTAGTAAAACAAGGACAATGGCTGTTGTTAATTTCTTCTTGATGTCAATGAAGGTGTTCTCCGCAGCCAGTGTCCAAGTAAAGGTCGTGCCAGACATGCAATCCATGAGGGAAGCCATTATAGAGCTAAAATGTGGAATAAAAGTCGGTAAAATGAGGCCAGCCCATGAAAACTATGAACATCGGTTATGGACGTGGGGGTCAGCCACTCGCAAATCATGGCAATCTTACTATCAACCATACTTATACCCTGGGGCGGTGCTAGATCCGTATCTTTGGGGGCTAAATGATTTTGGAGGGCTAAATCAATAAAAAATAAATATTTAGTACTAAAAATAAATATTTTAAAATAAAATATACATATAAATAATAAAATTTTCAAAAATTTGGGGGGGCAAAGGTAAGGATACGCCCCTGCTTATACCTGCAACAGACACAACATAACCCAAAAATAGGACACGATTAGTGAAGAAAACACACTTACGGGGTGCGACGAAAAATCATTCAGTGCGGAGAATCACGAGGACAGCTTGGAGATGTTCCATATGTTATGTTTATGTACGGCTATAAATAATGATATCGTTGAAATAAACGATGACACACGTGCCAATAAATGAACACAAAGCCTGGTTCAGGACGCGCATAAAGGTGCTCGGGGCATTTGACAGACCAAATGGCATAACAAGCCATTCAAATAATCCTTCGCACGTTTCAAATTCTATTATCAATTCATCACCCGATCGAATGTGAATTTGATGATAACCGCTGCGCAAATCCAATTTGGAAAAGATAGTCAACCTGCTCAGTTGGTCTAATAAATCATCCAAACGGGGTATTGGGAACTATTAGCGAACAATAATTTTATTCACCGCACGACTGTCGACACACATACGCCAAGTATTATCTTTCTTAGGGATCAAGAGAGTGGGGATGACACATGGGCTGAGACTTCCACGGACCAAGCCACGCTACTATAAATCCTCTACTTGACATCGGAGTCGAGCGTGTTCTACCGAGCTCATGCGATAGTGCGACTGATTAGGCAACGATGCCCCAGGGAGAAGATCAATTTGGTGTTGAATGTCCGAAGTGGGGAAGTTAAATCGGGCATATCGGACGACCATAAATTAGCAAATTCTCATAGGAGTGGTTGCACAATACATGGAGTATTTTGCTCATCAAGAAAGTCGTGAACCAAAACCGGGAACCACCAAATAGCGCAAGATAAAAATAGAAAGGTGTTATCTACCGAGGAGCATCCAAGGATGGAACACTGGGGTGCACAATAATTTTAGAACCACCAAACAGAAAAGTATATGTATTGGCATGGCCATCTTGTACGACACGCCGGTCGAATTGCCACGGTCGTCCAAGTAGGATGTGGCATGCATCCATGGGCACCACATCGCACCAAATAGTATCCGTGTAGGTACCCTCGATGGAGAATGACAATAAAACACAAGAAGGTGTCGCGTTGAAGCCAGGCCAGCTGGTACGATTTGGGGTGGGCTGTCGTGGAAAGAGCAAATTTAGAGACGGCATCAATGGAAATAACATTCTCACAGGAGCCCGAATCGATGATATATTTACAGATACGACCATTAACTCTGCAAGTGGATTGAAATAAGTGATGGCACTGAATGTCACTATCGTATGCGCGCGGAGCCATACATGAGCGTCGGAGTACAAGTGCAACACCCACATCGCCTGTCACATGTTCTTAAACTAAAGGAGCAGAGATATCATCGTTGAATATGGGCGGGCTGGCATAGGCATCCTGGTCACATCGACCGTAAGAAAGGCACGCCCTCCACGTGGATTGGGACACGTGGACTGCCGGTGGCCTGGTTTGCCGTACGAGAAACATCAGTTGTTGGGTGGGGGACGAGGTAGTCCAGGTGGGGCTGTGCACCCAGAACTACTATCGCTCTGGTTCGGGGCAGCAGGGGCTGGCGTGGGCTGGGGGCGTTGGTCGTTAGGTGGCGGGGAGGGCGACATGGATTGGCGAAGTGAAAACTATTTTTCAAGCGTGATATCCTGTTGATGAGCCCCAGAAATGGTGGAAGGGCTGAGCAAATTGAGCATATCCTGGAAAGCTAAACACAATCCCCGATATAGCGGGAAATTAATTGGTCTGTAGATTCATTAATTTCATTACGCGTGAGAAGGTGGTAAAGGTCTGTGGAGTAGGCATCCATAGTATGTGATCCTTGGTGGAGCGATTGTAATTTCTAATAAAGTGTGCGTTGATAATTGAATGGGAGAAATTCATGTTCCAAATGTTTGTGAAACTTGGACCATGTAGCAATTTTTTGTTTTCCTTGGCAAGAACAAGACACTTTGACAATTTAAGGGAACACGCCCATTGTCCGGTACCGCTTTAAAATCCCTGAACTCATCCACTACGTGCAACCAATCAATAAAGTCATTAGCGTCAACATCCCCGTGGAATTCTGGGATGTTGAGTTTAAACCCAAACTCCCAACGATGATCATCGTCTTACCGCTGGGCAGCGCGTGGAGCCAAAGGTGCGAACGGATTGTCAACGGAGACGGTTTCCTCCTTGTCGAAGGGTGAAGTAGGCACATTGCGCCCGCCATGGCCAGGATGACCAGGTGGACCAGATGGACCAAGATCGATCATCATACCCAGTGCGCTACAACAGTAAGAGCGAGGTAATTGATCGAAGAACGTCTGTTGCTGTACACGAAGATCTGCCACGCCTTTTGTTAACGTCTCAACATGTTGACAAAGGAGGTTAATATCGTTGTTGCATTGCAAATCGTGTCGTGGAGGCATCGTGGAGATCGTAACCTGGTTCTGATACCAACTGACGCATTGCAAAGCTTAACGAACAGAAGAAACTCAAAACTTGTTTTATGAAAATCTCAAAACGTGTGCTAAACTTCACAATAAATCATTATATACTAGAGTTGAATGACTCCTACTCAAAATAATACTGACATGCAAAGAAATAAAATCCTACTCTTAAAATAACTCATCTTGACTCACATAATACCAATGTTTGAAAATAACAAAACTCCTATTAAAAAATAATTCTTTCATTTGTTAATTATCTGATGTTGCTGGTCGCACGAGATCACTTTTTGCCATGAATGTTAACGCGATTTCGACTCCATCAGTAAGTTATTAATATTTCAATGCTTTAGTTCATCAATTCTTATTTTTTTCCATGTTATCTGCATCGGACGATATGAACAATATATATAATAAGAATATATTATATTAATTTATTTACTTTGTAATTAAATTAATAAAATTATATAGTTCATGTGTAACTCACGTGTACCTTACTAGTAAATAATAAAAACAAGAAGCATGGAGGTGGTAAATTTAATGCATATTTGAGGTACTTAAACAAAACTCCATTTAGAAAATGGACTTTTTGATAGGTATAATCTAAAAGCCTACGGTTCTAACTTCTCTAGAATTGACTTTTTCAAAAAGTGATTTATCCAAAAGTCCATTTCCAGTTATGAATAGTTACAAAAATACCCAACATTCTTGAAAAAATGACACATTTATGCTCCTGGTCCTCTTTATGGACATATATGCTCCCGTCTTTTTTTGGATATTTTACAATTCTGCAAAAAATTTGGGATTTTTTAATGACGTTGTTTCAAGTTTTTTTCAAACATGCTTAATCTAACAAATTTTCAGTGAAAATTATTTCTGCCTCCATTAAATAATTAATTAATAAACAAACAAAAAGTGTAACATAAAATAACACATATTAAAATAAAATACATTGAAATAATATAGAAACAACATATAAATAGAAAAACACAATTCAATTTTTGATCTAATGCATTGAAAATGTCGCAAACACGTAGAAACAATAGAACAGCATTAAAAACTATAAAGAAACAACCCCGAAATAATATAAAAGCAACACAGGAAAAAAAACTTAAAAATAGGTAAAAAGCTGCATTGAAACATCGAATACAACATGGAAATAAAAACGAAACATCAGAGCAACATTAAAAATAGTATAGAGACAACTTAGAAATAACAAATACAATATATAAAACAACGTATGAACAAAAAAGAGAGTAAACAATAGGCAAAAATTGTATTTAAATAACAGAGAAAAAATCAATAAAAAAATAAACAACATAAATAACAAAAAAAAAATCTATAAATAAAAACAATCGAAAAAAACGTAAAAATATCCAAAAAAGTGCAGGAGCGTAAAAATATCAAAAAAAGAGCAGGGAACATATTTAGTGTCTTTTCTCCTGAAATGTTGGGTATTTTTGGAATTAACTCTTTAAATTAATCACCAAACACCTATTTTTATGGAGATGTACAGGGCCGGCCCTGGTCTTTCCGGGGCCATGGCGAAAAGAATAAACAAGAGTGTACCACTGACAAACACTAAAAAAAAAATCAAATAATTATTTAAAAAATTTAGATATTCTAGCATTTTGATAAGTAAAATAATCAACAAGGTCTTCAAAATCAAGTTTTTCCAAGATCTCATTTTTAATGCATATGAGACATAATTGAACGCAAATACAACTTTATTAATTTTAGTTTGAATTTTATTTTATAGTTGAGAGATATATTGTTGTCGTCTAGTTGTATGAGAGAAAAAGAAATAGAAGAGAATTCTAGAGATTGGAGAAGATATTGGATGATCTTCCTACTTTTTTTTTTTGGAAATTAGTTTTTTTAAATAAAATAATATATGGGCCTCAATCTAAAGCAATTTTTATGGTTCAACCAATTATTTTCTTTTAATAAATTTACAAATACAATGCATTATATATATACTTATATATGTATACATACTCATATATAAATGTGGGGCCCCCAAAAATTGGGGGCCCTTGGCTGTCTTCCATCCCATCCTCCTTTAGGGCCGGCCCTGAAGATGTACTTTTAGATCCAAAAGTCCATCTTAAAAGTGCTCACAAACAAGCACTTATTCATTTTTTTTTTCGAGTCGGTGGGTGGGTTAATATATTAACGGTGATTGACTGGACTCTGTCATTTTCGTTTTAATTTTTAAATAAAAGAATGGGTTCAATAGATTTTTTTTATTTAATAAAACTTTTAGAAGTGTTGATTTAGTCCATTCAACATACTTTTCTCTTAAAAAAAAGAAAAAAATACATCAAAGGCTGGAAGCCTGGAATCCATCCGAACCTTTTTTTTTTGAAGAAAAAAGAAGCGTTAATAATGTCCATGCTTCCACATAGGTACTTAAAATATTTATTTTTATGTGGTATTTACTATTTTTAATTTTTAATAATAAATTGCTAAAAACATCCCAAAAAAGGACACGCCACAGTGAAGAAGAAATGAAGAATATCATATTATAATAAAAATATAGTACTATTAATAAATCCCATTAACTTGATACACAAATAAATAAATTAAATATACTTTAATGATAAAAAAAAAAGTCACTGAAACTCTTGCATCGACAAATTCAACATATACATCCAAAATAATTCAATCATTTAGGTAATGAATGGTGAAAAACATATAATCCTAATATAATGATAATTTGGACCGGATGTATTGGAATAAGACAGAAAAACTGGTTGATACAAATTATAGAGTTCATCAAGATTATCCTTCCACTCCAGTGGTAGATGTTTGTCTTGTCAGTATGATTGACCTGAATTAAATTTCATAGGAATGAGTGTGCTCCTGTTGGTTATATATAACTGGTGGAAGATTTCTGTTTTTAGGAAAATGGCTGGAGTTTAGTGTATAGGCTTTTAGTCGAGGCCTGAATTGAATTCAGTGTCCGCAAGATGAAAACGCTCCGTATACAAAGTGCTAACGGTTCCGGCGTACGTCCCTAAGATATAACGACTATTTACGTCTCGAGTTTACAACACTTGCAAACTTGAAACACAGCGAACAACCGAAGTGTTTATGACTTTCAAGCCACAAAGGAAGGGGATAATCAATATGCTTTGTATTGCAAAATGACCGATTTTAATCTGATGATTTTGTGTGTTTATTCATCTGCAGGGGCTACAATAATATAGGCAAGCAAGTGCTCGTCGAAAATCGCGTCTTTAGGCTCGAAAAAGACATATTTTTGCACTGACAGACGCACTGTTCAGGGGCGCACGAACAGACGCACGAGCTCTGCGCCTGCCCGTGCGCTGGTGGGCAAAACTTCGGCACCTAGCACGACCCAGACGCATGGGCCGTGCTCCAGCCCGTGCGCTTTTCGCAAAAGTTCGGCACCCAGCACGACCTGACGCACGGGCCGTACGTGGGTCCGAACTTCTTCCCAGTTGAAATCTGACTTAATTAATTACGAAAATTAATTAAATTCATTTAATTAATTAATTACAAAAATTAATTAATTAATTATTTTAAAGGTTTTTGGTCCAAAAAGAATAATGTCCTTGAAGCCCAAGCCCAAGCCCAGGCCCAGGTCCTCGGCCCACGACCTATGACCCACGACCTGGGTCGGGCCGGGCCGAGCCGGCGGGCGGGCGGGGGCGACGGTGCACGCGTGTGTGCATTGAACCAAACCCACAAGCATGTAGGTCGTCACCCTTTAAAAACTTGGGTGCCCCCAAGGGCCCAAACCCATATGTCCAACTAGGGATATATTAAGTGTCAAACTTATCCTCATTTTCCTATGTGATTAGACCGCCAAATGGAACCGAAACCGGGTTCCAAACCGAAATCGGAACCGAAACCGTGGTCAGCTTCCTAAACCGTAATCGTGGTCAACGGTTCCAAACCGAATCGGGACCGTGTAGATCGGTTCCTGCCCGCCCTAGGTCTCAAAACCGTGGAACCGCGGTTAGAACCGCATATGGAACCGTTTTTTAAGGTTAAAACCAACAATCTTGTTTTTGGTAAATACATTCTAGAAGAAATGTAAAATGTTTATTATGATATTTTTAATATTGCACAACGATTACTTAGGGAAAAAAGTAAACGTCCAAGGGTTCCTCTAGCTCAAATGTAGAGCTTGAGAATTATTTAACTACTTCTTTCGAGTTTAGTGAAATAGATATTGAAGACTTTGATATTTTGAAATGGTGGTCACAAAGAACTCAACCTTATACAATCATCGCAAAAGAGGTTTTGGCATGCCCCGTTTCAATCACAAGTAGAGCAAACGTTTAGCTACGATGGAAATATTTTAGATGAATCACGCTCGTGTTTTTTTCCTTTTTCTTTTTATTTTAAACTAAATTGCTAAACATTTTATCTAAATAAAATTAAAAACAAAAGGTTCCTTTAGCTTAATCGAATCGAATGTTTCCGGTTTGGAATCGAACCGGCGTTCCGGTTTTGGAACCGAATCGTGAGCATAAGGATGCAGTTCCGGTTCCTCAATTTGGAGGAACCGAACCGCAGAACCGGAATCGAACCGGCGGTTCGGTTCGTGGCAGGTCTATGTGTGATGGATCATCTCTCCTTCCCCCACATTTTCCATTTTCCATACCATTTATTTGTATTAAGTGGCTAACTTCCAGCATTAATTTCTCATTCACCCGGAATCGATTTTGAGAAATTCCAAATGCTATTCTCATCTACTATTTTAGTAAAATTTTTACAAATAATTTAATTCTATTTTTTACTAATGGAAACCACTTAATTATTTGGTCAAAATCGGGTCAACACCCATTTCTCAAGACCAAAAATGCATGCGTGTATGCAGATTCGCTTGAAAGTCTCGGCGAATCGTTATTGCATCAGGATAGGTATCTTGTGACTTTGAACCTTCTTTAGTTAATAACTATCGGATTTACTAGATGCTTAGTGACGCGATGTCTTGAACTACTCAGCCGTTCGTGTAAACCGAGACAACAATATTTACACAATAACAACTCTAACACTTGTTGTTCTCACGTTGTGTCCATTTCGACCCTGGACCATATCTTAGATTCATAAGTGTTTCTTTTGAAGCGGCCATTACTTCTCACTTATATAGGTGATCTTCTATTGAAGAGTATCCTGCCATACTCCACCTTTCGGTATAGGAATCATTAAAAGTCTTAAACTTAACCTCACCACATTCAACAGGTTTACATTCACTTGAATGTATCGAGAATGAGCTAACACATTTTTCAAGTGTTTAGCTGAACATTAATAACTTAGTTATCCCATTGAACCAAGGTCTTGGGATCTCCAATTCACAAGGTTGGGTTACCGCTATGAACATTCTTTAAGTTGTGGATTTTAAACCCATTCCCCTTAACAGTTTATACAAATTGATCTCGATTTATGCCTTTAAGTAGCGGATCTGCAAGGTTTTCCTTTAACTTCACGTAGTCAACCGAAATAACCCCATTCGAAATCAACTGTCTAATGGTATTGTGTCTCCGACGTATATGTCTAGCCTTACCATTATACATACTACTTTGTGCCCTTTCGATTGCTGATTGACTATCACAATGTATCATAACAACAGACACAAGCTTATTCCAACACGGAATATCCTCTAGGAAGTTTCTAAGCCATTCAGCTTCTTCTCCAGCTTTATCCAAAGCAATGAACTCGGATTCCATAGTGGATCGAGCTATGCACGTCTGCTTAGAAGACTTCCACGACACCGCTCCTCCACCTATTATGAAAACAAATCCACTTGTGGACTTGGAGTCTTTTGTGTCTGATATCCAATTGGCATCACAATATCCTTCTAATACTGCTGGATATCTCGTATAAAGTATTCCATAGTTCATGGTATACTTTAAATATCTAAGTACCCTTGCCACGACTTTCCAGTGATCCGTACTTGGGTTACTTGTGAACCTACTTAGTTTACTCACTGAATATGCAATGTCTGGACGGGTACAATTCGTTAAGTACATCAGATTGCCAATTACCCTTGCATATTCCAGCTGAGAAACTGGTTCGCCTCTATTCTTGGCCAAGTGTAGACTTAGATCTACAAGTGTCTTAGCCGGAGGACTATCAAAAGCATTAAACCTTCTGAGTATGCTTTCGACATAATGGGATTGTGACAAGACAATTCCATCTGAAGTCCTAGAGATTTTAATCCCTAATATAACATCAGATAATCCCATATCCTTCATGTCAAAGTTCTTCTTCAACATGTTCTTAGTATTTATGATTAAATCATGACTACTACCCATGATCAACATATCATCCACATAAAGGCATACTATGACGTAATCATTTGTAGTACCTTTAATGTAGACACACTTGTCACATTCGTTGATCTTGAAACCGTTTGACTTCATAGTCGAGTCAAACTTTTCATGCCATTGCTTAGGTGCTTGTTTTAGTCCATAAAGTGACTTAACAAGTTTACACACCTTTCGCTCTTGACCGGGTGCAACGTACCCCTCGGGTTGTTCCATATAGATTTCCTCTTCAAGCTCACCATTCAAGAAGGCAGTCTTAACGTCCATTTGATGTATCTCAAGGTTATGCAAAGCTGCAATAGCAATGAGAACACGAATGGACGTAATCCTCGTGACAGGAGAATATGTATCGAAGAATTCATATCCCTCCTTTTGTCTAAACCCTTTAGCTACCAATCGGGCTTTATACTTGTCAATAGATCCATCTGCTTTATACCTCCTTTTAAGGATCCACTTGAATCCCAAAGGTTCACATCCCGGTGGGAGATCAACCAACTCCCAAGTGTGATTTTCCATGATGGAATCTATCTCATTATTGATAGCTTCTTTCCAGAGAGGAGCTTCTGGACTAGACAATGCTTCTTGAATAGTTCGGGGTTCGTTTTCTAACATATAAGTTAGAAAATCAGACCAAAAGACTTAGCTACTTTTGTCCTTTTACTGCGTCTTGATTCCTCTTCATCATCACTTTGAGGTAACCTTGCAGTATCATAAATCCGTTTACTTGAACTTTCTTCTTTCCGTTCTTTGTTCGGAAAGATATTCTCGAAGAATACAACATTCCTTGATTCAATGATCATACCTTCATTTATATCAGGAATAGCTGACTTGTGCACTAAAAAGCGATATGCATTACTATTGTTAGCATATCCAATGAAAGCACAATCGATCATTTTCAGACCGATTCTAACTTGTTTCGGCTTAGGTACTTCGACTTTAGCCAAACACCCCCACACTTTGAGGTATTTATATGACGGATTACGTCCCTTCCATAACTCATATGGAGTTTCATTTTTATCTTTGTGTGGGATCTTATTAAGAATGTAGTTCGCAGAAAGTATGGCTTCCCCCTACAAGTTTTGGGTTAAGCCTGAACTTAACAACATCGCATTCATCATCTCCTTAAGAGTACGATTTTTTCGTTCTGCAACACCATTTGATTGAATTATGCCCGCTTCCGAGCAAAATTCTTCAAACGGAGCAACATACTCTCCATCTCTATCATGCTGATTTTCAACTTCATTCTTATAAGCTTTAAAAGCTACTAAAGCTTCATCTTTGCTTTTCAAAAGATATACATAACAATATCTTGTGCAATCGTCTATAAACGTTATGAAGTACTTTTTCCCACCTCGAGTTTGCACAAGTTTTAAATTACACACATCTGTATGAATTAACTCGAGTGGTTTGGTACTTCTCGTTACCGAATCAAACGGTGCTTTGGCCAATTTTGCTTCAACACAAATTTCGCATTTGTCTTGTGAATCGGTTTTAAACGTAGGTATTAATTCCAGATTCACTAACCTTTTAATTGTGTTGAAGTTTACGTGTCCTAATCTATCATGCCATAAATTAGAACAATCCAACAAGTAAACAAAAGTAACGTTTTTATTCTTCGCCTCTTGGCGGAAAACAGACATTACACTCATTTTAAACAGGCCCTTATCAAGGTAACCTTTACATAAAAGCAGACCATTCTTGGTCATTACAAACTTGTCGGACTCAAACACTAGCTAAACCCGGCCTTACTAAGCAAAGGACCGAAAAACCAAATTCTTGCGGATGTCCGGGGACATACAAAGACATCTACAAGCGTAAGCTCCTTTCCTGAAGTCATCTTGAGCACTACCTTTCCAAGCCCAATGATGTTGGAAGTCGAAGAGTTCCCCATGAACAACTTCCTTCCACTAATCGGAGTGTAGGAGGAGAACATCTCTTTGTCAGCACAAATGTGACGAGTAGCCCCGGTATCTATCCACCACTCCCTTGGGTTATCCACCATATTGGCTTCAAACACAATGGCGGAGAGATCGAGCTCCGACAAGTCAATTGGAACCGACTTGTCCTCCGTCACATTGGCTTCTTTGGTTGCCACATTGATTGCCCTTCTTCGGTGTCGGCAATCCTTAGCCATGTGGTTCGGTTTGCCACAAATTGTAGCAATTCCCTTTGAACTTTTGGCCTTTCTTTTTCCTTCCCGAGTGCTTGCGTTTCTTGCTAGTGCTCGATTCAGCAAGATTGGCCTTAGCCTCCATTCCAGACTTACTGGATTTGACATCTGATTTTCAGTTAACTTCTTCGATGCGAAGCCGAACAATCAGATCCTCAAGCCCCATCTCTTTACGCTTGTGCTTAAGGTAGTTTTTTGAAATTCATCCACAATGGCGGCAACTTTTCGATTATTGCAGCCACTTGAAAGGATTCATTCAAAATCATCCCTTCAGACACTAAGTCGTGAAGGATGATTTGAATCTCCTAAACTTGGCTGATCACTGTCTTGGTGTCAACCATCTTATACTCAAGAAATTTGCCGACAACAAATTTCTTTGTGACGGCATCTTCCGTCTTGTACTTCTTTTCCAAGTAATCCCACAATTCCTTGGACGTCTTGAACGTGCTATAGACATTGTAGAGGGTGCCGTCTAGCCCATTCAACACGTAGTTGCGACATAGAAAATCGCTGTTATGCCAAGCTTCCACAACGATTCTCCGGTTATTGTCAACTTCGTCATCGCCTACGGAGGGAGGAGGGTCGTCCTTCAGAAAATGTGACAGCCCCAAGGTCGTCAAGTAAAAGAGCATCTTCTGTTGCCAACGTTTGAAGTCGGCACTTAGGAAAACTTGGGCGGCTTTTCGCGTGAGTGGAGCAAGCGAAACCATTGGTGTGAAAGAGATCGAACTTGATGCCATAGTCTTCAACAAAAACAAAATTTTACGTCTTGCGATTGTTGGTTATATATAACTGGTGGAAGGTTTATGTTTTTCGGAATATGGCTGGAGTTTAGTGTATAGGCTTTTAGTCGAGGCCTAAATTGGATTCAGTCTTCGCAAGATGAAAACGCCCCGTATACAAAGTGCTAACGGTTCTGGCGTACGTCCCTAAGATACAACGACTATTTACGTCTCGAGTTTACAGCACTTGCAAACTTGAAACACAGCGAACAACCGAAGTGTTTATGACTTTCAAGCTACAAAGGAAGGGGAAAATCAATATGCTTTGTAATGCAAAATGACCGATTTTAATCTGATGATTTCGTGTATTTATTCATCTGCAGGGGCTACAATAATATAGGCAAGCAAGTGCCCGTACGGAAAATCGCGTCTTTAGGCTCGAAAAGACATATTTTTGCACTGACAGACGCACTTTTCGTCAAAGCACGACGACCAGACGCATGGGCCGTGCGCTGCCGTCTTATTGCCGTCGCGCAAAACTCGCACCTAGCACGACCAGACGCACGGCCATACCATGCTCCACCTTATTTGTTAGTAGAATTTTTACAAATAATTTAATTCCATTTTTCACTAACGGAAACCACTTAATTATTTGGTCAAAATCGGGTCAACACCCATTTCTGAAGACCAAAAATTCCAACAGCTCCCTCACCCACTATCCAATTTCAACTATAAAACTTTTATCAAAGTTGATGTGACTGCTGGCCCAATACATATTCTGTACAACATAAGTTCAGCGGCATTGTTCAACGAAATGCAATTGGCGCCAACACAATATGTATGTTTGTTGGCCCACAAACATGTCTATTTTTGGCCCAAACTCATCAATTATTTCCAATGTGAATATTTTTGTGTCAAAATAAGTGAGCTTACGTGAAGCAACAATTTGGAGATTCATAGTGAATGAGTGATATTGGCAAGCTGTATCTTGGTTGGAAACAACCTAGGACCCCAAGTCTCCATGGTTATATTTTGATTTACTTTTGTCAGTTTTCCGATATATTTTTCATTTGTCTTGCCTTTTGAAGTAGTAAGCTGTAGAAAATGATTAATTGAATGGATTGATGAATTTGAGTTTTCCGGAGATGCATTTTCAGAATCGTTTAAAGTTAATCTTTTTAAATTGGGATATAGAAAATGGTATTGAATTAAAACTGAAAAGCAAATGCGATTTTGGCATTAATGTGGTTGTTGTAAGCAAAAACGTCATTTCATAATTATCATTTTTACCTATTTAACACATTTATTTAATCACAATTTTTACCTTTATTTCTTATTATTATTGGACCACATATATAATCATCCGCCCTACACGGCCTAGACCTATGTGGCCTATACTGGTTCAAGCAATCCACTTTACCCTATAAGGCCCATGTGACCCATCAATCCAGGTATAAAAAGTCCATCCATCCCATATGTAAGTAAGTTCAATTAATAACTACTAATTATATTCCCGTGCTCTGGATTTTTCTCTCCTACAGTTACTGACTTGAGCGTCGGAGGGGCTTCCCTGGGACAAGCCCAAGGACCCCACGACCTTATTCTGTGTGTTGCAGGCTAGTTCTCATCCGAAGATTCTATCAGCTCTGGAGAAGAAGTTGGACTTTTATTAGATTCCTTGACTTGAAGCTCTGGAGAAGAAGTTGGACTTATAGCCCCGAGACTCCAGACCAGGAGCACAATTTGTTCAACTATATTGGTGAAACCACTCCCTGGAGGAGTCAAAACTTTATAGATCTTAGAGAGCAATAGAAAAAGAGATTCCCCACACTTCAACCAATGTTACATCAAGAGAGATTCACACATCGTTGGAGTGGTTAACATCATCTCCAGAAATCCACATGGTAAAGATATATAATACACTTCAAGCAGACAAGGCAACCCAATTCCAAAAAAGGGAACTCCCCAACACCTGAATAGCGATCTCAAGAAGACCAGGTCTGAGCCACTTCAGGGCTATTTCACCCAATGTCCAGCTAGAGCTTGGGTCCCCAACAAACACAATAGATTAGAAGCCACTCGCGAGGCAGCACCCCCATCTACATTTGGATGCCCATACTGGGCCGCCCCACAATTTGAAGCCAACTCTTCTCACCTGAATGTGCTCCCTCATGTTTTACTACTCCCATCTTTGTTTACTCACTATGGGAATTCTTTCCCAATTGACAATATTCACTTGGTGATGGGGAACTACGTAACAACACTGAAGAGTGTTAAATCCTATAGAGAAGCTTCGCACTCCGTTAGGAAAATAAATTCCTTTAGAGAAGCTTCGTGCTCTGTAAGGTAGACAAAGTCGAACAAATAAGCTCTGCGTGTTCGACCACTAAAAACCTAAAATAAATCTAAGCGGTGCTCGCAAGAGCACAAGATCAATCATAAGGTAGCAAGTTGACCAAAGTGGTCCCTCGTGGAAGACTTAGCCGACAAATAATTATTATGCAATAAAAATCACAGAAAATAACTCCTAAACACTCTAACAAGATTTGTGATTTTAACTAAGTAAATAAAAACAAATAAAAAGACCAATTAAAACTCAACACAATTATATCACGAGAAAAATGATATGGATAAAACATCTAGGATTTCAGAATCATCTCATCAAACTTGCAAGCAGAATATCAACTAATTGATCATGCAATTAACAATTATAACAAACAGGAAAAAACTAGGCCTAGATCTGATAGCTCACGTATTCACAGATTAGGGCTATCTTTACATAATTCGCTATTTTCATTAACCAAGTTAGATAATTGTTGGGAAATTTATGTAATAGATTTGGATGATACCATGTAAAACTTAGATTAAGAAGTTGGCACCCCAATTCTACTATAAATCAACTTGTAATAGATAGAGTTCTATAAGCTGAGTGGAAGCAGCCAAGATGAAGCATGCATGACTCGACTGAAGATCAAGATGAAGAATCAGCTGTGTGGCAGCTGAGTGAAGTGAAGGCAAGTCTCAGTCAAGAGATAGAAAAGCTATCTCAACAACACAGAGGATCAAAGAAAGCTGAAGAGATCCATTATCAAAGCAAAGTCAATCGTTTGCTTAAATTAGGCATGTGTCAGACTGCCAACCTTAAAGCTGTTTTGCTGAAAGAGTGCAAAAAGCAAGAAACCAATGAGATGTACCTAAAAACCTGCGGAGTTTACGGAAAGGCTGTAGATCATTAAATTCAAGGATCAGTCTAAATCAAAGCTGCAAGACAAGACAAGGCAACGACCTCAAAGTGTAGTTTGAAAATATATCTATCTCTTCAACATATATATTTTTCAAATAAGCGTTATAAAAGGCTGAGGAATACTCTGAGAGAAGGTTACGAATGCAAGCAAAGAAATAGACACTAACCTACAAAGCAAGAGCAAATATCTCTCAAGCATTCTATTCATATCCTCAAGCCTAAACTCAAAGGAAATCAATCCAACACACTTAGTGAAGGAAAGACGACTTCAAACTGCTGAAGAGGAAAACTTGTTTAAAAAAACAAGGGGTCTACACTTGAAGGTTGAAGAAGGTGTAGTGAGGTTCAAGTTCAAACCAGAAGCTTTGGACTCGTTGGAGGGTTGTGTGAACAAATCTAAGAATTGAAGGAGATAAAGTAGCAAGACAGTTGTTTTGTGAAGAAGCTGAGTCTTTGAAGCAAGCCAACTATGTGATCAAGGCCAAGCTTGGACTGTCACCATTTTGTAACAAAGTCACCGTAACATTAGTGGATTCTTCAAGGGGTTGGAGAATAGTGTATTAGAGGAATTACCCCATCCTCGAACCACTATAAAATTGCTTGTGTCATTTACATTCAACACACTTTTATTCTTGCATATCTATGTAGTTGTTTGTTTAATTTGCTAAGTCAACTGATAATGACTAAGCTTAAAACAAGTGTTGAAAAACATATTTCAAACAAGGGTAAAAGTGTTCCTCTATAAAAACCAAGTCTACTGAATATTTAAACTGAGTTATCTTATCAACAACTCAGTCGAGTCTATTTAGTGGCTAAGTCTCCTGTGAAGGTAAACTAAGTTGTCCATCAAGGACCCAACTGACTAGTGACTCAACTCTAATAAGGACTAAAATCGAAAATTTGACAAAGTCTATTTAACCCCCTGTCTAGACTTTACACTATCACCTCTTGGGACCTACAAGTGGTATAAGAGCGGTTGGTTCATTGAGCCTTCCGCACTAGTTACTGAACCAGATCTCATTCTTATTCAAAGGATACAACACTTGCTATTTTAAAGCTTTTCTTGCAAAACAAGTTATTATCAAGGAAACAAATCTAACTCGCATTCCTATGTTTACTGTCGAGAAATTTGATGATTGGAAAATATCCATGCAGGCACATCTTTCAGCCTTACACGATGAGATGTGGTTTGTAATTGAGGATGGGCCACTACAAATATTGAAAGTTAATATAGCTTTAAGAGGTGCTGCTCCTACTGAAGGAGAAGATGATGTACCTTCTGCACCAAGACCAGCCATGGTCGAGAAGCCTCTATGCGAGTGGACAAACGAGGACATAAAAAATATAACTTGGATAATATTGCCAATGACATTTTGTATAAAACCCTCGATAAAGCCATGTTCAACAGTGTGAAATATTGTAGAACGGCTAAAGATATTTGGGAAAAACTTACTTTAAGTTTTGAAGGATCAGATCAAATTAAAGAAAACAATTTAACTATTGCTGTACAAAAATTTGAATATTTCAAAATGTTTGCAGGTGAAATGCTGGATCAGCTGGATGCCAGATTCACAGAGATGACCAATGAGCTCTCAGCTCTAGGCAAAGAATATACACAAAAGGAAATATGTATGAAGATACTCAGGTCGCTCCCAACTGAGTGGGAAATGAAGGTGATAGCCTTAAGACATTACATAGACTTCACAAGAACATCCAACCATGAGCTATTCTCAGATTTGAAGGCTTATGAATTTGAGCTCAGAAGAAAAGAGCAAGAAGAGACAGATGTACCCAAGACATCTACACTCATGGCTGGAGAATCTAAAAGAGTTGAATCCAAGGAAGCCATTGACCAGGAGGAGATTACCCTTATTGTGAAAAGATTCAACAAGGTCTTCAATAAGAACTATAAAAGGAACAAGGGTGAATCATCCAGGAGACACTCAACACCTTCCAAAGCAAGGGAAGATAGACCACCCAAGAGAGCTGACCATCAGAGGACTGAATATCGTAGAGATAGGCCGATAACGACTTCCGAGAAAAGTGAAAACTCCCGTGGCTTTGAACTGCAGACAACAAGGACATTTTGCTATTGACTACCCCTACCCACCAGTCATCAAATATAGGAGTAAAGAGGAAAGAAAAGTCTTCAGAAAAAGGAGATAAGAAAAGAAGAAAGCCATGTTAGCTACTGAAGCTGACACGGGCAAGTGCAAAGAACCAGCTGAGTAAGAGATCAGTGAGGTTGATTACTCCTCATACACAGAAGAAGAGGCTTTGATATGCCTAATGGCCAAACAACAGGAAGATGAGGTACATTCTAACTCATCTCATTCTAATTCTGATGATAGTTATAGTGACACAAACACTTCATCACCCACTGATCAATATGATTCATTAAGCAAAATGATAAAAGATTTTGAGCACATGAAAACCTCTCACACATTTTAAAATGAGGAAAACAGCGAGCTCAAAATCCAAAACTCACAGCTGGCTAACGAGCTGAGTACTCTAAGTGACATAGTCACGAGAACACCGAAATGAAGGCCGAGATAGCTAAGATCCAAGTGACTTACAGAAAACGAAAAAGGGGAAAATATTTGAAAAATGTGATTGCATCATTTACCAAGCATCTAAATCATTGGACGAATTCATAATGATACAAAAAGAAATTGGAGATAAAACAGACATATGATTTAATTCCTTTGTGCATGTCCAAACTCCAAGAGTGGTTATGGAAAAATGATCCTCAAGTAATGAGGGAGTCCAAAAATCCAAAGCACCATATGTTGCACCCATGCTGGCTAGGATATAAAGGCAAGGGCAAAAAGCCGCAGAGTATCTTTGAAAGGACACCAAATTAAATTCAGAAGTGCCCATCAGCAGACTCCAAACAGAAAATCTTCTATAAAATCAAAACAGAACTACCAAAAGCCCCAGAGGTTTCAGTAGAGGAAGCCATATGATGGGAATGGTAGAAATTATCCTTGCAAAGCTGATAGGAACAATCAAATGAGACATCAACCAATTTCTAAGAGATACAAGCCCAAGTGACAAAGACCTCAAACTCAAAATAGGTCATTCCCAAGGCAAAGGAATTATTATCAGCACACAAATGTACCCAAGCACAATGCCCAATATGCACAAAAGTTTCATTACTATCCTAAGAAAGAAAATGCACAAGCTCACACAGAGGCATATAGACAAAAGAGACAGCTGTATGAGCTTAAAACTCCTAAGCAATTTGCAAATGATTCGTTATGATTATGGAACTAATAGGTGGCAACCTCTTAGAGTCAGACCATTTGGCTATCGGATGGTTGGATCACCTTATAGTGTTAACATCTCAGAACCCATACATGTTTGGGTACCTAAAATCTGATTTCCTTGATGCCGGTTCAAGGAACAACTGAGTGCCAAGGCACCTGGTACATGGATAGTGGGTGTTCCAGACATATGAGAGGAAATAAAAAGAATTTATCAAACTTCAAGGAATCAAAATGAGCCAAAGTCATATTTTGAGGAAATGAAGCTCTAGGGGAGATCAAAGGCACAAGATACATATGGAAAATGGACTAGAAATCGTAGATGTAGCATATATTGAATGGCTAAATTTCAATATGCTAAGCATTATCCAACTCTGTGATAAGGGCTACAATATGGGTTTCAACATGAGAATTTTCCAGATCAAGGATGGTGAATCTAATGAAGTTGTGCTATCAAGTTCAAGACAGAAAAACATGTATGTAGTGGATTAGTCAACTATTACACCAAGCACATGTTTGTTAACCAAGAGTACATCCGAATTTCAAGACAATCAACAAGCTTGCAAGCAGTCATCTTGTGGAAGGATTCCCAGACTAAGTATATAAGAAGGAAATCATTTGGATGCATGCCATATGGGAAAGCAAATCAAGTCGTCATTCAAGGGCAAGCCAAGTCCTTCTTCAACCATGATACTGCACTTATAGCATATTGATTTATTTGGTCCTATTGAACCGACCAACATTAGTGGAAAGAAATACATCTTAGTGGTGGTAGATGATTATTCAAGATACACATCGACTTTTTTATGTGTAAAAAGAAGGAAACTTTGCAGAAGCTTCCTCAACTGATGAGAAAAATTCAAAATGAGAAGAGTCAAATCACTATCAAGATATGGTGTGGTAGAGGAACTGAGTTTGTCAATGGAATTATAACTCAGTATTGCATAGGAAATGGTATTGCTCATGAGCTGTCAGCTGCAAGAACTCCACAGCAGAATGGAGTAGCTGAAAGAAGGAACAGAACTCTCAAGAAAGCTGTTAGGACCATGTTAGCTGAAGTTGTATTGCCTAAGAGAATTTGGGCTGAAGCTATCAATATTGCATGCTACACTCAGAATAAGTGTATGATCAATAGGCAGCTGTCAAAAACCCCTTATGAAATTTGGACAGGGCGGATGCCATATTTTGGATATTTTCATATCTTTAGATATAAGTGCTTCATTCACTACAATGGCAAGGACAACTTCAAAGCTTTTGATGCTAAAGCTAATGACAATATCTTTTTGGGGTACTCAGCTGAGAGTAAAGCTTTTAGAGTGCTGAACAAGAGGACTATGGTCATAGAAGAGTCTATCCATGTGGTTTTTTATGAACCTAATGTTAATGGAGAAGACATTAGTGAGTTAGCTGAAAAGATGAATCAACCAACTGTTAAAAAAAGTCCCTATATTGAGGCAGATGTCAGAAGACTCAACCCAGATGAAGATGCGAGAGCGTAATCTCAAAGATATCTGGAAGATTTGCAGCTGAATGATGAAGAAGCTATTCAAGACAACTTAGCTGCAAGAAGACTGAATCCAGCAGACTTACTCCAATCAGATGTGAGATAGCCGAGAGACCATTCTCTAGAAATTATTATTGGAGATGTTAGAGAAGGAGTAAGAACCAGATTCTGAACTCAACATGAAGCCATGTTCACTTGCTTCATTTCTCAGATTGAGCCTAAAGATGTGTCACAAGCATTGGATGACACACATTGGACTCTAGCGATGTAGGAAGAGCCGAATCAATTTGAGAGAAACAAAGTTTGGGAATTAGTTCAAAGGCCTACCCACCAAAATGTTATTGCTACTAAGTGGGTATTTAGAAACAAGATGAATGAAGAGGGATTTGTAGTAAGAAACAAAGCAAGATTGGTAGCCAAAGTGTATTGACAAGAAGAGGGCATAGATTTTGATGAAACCTTTGCACCTGTTGCAAGATTGGAAGCAATAAGGATGTTTGTTGCTTGTGCTGCACACAAGAACTTCTTTGTCTTTCAAATGGATGTGAAGAGTGCATTTTTGAATGGACTTTTAGAAAAAGAAGTCTATGTGGAGCAACCTCCAGGTTTTGAGCAGAAAACTATTGGAGATAAAGTCTACAAGCTCAAGAAGGCCTTATATGGTTTTAAACAAGCACCAAGAGCCTGGTATGATACATTTTCTCAGTTTCTTATTAACAATGGATTCACCAAAGGCAAGGTTGATATGACACTCTACAGAATTCAAGATGGAGAGAGTATATTGGTTGTTCGAATATATGTGGATGGCATTATCGTTGGATTTAAAAACAAAAGTTGTGTGACAAATTCTCAAATCTCATGCAAGGAAATTTGAGATGAGCATGATGGAACCTTGATGCCTCAACCTCACCTGTGCACTCCAAAGGACCCACCAGGGAAATTGCGAAGGGGCCCTGGAGAGTCATCATCCATGCAAATCTCTCCTACCCCTGATATCTTGGAAATGGTGAGGACCATTGATGCCTCAACCTCACCTATGCACTCCGAAGGACCCACCAGGGAAATTGGCGATGAAGCTAAAACATGAGAAGTATATGGAAACTTAATTGAGCCAACCTCTGATATAGTTGTTGAGACAAATGCCCATTCGGATGAATAATCAAAGGGAACTATAGCCGAGTCTCTCATGTCCAGTGGCCCCACTGACCGTGAATCAGTTGGTGCGCCAGCTGAGGGGGAAACTACACACATCACAGCCAGGTTGGAGGAGGCTATGGGAGAATTCCCAAATTGAAGTTAGGAGGTGATGTGGAGACTTAAACCATACAATAGAGTGGGATTGACGAGGGTCAGACTATCTCTGCTGAAATTCCAACTGCACTGAAGGCCAATGAAGCTGCTGCTGTAGCTGAGGCAAAGGATGGACAGAAGACCATGAAAGTTAAGACTATTGGTCCTGAAAGCACAATCCAAGAGGTTGAGACCTCGAAAGATGCCACTGTTGAAGATTCAGTGCAACTTCGTCTATAGAAGGGAATGTCAAAGACCCTAATGCATCTGATACTGCAAAAGGGAATGTAGAAGGCCCTACAGTGGTTGAGACTGCTGTTGAGGGTAATGAAGGACCAAAGGAGATTGAGACTTCCTTATGTAAATCTACTGAAGAGAAAAGAAAAATGACAGCTCCTCAACCAGAGTCGGCTTAAAAGGAGAAAATTAGTGCACTGCACGACTCTGAGGAAAATGTCTCTATGGAATTCCTTGACACAGATAACGAAGCTGAGTCCGCTCCCAAAGAAAAACCAATCGAGGACCCAAAAATTGAGGAAGCTACAACATAGATGAAAAAGGCACGCGAGGAAGCTGCCCTCGCAAAATTTGTCTTAGTTGATGGCCCATCGCCAATGGTGCTATCACAACCCATGATGCTTTTAAGGTAGTTGAGGCAATGGTTATTCAAAAGAAAGCACCTACTGAGTCCAATGAACCTGTTAAGACAACTGAGGATCAGTCAGCTCCATAGGCTAACACAACTGCGATTGCCGATGAAGCTGCTGAAGCAAACTGAGGCACATGGAGCCGAAGACAGTCTCAATGGTAAAGGACAGGCTCCCCAAGGAGGAGTGGGAGAAGTTCCTGTTGTCCCAACTGATTTATTCTCAGACTACTCTCCATTCATAGCTGAGGTACCTCTTGAAACATAATCTGCTGAAGAAAATGCTAAGTACACAGTCGAGATCCATCCTGAAGACTATGAGGCTCCAGATGACTTGAGAGTAGTGCCGTTCGGTTTTAGTTTTGATGCAGTGTGGCCAGAATAGCAGTCACCTGACGCAGCAGACTTCCGAAAAGTCTTCAAGGCTATCTGTTCGAAAATTGAAAACATGATAAAAGGTTTTGCTGTCCTAAATCAACGGCTGGACAATCACGATGCAATGATATCTGGAGATATTTGTGGAACAATTCTCATGATCAGGGAATGGACAACTCAGACGAAAGCACTAAGAAAGAAACATATCAGCTACTTCAAATCCCTATTTGCAAAGTTGGTGATTTGGAGTGCTGAAAATGTAAAGTTTCAGCAGAGGCAGAGGGATCACATTTTTAGGATATACCAGGCGCACAAATGATATGGAGTTGCTGAAGGATCAACACAAGCAAGACCTTCAAAGAATAGAAAGTAATCTGCACTCAGAGATGATGGTTATGAATTATAAAATGAAAATAATGAGTGCAGAAATGAAGGATCTACTGTCAGAACATAGAGTAGCTCACTCCGCAACACATGAGAAACTGGATCTTATCCTGGGTAAACCTCCTCAGAAATCTCTCGTTGGTGATGATGCCAAAAAGGGGGAATATAGTAAGGGGAAGGAAGTGAAATGAAGAAAGCCCCTTTGAATATTGTTCTTGAAAAGCCCCAACAAGTCTCATCCACCAGCTCTCTCCTATCCCAGTTGCCAAAAGAGTTGTCAGCTGAAGAGAAAGCGGAATTAACTGTTAAGAAACCAAGAGCTGCCATCGAGGTAGAATTTGCTAAAGTTGATGAAAATAAACATGGACGAATTGAAGCTTAAAAACCAGATTCGAAGGTTCCCCAGCAGGATTGTTACCTAACTCTCCAACTGCTAAGCTCCCACAAGAACCAGCTCGCGATGCAGGATCTGATCCTAGATCGCTAGAGGAATTCCAAACGCTCAAATCAAAAGGATTTTTCAGAGGAATGCCACTGCAGCAGGCATGGGATTGGTACTGGGAAAAGGGCATGGAAATATGTCAATAAGCTGAGAAGTAGCTGACTGAGGATAGCAGTCAACAAACTTCAAGAGCACAACCTGTTCAATACACACCTAGGGAAGGAGCAACAGACTCTGGCAGAGGAAGAGGAAGAAATGTTAGAAGAGGCAGAGGTACTCCACCAAGAAGAGATGTTGAATACATTAATCCTCTAAAGAAAGATGTTCTTTACTGGGCCGGACTCAAGAGATTGGAGAATGAATAAATTTCCAGGAAAGCTGAAGCAGGTAAGAGGCAAGAGCTGGAAAATTCGAGGCAACATAATGAATGGGAAGAGAGGCAGAGGAGAGAAGACCCACATGCTAAGAGAGCATATGAAAGGAAGAAGAGGGAAAAAGAAGAGAAGAAGAGGAAAAGAGATGAAGATAGAAGGAGAGCAGAAGAAGATGAGAGAAGAAGGAAACAACAGAAGCATTGAAGATTGCGGAATACACCTTCATGTTGTATTTCTACTTCAATACACAAGATTTGCAAGTACTTTGTATTCATTTTCAATGCACTTTGTAAAGCTTTGTAAAGTGCAAGAATGATATGTTCAATAGAATGGCATATTAATACAAATCAGTCATTGTTTATGCACTGTTTACTTTGCTATATTTATTTAAATTTTGGCATCATCAAAAAGGGGGAAATTGTTGGGAAATTTATGTAATAGATGTTGATGATACCATATAAAACTTAGATTAGAAAGTTGGCACCCCAGTTATACTATAAATCAACTTGTAATAGATAGGGTTCTATAAGCTGATGGAAACAGCCAAGTGGAAGCATGCAGGACTCGACTGAAAGTCAAGATGAAGAATCAATTGTGTGGCAGCTGAGTGAAGTGAAGACAAGTCTCAGTCAAGTGACAGAAAAGTTTGTCTCGGTCAAGATCGACAAATGAGTAACTCCAAGATAAGTGAGTTGACTGTCAAAGGGGTTATGCAAAGAAAAGGATCAAAGAAAGCTGAAGAGATCCGTTGTCAAAGTAAAGTCAATTGTTTGCTGAAATTCGGCATGTGTCGATCGCAACCTTAAAGTCAAGCTTTCTTTGAAAGAGTGCAAAAAGAAAGGACCCAATGAGATGTACTTGAAAACCTACAGAGTTTAAGGAAAGGCTGCAGAGCATTAAATTCAAGAATCAGAGTACATCAAAGCTGCAAGACAAGATAAGCCAACGACCTCAAAGTGTAGTTTGAAAAATACATCTATCTCTTCAACGGATATATTTTTCAAACAAGCACTATAAAAGGCTGAGGAATACTCTGAGAGAAGGTTACAAATGCAAGCAAAGAAATAGACACTAACCTGCAAAGCAAGAGCAAATATCTCTCAAGCATTCTATTCATATCCTCAAGCCTAAACTCAAAGGAAATCAATCCAACACACTCGGTGAAGGAGAGACGACTTCAAACTGTTAAAGAGGAAAACTTGTTTAAAAGAACAAGGGGTCTACACTCCAAGGTTGAAGGAGGTGTAGTGAGATTCAAGTTCGAACCAGAAGCTTTTGACTCGTTGGAGGGCTGTGTGAGCAAATCTAAGAGTTTGAAGGAGCTGAAGTAGCAATACACCTGTCTTGTGAAGAAGTTGTGTCCCTGAAGCAAAGCCAACTGTGTGATCAAGGCCAAACTTGGACTCACCATTTTGTAACAAGTCACGATTACATTAGTGGATTTCTCCAGGGGTTGGAGAAGAGTGGATTAGAGAAATTACCCCATCATCGAGCCACTAAAAAATTGTTTGTTTCATTTACATTCAACACACTTTTATTCTTGTATATTTATTATGTTGTTTGTTTAATTTGCTAAGTCAACTAATAATAACTAAGATTAAAACATGTGTTGAAAAACATATTTCAATTAAGGGTGAAAGTCTTCTAGTGTAAAAACCAAGTCTACTGAATATTTAATGAGTTAACCGAATCAGATGAATTATCTTATCAACAACTCAATTGAGTCTGTTGAGTGGCTAACTATCTTGTGAAGCTAAACTAAGTTGTCCACCAAGGACCCTGCTGACTTGTTACTCAACTCTGATTTAAAGGGACTAAAATCAAAAATTTGGTAAAGCCTATTCAAACCCTCCTTCTAGACTTTACACAATCACCCTTTGGGACCTACAATAATACATCTCTGATTCATATCTAACTCCCTGAATAAATTTAGTCCAGGAATAATATCTTCTCTCGATTTCAATTATTCCCTCAAAATAATGAAAAGTTGGCCAAACGGCTAATCATCAAGTAAAGTAATTTATTCAGGAAAGCACGTCAATTAGTCAATACTCTTGCTTGTTTGTTTGAATCAAATAATCCTAATCCTAGAACAAGGAAGTTAGTTCATGCTTGGGCATGGGATCATAATCTCAGTTAAAGGAAAGAAAACAATCATAAACATCATCATGCAACAATAATAATCACCCAATAATTGAAATCTGATAAAAGAGATGATGAAATATTACGCTTTGATTAAGCCGCAATATAACTTCAATGGGAAGAATCCAAGCAATCCCAATGATGAAGGAAAGAGAAAATAACAAAATCTATGGTTTAAAAGTGCTAAGTAATAAAAGTGTACGAAATTATGGATCCCTGAAGTGTTATTTATAAACCTAAAACCCTATACAAGGTGAGAGAAATCTAAAAGAAGAAAAAAATCGAAAACGTCTAGAAAATTCTTTAGGTGCGCACCCACGCAAACCATGCGTATCCATCCGTACGGGTGCACAATGTGCCGTGTAGGCCATCCATGCCATCTCCCTCGCGCGCGCATCCAATCCTTACTGCGCACTGGTGCAAATGTGCCCACCTCGCACATTCTCGTCAAGGTTTGACGAGCGCGTGCGGTAGGATTTGTTTCTTGTCTCTCGTGCGCGCCCGCACACTTGTGCTCTGCATCTATCCCAGCCGGCTTCGATCGTCTGACTGTAGTGCACGTTTTGCCCGTTTTAGCCCATTTTCAAGACTCCTTTTTATCAAAACCTCCGAATATAACAAAAATACCTTACGTAACACACAACACTATAAAAAAGAACGTAAAGGCATAAAAATACGCACAATCACACACAAGAAAAATAACAATCACACAAAAACATGCAAAAAAACTCTCCCACACTTAGTCTTTTGCTTGTCCTCAAGCAAATAACATTGCTCGTAAATTCAACAAGAAATATTATGTTTATTTTGAGAATCAATTACTCCATAACATCATGTTCCATCTACTTCAGGTTATTCCTCATCGATCTCCAACCTTTGCAATAGACTCACTCGGCTAAAGTTAAACTTTAATCAAAGTGTTGGGCCTTCCTCACTAAATTCTAAATTCGTGTCAAAAGTTGTAACATTTTTACTCACAACAAATCACACAATTACTAGCCATGAATATATATATTTATATATATATATATATATATATATTCGCAGAATAATTTCTTTTATTTTTATTTCGCATTATTTTTTGTTTTTTTTTTATACTTTGCTAGAACTCCCGAGATATTCTTTCACTAGGCATAAACTTCAAATGTTTTCCAAAGGCTCCTAGGGTGTTTTCCTATACTCATGTTTGGGCCGCCGTTACACGTAAAAGTCAAACATGGGGCTCATGAATGCTTATATACTAAGCGGCTAAACCAGCAAAGTATAATCTCGATTGTTCTATTTTTTTTAACTTAATTCACATCAATGAAATCTCATAATTCAAACCCCACAACCTAAATTATTGTTTAACCATCACCTAATTCGTTCATCACAAAGGTTAATTCACAATTTAGTTAAATCCTACGCATCAAGTTCAAAATGTCATTTCCTAATTGAGGCTTAAATTAATGCATCTATTTCAAGTCAACTACACAACACTATTATTAAACTTGGAATAATCAGTAGGCAAAGTAAAAATGTAACCACATGCAATCATCATAATTTATCAATGACTAATTGCCCCTCCCACACTTAAATCACACAATGACCTCAATGCGTAAAAGTAAAAGAGAAGAAAAAATACGTCCCTGAAAAATATGAAGATTGATAAATGGCGCCATAGTCACATCCGCCTACAATTCTGCAAAAGCCATATGGGGAATAAAACACAAAACCAAAATAGAAAAAGACTAGAGTAATGAAAAATAGAAAAATGCAAATACGCACTCGAATTCAACACACACAAAAAGAAAGAAAAGAAAAATAGAATAACAAACTTCACGGGACAATGTCACTGTTCATCCTCCGGCGGTGGCGGGGGAAGGAAGGGCAAGAAAGATATGTTGACCCAATTCTGTTCAATGTTCTGCACACGATCGTCGATGGACTCAATCTGGACGTTCGTGTTGTGCATAAGGTTGGGAGGCCGGTCATCTGTTCTTGCATGCCAGTCATTTGATGTTGGAAAAAAACAAAGTGGCTCTGCATAGCATCTAAGCACGACATAATGACCTCCTAACCGGTGGCAGGGCCCTGGCTAGGGGCCGAGGAAGGGCCCGGGGCAAAAGGATTAGCACGTTGTGCATCATGTGGGTTCTACGACTCAGTATCGTCCTCTCCGTTACCGCCCCCGCTATGGCAATAGGTGGGGGTGGAGGATCAGCGACCGGGTTTCCAAATATGACTACAAAACATTTTATAGTGGTGGGTTCTCGAACAATACCTCCTTAGTCAAGAATTCTATATGGGTTCTCGAGAAATTATTGAACCACGTCAATTCTAACCAAAATTATCCTGGTCGAAAAGACTTCGGGAATGAACGCAATCCATGAGTAGATAACCCAAATATCGATTTCATCACACCATAATCACAGTTACATTCTACCCCAACCAACTGGCATGTAAACTCTATCAAATGAGCATCCGAAAAACGCAGTGTGTGTAAAATTCGACTACGAGTTTAGAGTATACCTTAACCCCACACTTTATCTGTTTCTTCCAACCCAAAACATCCAGAAATCCCATAAATTCATCATTTAAGCCCAACTCTTTTACGGTTTATAAAGAGAGAGGATAAGAGACGGGTACCTCACGTGAAATTAAGCTTGTATATTGATGCCCCTCCTCCTTAGAGCAAATCAAGAATGGTGCGTTGAATTGCTTGGCCAAATCAACCGGTGGCATCGGGACGTCCTCTCGAACCCTAGATGGTTCCTCTTGTGCTCTTCTTCCTCATGTGGGTTCCATAGATGATGGAGAACCACTTAATCGGAGTGCAATTGAAGTTTGGGAGTGCAATTCTGAGTTTGGGCTGAGAGAGTTTTTGGATTTGGGGAGAAAAAGGAGAGAATTTGTGAGAAATAGCCCTACTTCTCGATTGATATACCATTTATGCTGTGATGGTGCATGCCTGTGCACCTGGTGCGTGACCGCGCACTTGCTGGGTGATGCGGTGCATGACTGCGTGCATCTGGTTTTCGGGTCTATCCTTCGTTCGCGTTCGTGCAGCCTGCTCCAGCAATTTTAATATGTATATTTTTTAATAATTATTATATATATATATATATTTATATAAAAAGAAAATGAAACTCAACCAAAACATTAGATACAATTAGTCGAAAAATAAAAAAATAAACAATAAAAAGAAAAAACATTAAAAAGGGAAAAACTTGGGTTGCAATCCCAAAAAAGCTCTTATTTAACGTTGTTAGCTTGACTTTACCTGAGCACGAGTTTAAAAGACCTCATTGAGCACCATTCCCTCGACTCCTTCAACCCGAGATACTCCTTCAAAGTATGGCTTAACCCGTTGACAATTCACCTTGAAGGATTCATGAGTCCTTGGATTAAGGGTTTGGTGTTTTAGGGTTAGGGTTTAGGGTTTAGGGTATACCTCTTCGATCTCAAAAGGCCCGCTCCATCTGGATTTTAATTTTACTGGGAATAAGCGCAAACATGAATTAAATAAAATGACTTTCATACCTGGTTTGAGATTTTAATGAATAATTCTCTTATCGTGCAACTGTTTGATTTTTTCCTTGTATATCTGCGTATTTTCATACGCTTTATTGCGAAGCTCGTCAAGTTCTGATAATTACAACTTCCTTTCGGCTCCTGCTTTATCAAGTCGAAATTTGTCGCTTTGATGACCCAATATGCCTTGTGCTCCACTTCAACTTGTAAATGACACGCTTTCCTGTAAACTAGTCTATAGGGGCTCATTCCCAAGATCGTCTTATAAGCTCTTCTATATGCCCAGAGCGCATCTTTGAACTTGGTAGCCTAGTCTTTTCTCGTAGGATTTATTCTCTTCTCAAAAATCCCTTTTATCTGCTTGTTGGTTGTCTCCACTTGTCCGTAAGTTTGAGGATGATAAGTGTTCGCCAAAAATTTGTTTTAGTTCATACAACTGCAAGTGTACAGTCTAGTTTATAGAATAATGGCAAGCAAGGTCGTATTCCTCAGGGATTGAATCTCGGAAAACTTAGGCTATAATAACATCGTATTCCAATTTCATTTAAGCGACCGAAAAATCAAGTAATCAAACTAACTAAAAATCGAAAATTAAGAAAAATATATAAAAT
Source organism: Rehmannia glutinosa (assembly GCA_016081115.2). Taxonomy (NCBI): domain Eukaryota; kingdom Viridiplantae; phylum Streptophyta; class Magnoliopsida; order Lamiales; family Orobanchaceae; genus Rehmannia; species Rehmannia glutinosa. The sequence continues at coordinate 522,358 of JABTTQ020002169.1, read as the reverse complement.
AAACTTGTGAACCCCACAAGTATTTTCAACATCATTAGGAGAAACCTTAGGCACATAATCTTAACATGCCTCTTCAATAATAAATGCGAATAAAGTTTTAAAAACCAATTCATGCAATTCTATGGGTTCAAATTCCTAATATCATTTACTCCCCCTCCCGAGTGGTGCGTAAACAGTTGATTAAGAACAATTATAGTCCTCCTGGATCGTTACAATCATTAATAACTCCAAAACGATTTGTGAATTGAATGACTCCACACAAACACGCATGTCACACATGTTTCATGTCTGAATTCGATTTCAGTCTTTGTTAAAACTCATCTCCTGAATTGTGCAATAACAAATATGACATACAATTTATTATCCAAATAAAAAGCAATTATAAATAAGCACTCGAATTCATAAAATAGAAAGCATGAATTAATTAGGAAAACATGTAATCATATTTAATACAAATCCACAGTTTCGATTATGCCCCTAAGATTCGAAAAATATGCCAAACATTGATTACAAACTCATAGACAAATCCGAATCAATATTATGACATCATATAAGCACAGACAAGAGTTCTTAGACATAGAAAGAAAACCCCTTCTTGTCAGGATGGAATCTCCTTCCAAGCCCTCGAAGCTCTTGTGCTCCCTAGATGCGAAAGCCTTGTGGTGTTCTTCGCGACCTAGCCTTTTGCTCTCAGAAGCTCTTCCATTCCTTCGTTCTTGTGTTATTTGATGTGTTTTCTATATAGAGAGTGATGTTTTTTCGTGCATGACTTGGTCTCCTTTTATAGATGCTTGGAGAGATCACTTGTAGAGTTGGAATGGGAAGCAAACTCTAAAAAACATTCTGAAACAGACTCCCACACGGTCAGGCTGTGTGGGTGCACACGGGCGTGTGGCCTTGGGCTTAACCCTTTGTCGCACGGGCAGGCTGGTCACACGGGTAGGTGGTGCAGTTGATAACCTTGTCCACACGGCCGTGTGAGTTCACACAGTCCGGCCGTGTGGACCTTCTCCGTCCTCTGTTTTCTTCCCTTCTTCAACCGTGTGATTTTTCACACCACCATTCCACACAGCCGTGTGAGGCTACACGGTCCGGCTGTGTGACTTGTTTTTGTTCCCTTTTTCAATTGTTTTGATCTTCTCTTTGCATTCAACAATCTTATCCGGGAATCCAACCTACATTTCTTCCTTTTAAGCTCCAAGAATAACAAGAATACGCAGTATCATGCCCTTTAAAGAAAACCAAGTAAAAACATAGTAAATATGCGTGCAAATGCATTAATTATATATCAATTTAAGCCCCAAAATGCACGTATATTTTACACACATCAATAAGGTGTCATAACATTTTTCTTCATCAGATTCTCGATTAACATCTTGCAAAAATGTTTTCCCCCATCGCTAATGATAGCTCTTGAGAATCCAAACCTGCTAAAGATATTTTCCTGCACAAACTTGACGACAATGTTAGTATCACAAGTCCTTGTGGGAATTGCCTCAACCAACCGGGACACATAATCGACAACAACAAGTATATATTTATAACCAAAATACTTAGGAAAGGGGCAATAAAATCAATGCCCCTACATCAAATATTTCAACTACCAAGTTATTATTCAGAGGCATTTCATTTCTCTTACTAATATTTCCAGTCCTTTAGCATCTATCGCATGTAAGCCCATAATTATGTGTGTCTTTGAATAATGATGGGCAATAGAACCCTGATTGGAGAACCTTAAAGGCTGTTTTATGGCCTCCAAAGTGCCCACCAGAGTGCATTGTATGATAAAAGGCCAAGACATCATTTTGTTCGTCTTCAAGAATGCATTTCCAGATAATTTCATCCTTGAAGATTTTAAACAAGTATGGGTCATCCCAAAACTAGAACCAACAAGTAGATAAAAATCTTTTTTTCTCCTGAAATGAGAGGTTAGTTCTTAGAATTCTACATGCAAGATAGTTCCCAATGTCGGCATACCAAGGAATTGAAGTAACCTCAAATAAATGCTCATGGGGAAAGAACCAATTTTGTGCTCGTAATTATGAGATGCAAGAGTGTCATCAGTAAGAGTAAGATGAGACAAGTGGTCCGCCACTACATTCTAACACCCTTTTCTATCTTTTATTTCGACATTAAATTCTTGCAACATCAAAATCCACCGAATTAACCTAGGTTTAACTTGTGGCTTACTCAACAAATATCACAAGGCTATGTGATCACTACGGATAATTACCGTAGACCCAACAATATAAGATCTAAATTTATCTAAAGCAAAAACAACAGCGAACAGTTATTTTTCAGTGGTGGTGTAATTAATTTGTGCATCGTTAAGAGTCTAACTAGCATAGTAAATCACATGGAGCAGCTTATCAATTCTTTGGCCTAAAACGACCCACACAACATGATTAGACGGTTCACACATAATTTCAAAGGGCAATGACCAATCAGGAGCAACAACAACAAGAGTAGTAATCAACTTCTTTTTCAATGTGTTAAAAGCATTTCAACATTTTTCATCAAAATCAAAAGAGGTATCTTGAGCAAGTAATTTACAAAGGGGTTGGCTAATTTTGGAAAAATCTTTAATAAACCTTCTATAGAAACCAACATGCCCAAGAAAACTCCTAATGCCCTTAACATTAATGAGGGGAGGTAATATTTAAATAACATCGATTTTAGCCTTATCAACCTCAATTCCCCTTTTTTGAGACCATGTGGCCTAAAAGAATTCCGCTTGTCACCATAAAGTTGCTTTTTTTCCAACTTAAGATTAAGTTGCATTCAATACATTGTTCAAGAACCTTAGGCAATTTATTGAGACAATCAGAATAAGAGGACCCAAATATAGAAAAATTATCCATAAATACCTCAATGAAGTCCACCATGTCAGAGAAAATTTGAAAACATACATCTTTAAAAAGTTGCCGGTGCATTGCAATGTCCAAACGACATGCCGAAATGCAAAAGTCCCAACCAGACACGTGAAAGTAGTTTTGGATTGATCCTCCGGTGTGATGGCCACTTGATAATAACCTGACAAACCATCCAAAAATTATAGAAACTATGTCCTGCAAGTTTGTCAAGCATTTGATCAATAAAGAGAAGGGGAAAGTGATCTTTCTTAGTAGCAGCAGTCAACTTCCTATAATCTATGCACAACCTCCACCCAGTCGTGGTCTTAGTGGGAATTATTTTACCTTTTTCATTTTCTATAAATATTATCCTACTCTTCTTCAGTACAACATGCACCGGACTAACCCATTCACTATGCGTAATCGGGTATATCACCCCTTTGTCTAGGCGTTTCAATACCTACCTTTTCACTACTTCCATCATAATGGGGTTCAATATCCTTTGAGCTTCTCTACTAAGCTTAGCCCCCTCTTCTAAAACAATTCTATGCATGCACATAACATGACTAATCCATTTGATATCACTCAACCCCCAACCAATCACATTTTTAAATTTTCTAAGAACCACCAATAATTCTCCCTCTTTTTCTTTAGAAAGCACGGCAGATATAATCACAGGCTTCCGCTCACCTTCTTCTAAAAACACGTATTTCAAATGCTTGGGGAGTTCTTTCAACTCAAGTTTTTGTTGGGGTTTACTATCCACGTCTTCTAGCGCAAATATTTCCATCCCCGCCCCCTCATTTAAGGCTTTCCCATACATCTTCCATGACGCCAAAAATATGATCATGCTCAAGAAATAAAGTATCAAGACTATAATCATGCAAAAATGTATATTTGACTGCGTCTTCAATGAAATCAACGAAAGAGCAATTTTCAAGTGACACGTGCGAGTGAATGGGGTTAGTGTCAAAAATAGAAAAGTCACAGTTTCACCAAGCACAATTATAGTCATGCGTCCATTTTTAACATAAATAAGTGTGTGCGTGGTGGCCATAAATGGGCGGCCCAATAGAATTGTGTGGTCATTACTTTGATTTTGCACTTCCCATACCTCTAATACAACAAAATCAACAGGGACAAGGAGACTACCCACTTTTACCAAAATGTCTTCAACAATACCTTTAGGATACATAATGGACCTATCAGCAAGTTGAAGACATATTCTAGTGGGCTTCAAGTCCCCTAAATCAAGTTGCTTAAAAATAGAATAAGGCATCAGATTAATTCTAGCCCCCAAATCGAGCATCCCAGATGTTTCTTTACCAATCCCATTGCAATTTTAATAACAAAACTACCTGGATCTCGTTTTTTAGGAGGCAATTGGTGCTGAAGAATCACACTCGCTACTTTTGAAACTATTACCTTCTCGTTGTCACCGAACTTCCTCTTGTTGGATGCTGGTTCTTTAAAGAATTTGACATATGCTGGCACATTGTTAATAACATCTAACCAAGGTAAATTAACATTAACCTTAGATAATAAGTTGTAGAAATCAAAAGAACTGCTTATCCTGTTTTCCATTCCGAAGGCGACTTGGGAAAAGAATCGGAGGTTTCTAAGGATTGTCGATTTTGTGCAAGATAGATTCTTTACTCCCCTCTTTCTCTTTTTGCTTGTCTTTCTAATCTGGGGCCTTTGCTATCTCTTCATCACCTACATGGTTAGTGAATGTAGTAGAAAATGGAATTTCAACTTTATTATCGATAACCTTACCACTTCGTAACATGGTGACGGGTTGGGCTTGTTCTTATTGGCTAGGTAGTTTTCGTTTATTTACCACATGTTGAGAAATTTCACCAACTTGAGTGGCCAATTGACCCACTTGACTCTCAAGATGCTTAAACGAGGCTTCCATGGATTCAAAACACTGAATGTTGGCCTCTTGAGTTTTCTTACTAACCTGTATGAATGAACTCAAGCTTTCTTCAATAGATAGAGACCGAGAATGGTTTGATGGTGAGCCTAGGGTTGTAGTGGCCTTGGATAGATTTGAGATACAAATAGCCCCAACTAAAGTTCGGATGATTCCACCAACCTGGGATATGAGCCTTAGCAAAAGGATCATTACAAGGCCTTTGTTGATAGCCATGGATGGCGTTAATGTTCTCAACCTGTTGTTCAATCATAACATTACAAACATTAGCCCATGGCCAATTTCACCCCAAATACTGCATGACTCGGCAGAAAGGGGAGGTGGGGGCTGGTGGATGCCCCCTTGTAGCCAACAATTGTACTTACTTAGTGCATTCAACGAATTGTTTGGTCACATCATAGCTTGGAGCTACTTCATTTACAATAGCTCATTTTCCTCTGGCACACTTTTGTTGTGATTTAGTTCTTATCATCTCTGGAAGATCATTAATTTCCCGAGCCGTGCATTCACCCATGTCACCCCCAGCGGCATTTTCAACAATATATTGATAATTATATGATAACCCATTATAGAAAAATTGGTTTAACAATTCCATTGGGTAGTGATGATGTGGGCATTTAGTATGTAATCCTTAAAGCGATCCCATGCCTCATGAAAAGGCTCGCCATCCATTTGACCAAAAGTAGCTATTTTAGCTCGCAGATATGAAGTTTTCTGATGTGAATAGTACCTACCCATGAACTTATCGTATACTGCCTCCCAATTAGTAAGAGAGTTGGGAGGTAGAGACATAAGCCAAGTTTTTGCCCTGTCCTTAGGAGTATAAGAAAAACAGCGCATCCGGAGTTCATCCTCATTCAAATCTTGTAGAGGAAAAGTTTGGATGACTGAGTAGAATTCCAGAATGAAGTTGAGAGAATCTTCATTGGGCAACCCATAGAATGATGGAACTGATTGAAGTGTATGTTTTTGAGCTTATAGTTTCGTGTTGCGTGTCCTAAAGTGATGTAGGAAGTCGCAGTCCCAATGATAGGGCATGCCAAGTCACGCATCGAAGGCTGACGTGTCTCCACGTTGTCTCTATTTTGTTTATCACCTATCATTGGCTCGTTTGTTTGTTCTTCATTTGGAATGTGATCATGAGAACCCTCACTACTATACATAGAATCGTCACCTTTTTTCGTTGTACATCTCACAACTCAATGGATGTCATCCACGAAAGGCACAAGGTCCCGATTGAGATTTCGACGTCCTTGCATAAACAGCACAAGAAAAATAGATCAAATGCACCTGTGGAAAAAAGTAAAAATCAAAAGGCAAAAAAAAGAATCCTAATCTAAAAACACGGAAAATAAACACAATAATTATTACGCCTAAAGCCTTCCCCGGCAAAAGCGCCAAAATTTTGTTCGACCACTAAACACCTAAAATAAATCTAGCGATGCTCGCAAGAGCACGAGATCAATCGTAAGGTAGCAAGTTGACCAAAGTCATCCCTCACAGAAGTCTTAGCCGGCAAATAATTATTATGCAATACAAATAACAGAAAATAAATCCTAAACACTGTAACAAGATTTGTGATTTTAATTAACTAAAGAAAAACAAATAAAAAGATCAATTAAAACTCAACACAATTAAACCCAGAGAAAAGTAATATGGATAAAATGTCTAGGATTTTGGAATCATCTCATCAAACTTGCAAAGCGAATATCAACTAATTGATTATGCGATTAAGAATTACAATAACAAAAAAAACAAGGCCTAGATCGGATAACTCACGTATTCACAGTTAGGGCTATCCCCACATAATTTGCTATTTTCATTAACCAATTTAGATAATGCATCTATGATTCATATCTCACCCCGACTAAATTTAGTCCAGAATAATATCTTCTCTCGATCTCAATTATTCCCTCAAAATAATTAAAAGTTGGCCAACCAATTAATCATCAAGTAAAGCAATTTATTCAGGACAACACATCAATTAGTCAATACTCATGCTTGTTTGTTTGAATCAAATCATCATAATCCTAGAAAACGGAAGTTAGTTCATGATTGGGGGTGGGATCATAATCTCAATTGTAGGAAAGAAAACAATCATAAAGATCATTATGCAACAATAATAATCACCCAACAATTGAAATCAGATAAAAGAGATGAAGAAATATTATACTTTGATTAAGCCGCAAAATAACTTTAATGGGAAGAACCCAATCAATCTCAATGATGAATGAAACAGAAAATAACAAAAATCTAAGGTTTAAAAGTGCTAAGTAATGAAAGTGTATGAAATTATGGATCCCCCAAGTGCTATTTATAAGTCTAAATCCCTATACAAGGTGGGGGAATCCTAAAAAAAGAAGAAAATAAAAAAAGTCTAGAAAATTCTTCAAGTGCGCGCTCACGCAATCCGTGCACGTCCGAGCAATGTGCCGCGCAGGCAATCCGTGCCGTCTTCCTCGCGTATGATGCCAATGCTTACTGTGCACGCACGCACTTGTGCTCAGCGTCCTTCCCAGCTGGCTTCGATCGTCGTCCGACTGGAGTGTCCGTTATGTCCATTTTAGCTTGTTTTCAAGATTGGTTTTCATTAAAACTTATGAACATGACAAAAATATCTTACGTAACACACGACATTATAAAGACATAAAAATAAGCACAATCACACACAAGAAAAATAAAAATCACACATAAAAACATGCAAAACATTGCACTTCGTCAGGCAAATAAACTTCTCTAGAGAAGCTTCGCCTTCCGTGAGATAGACAAAAGTCCGACAGAGAAGGCTCGTACTCCATCAGGCAAATAAACTCCTCTAAAATTGCTTCGCGCTCCGTGAGGTAGACAAATTCCTATAGAGAAGCCTCACATTTTGTTAGGCAAATAAATTCCTCTAGAGAAGCTTTGTGTTCCATGCGGTAGACAAAGTGCTGTAGAGAAGCTTCACGCTCCATCAAGCAAACAAACTCCTCTAGAGAAGTTTTGCGCTCCACTGAGCAAACAAAGTCCTGTAATTACACAACTCCTATGAAGACGCTTTCATCCGGCCTTCCTAGATGCGGAAACCCTATGAAGGCCAGGGCTGAAAAGAGCAGAGAGTAGTTGCCGAAGCAAGAAATGCATGGACAAGGAGCGGCTCCTAGCAGGCTTCTAGGAGGATCGGAACATGAATGAACCGATCTTACACCCAAAAAAAAGGAGATTCTAATATTGTGCAGGTGTATGACTGTACCATTGAGGAGAGCTTAAAAAGATATGATTGGTACTACTCATACCAACAATATGCATCTTCTTTTATGGTCCTCATCTCAATGAAACTACGAAGTTAATTACGATTGGCCCGAAGCAATTGTAAGATGGGTGACCCCCTATGAAATGCGCCTAGGGTACGCATGAGTAAGGACAAAACTCGCAAGAACGACTAATGTTTATTTATGGAGAGAATCATCGATCTTCAAGGCGGGTCATGATAGACCCTCTTCTAATGTTCCCGGGAGAGGCGTCCTTAGCGGCTATGAAGAATCCCTCTCGGCGATCCTGTGGCAGAGATCCTCTTCCGGCGTTCCTAAGGGAGGTGCCCCCCATGGCTTTCAAAGACATTCCCATTGGCATTACCGGATGCGGAGACCCTCCTCTAGCATTTCCGGGAGAGGCGCCCTTAGCGGCTATAAAAACTCTCCCCAACTATCCCGTTGGCAGATATCCTCCGGCATTCCTAGGGGAGATGCACCCCACGGCTTCCGAAGACACTCCCATCTGGGTTCCCAGGAGAGGAACCCTTAGCAGCTATGAAGACTCTTCCCCAGTGATCCCGTGGGTAGTGATCCTCCTCCGGCGTTTCCCAAAAGAGGCACCCCTACCTGCAATCTAGGAGGCGGCCTCTCAAGACTCTTTCCCAATGATCTTACGAGACGATACTCTCCCGCAGTGTTCTGGGAAATGGCACACCCTCTTACATTTTGGGAGTCAGTGACACTCCATAATAATGTGCAAGTGCTCTCCTTCTATCTCAAGGAGTAACTCACTTCCTAAAAAACATAACAAGTTTCCACCAATAATCTCTACACAGACATGCAACAAATGAATGCAAAAAAATAGTAACAGACATGGGAAAAAAGCAAGAAACATTGAACTCATACAAAGAGTATCACCAAGCCACACAGAGGCAACAAACGTATGCGAAAACATTAATCTCACTCGGAATAAGTAAAGTACGGATTGTAACTTCGAGAAGGCAGAATGAATCAAGGAACAACCCTTGCCCACTCCCAGGAGGAGTTGGGCTCACTTCCCCATTCTCAAGGGGCTACACACCTTTATTCATATTTGCCCATGCACTTCATAAGCGGGGGGAATAAATCTATCCTCTAGATGCAAAGCCAATGTACGGAAAGATAATGGCAACTTCAGATGCTCCCTTAGCTTTCATAGCTATAAGAAGTGATTCTACCCACCAGTTCTTTTGGAACTAGATTTCTACATCCGGGAGGAAGCCTATGCTGATATTTTAATTATTGAGCCTCATTCAGACTCCCATACTTAGACTCCTCTACACTTGAACTCAAATTCGACAAAAAAACAACAAAATCCAAAACTATACGGAGCCCTAAGACAAAGGGGAATGACAAACTCTTTAAACAAAATCAAAGCCAAATCATGGTTAAGACTGTCAGTAGAAAAATAATTTCCCGTGTAAATCAAGAGTATTATCGCACAACCACTCGATGTGGCTTTCCTAAGATCACTCAGTTTTGTCATTAAATTTATTTTTCCCTCGTTTCTTACCTTTTGGCCGTTCATTCCCCCATTTGTTTTCCGACCCTCTCAGTTATTTTACTCTCCTTTTTCCCAGGCTATCTCTCGAACCTCACTTCTACCCTTAGCCGGACACTCACTCTTGTTTTCCCTCAAGCTTTCCTTTTTCTTGGCTTTATTTTGATTTTTCTTCTCACTAGCTGAACTCTCTTTTTATTTTGCCTCTCCCACTCTTAGTTTCATTTGGTCCTCATTGATTTCCGTCAGAGTTAAAGGCACAAGGACAAAACATCTTTGGTTATGAACAAAAGTATACTGGTTGGTGTAGCTGTCATGCTGCACTTGCCTATCAAACTGCCACGGCCTACCAAACAAAATGTGACCCGCTTGCATTGGCACAACATCACACAATACCTTATCCTTATATCCCCCAATTTGAAATGCTACTAACGCCTACTTCGTGATTCGTATATCCCCACAATCACTTAACCACTTTAATTTATACGGCTGTGGGAGTTTCAACATTGGAACTCCCAACTTTTCCACCAACTGTGTGATTGCTACGTTAGTACAACTACCACCATTTGTAATCACACTACATACCTTTCCATTGACAAAGCACCTTGTATGAAAGATGTTTTCTCACTGGACTCACTCGTTTGACTTAGGCTGAATTGTCAGCACCCTCCGGGACACTAACGCTAATGCTTTCCTTCTTGTTGGTTCTACTATTTCTGGAATATCCTCCAACTATGGCATACCACTGTAATCAAGCTCTCTCTCACTTTATGACTCCAATTCCCCGTTATCACGCAACACCAACACCCTTTTATTTGGACATTGACTAGCAATATGCCCAAAACCATGACATTTAAAGCACTTAGTATCCCTCGCTCGGGAAGTAGAAGGTTCGAAACTCTACTCTTCCTTTTTTCTCTATAGGTTTCAAACTCTACTCTTTGACTTAGTCACTCTTCCTTTTTTCTCTATAGGTTTCAAACTCTACTCTTCCTTTTTTCGCTCGGGAAGAGTAGAGTTTGAAACCTATAGAGAAAAAGAGGAGGGTAACTAAGTGCTTTAACAATATGCCCAACATTAACAGTCTGCGGTTGACTTCTTGTAATCTTTGACATAGTTGATTTGACTAACCTTTTCCAGCCCTATCTATTACAGTACAAATTACAAGGAAAATTGGGTGCCAACTTCCTAGTTTAAGTTTTACGTGGTATCATCAAAATCTATCAAATAAATTTTCTAACAATTTCCCCCTTTTGATGATGCCAAAACTTAAAACATTAAACAAGTAAATAGCAAAAGATATAGAAGCAGTGTAGTAACAAAATGTATGCTTGAATGAATCAATTTATTGATCATAGCATTCTTGTCCTTTACAAAGCTGTTCACATAAGGTATCAGAGATTTTCCTATACAAAGCTCTATACAAATACATTAGTACAAAGGTATCTAAGCTAAATGTACAAGAAATTTACGAGATCTTATTACGTAAGACTTACGTGAAAATGTATTTACACAAAAATACACGAAGGGTTCGCAAAGACACTTGATGCCTTTGTTTGTCTTCCTTTCTCTCTCTTCTTGTCTTCTTCTCACAAGATCAACTCTCTTCCTCTTTCTTTCCTCTTCTTCTCTTTTCTTCTTTTCATATGCCCATTTGGCAGCAGGGTCATCATTTGCTTCCTCTCGAGCCATTCTCTTGTTTGCCTCTCATTTTCTTCATCTTGGCTCTTCTTCGCTTCAGCGTTCTTCCGTTCAACCTCAAGATTAGCAAGGTGGTCATATCAAACCCAATATATCATACCTTTCTTGTCTGGATCTACATATGCAAAGTCTTTTGGATTTGGTCGAGTTTGAGAGCCTCTTCCACCACCATTATGTCTCCCCCTTCCTGATTCAATTCCCCCTTCCTCTAGGAGTGTACTGTATTGAAGTCTTCTGCTTTCCACCCGAGTGACTGCTGGAAGTCTGATCCTTATCAGCTGATTGACATAATTCCAGTCCTTTCTCCCAATACAAATCCCAAGCTTGAGACATAGTCATTCCCTTAAAATAGCCTTATGATTCTATTGTCTTGAATTCCTTCACATATCTGGGCGCAGATCCATCATCAAGCATAACAATTTCTCTTGGGGGTTGAATTGCAGGGTAGTCCTTCTCGGCTTGTGGACCACCATATTGCTTCATTATTTCTTGAACGCGAGTATCTTCTCTTACAGCTACCTCCTCAAATGCAGCTTCAATGGCCTTTCTTTTATCTGCCATGGCCACTGCAGCTTTCTCGATTGGGAGTGTCACGGGTAGCTTGCTGAGAATGGAGGCAGTGATTTCACCTAGCTGTGGGGTTTCAACGTACATCATTTTCAAATGGAGATTTTTGGGACTTCCTTCTCCCTTAGCTTTGTCACCTCCTTTCATTGCTTCTTTCTTCAATTCCTTAAGGGACTCCTCTTCCCCCTTTTTGGCATCATCACCAAAGGAAAGAGGTATCCCAGGGAACATTCCACTAGGGATAAAGTCCCATCGGCTGTTCATCGAGTTGTGCTTGGAGTGTACTGCATTATGCGCCTAACGAAATTCTGAGCGTGTGGCATTAGACTCGGCTGTCACTATTTTCATTTCAGCCATGAGAAGACTGAATTTCTCATTCATGTTGTTCTCGAGTCTGGCAATCTCATTCTTGTGAAAATGCTGTAGCAGCTTCATATCCGACTTGTGGGACTGTTCAATCCTTGCAATATACTCCTTCATTCTCTATTGGTACATAGAATTATCCGCACTCCATACGAGCATCTTTGCAAAAAGTGCCTTGAAGTATCGGACTTGCTCCGCTCTCATGGCAGTCTGCTGTTGAGCCCACTCCCTTATGCGCACTACAATCCCTCTCAAATTAGCTGTGAGGGTGGCATCTTGATTGTCCAAACGTAAGTCCTGAGAGGCCTGATGACGTTCCATCTTCTCAATCTCTTCGCAGATCTTCTTGAAGACTCCACGGAACTCAGCTGTCAGGTTGGATTCAGCTGTCGGCCACTCTGCGTCAAAGTTAAAGTCTACTGGTACAATCGTGTTTGTGGGAATGATTGGCTCTTCCTGCACTGTATATTTATTTAAATCCGCAGTAGATTCTTCCTCCATGTCGGGCAGATTCTTCGAGAATCGGAATATATCTGTAAACACATCATCGCGCACAAGTGGGATTTCTTGTTTTTGTGGTGCCTGCGATGATTCAGCTCTTTGTGCCTCAGCTGTGGCAGCTTCATTGGCAGATGTCACAGCTCTGGAGCATGTGACGGAGCTATAGGAGTCGTTACTGCTGCAGCTGTGGGAGATGGCTCATCATCAAAGTTGAACCCCATTCGAGCCATCTTTTCACTGACTTGGCTCTGAGATTGCAAAACATCTTAAGCTGGTCCACTATTTGATCTTCATGCTGGGTGGACTCAGCTTCATCCTCTGACCCTAAAAATGACGTGTCAATTTTTTCTTGAGAGTCATGAAGGGCTCCAATCGCCTCTTCTATGGCAGCACCTTCAGCTGCCGTGGGATTTGCTGCATCGTCAAAGATTGGTGGATTTAGCTTTTGGAACCTTTCCCGCACTATCTCGACTTGATCAATCCTTTGGTGTGGTCTTTTCGTTTCCATTCTTTGTTCTCCAGCTGTGTCCCTTTAATGAATGAGTTGTTGTATTTGTTAAGATTGTCGTTGGATGAGTTTTGTAAGTCTATTAACGACATTATCTTGATCACTAGTTAGAATAGGTGTCTCCCCTCCTTTGTTTCTATCCCCACCACTAATCACACCACTAGTTCTCACCATAACTGAAACACTATCTTAGGGGAAATCTAATAGCACATGACCAATATAATTTCATGAAACATAAAATGAATCAGACAATAAAGTAAAACTTACTGGAATGGCTGTGCTCCACAAGTTTTGAGTTCATGTACATGGACAGTCTACAGAACCTGTAGCCGAGCTCTGATACCACTCTGTGATGCCCACCCCTATTACTACTACTGGAAAATATATAGATAGTAAAACTCAGCCACAAACTCTATTTAAAACATGTAATAATTTTTTTTATCCCTGTGACAATTTAACAACAAACAAGCAAAATCATTTCAATTTTAATATAAGGACAAGCTATGTCCACAAACAAAAGAGGTAACCAACCCTGTTATTAAACACAACAAGGATCCACGTGATCAAATGTATAACCCACATCACCGGGCTATTTACATGTATATATTTGCATCAGAGTTTTCAAAAGAGGGTACAACCCTAAACCAAAATATAATACAAGACCAAAATGCGAAAGGTGACCCATCAACATAGCCCAACAGGTCGTCAACCATGTACACTGTCGTCAATAACCTGTAGGAGCTCCAGCAGCCTGCCCAGTAAGCCCATGAAATCCAGAATCACGAGACTCACCTACAATGCATGAACTACATGAGCTAATGACCAGTAAGCAAAAATCATGCATGTTGAAAGAACAATGTAATACGAATGCAATGCATTCCAAGATGTTTAACCAGAAGTGCGCAATTGTAGTTTGATACATTTTATTCATAATCATTTCTTTTTATTGGGACCTTGACCCACCTGCTATGCATCGTAAAGAGCTCAAAACATTATCAATAATCACATGGTCATAATCAAATTGACACCGCCTAGGGCCATCTCCTGGGACCACCTGAGGTCCACCCCCTGTCTTCCCCAATGATCCCTCAAGAGTCTTTCCCTCGACGTGTCAATAAGGATACAATCAAGTGGTCCGCCCCCTCGTTACTATCAGAGGAACACCCCCTGTCCACCCTTATGATCCTCAGAGAAGTAACACTCATTGTACCCTAAAATATATCATAAAAGCATGCCTCGCATGCCTCGATGCACTAGCTGTGGTCAACCAAAACCTTTTCTTTTCAAAGAAAATTATGTCGTGCATGCCTCATTTCAACAATGCTCACATGTTTGCATGCACGTGCAAATGCCAATGAATGACATGCTCCATGAAGCAATAATCACCACACTCCAATATCAAGCAAGCAACATATGAACATCAAGATTTCCATAATGCATCAAGATACAAGAATCACATTTAGTATCGATAAAGCAAGAAATACTATGTTCATGCATTGTAGTTGCAGATGGATTTTCACTTACCTCCTATGGTCATGCCTTTCTTACTGATTCGTTAATTGTCACTCTCTATCTTAAATATGATCAAACTCTGAAAAGGCTCCTTCATACGATTATGCGAAGTTAGCTGAGAAGATCCACATTGGAGCGATTGTGGACTTTGATGACCTAGTCAAGCAAGGCATAGACAAGGCCTTGGAGAATATGATAGATGAAAAGCTTGAGAAAGCTGGTCTCAAGTAGTTCTTAACTATGGAGTTCTCACACACCTAATTGGAAGAGGTTGCGATGCTTTACGTGAACGCTCAGGTTCATGATGATGAGATTCGCTCATCGGTCCACATCAAAGAAATCAAGTTAAATGTTGCGGACTTAGCTGCTATCTGTTATCTCCATTCTTCTGGTTTGAAGGAGATAACTGAGAAGAACATCGATTTAGCTGCTGTCTGGAAGTAGATAGCCAAACCAGAGGCTACTGAAAAGCCCAACAATAATTTCAAGAAGTCGTTGATCAAGGATGACTACGACAAGTTAATGGATGTGGTATTTATGTGTGTTGACATGAAATTTTGATCCTTTAATCAGCTTTCCTGGACTAAGCTGACAGTGATGGCGGCGATTCTGGAAGAAAACAAGGTCAACTGGGCAGAGTTTGTTTTTGGAAAGCTGTGCGAAAATGTGATGAACAAGTCAGTAGGCGAAGACGAAACGTTCAGTAGCTTTCTCGGATAGTTTTAGGTCATCTATTGGAAGTGAAGGGTGTTCCTCTCTGGAATGAAAACCCTTTCACGTGAACAAGAAGATGTTCAGGGAAAAACCTCTCTGCTACCCAGCGCCAAGACCATGAAAGGAAGATGGATACGAGCAAGGGGGAATCAGCTGACCCCATCCCTATGGACAACTGCTTCGGCAAAAGCCCATTATCCTAAGCCCGTTCAGAAGAAGAAGAAGGCACCTGCCCATGCAGCCAAGTCAACTCCTACCCCTGCAGCCGAGGAAGACCCTGCACCTGCCTCTGCAGCCGAGAACATCCCAACACCTACCCCCACAGCCGAGAAAGAATCTCCAGCTCCCTCACTGATTATCAAGAAAAAGCGCTCAGTTGTGCCCCGTAAGCCAGCTGCAACAAAGAAGCTGAAATTGGCAGAGTCTGCTGCCATTGAGGAGGAACAACAAACTCCAATAGGTAGAAGTGTTGTGTAAGCCACTAAGACACAAGAGACTACTGTCGGTTAACAACATAATGAAGAAGAATCCGCAGAGCTGAAGAATCAGACCAGAACACAGATGACAAGAAAAACGAAAAGTTAGCTGTTCAATCTCCTCAAACAGATGCGATGATTGTTGAGGAAGAAAGGGCTCCTCTTGAGCCCATGCAGGAGGATGATGACTTGATAATGTTATCTCCTGCATATCCCGACATACATGAGAGGATACTAATTTGGAGATCCTGTAAGCTGAGTGAATCAAGGTATTAATTTCAAAGCCCACAATTCATTAAGGAGGAAAAAACCCTCGTGGAACTTTTAGGGAATATTGGTGTCCGAATAGCACAAACATTCTTTTTGACAGAAAGGAGGATGAGAAGATTAAGGAAATTGAGAAAGCCAAGGCAATTGAGGAGTCTAAAAAGCCTCACACTTGTGTTTTCACAGAAGCCCCAGAAAGTGCCTTACAACCAGCCACCAGCGGTGACAACGATGTCAAAACGTTAGACCCTGCTAATGCAATAAAGAAGACTGAGCTTAGACAAGCTTTAAAAGAGTCCAAGGAGCTGCATGAGCAGACTTTGCGAAGGGGCCTAGGAGAGTCATCATATATGCTAATCTCTACTAGCCCTGATATGTTGGAGATGGTGATGACTATCAATGCTTCAACCTCACCAGTGCACTACGAGGGACAATCCTGGAAGGATGGCGATGAAGCTAAGGAAGGTGATGAAGAGAGCACCTTAACTGACCCCACCCCTGCGAAAGGTGTTAAGACACTTGCCCTAGATTGATCACTCAATTGGACAAACAACCGAGTCTCAAATCTGAAATGAGAGGAGGATGTGGGAGACCACAATCGGGTTGGAGGAGGATGTGGGAGACCTCACAAATCTGAAGTTAGGAGGCGAAGATGTGGAAATAACTGAATAGCAGAGTGGGGTTGACGAAGTTCGGACGGTTCAGACTGTCTCAGCTGAAATCCGAACTGAGCTGCAGGCCGGTGAATCTACTGATGTAGCCAAGGCAAAGGATCGACATGAAGCCATAACGGTTTAGACGGTTGGCTCTGAAAGTGCAATCCAAGAGGTTGAGACCTCGAAAGATGCCACCGAAGACCCCAAACATCTTCATCTACTAAAGTGATTGTCCAAGACCCTACTGCAGCCAAGTCTGCTGAAGGGAATGTTGAAGGACCCACAGCAGTTGAGACTGCTGCTGAGGGTAATGAAGGCCCAATGGAGGTTGAGACTTCCTTGGGTAAAGTGGTCGAAGAAGAGATGCCAACTCCTCAACATAATCAATTGAACATGAAGAGAATAGTGCTCTCCATAACTCTCAAGAAAATGTCTCTGTGGAATTTTTGGACACAAATGACGAAGCTGAATCCACTCTCAAAGACAAACCTCAAGAGGACCCAGAGATTCAGGAGGCTATGGCGAAGATAAGGAAGGCAAGCGAGAAAACTGATAAAGAAGGCAACTGAGGAACAGGTAACTCAACAGGAAGAACAAACTGAGTCCAATGACGATGTTAAGACAACTGAGTATTAGTCATCTCCGCAGGCTAACACAGTTGTGAGTGCCAACGACGCGGAAATAGCTGAGGCACATAGAGCTGGAGCCAATGCCAAGGGAAAAGGAAAAGCTCTTAGAGGAGAACTGGGAGATATTCCTTTGATCCCATATGACTTATATGCCGAATATTTTCCGTTCCTGGCGGAAGTGCTATTAGAGACATCCCTGCTGATGGATTTGTAGCTCCAAATGATCGAATTTGTGTATCGTTCGGATTCAATTTTCATGCAGTATGGCCATACGAGCAGTCTGGTGATTCAACCAACTTCCAAAAAGCCTTAAAGGTTATCTGTGTTGAAATAGAAAATATGGAGAAAGGATTTGAAGCTCTGAATCAACGGCTGGACAATCATGATGCAACTATTTCTGGAGAGATTCGAGGAACTGTGCTCAGGATCAGGGAATGGACAACACAGACTCAGACGTGAACAAGTTAGCTACTTCAAATTGTTGTTTGCAAAGTTAGTGATTTGGAGTGCTGAGAATGCAAAATTTCAGCAGATTGAGAGGGATCACATGTTCAGGATGGATCAATCATATAAAACTGAGATGGAGTTGCTGAAAGCTCAACACAAAGCATCCCTTCTCAAATCTGAAGCCAACATGCGCACCGAGATGATGGTTATGAACACGAAAATGAAATTAATGGATGTTGAGATGAAGGCTCTGATATCGTTACATAGAGCAGCACACTCCACACTCATGAGAAAATGGACTTAACAAATGCAAAGTTGGATCTAATCCTGGGAAAACCCTCTCAGCCGACTCTCCCTGGTGATGATGATGCCAAAAAGGAGGAAAATAAAGGTTTAATTAAAGGTGAAGCAAGTAATGGGGAAGGAAGTAATGGGAAAACCCCTCTAAAAATCATGCTAGCAGAAACCCCCCAACAAGGCTTAGTCACCAGCTCACTCCTCAGTCAGCTGTCGTAAGGCTTATCGGCTGAAGAGAAAGATGAATTGGCTTTCAAGAAGACTCGAGAAGAGAAAGAGAGCTGAAGATGACAGACGAAGAGCTACTGAAGAAGATGAGAGAAGAAGGAAGCAGCAAAGGAGTTGAAGACTGCTGTGAACCCCTTCATGTCGTATCTTTACTTAAAATGTAAATACAAGTACTTTGTATAATGTTGTTGATCATACATTGTAAATCTTTGTAAAGTGCAATAATGACATGTTCAATAAAATTACATATTCAATACAATCATTCTTTGTTTATGCACTATTTACTTTCTAAGTTATATTTAGGTTTTGGCATCATCAAAAAGGGGGAAATTATTGGGAAATTTATGTAATTAGACTTTGATGATACCATGTAAAACTTAGATTATGAAGTTGACACCCTAATTCAACTGTAAATCATCTTGTAAAAGATAGGACATTGCAAGCTGAGTAGAAGCAGTTGATGACACCCGAGCCGAGCTAAATCAAAGTAATGCCACCCGAGCCGAGCTAAACTAAAATAATCCCACGTGGCCATTCAACTAATAATGATGTCAGCCGACCAGGATAACTCTAATGATGTTAGCCGCCAAGCCGAATGACGTAAGCTGCCGAGCTGATGACGTGGCACAAACTGAGCTCAGCCCAGTAGAACAAAGTCAAGCAGGTACTCAAATGGACACCCTGCCGAGCAGAACCAACGTAACAATAGCAACCCAAGATGACGTCAGTCAACTAATCAAAAGAACATACCCCCAATAAAATAGTTCCTCAAAGCAGCAATATTCCATCAAGTTCAACAAGATTCTCCCAACACATGGCTACTCCTACGCGCGCCGGAAATAGCATCATTATTTTAGTATATAACAACCAATTGATTAAAGAGATACACCCTACAGGATACACCCTGCAATGGACAAGTGTCCCACTACCAATTAAATACAACAATGATTAACCCATTATTGGATATAAAAAGGGGAATCACGAATTGTAATGAAGGGGACGAAACATAAAGAAAGAGAAAAAAGATAGTAGAAAAAAGACAAGAAAGAATTGTAATAGAAGCATTTTAGAGAGAACCGACCAGACACGCACTGCTCAACAATTCTAATAAAAAAGACCGAATTTGCTCCTGGTTGATAGTCTTTCATTTCAATTTACTCTCCATGTCATTAAAATTCCATGTTTTCCTTTGTTGACCCAGAAAGCACGTCAACAAATTGGCGCTAGAAAGAGGGCGCACCCCTAAACAAAATACATTGATATTCCCTTACCAGCCTATGAACTTCCAGCGAAAAATTAACACGTTCTTTTCTCTTTAGAACATGGTGAGAACTCAAGAAATCTACAGAGTAATGACGACCTGCCTCAGGGAACACAAGTTGGCCAAAATACAAACGGCCAAAATACACCACAAGCAGGAGCTGGGGTCACAATTGCATCACCTATCACACTGCTCTTCACTGACCCTAACTTTCTCCAACAAATGAGCCAACTATTGGCTGAGGCCCTTGCAAACCCCCAGCCTCAAATACCACCTCAACCCTAAATAAATCCCCCTCAGACAGATCCACCAAAAAATATTCAAAATCAACCCACGATAAACCCAAACAATTAGGAGGCCAATTCTCGGGGCCCTCAACATGAGAACAGGAAACACAGGAGAAAGCAACGTGAGGACGCCCCCAAACACAACGTAGTGGCCGAATCCTCTCCACCGCTCCATCCTCGACGAACCCGTTCTGTATTTGCGGGATGCCTGGGGATGAACCCAGCTCGGGAATGACCTCAACAGTCTATAAATTCGGGAATCCGATTCCCTGAAGATCGAGAACATCCCGGGCCCAACTGAGCCCAGGGTCCCAGCCCGGTCGACGAGCGAGAGACAAAAATCACCCGCCTACGAAGACATCTCAACGAATTAGAGGAAACACATGAAGGGGCTCGACATCATCCGAGTCCCACCATGGGTCGGACGAGCATGGCGTCACCTTTTGCCCCCCACATCTTGGCAACTCCTCTTCCCGCAAAGTTCAAAGTCCCCCAAATCGGACTATATGATGGAGAAACCGACCCCACTACCCACATTCACAAATACTTGGCATGGATGGAGTTGTATAGCCCAAGCGACGCCATCCTATCTCTCTCGTCAACATAAAACAGGGCAAGGATGAGTCATTAAAGAGTTACATCGCATGGTTTAACAAACAAATCTATGAAATGGATCCGGTATCTGATGACGCGATGTTCATCGCAGCTATGGTAGGGCTTGGCCCTGTAACCCGATTTAATTACACCATACACAAATTGGGGGCGAGCACTTTTTAGAAGTTTCTCCTTCAAGCAGAAAGACACATATGTACCGAGGAGGCCATGGAAAACATCCCCACCGAGCATAGACACCAAAATCCTGGAAAGGACACCAAAAGGGATGCCCCTTTTGGGTCAGGTTCCGGGTTCAGACCATTTTCTGACAACACCGCGACACGTTATACGGCGCACCAAGAAGTTAGAGATGAAGTGGTAGCTTTGAAGAGTGCATTAACACACACACCTTCGACTACCTGGAAGGACATTAGAAACCTAAATATGTTACCTCCTGCTCGCCCAATCTGGCTGGACCCGTCCAAGATGGATTCCAACCGATATTGCAGCTACCACAGGTCGATCGGCCACGAAACAGATGAATGCCAAGACCTTGTCCGAGAAATTATGAGGTTGGTCCTGAAAGGAGGCTTGAAATAACATGTACATAACCTCCCACAACCTCCACCACCCACTGCCGGAACAAATCCAGAACAACGTCCCAATCCTGCCTGAGTACCACCGCCCAATGATAACCACGGGCAGGAAATTTTAACAATGATCAATGCGAATAGGGCCGAAGATTACCGATCCAACAGAAAAACGAAAGATGAGGCTCGAGAAGCCGAGAATGGGAAGCAGCACGTCTGAATTACAGAAATCCAAGAAGGCCGACCAACTGGATACTTCTCCTTTTCCGACCAAGATGCTAATCAAATAGTACACCCCCACTCAGATCCTCTGGTCGTCAAGACCCCCATCCTGGGCATCCCAGTGCACATGATCTAAGTTGACTCAGGCAGTTATGCGTTGATCATTTACATTAGGGCTTTCCGCAGATTAAACGTAGATGACAGCTACATAAAGCTATGCAACGATAGAATTCTAGGTTTCGGACTGGGAGAAGTGGATTTATCTATCCAGATGGGCCAGGGGGCGCATAAGAGGACAATAATCACCACATTCAAAATAATTAATTCGGACTCCGAGTATAATGCCATCAAAGCAGCCATCTCAGTGTATCACTTCTGCATCAAGCTTCGTACCTCGAGCGGAGAAGAGATTCACAAGGGGAATCAAAGGGAATCTCGGGAATGCTCCTTGAAGATCAGGCCCACGGAGATAAATGTTGTTAAGAAAGGACAGTCCGACGAGGTAACAGGGAGTGTAGACATCAGGTCGGCCTGCGAGGCCGAGCCAAATGCCGAGTCAGGAAATCAAACCATTGAGACCAGAGCTGACCTAGGCGGACGACCCGAAAAAGAATTGATAGAAGGAGAAGAATTACTCCAGAAAAAGGAAGGACAGAGCAAAAAGCGAAAGCATGCTGAGCAGGTAGAGGAGGTCGACATAGTAGATGTCGATAAACAGAATGGGGGACGACAACTCAGGATCGGGCACAATCTACACCACTCTGATCAGAGCTTATTGAATTTCTAAGCAACAATATAGACGTCTTCGCGTGGACTCACGCCGACTGCCTGACATTGACCCCAAACATGCCTGCCACCGTCTAAATATCGACCTCACCTGCCGACAGTGATTTAGAAGCAGAGAAAGTTAGGCCCGGACACGCAAGTCACGTTGGAAGCCAAAGTCGGTAAACTCTTAGATAATAAATTCATTCGGGAGGCACTCTACCCACGATGGGTAGCCAACCCCGTACTGGTGAAGAAGAGTAGCGGACAGTGGCGCCTTTGCATCGATTTCACAGACTTGACAGAGCATGCCCCAAAGATAGTTACCCTCTCGCAAACATAGACTACATGGTCGACGCAACAGCAGGCCATGAATTGATGAGCTTCATGGACGCATATTCGGGGCTATAACCAGATCCGAATGCATCCAGACGACGAAGAGAACACTTCATTCTACTCAGCTAGAGGAATACCCCCAAACTTAGACGTTTGCTTGTCCTCAAGCAATTACAGACTCTAAAAATCAACAAACATGAAGGAAACAAAAATGAAGACGACTGACTCAACAAACCAACTGCGAAACTTCACAACCAAACTCATTCGTCAAATTTCGTTTTACTATCAATCAAGCACGTATTTTCAAAAAGTGATCATGAAGGTGGAATGTTCATGCCAACTTCATTTTCATTATCCAGATAGATTCACACAATCAAATGTTTTCAAAATGATCCACTTTTTGAATGTTGAGATGAGATGCTTACCGGACTCCATAGGCTTGTCTTTCACACTAATCTCCACTAATGTAGGCTAATGTAACACAAGGATCAATAGGACTTTTAAAGCTTGTAATGTAGGCTTAGGGTAAGGTAGGAAAATATAGGATTAAGTAGCTCAAATCACCCAAACACACAATTATCAATTCGAATCATCAATTCGCAACTACCCTTCACTTTTTGACATCCCCCATGTTCATGAACTTTCAATCCCGCTGATTTTTCTCAATTTTGTTTTCATATTTTTTTTTCGGAACCCCCAAACTTATTCTTTTGCGTACATGGGGTTTCATATTTTTTTTTTCTCGGGCAACTTCATTAAATACACACCCTTCTCATCATACCCTCCTCAACTTCCAATATTTTTCTATACTTTGTGTGTATGAGTGATGGGTAATTAGGATATTTACATTTAGGCTCTGGGTATTAGATGGTTTGCCAAAGAAATGGGTTTATAAGGCTCAAAGGGGGACACTAGGGAAAATATAATACAAAGGTAGGCATTTTAGGCTCTAGCTTGTTCAAAGATGGCCTAAATCACTTCCTTAATGTTGCTTCACCTAGGATTTTGCCTCGACTAGTGATCAGACAAGTTCTAGCATCCGGTGGGATCATAAAGGAACCACTCAATTGCATAAATCATCCCCAAATAAATCAACAGAGTTAAGCACATAGATGGAATTAATGGAAAGAAGAATGAATCACAGTTCAAATACATGCTCTTTTGACCGTTCAACTCATATTCAACAAATTCACTTAGTCATGCAAAACACACGCTTTTTACCGACGACCCGACTCGACTCTAGACTCTTTTTTTGTTTTTTTTTCGTTTTTTTACTCAATACTCGACTCGATGAATAAAAATGACCGCACCCCCAAACTTAAAACGACATTGTCTCTAATGGAGAGGTGGGAAAAATGACTTTCACTGGTAGCCGAGGAGCGAAGGCTCCTTAAGTCATGTGGTACTACTACGTGTAGGAGGTATCTCGTATAAGCTCACAATGCATCCTAGTGCACCAGCCCGCGGGTGTTGTATGCTTCCGAGGTGTGGTCATGTTCTTCCCATTCGCCTTAGTCCGGTCCCTCGTTCGTTTCGCATTTTTGCAACCTAGCAAGGTAGACAAGAAAACAAAACTCGTGGAACCAAGGAATTCGTTTATGGGTGAGAAATCGAAAATCAAAGCACATACATAATGCACCCAAGTAGAAAATATAATGCCATGTCAAAAGGATAAGCATAGCAATGCAATATAGCACTAAACAATTTGAAACTATCATTGGGGCATTTTATCAAACACCTCATATGCATGATTTTGGGCAAAGATAGTGAATGCAATGGATAACTAAATTCAATCCCAAAAATCAACACCAAGCTTAAGTGTAGCATGAGCAACCAATCCACAATCCACAAATCAACAACAATTATCCTAGCACTACTACAATCCAAGCACACCAAAATCACAAGATGGGGAAAATGGGGTGGGGTTTGGATGTTGCAAACTTACCAAATAATGAGTGAATGAGATGAAGATGGTGTGTGTGGTGTTAGAGTGCTCCTTTGTGAAGATGGAGTGAGATATGTGGGATTTGCACAAATAAAAGGGGTGGGGTATGATGCAACTTACTACTCCTAAGAATGCCAAAACTCAAAAAAAACAAAAACAACTACTAGACTAAATTAAAACTAAGAAAGCAATAAAAGGGGCTTGGGTTGCCTCCCAAGGAGCGCTAAGTTTACAGTCTTCAACCAGACTATGTCAGATTATCCTCAAGTTAGGGCTCCAATTGGCATGTTATCCACATTCCCCTTAGAAACTTCCCAACCTCCAATGTCTTCAGCAATATTCCCAACCATCTGCTTACCATCATTTGATTCAAATTGTAGCCTGTTGGTTGGATGGATGGTGAATACGACTTTTTCCTGATTTGCCCGCAAGGTTAGCTCCCCCGTTTCTACATTGATCAGAGCCCGTGCTGTAGCTAAAAATGGTCGCCCAAAGATGATGGGTACTTTATTGTCATCGTTCACGTCCAACACTACAAAATCCACAAGAAAAACAAATTTATTAATTCTTACCAACACGTCTTCAATGATTCCCCATGGATAGGCGATGGATCGATCAGCGAACTACAAAGTGATATTGGACAGCTTCACCTCCCCGAGCCCAAACTTCGTCACATCAGAAAGAGATATAAGATTCACACTAGACCCAAGATCACAAAGTGGTTTCTCAAAGAAAACTCCTCCAATAGTACAAGGAATAGTGAAACTCCCTGGATCCTTCATTTTCTGAGGTAGTTTACTCTGGACTATTGCACTACACTCCTCTGTCAAATAGACAGTCTCAAAATCTCCCAACTTTATCTTCTTGGATTCCACTGGTTTCGCATAAATAGGTGATTCTTCGGGAGCAGACTGAATTTTTGCTTCCTTTTCCACGTAAACTGCATTGCAATGTTCTCTCGGATTAACCTCTGTATCACTCGGGAACTTTCCCTTCATAATGAATTCACGGCTATAGCCAATTGACCCATTTGTTGTTCGATCGACCTAATATGGCGTCTCCATTGTGCTCATCTTATTATTCAAACCATCAATCTGCGCCTCACTCCTATTCATTCGATTCCTGGTCTCTCCGATGAATGAGCCGAGCATCTCCTCAAGCGACTACTTCTTTTCACCTCCGAGTGCATTGGAACTAGATGGGTTTGGATAACCCGGAGGTAGATTCAATACATTCCCCGTTGTTGGTATAAGAGAGATTCTCATGATTGCGAAGTCCCTGGGTGGTAGTGAGTTGGTAATGAAATACCTCGGTTATTAAAATCCCTGTTATTCACATAAGCGACTTGCTCGGCCTCATGAGTGGCGGCTACGCGTGAACGGGCGGGGGTGGGAGTGTGACTTGGCGTGGTGTGTTGCCGGTATTCATGATTGCTAATTGCTTTGTCGACTCGAGATTTGAGCGCCAAAGCGACATTGTATCCGATTCAAGAACACCTAAGAATCAAGCTTTGATCCTCGGAAGGCCATTGATAGTCTGTTTGTGGCCATTTCTTCAAGTAGAAGTAAGGCCTCGGTCGGTGTTTTAGCCATCAATGTACCTCCCGATGCCGCATCTAGTATCGCCCTCGTATGCCCATTCACCCATTGTAGAAATATCAACCCTCTGCGACCGCATAACCATGTCTTGGGCATCTCCGCAACAGATCTTTAAATCGCTCCCAAGCTTCGTATAACGTCTCAAAATCAATCTGTTGGAACCGGGCTATCTCGCTTTTTAGTTGGAGTGTCTTGCTTTGGGAGGGAAAAATTTTGCTAAGAATTTTTGAATCGGATCATCCTGTACTCGTAATACTCCCGGGGGCGAAAGTTTGTAACCACCGCTTGGGCTTATCCTGGAGTGAAAACGGGAAAAGCCTCAATCTAATGGCCATCATCACACACCATTCATCTTGATGGTGTCGCAAATTTCAAGAATGTGGCCGATGTGTATTCGGATCATCCACTGGACTTCCCCAAACCGATTCTCACGAACCATGCTTATGAGGCCCTAAGCAATTCGAAATTATTTGTATTAATGGGTGCGCACAATTCCGAGTAGTTCTGTTCACTTCACCGGTCGTAAAGTAATCCCGGTTGCCCTTTCGGTGCCTCAGTCCGTGGTGGCACATTCACGACCCAATTTCCGTTATTCTCATTGTCCCCCGCCTTCATTGCTCGATTCTCTTCTTGCTTTGCTTTGCTCGGATTGCTCGAAGTGTCCTTTCAATCTCGGATCAAAAGGAAGAAAATTAATATCTTTGGAATCTCGCATAAACAGACAAGTCAAATGAGAAAAATGAAATTATAAATCTTATACTAGTCTAGATTAGGATTAAGACTACGTGGTAATAATATTAGTTTAAAATAGGATAAAACAATCCCAAGAACGACGCCAAAAACTTGATCGCGAAATTCTTACTACGCATGGCGTACGGTGTCAAGTTTTAGTATAGGTTTTGAAAGTAGGGTTATCGTCTCCACAGGGATTGTTATCAAATTTTATACTAAGTACTATAATTAAAATAGCTTAATTCTATCTAGAAATCGAAAAGAGATGGATTGTTTATTAAACTAAAAATAAAACTAAAATTAAACTAAGAATTGGTTTAGACAATTATTCAAACACGTAGAAGATGAATTCTAGAGGGTTGATTTCACCTAGTTATCCCCTATGTTTTCAATCCAGTTTATTAATCACAAGTTATTAATCTATAAGCAAATATTCCTACCGTTCATCACTTCCTCTCTCGAGTGCCAAGTGATTCTAGGTTCCAATTTCTGATTTCGATATCTCTATAAAAATCATAAATTAAACCCAAATCCGCTCAATGAATATTCTATCACGGGCTTCAAAAGATTCATAAATCTCTCGATTCTATGAAACCCTAGGTTGTGCTATTCTATAGCCTGGCATTAAATTACCTCTCTCGAGCGTCAAATCAAACACGCCAAACAATCTAAATTATTGATCAGATAATCCAGATGCAATCAAATCAAATAGCACAAATAGATTAAATAATATGCGAATTTCATAAACTGGAAATCAAAACATAGGTTCAAACGTAAGTTACATCAATCCCCTAGAAAAATAGGTTTAGCTCATAATGGATGTACAAAAATTCATGGAGAAATAATTATACATCTCAAGAAATTGACAAAGAAAAACAAAGAAAGAATTGAGAAGAAAAGAGAAGGAATTCTCTCTGTGTCCAGACGAGAAGTGCCTCCAATTGTCGTCCCGAACCCTAGCTCTGAGTCTCTTGCCGTGCGTTGTGCTCAAAATAATGTCCGACCCCTTGTTTGTATGTCACCGTGGTGTATTTATAAATCGAGCCCTCGAAAACGCGTCAAAAGCCCAAGAGATAGAATCAGCCCACGTTCGACCTTTTATCGCGTCTTTGCGTCGTCCCCAGTCTTTGTTTTTGTCCAACTGACCCTGGTATTAGCCTTGTCGCCCATGTAGCGCCGCTTTTTCTCGCCGCTGCGATTGTACGCACGTCGCATCTTTTTCTTTGCTGTTCTGTTTTTCGCGTGGGCGCTGCAGCCCTTGCATATGGGCGCTGCTATACATTTCTGACCTGACGTAGCCGCCTATGCATATGGCTGCGCAGCCATCCTTCCCTCGCCTCTGTTTCGTTTTGACCCCGCTGCTGGGCGCGGGGTTTTAGCCGCTGCGCTCTTCTATGAGTATTATTTTTCCGTTTTTTCACTTCTAAAATTGCGATCTTCACCGTCTAAACACGTTTTTCATCGTTCTTAATCAATTTCGGCATCCAAGACTGTCCCGACTCTCAAACGACAACTAATTAAATGAATTCGACTCAAATGACACTAAAAACACCCGAAAACAACGCAATTTCATAGTCTAAAGCACTCAATACATTGATATAAAACCAAATTAACAAGGTGTTTACTCTACAAGATGATGCCATTTGGATTAAAAAATGCTGGGGCGACCTATCAGAGGTTTGTCAATAAAATGTTTCAAAAACGGATAGGGTGCACATGGAAGTCTATGTAGATGATATGCTTGTGAAATCCTTCTCTGCTATTGACCACCTACATGACCTCAATAAAATGTTCAAAATGTTACGTGAGTACAAAATGATGTTAAATCCGAAGAAATGTACGTTAAGGGTCGGCTCGGGCAAATTTTTGGGATATATGGTCAGTCAAAGGGGAATCAAGGCCAATCCGGACAAAATTAAGGCCATAATCAATCTAGAACAACTTAACTCAGTAAAAAAAGGTGCAAAGCTTGACGGGACGCCTAGCCGCTTTGAGCAGATTCGTCTCGAGGTCAACCAACAAGTGTAGGCTTTTCTTCGAAGTAATCAAGAAGAACAAAGGCTTCGAATGGACAGACCAAGTGTAGGCAGCATTCGACGCACTCAAACAACATCTGACGATCATCCCTATTCTACAAAAGCCTACCCGAGGTGAAAACATGTACCTGTATCTCGTTTTGGATAAAGAGTACCACACTCTTATTACAACCTTTACCTTAAAGAGTACCACACTCTTCTTACAACACCACCTATGAAGATTACCACATTCTTCTTACAACAATGAAGACCACCAAACTCTTCAACACCTAGAATCAACTAAGTGTGTTCTGACCATAAGAGCACTTAACAATGAAGTATTGTTTTGGATGATTTGAACCAATCAAGATTACAACTAAAATTAAGTATACAACTTTGAAGTGCAAGTGTAACGAATAAATTACTTAGGCTAAATTACTGTTGGGAAATTATTTTGTAGATTTTGATGAATGTCATGTAAAACTTAGATTTGAATGTTGGCACCCCATTTTCCTTGTAATTCTTATTGTAATAGATAGGGTTGAATGAGCTGAGTCAAGTCAGCTATGCCTGGAAATACAAGAAGTCAACTGAAGAAGTGAAGTGAAGACTCCGCTGAGGAACAACTGAGTATGGCCAAGATAGAAGATCAAGGACTCGACTGAAGACTAATAACGGTGAGGGACAGTGTGTGAAGAGTCAGTTAAGTCAACCCAAGAAGCCAAGTCACAAGTTGAAGTGACAGATGAGTCTTTCAATCATTGGAGCAGACTCAAGTCACCTGGGAAAAAGGCAGCTGCAAAGAGGAGTTAACTGAAAAGAATCTGTTGCATAGAAGTCAAGAACATAACTTAAATAAGTAATACTTCAATGATGCCATGTCTTAAAGTGCTTAGTCCCAGAAGCGTGCAAAAGGAATAAACCAACGGGAAGCACTGCACCTCGTGTCAGAACCTGAAAAACTGGACAATCATTTAATACGAGGAAAGGTCTACATCTCAAGGCTGAAGACCAAGAAAAGACAAGCCAACGAACACAAGTGACTTTTGAAAATCAACCTATCTCTTCAACGGGCAGATTTTTGAAAGTTCGCTATAAAAGGCTGAGGAATCTCATTGAGAAAAGGTTACCTGAACCACGAACGAGCAAACAATATTCAAACTGTAACCTGCAAGATATTCTCAAGTTATTCAAGCAAAATCCTCAAGCCTAAATCTCGAAGGAAATCGATCCAACACCAAGTCATGAAGGAAAGACAACTTCAAACTCTGTTGAAGAGAAAACTTTTGAAGAATCAAAAAGGGTCTACTTTCCAAGGAGGATTGTAGGAAGGTTCAAGGTCGAACCAATCTCAAGTTATTGGAGGGCTTCGTGATCAAATCCAAGAAGCTTGAGAAAGTGAGTAGCAAGCAGTGCGCAATGGCCAGTGAAGAAGGCTGAGTCGGACGAGAAGCTAGGCGTGTGACCAGGCATCTCTAGACTAAGTCCAAGGAGCAAGTCAGCTGCGTGATCAAGACTTGTCTCTAGACTAATAACCACTTTGTAAACTGATCATTACTTAGTGGATTCCTCCAGGAGTTGGAGAAGAGAGGAGTAGAAGAATTACCCCATCTTCGAACCTTTATAAAATTTACTTGTGTCATTTACATTTCAACATTTTTACATTCCTGCAGACATATTTTATATTTGCTGATAATTTTCTATCCAAATAATAAATTATTAAGTGCTAAAATCAAGTGTTAAAACAAAGTTAAATCAAATTCAAGGGTGTTAAGTCTTCCGCTGAAAAACTTATGACATCCAAGTGAAGGTTTAGACTAAACGGCTGAGTTATTCTATCAACAGCTCTATCGAGTCTGTTGAGTGTCTAACTCTGATGATTAACTAACTTAGATGTCCCTCAAGGACTTTGCTGTGTATTAACTCTGTAATAATTTTAAAAGGACTAAAATCGAAAAGTTGGTAAGGTTTATTCAACCCCCCCTTCTAAACCTTACTTACACCCCCAGGGACCTACAAGTGGTATCGGGCGGTTGGTTCATTGAGCCTTCCGACCGGTTCTTGAACTAGATCTCCAATCTTTCAAAGGAACTTTTAACACTTGCTCTTTCAAAAATCATCTCTTTTATTCAACATAGTAATTATCATGGAAACAAATTTGACACGCATTCCCATGTTCACTATTGTGAAATTTGATGACCGGAAAATTCGTATGCGGACTCATCTATCGCTTTACATGATGAAATGTGGATAGTGATAGAGGATGGGCCACCGCAATTCTTGAAAGTGAATGCGGCCCGTCTGGAAAGCGATTCTGTTGAAGGAGAAAAAAAAGCCGCTGGCTTTGAGGCAAGACCCTAGTTGAGAAACCAAGGACCGAGTGGACAAACAAGGACAAAAAATATACAACTTGGACAATGTAGCCAAGGACATACTTTACAAAACCCTGGACAAAGCAATGTTCAACAAAGTCAAATCTTGCCAAACCGCAAAACAAATGCAGGATAAATTAACTTTAATTTGTGAAGGATCTGAGCAAATTAAAGAAAACAAATTGTTTGTTCTTTGTCTGAGAAATTTGAAAATTTTAAAATGCATACAACTTGGACAATGTAGCCAACGACATACTTTACAAAACCCTGGACAAAGCAATGTTCAACAAAGTCAAATCTTGCCAAACCGCAAAACAAATGGGATAAATTAACTTTAATTTGTGAAGGATCTGAGCAAATTAGAGAAAACAAATTGTTTGTTCTTTGTCACGAAATTTGAAAATTTTAAAATGCTTGCAGTGGTGAAACCTTGGATCACCGGATGCTAGATTCACTTTGAAATCACCAATGAGCTATCGGATTGGGAAATAATATACACCTGAGAAGAAATGTGTATGAAGATTCTGAAAGCCTCCCGGTGAATGGGAAATGAAGGTCATGGCTCGAGACATTCAATGAACCTCACAACAACATCCAATCATGAGGTATTCTCAGACCTCAAAGCCTATGAGTTGGAACTGAGATGAAAAGATCAAGAGGAGACAGTTGTACCCAAAACAACTGCACTTATAGTCAAGGATGGGAAGAGAGCTGAGATCAAGAAAGCCATTGACCAGGAGGAGATTGCCCTTATGGTTAAAAGATTCAACAAGTTCTTTAATAAGAACTACAAGAAAAACAAGGGTGAAACCTCAAGGAGACATTCAGCTCCCTCCAAGTTAAGGGAAGACAGGCCACCCAAGAGAGCTGAGCATCAAAAGGTTGAATATCAGAGAGCTGATAATTCAAGGACTGAAAGAAATGACCAAAGAGCTGAGAACCTGTGTTGGAACTACAGACAACCAGGACACTTCGCTATTGACTGCCCATATCCAGTAGTCAATAAATACATGAATGAAGAAGAAAGAAAACTCTTCAGAGAAAGAAGATAGGAAAAGAAAAAGGCTATGCTGGCTGCTGAGATTGCTGAGACAACTAAGTCTAAAGAAGCAGCAGACTCAGAAAGTAGTTAAGCTAACAACTCAAGTGATTCTGAAGAAGAAGCAAAGATTTGTCTAATGGCTAAAGAACAAGATCAACCAGACCAAGAAGATGAGGTACACTCTAACTCATCTCACTCAGATTCTAGTGATAGTGATTGTGACACACACACTTCAACACCCACTGATCTTTATGATCCATTAGGAAAATGATGAAATACTTTGAGCACATTAAATCCTCACACACTATTAAATGAAGAAAACAGCCAGCTCAAAAGCCAAAACTCACAGCTGACTAAGGAGCTGAGTACTCTGAGTCACATAGCTGGTGAGAATTAAGAGCTGAAGGCTGAAAATGCCAAACTAATAGCAGAGATAGCTGCTATCGAAAAGAGAGAAAATGATCTTAGAAATGTGATTGCCTCATTTACAAAGGCATCTAAATCATCGGATGACCTTATCATGAGTTAAAAAGAATGTGGAGATAAGACAGGCATAGGATTCAATTCCTTTGTGCACAGTCAAACTCCCAGAGTGATTTTGGAAAAATGATCTTCAAGTAATGAAGCATCTCAAAAATCCAAAATACCAAATGGTGCATCCACATTCATTCTAAAGCACAATAACAAACAAAGCGGCCTTGGATATAAAACAAAGGAAAAAAGGCCGATTGAGTATCTTTGAGAGGACAAGCGAGAAGAAATCCAAAAAAGTTCTTGACAAACTCCAAATAGGAAGTACTCTGTGAAGAATAACAGAGCTACCAAAACCCCGTAAGTTTTATCAAAGAAACACATATGATGGGAATGATAGAAACTACCTGCCCAAGTGATTGGAATAATGTGAAATATCAAAGAAAGACCTATGGAATATAAGCCTAAATGGCAAAGACCTAGAACTCAAAGAAAGGTCATTCCAAAGGCAAAAGAGCTATCATCGGCACACATATGCACCCATGCACTACACTCGAAATATCACAACTACCCAAAGAAGGCAATTGCTAAAACACACACACACAAATCATACGGACAAAAGAGAGACAGTTGTATGAACCTAAAGCCCTCAAGCAATTTGCCAAAGTGAGTTATGATTATGGCACGAGATAGATGGAAACCTCTTAGAGTCAAGTCATTTTGGCTACGGAGTTGGTTGGATCATCTTATATCACTAACCCCTCAGGACCCAGACAAGCATGGGTACCTAAAAACAAATTTCCTAGATTGCAGGTTCAAGGAACAGCTGAGTGCCAAGGAACCTGGTACATGGATAGTGGCTGTTCCAGACATATGACAGGAAACAAGAAAAATCTGTCAAAATTCAAGGAGATTAGAGGTGCAAAAGTTATATTTGGGGGAAATGAAGCTCCAGGGGAAATACGAGGCACTGGTGTTAGATAAATGTTATTATCAAGATTTTGATGATTATGTTTAAATGAGTTTTTATCCCAAAATAATGTTTATAAATGTTGTCCAAATACTCCTAAATGATTTAAAATGCTTTTACTAATTTTTGGAGTATTTCTTAGAGTTTACTAAATGATTGTAGTAATCTTCACAAGGTGCCATTGGAGATTGTGGTAATCTTCAAGAGAGATTGTGGTAATCTCAAAGGTGGTGTTGTAGAAGAGTGTGATGCTCTTCAAGGTGATGTTGTAAGGTGTTGTATTAATTTTGGAAATTAATAAAATTATTTTTTCTTTTTGAAATGAATCCCGGAGATACAGGGGTGGTAGAGGATTAGGCCCTAGGTGGGTTGAACCTCTATAAATCGACGAGTGTTGTTTACATTTCGCACCTTTATTATTGTCTTGGCGTAATTGATTCGAAAAAGAGGGCGAAATCGAAAAGATGGAGATAATCTATTCACCCCCCCTCTAGATTATCGTAGCCGCTTGGACTTACAAGTGGTATCAGAGCCAAACTCTTTGGCAAGCTCATTCCACATTGCGAGTAAAGAGGAACGATCACCGGCTATGATTGAAGTCTACCTTACCGGCGCCTCCACCACAAAGCCACCACTATTTGATTCCAAAAATTATATATTTTGGAAAGAAAGAATGGAATGCTATCTACAAAGTTGCGGATTCGATATTTGGAACACGGTCGTAAATAAAAAATCCATTCCGATGATGGACACACCACACACCTCCAAAGGCCTCAAAGAGCTCAATGATGAAGAGAAGAAAATCATCTCCTTATATGGTAAAGCTCTTAATATTTTGTATTGTTCACTTACCATTTTGGAATATGATCATATTGTAGGAATTAAATCGACACATGAAGTATGGAGAAAATTAGAAGAAGTATATGCAAATGAAAGGAACCACTCAAAAGCATCTACTTCTCAAATGGATACAAACCCAACATGGGATGAGCTTCCTACAACTTCCGACGTCGATGAAAACGAACGATGTCTTATGGGCTTCGAAGAAGAAAATGAGGTAAGTTCAAAACCCTCCACTTCTTATGATAATGAATTACAAAATGATTATAGTGATTTGCAAAATGATTTTGATGAACTTCAAAATGAATTCCAAAGCTTACTTGTTAAATACAAAAATTTGAAAAAATTTGATAAAGATAATTTATTTTCCTCTTATGAATCACTTTCATGTGATCACACCACCACACTTGACAAGGTTAGAAACCTTGAGAAAGGAAATAGTACTCCTGTTGAGGATATTAATTGCATGAAAAATGATTTATCAAAATCCAACTTGAGTACCGATAAAATGACCGATATTATTGATGTTCATAGTTGTGATAAATTGAAACAAGGACTTGATCATAAGCCTAGTGTTGTTAATTATGTGAAAAGAAATCAAGTCCCTATGCATGTTGGTCATTATGCTCCCAAAATTACTACGTGTTTTTATTGTGGTAAAACGGGTCACACGGTTAATACTTGTCGGGCTAGAAATAGCTTTAATTATTATTGGAGATCTACAAGTCTCAAAGCTAATTCCAAAGGACCCAAACACTTGAGGTACCACAAAATAATGATATTAGGTACCCGACGGAATAATAATCGAGGAAAATACATACCGCCAAGAAGACATCAAATGACCATTTCATTTGATCAAAGGAGAAGACAACATCAAAATAAATTTCCAAGAGAAAGACACTATCAACAATGGGAAGGCCACAATGCTTGGAAATGGAGCAATTGGAGAAACCACCATCAACATGAAGATTTTCAAACGGGAAGATATCATCAACAATGGGAACGACACAACCCATGGAAATGGCGAAATTGGTAAACCGTATCTCCCTATTTAAATATGTATTTTATTCTTTGCATGCTTTTATTTGTGTCTTTATTGCAATATGAGTTTTCATATTTTTAAAATTTAGGTCTTCAATATATTTGTGAGTTTCAAAATATTTTTGAAAAGAAGACCTTGCATGATGTTTCTAAAACTCTTGTGCATTTAATTAGACTTATGTGGTTTATTATCTCCTATTTAGTTATATAGCATAAGCACATTTATGATATCTCTTATTCCTTAGCCTACACTTGTATCATTATGTTTGTGCAAAACATGTTTAAGAATTGTGTAGGACATATATATTTTCATCAATGGTTATTTTCTCAAGATAGGACCATAAACTATCGAGGTACGCTTTGTAAGTCCAAGCGGCTACGATATTCTAGAGGGGGGTGAATAGATTATCTCCATCTTTTCAATTTCGCCCTCTTTTTCGAACCGAATGCTCAAAGAAAATAATAAAGGTGCGGAATGTAAACAACACGCGTTGATTTATAGTAGTTCAACCCACCTAGGGCCTAATCTACTACCACCTCAGTATATCCGGGATGGATTTCAAAAAGAAAAAGAATTTTATTAATTACCAAAATTAATACAAACTCAACTTACAACACCTTGAAGAGCACCACACTCTTCTTCAACACCGCCTTTGGAGATTACCACAATCTCCCTTTGAAGATTACCACAATCTTCCTTCAACGGCACCTTGTGAAGATTACCACAATCTCCAACCTTAAAGAATACCAAATTCTTCAACACCTCAATAAGAAGATCACCACAATCTTCTTGCACCTATCACCTAGATCATCCAAGTGTATTCTTACCACAAGAACACTCACAAGGATATCTTGTGTTGAATGATAACCATAAATCAAGATTACAACTCAATAATGAATATTACAATTTGAGTGCAAAGTGTAATCAAGAATAGCCTAGACCTCAAGGATGTGAAAGTGATAAGCTAGGCAAAATTACAACAAGAATAATAACAATGAAGAACAAATATTTGCTTGAAGTGTATCTTGTTGTGTTGTATCTCAATTGTTGTTTTGGTTGCTCCAAAACTTCCTCTATTTATAGGAGATGAATGATCAAGCATAGGCTCCTCTTGGGGATTGAAAATCTACAGAAAAATAAAATTAAAATCAAGAATATAGCTGTTAGAAATCAATCCCACATTTTAAGGAAATTTGTCTGCTGTCAAACGGTCACATTTTTGCTGTCAAAAGATAGAGCGACCGGCCGCATTTAAAATAAAGTTTGAAATGAAACTCAAGAAATTTACAGGGGTGACCGGTCGATGTAGGGTTCGACCGTCGTCCCTATGTTGGCCGTCGCACATCCTTAAAAATCAAAGTCAAGTCTGTTTCAAAACCAAGACTTGCAGTGCCGTCGACCCACTGGCGGGTCGGCCGACCGATCGGCCGAAGCGACGATCGACTGCGACCGCTTGATTTTTTCTTCCGTCTCATTTTCTGTTTCAAAATTCATCTTCAGGTACGGGTTGCCCTATAGGGCTACCGGTCGACCAAGAGACAGAAATGTTGTCCAATTTTTGTCGAAAATAAAACTCCAGAAATACTCCAAAAATTTAGTAAAAACATTTTAAACCAATCGGAAGTATTTAGACAACATTTAGGAACCTTGTTTTGAAGTAAAAACATATAAACACAAATTCATTAAAAGTGTTGTCCAATTTTATCTGAAATAAAACTTGAAGAAATACTCCGGAAAATATTAAAACCATTTTAAATCATTTAGGAGTATTTGGACAACAATTAAAACCATTGTTTTGGTGTAAAAATAAAATCATCAAAATTAAGATAAAAACATGTATCAAACAATCTCCCCCTTTTTGATGATTACAAACCAAAACAATTTTTAGAGATATTAGGAGGACAGTTTTAAAAACGATTTTCCGGTAAAAACATCTAACCGTTTGGAAGCAACCAAAATTTCCAAAATACATAAGCAACCAAGTAAGGGAGTAAAAATATTCAATAATAAGTACAAGCTCCCCCTATCAACTAGCACATCAAGAATAATGTAAAAGCAATTAACCATAAGCTAATAGCTTAGCTTTTACAAATTGTTCAAGAGCTTATAAGCTCCCCTTGTCACAAAACATCATTAGACAAGTATATAAGTCCATCAAGCAACAATTGGACTAAAAATAAATCACAACTTATGGCTTTATCAAGCCATAGCTTATAGCTTCTTTTGTTTAGCTTAACTTAGCTTTTATGAGCTAATGAGCTTATAACCTGTTTCTCCCCCTTTGGAATCATCAAAAAGAATGTTATCACGATAAAAACATCATATAA
The DNA here is from genome assembly GCA_016081115.2 of Rehmannia glutinosa. Taxonomy (NCBI): domain Eukaryota; kingdom Viridiplantae; phylum Streptophyta; class Magnoliopsida; order Lamiales; family Orobanchaceae; genus Rehmannia; species Rehmannia glutinosa. The sequence goes on along the minus strand of JABTTQ020002169.1, from coordinate 484,522 downwards.
TCATGTCAAAGTGCGCAACTAAACCGATGTATCGAGCTATTTGAACAATGAAGCTTATAGGCCAAATGGGAGGGAAAAGTCGATCATACGACTTGTAGAAGCTTATGAAAACTCATTTGATTTGCAAAAACATGATCTCTATAAACATATGAGACTTTTGAAATCGAGAGAATCATGTAGGTGATGAAATTTTCATTGAAATATTTTATCGAACACTTGCCGGGCGTCAAATTTTAAAGAAGATGTATATAGCCCTTGTAAATGTAATCAAGCCAAGTTTTTCATCACCAAAATCATTTCAAACACAATACAATACATCATAAGTGACAAGCTCATCAAATTCAAATGAAACTTCCATCAACAATATAACAAATAAGTCACAATCTCAAGGGTTCAACCCAATTGAGCAAAGGAAGTAGAATTCTTACCATTTAATCGGTGAAGACAAGCAATGATGATGATAATCGAGCTAGATAATCCCCAAAATATGAATTTTATGAAACAAAACACATTTGAAGTAAAATGTGTGTGAAATTTGCAAAGGGGACGAAATATAGAAGAAAACTTGTGAAAATAAGAATGCTGGGGACATAACACATTTTATCCAGAAAATGGCTTAGGGGGACCGGTTGTCGTTGAGGGCTACCGGTCGACGTTGAGGGCGACCAGTTGCCCTCAACCACATCAGCCCACTGTCTTGCCAGGTTTTTCAAAATCCGAATTTTGATCCAAAAATTCGATTTTTCGCCTAAGTTTTAAAAACGTGCAAAATGCACACGTAGACATCATTCAATATACATTATGTCATAATCAAGCTCGAAATGAGGTAAAATACTCGGCAGTGAGTGATTAAAAAGTCCGCGAGTTATCCTTGAGACGGAATTAAACACATCTCAAGTTTTTGTTAAAACATGCAATCCCTTAACAATTATATCGAATCTCAATATGTTTAGTTCGATTATGACGAACCATAGTTTGAATAATTTTGACCGGACTTGTTATCCTAAAAAATAAGAACGTTTTAAAGCTTTGGATACAACAAGTCATAAGAAGAAGTGCCTTCCAAATATTTGAAAATTTCTTTTAACGGCACTTTCATGAGATTCGTTGGGATAGTTTTTTGAAGTCGAACATATAGACATAAGGCATATGGAATGTCGAATCTATAGAAATAATACAGGAAAACATACCTCGAATTTGTTTGTCGGCCGAAATGCCTTTCTCAACCTTTGTCAATCTATAGCCATAGAGGTTAAGATAGTTCTTCTTTCTTCAATGCTTAACTCCTTCAAGAGTTCTTTTGAAATATAACCGTCTTCTTGGCATTGAGTAATTTGAATTCCAATGATCAAATTTGAACTTCCCTCATCATGATCATCTTAGGTTCACCTTGCATTGACTTGGAAAAAATATCTTGCACAAATACTTATTAGTAGCACCATAAATATTATCAACATAAATTTGCACAAGTAAACAACCTTGCCCTTTTTCAAAACAAGAAGTGTAGTATCAACTTTACCTTTTGTAAAATCATTTTGCAAAAATAGCTATGTCCATCAAACCATATTGAAGACCTAAATTTTTAAGAAAAATGAAAATCCATTTTGCAATTTAGACACAAATAAAAACATGCACAAAGAAAACAAGATGCATATTTAAATTGGGAGATACGGTTTACCAATTTCGCCATTTCCATGGGTTGTGCCGTTCCCATTGTTGATGGTATCTTCCCTTTTGAAAGTCTTTTGGTTGATGATAACTCTTCCTATTGCTCCATTTCCAAGGATTATGTCCTCCCCATTGTTGATAATGTCTCTCTCTTGGAAAATCATCTTGTTGATGATGTCTTTGCCATTTCCAAGGATTGTGTTCTTCCCATTTTTGATTATATCCTCTTCTTGGAAATTTACTTTGTTGAAAATGTTTTCTCCTTCTTTGATCAAATGAGATGTTCATTTGATGTCTCCTTGGCCGGCATTAATTTTCTTCGATTATTAATCCGCCGGTACCTAAAATGACATTGTTTTGTGGTACCCTCAAGTGCTTGGGTCCTTTGGGATTAGTCTTGAGACTTTTAGGTCTCCACAAATAATTAGAGCTATTTCTAGCCTGACAAGTATTTACCGTATGACCCTTTTTACCGCAATAAAAACAAGTAATAGCTTTAGGAGCATAATGACCAATATGCTTAGAGACTTGATTCTTTTTCATATGATTAACATCATTAAGCTTATGATCAAGTTCTAGTTTCGAATTATCACAACAATCAACAATTTCATCGGTACTCAAGTTGGATTTAGATAAATCCTTTTTCATGCAATTAATATCCTCAATAAGAGTACTATTTTGTTTCACAAGGTTTCTAACCTTGTCAAGTGTGGTGGTGTGAGCACATGATAGTGATTCATATGAAGTAAATAAGCTATCCTTTTCATTTTTCAAATCATTGAATTCCTTTTTCAAATTTTTGTACTTAACAAGTAAATTTTGGAATTCATTTTGAAGATCATCAAAATCATTTTGCAAATCACTATAATCATTTTGTATAACAATATCATAGGAAGTAGAGGGTTTAAGACATACCTCATTTTCTTCTTCGATGCCCATAAGACAATGTTCAACTTCTTCATAGTTGGAAGTTGTAAGAGGCTTGTTCCTTAGATTTGACATTGTATCCCTTTGAGAAGTAAATGCTTTTGTTTGACTCCTTTCATTTGCATATACTTCATGAATGGCTTCTAATTTTTGCCATACTTCATGAGCCGATCGAATTCCTACAATACGATCAAATTCCAAATTGGTAAGTGAACAATATAAAATATTGAGAGCTTTACCATTTAAGGAGATGATTTTCTTTTCTTCATCATTGAGCTCCTTGAGAGCTTTGGAGGTTTAAGGTGTGTCTTTCATCGGAATGGATTCTCCATTGATGACGATGTTCCAAATATCGAACCCGCAACTTTGTAAATAGCATTCCATTCTTTCTTTCCAAAATATAAAATTTTTGGAATCAAATAGTGGTGGCTTGGTGGTGGAGGTGCCGGTAAGATGGGCTTCGTTAGTAGCTGACGATCGTTTCTCTTCACTCGCGATTTGAAACGAGCTTGCCAAAGAGTTTGGCTTTGATACCACTTGTAAGTCCAAGCGGCTACGATAATCTAGACGGGGGGTGAATAGATTATCTCCATCTTTTCAATTTCGCCCTTTTTTTCGAACCGAATGCTCAAAGACAATAATAAAGGTGCGGAATGTAAACAACACGCGTCGATTTATAGTAGTTCAACCCACCTAGGGCCTAATCTACTACCACCTCAGTATATCCGGGATGGATTTCAAAAAGAAAAAGAATTTTATTAATGACCAAAATTAATACAAACTCAACTTACAACACCTTGAAGAGCACCACACTCTTCTTCAACACCACCTTTGGAGATTACCACAATCTCCCTTTGAAGATTACCACATTCTTCTTTCAACGGCACCTTGTGAAGATTACCACAATCTCCAACCTTAAAGAATACCAAATTCTTCAACACCTCAATAAGAAGATCACCACAATCTTCTTGCACCTATCACCTAGATCATCCAAGTGTGTTCTTACCACAAGAACACTCACAAGGATATCTTGTGTTGAATGATAACCATAAATCAAGATTACAATTCAATAATGAATATTACAATTTGAGTGCAAAGTGTAATCAAGAATAGCCTAGACCTCAAGGATGTGAAAGTGATAAGTTAGGCAAAATTACAACAAGAATAATAACAATGAAGAACAAATATTTGCTTGAAGTGTATCTTGTTGTGTTGTATCTCAATTGTTGTTTTGGTTGCTCCAAAACTTCCTCTATTTATAGGAGATGAATGATCAAGCATAGGCTCTCTTGGGGATTGAAAATCTACAGAAAAAAATAAAATTAAAATCAAGAATATAATTACAAATCAATCCCACATTTTAAGGAAATTTGTCTGTTTGTCAAACGGTCACATTTTCTTTGTCAAAAGATAGAGGCGACCGGTCGCACGAAATAGAAGTTTTAAATGAAACTCAACAAATTTACACAGTATGCGACCGGTCGGCGTAGGGTTCGACCCGGTCGTTCCCTATGTTGGCCGGTCGCACATCCTTAAAAATCAAAGTGTAGAAGTCTATTTCAAAACCAAGACTTGCAGTGCCGTCGACCCACAGGCGACCGGTTGCCCTGGTCGACGCCAGGGCAACCGGTCGACCTGCTTTTTTTCTTCCGTCTCATTTTCTGTTTCAAAATTCATCTTGATGTCACGGGTTGCCCTATAGATGCGACCAGGTCGACCAAGAGACAAAAATGTTGTCCAATTTTTGTCGAAAATAAAACTCAAGAAATACTCCAAAATTTAGTAAAAACATTTTAAACCAATCGAGAGTATTTAGACAACATTTAGGAACCTTGTTTTAAAGTAAAAACATATAAACACAAATTCATTAAAAGTGTTGTCCAATTTTATCTGAAATAAAACTTGAAAAAATACTCCGGAAAATATTAAAACCATTTTAAATCATTTAGGAGTATTTGGACAACAATTAAAAACATTGTTTTGGTGTAAAAATAAAATCATCAAAATTAAGATAAAAACATGTATCAAACACGCTCATCGTTGGTATTCATCCTATAGACTCGATATATTTTTGTCATTCGTGCTTGTCTTTAAAAGTATTTTATACAAGTGCTATTAAGAGGATTTTTTTTAAAAGGCATTATTTGACATAGCTTGTTTTATCCAAGATTTGTAAAGGATTATATTTTGTTTTGATAAAACATTTGATTTTTTAGGTTATGCATTGTATTGCACATATAAAATTATTCTTGGTTGTTTTGTCAAAGCTCTTGTTCATATGCTTCTTGTAAATGAGGTCTCAACTATATGCTCTTGAATTTTTCAAATTTCAAAAGAGACATTATATAGCTTCCTATAAGCTTATTTGAACTTACATGTTTTATGAAACTCTTGATGATTTGTTTGAAAGCATAGTATGTGTTACTTGTTATTATGTCTCTATTTTTCGACATTACTATGCTCTTGTGCAAGATATCTTGATTAAGATTTTGCAGAATTTTTTTTTTGAATTTTGGAACAAGCTTGTTGACCAAGGCAAGGTTAGTAGCTCGAAATTATCGTCAAGGTATTGATTTTGATGTAACATTTGTACCTGTAGCACATTTCAAAGCTATTTGCATTTTACTTGCCCATTATTGTTTTACGAAAATTTCAAGCTTTACCAAAATAGATGTTAAATCCACTTTTCTAAACGGTTTTATTGAAGAAGAATTCTATATAAAACAACCTCCGGGGTTTAAAATTTTTTAGGCCAAATGATTTTTATAAAAGGCCTTGTATGGTTTAAATCAAGTACCCAGTGTATGGTATGATAGACTTAGCTATTTTTGCTAAATGGTTTTACAAAAGGTAAAGTTATACTACTCTCTTTGTTTTTGAAAAAGGGCAAGATTGTTTACTTGTACAAATTTATGATATCATTTATGGTCCTACTAATGAATTATTGTGCAAGTTATTTTCTAAGTTGATGCAAGGTGAACTTAAGATGATGAGAGGAGTTCAAATTTGATCATTGGAATTCAAGTTCAACAATGCCAAGAAAGTGATTATATTCCACACTCAAAAGAAGAAGTGAGGCATTGAAGAAGAAAGAACAATTTCAACCTATATGGCCACAAATGCGAAAATTGACAAAATGGTTGAAGTAGGCATTAACAAACGAATTCGAGGTATGTTCATTCGTTTATTACTCCTTGGACTAGATATTCTATATGCCTTACGTCTATATGCTCGACTTCAAAAACTATCCCAACGAATCTCATTAAAGTGCCGTTAAAAGAAATTTTCAAATATTTGTAAGGCACTTCTTCGTATGACTTGTTGTATCCAATAGCTTCAAATGTTCTTATTTTCGGATAACAAGTTCGGTGATAATAATTTTTTCAAAATATGGTTCGTCATAATCGAACTAAACATATTGAGATTCGATATTTTTTGGATTTCATGTTTTAACAAAAACTTGAGATGTGTTTAATTAAAATCTCAAAGATAACTCGCGGACTTTTTAATCGTACACCACCGAGTATTTTAATCCATTTCGAGCGTGATTGTGACATAATGTATATTGAATGATGTCTACGTTTGCATTTTGCACATTTTTAAAACTTAGGGGCGAAAAATCGGATTTTTGGTTCAAAACTCAATTTTCACAAAATAGAAAGAACCATCACTAATTGGGGGAAGGCCGACCGGTCGCCCATGATGTCGACCGGTCGCCCACCCCCCCCAACCGGTCGCCCATGCCCAAAATTTGGATAAAATCGTTTCTGTTCTCAGCATTTGTCATTTTGGTTTGTTTTGTGTTCATTTTTCGTCCCCTTCGCACTTTGCACACAAATTTCACTTCAAATTTATTTTATTGCATACATTTTATATTTTGGACTTCATGAGGCTCGATTATCATCATCATTGCTCATCTTTACCGATTAAATGGTAAGAATTTCTCTTTTTAATCTCAATTGGGTTGAACCCTTGAGAATGTGCTTATATTCTGCTATTTTGATGAAATTCTTGTATTAGTATGTTGTATAGGATGATTGTTGACGAATGAATATTGTTGTATTGCAATTGGTGATGAAATTTTTTGGCTTAAACGAATCACAAAGGCTTTATATTTCTCTTGTTTCATTCAACGCACGCCAAGTGTTCGACAAAATGTTTCAATGAAAAGTCTTCTAAGTTTATAGAAATCATGTTTTATCAATCAAATGAGCTTTTGCAAGTCAAATGATCAATGTTTCCCTTTTATTTGGAATTTAAGCTTCTTTTTTCAAAACGCTCGATAAATCGATTAAATTGCGTACTTTGATATAATTGTATGATGTTTTTATCGTGCTAACATTCTTTTTGATGATTCCAAAGGGGGAGAAACAGAAAAAACGCTCATATGCTTAAAGAAGCGAAAATAAGCTCACAAGAAAAGCTATAAGCTAGGGCTCTTAAAAGCCAAAAGTTGTGAATAATACTTAGTCCATGTGATGTATTATGGACTTTTATGTTGACTAATGATGTTTTGTGACAGGGGGGAGCTTATAAGCTCATAATAATTCAAGCTTAGTTGTAAAAGCTAAGCTTTTAGCTTTTAGTTGGTTGCTTTTGTACTTGTTCTTGATATGCATATTGATAGGGGGAGCATGTGCAAAAATGATTTTGAAAAATCTTTGCTCCTATCCTTGTGTGTTTGTACTTATGATGAATGTTGCTTATAATGGATTGATGTTTTAGACCGGAAAATTTGTTTTGTTTTAAAATCAACTTCCTAAAATTGTTTTGGTTTGTAATCATCAAAAAGGGGGAGTTTGTTAGATAAATGTTTTTATCAAGATTTTGATGATTATGTTTAAATGAGTTTTTATACCAAAACAATGTTTATAAATGTTGTCCAAATACTCCTAAATGATTTAAAATGCTTTTACTAATTTTTGGAGTATTTCTTAGAGTTTATTACTCGATAAAATTGGACAACACTTTTGATGATTTTGTGTTAATTGGTTTTTACACCAAAACAATGTTGTCCAGATACTCATAAAAGATTTGAAATGTTTTTACTAATTTCATGGAGTATTTCTTAGAGTTTATTACTCGATAAAAATGGACAACACTTTTGATGATTTTGTTTAAATGAGTTTACTATGTTTATAAATGTTGTCCAAATACTCCCAAGTGATTTAAAATGTTTTTACTTATTTTTTGGAGTATTTCTTGAAGTTTATTTTTGATAAAAATCGGACAACATTTCAATTTGGAGGTCGGCCGTCGTGACGAAGGTCGAACGGTACAAGAACGCACAAAATGAAACAAAACCAGTGCAGAAAAAAGGGGAGGTGACGGGTCAAGGTGAGAGCCGACCGGTCGCACCCTAGGGCGACCGGTCGCACCCCCCTGCAACCCCTACCTGGATCGCACTATTTTCATTCAAATGTTCGAAATCTTATACAGGGCAACCGGTCGCCCTATGTAATTTTGTGACAGCAAAATTGTGCCGTTTGAAACTCTTATCAGCAAGATTTACTTTTTATTTTTGTACAATATTTCTACATCTTGTGATCCTCTTTTTGTAGACAAAAGTGAAGAAGAAGGAGCCTATGTTGGGAGCCTATGTTGGTGAAGACTCTCCTATAAATAGAGGATGAATTGAAGACACAAGATATAACAACACAAGCAAATACACAACAAGAAATCTGCAAATTTCCAAGCTTTCATATTCAATACTCTTGTTGTATTTATAGCCTAAGTATTTCACTTTCACATTTTGAGGTCTAGACTTTATTTCTTGATTACACTTGCACTCAAATTGTAATATTCATTATTGAGTTGTAATCTTGATTTTTGTCATCATTCAACACAAGACATCCTTGTGAGTATTCTTGTGGAAAGAATACACTTGGGTGATCTAGGTGATAGGTGTTTCAAAAGTGTGGTGCTCTTGAGGTATTGAAGAATCTGGTATTCTTCAAGGTTGAAGATTGTGGTAATTTTCACAAGGTGCCATTGGAGATGGTAATTTTCACAAGGTGCCATTGGAGATTGTGGTAATCTCAAAGGTGGTGTTGTAGAAGAGTGTGGTGCTCTTCAAGTTGATGTTGTAAGGTGTTGTATTAATTTTGGAAATTAATAAAATCTTTTTTATTTTTGAAATCAATCCCGGAGATACTGGGGTAGTAGAGGATTAGGCCCTAGGTGGGTTGAACCTCTATAAATCGACGCGTGTTGTTTACATTCCACACCTTTATTATTGTCTTGGTGTAATTGATTCAAAAAAGAGGGCGAAATCGAAAAGATGGAGATAATCTATTCACCCTCCCCTCTAGATTATCGTAGCCGCTTGGACTTACAACTAGATCCATCAAGAAAAATGGATTAGAAATTACAGATGTTGCATATGTTGAAGGCCTCAACTTCAACCTGTTAAGCATCAACCAACTCTGTGACAAGGGCTACAATGTTGGATTCAATATGGTAGTATGCCAAATTAAAGATACTGAATCAAATGAAATAGTGCTGCAAGGATCCAGACAAAAGAACATGTATGTGGTAGACTGGTCTACTTCCACACCAAGCACGTGTCTGTTAGCAAAGAGCACAGCCGAATCAAGTTGGCTATGGCACAAGAAGCTAAGTAATCTGAACTTCAAGACAATCAACAAGCTTGCAAGGAGTCATCTTGTGGAAGGATTGCCAGACTCAGTGTACAAGAAGGAAAGTGTTTGTGATGCATGCCAGATGGGAAAGCATATCAAATCATCATTTAAAGAGAAGCCTAGTCCTTCTTCAACAAGAATATTACATTTGTTGCATATGGATTTATTTGGTCCTGTTGAACCAGCCAGTATAAGTGGAAAGAAATACACTTTAGTGGTGGTGGATGATTATTCAAGATACACATGGACAATCTTTATGTGCAAAAAGAAAGAAACCTTGCAGAAACTACCTCAACTGATGAAAAGAGTTCAAAATGAAAAGAGCCAAACCATTATAAAGATAAGGTCTGATAGAGGAACTGAGTTTGTCAATGGGATAATAACTCAGTACTGTGTTGAAAATGGTATTGCTCATGAGTTATCTGCATCAAGAACTCCACAAGGAGAATGGAGTAGGCTGAAAAAGGAATGAACTCTCAAGGAAGTCTGAGGACCATGTTAGCTGAAGCTGGACCGCCTAAGAGATTTTGGGCTGGAGCCATCAACACTGCATGCTACACTCAGAATAGATGCATGATTAATAGACAGCTGACAAATACTCCCTATGAAATATGGACAGGGAGAAAGCCAAATGTTGGGTACTTCAGAATATTTGGATGTAAATGTTTCATCCACAACAATGGCAAGGACAACCTAAAGGCTTTTGATGCTAAAGCTGATGAAGGTATCTTTTTGGGATACTCAGCTGAAAGCAAAGCCTATAGAGTATTGAATAAGAGGACTATGGTCACCGAAGAATCTATTCATGTGGTTTTTGATGAGCCCAATGTGAATGGAGAAGACATTGAAGAGTTAGGCGATAAGTTTGAATCAACCAACTATGCGAAAGAGTCCTTATGTTGAAGCCGAAGGGAGTAATCAATCAAGATGAAGAAGAGATAGCTGAATCTCAAAGACAATGGAAAATCTGCAAACAATGATGATGAAAGAGTCACTCAAAACAACACAAACAAGAAGGAACCCAATGACTCGCTTCAACCTGATGTGAGATGGTGAGAGACCATCCACCGAGCTAGTCATTGGAGATGTGAGAGATGGTGAAGAACCAGGATCCGAGCTCAGAGAAGCAATGTTCACTTGTTTTATTTCTCAAATAAAGCCAAAAGATGTGTCCCAAGCATTGGATGACACACATTGGATTCAAGCCATGCAAGAAGAGCTAAATCAGTTTGAAAGGAACAAGGTATGGGAATTGGTGCAAAGACCAAGCCATCAAAATATTATTGGCACAAAATGGGTTTTCAGAAACAAGATGAATGAGGAAGGATATGTGGTAAGAAACAAAGCAAGATTGGTAGCCAAAGGGTATTGCCAAGAAGAGGGAATAGATTTTGATGAAACATTTGCTCTTGTTGCTAGATTAGAAGTAATAAGGATGTCTGTTGCCTATGCTGCAAACAAGAACTTCATTGTATATCAAATAGATGTGAAAAGTGCATTTTTAAATGGATTGTTGGAAGAAGAAGTCTATGTTGAGCAACCTCCAGGCTCTGAGCAGAAGACCACTGGAGATAAGGTGTACAAGCTCAAGAAAGCTTTATATGGATTGAAATAAGCACCTAGAGCATGGTATGAAACATTGTCTCAATTTCTGACTGACAATGGATTAACCAAAGGCAAAGTGGACAGAACAGTCTTCAGAATTCAAGATGGAAAGAGTATACTGTTTGTTCAAATATATGTGGATGATATCATTTTTGGATCCACAAACAAAGAGTTGTGTGATAAGTTCTCAAACCTCATGCAAGGCAAATTTGAAATGAGCATGATGGGAAAGCTGACCTTCTTCCTAGGACTTCAAGTTAAACAGCTGAAGGATGGAACCTTCATAAGTTAAACAAAGTACACCAGAGATTTGATGAAGAAATTTGGTATGGAAGAGATATTTTCTGTGAAAATACCAATGAATACATCAGTCAAGATGGACATGGATGCAGATGGTAAAGCTGTAGATCAAACAAGATACATAGCACTTATTGGATCACTGCTCTATTTATCAACAAACACGCCAGACATCACCTTTGCAGTAGGTGTATGTGCAAGATTTCAATCTGCACCAAAGGAGAGCCATATGACTACAGCTAAGAGAATCCTAAGATATTTGAAGGGATGCCAAGAAGTTGGCTTATGGTATCCAAAGGAAGGTGGATTCAAGCTTATTGGTTACTCGGACTCGACTATCTTTGGATGTAGAGTTGACGGGGAAGAAGAGTACCTCGGTACATGTCAAATGCTTGGAAACAGATTAGTTTCCTGGTTTAGCAAGCAAAAAACTCAATAGCCACATCCACAAAATTGAAGCCAGTACATAGGCTGCGGGCAAAATGCTCGCCCAAGTTTTATGGATGAGACAACAACTGAGAGACTATGAAATTGAAGAAACCAGATTCCCATTATGTGTGATAACACAAGTGCTATTGCAATCACTCAGAATCCTGTGTTGCATTCAAGAACAAAGCACATTGATGTCAGATATCATTTTATAAGAGATCATGTTGAAAAGAAAGGCATCACTTTGGAATATATCTCAACTGATAAACAGTTAGATGACATATTCACCAAGTCCTTATGTGAATCAAGATTTGAAGAGCTCAAGCATGAGCTAGGGTTAATTGAGCTGAGTTGACACTCAGAAGACTGAATAAAAAGAGATGGAAAGTGAAAAGATGAAAATAGAACAAATCTCATGAATCGGCCAAGTAAATCAGCCATATCGGAAAGTCAAAGTATCAAGTTAGGCGGCAATTTGAGTCACTAAACGAAAGGGAGAAGGAGAGTTGAGTCATTTGTGGAGTATGTTGAGTCATTTATGAGCTAAGTGACAAAAACGCAGTCATTTTTACTGAGCGGGAATGTTTTTAAGGATGACGTCAGCGTAATAATGACGGGTACAGTCAAAAGCTGCACAGTAAGCATATGATTGGATATAAATACTACCGTATTAAATGCGAGGAATTAAATGCGGTTCGGCGTGCTAAATCTGAGCCGTTGATCTTGATCAAATTTCAAAAATCAAAAACATGTCCTTTCATAACCCAAATATACTTATTTTTCAGTTTTCTCTCTCTCTCTCTCACACCTAAAACTGTTCATCTTCAAACATTCGAAAGCAAGTTCTTTTCTCTCAAAAACCCTACGAGTTCACCATCAAGTTCATCAAGATTTAATCGGTAGAAACTTCTAAAAATGGCCCCAAAGATTATTTTCATCAAGTTATCGAAGCAAATCAACTCTAGTTCGACTGTGGATTTTGAAGGAATGGTGAAGCAGAGTTCTGATGAAACCCTAGTAAAAAAGATAACTGATATGCTGGAAAAGTCCGGTCTCAGGCCTTTTCTTACTTTGGAGTACTCGCACACCTACCTGGAAGAGGTGGCGCAATTCTATGTGAATGCCGAGGTGCAGGACATCATGATTAATGCTAAGGACCTTGCGGAGCACTGTTTGCTGCCATGTGAGGGCATGACGGAAATAAATGAAGCTGATGTGGACTTGGCTGCTGCATGGAAAGAAGTAGCTAAACCTGAGTGTGCTGCGAAGGTACTCTACACAGCTGAGAAGAAGGTGCTGAAGGACAACTATCACAAGCTGATGGATGTCATCTCAAAATGTGAGGACATGAAGTTCGGAAGCTTCAACCAACTATCAAAGACTAAGCTGATCGTCATGGTTGTGATCATTGAAGGAAAGAAAGTTAACTGGGCTGAGTTCGTGTATAGCGGACTCTGCCAGAACGTTGTGAATAAATCTTTCAAGGAAGATGGATCCTTTGGAGGATCACTTGGCAATGGCCTAGTTATTGGGCATTTGATGGAAGCGAAGGGCATTCTCCTTCAACATTGAAAGCCCTTCCATGTAAACGAGAAGATGTTCAGGGCTAACCTCTCAGGAGCCTAGAAGAGAGCCCATGCGAAGAGGGCAGATACAAGTGAGGGGGAATCAGTTGACCCCGAGGACACAGTTGTTTCCTCACTTCCTAAGAAGAAATCTGCTAAGAAGAAAGTTGCCCCTGCAACAAAGAAAACGGACGCTCCTGCCCCTTTACCCGAGTCACCTGCCCAAGCAGCCGTGTCTCCTGCCCCCACAGCCGAGGCGGAGAAAGAAGCTCAAATACCTTCTCCGCCATCGAAAGAAGAGGATCGCAAGCCCGGAAAGCGCACTCCATCTAAGAAAGATGCTCCACCCCGCCAAGGAACCCCGGAAGAAGAGGAATCCAAACCGAAAATTCCTCTAGTGAGAACCAATAGAAGAAGAAGAATCTCCAAGCTTTCAGAGCTTGAGAAGACAGCTGAGTTTGCCACTCAGTTGGAGAAATATCCTGAGATTGCTGACAAAGTGCAGTCTCCAGAAATTGTTGATGAAACCGCTAAGTTTGATGAAGCGTCGTGAGAGGCCCCATAAGACACAACTATGGAGAGGACAACTGAGGATAAAGAAGCAGTTGAGACGACTGAATCTCCAGTTGAAAAGGTTGTCTGTCATGCCTTTCCGGATGCTCTCAAGGTGAAGAGCGAAAAGCATGCTACCTTCCATTCCAGAAAAGGAAGGACAAGAACAAGATGATGATGATGATGTCATCATGTATTCTCCAATATACCCAGACATCCAGCGCCGTCTACGCAAAGCAATTTGAACGCCCTGAGTTCATAGAAGAGGAGGAGGAATTGTTCGAATTTCTCGGCATCACCAAGGTGATTCAGGCCCTTGATGAAGAAAATTGCTTAAATATCTTACAAATCTTCAAGGAGAATGAACAAGCCAAAGCAGCTGAAGAAGCAGAAGCTCGTGAGAAGGCCAGTATATGCCCTCTTACTGGAACTCTATAACATACGCATCCTCAGTTAGATGTGTTGTTTGACACCGATGAAGACTTGGATCCCATGGCTGCGATAGAAAAGTCCGATATGCAGCAAGCTCTAAGGGAATTCAGGCTAATGCATGAGCAGGAGTTGATGGAAGGACCAGGAGAGTCTTCAAAATCTCTCCTGGAGATAGACTCGTTCGGAGTGGTGCAGCAGATTGCCACAGTTATTGCTGCGACTACGTCCCTAGTACACTGAGAATATGGGTCCATGGGACTTGGCGATGAAACTGGGAATTTGGGCACCCAAGTTGAGCCAACCCCTACTGAAGGTGTTTTACCACCTGCCCCCACGACTGAGCACTCAACCGAAGCAGCCGGGAGTCTGGAAAAGAGTGACCCTACCATCAGTCACTTAACTGGTGTGCTAGCTGAGGGAGAAACTCACTCACGCAAAGAAAGTCGGAGGATCTTTGCATTACTCCACATTGCAGAAAGGAGGCGAAGTGGAAAAGGAAATAGAATCACAGCAGAATGCCACTGATGAAGCTCGGACAGTTGAGTCTGTCCTAGCTGAAGTGCCAACTGCCTTGCAGGATAAGGACGCTGCTGATGCAGTCGAGGCACAGGTTGGAAATTCCTCGGGAGTTAACACTCTGGGCGCTGAAAGTGCAATCCAAGGGGTTGAGACTCCTTCGGATGCCACAGTCCAAGACTGCTGGAGGTATTGAAGGCCCAAGGAAGGTTGAGACTTCCCTGGGTAAAACCCAAGGATATAAGAGCATCCATCCTGTCATCATTGCTGAATCTGAAAAGGAGATTAGTGATCTTCATGATTCCAAGGACAACCCTGATATATCCTTTCTGGGATCTGAAGATGAAGCTGAGTCCACTCCTATTGCTCATCAAAAGGACTCAGCTGAGGATGTTCTTCCATAGACGAGTCAGGTATCTTTTAAAGCTACTCGTCAAAAGTTCAACTTTGATGATGAACCAAGCCATCAGGCTTCATCATCCTCCGACGACGCTGATGGTGCAACTGAGGACAAGGAAATTCATTTAGCAGAATCTACTGAGACTGAAGAAGCTGTTAAGATAGCTGAGGCTCAGTCAGCTGGCCAACCCAATCAACCAGGCCCAGTTGAGACCGAGTCATCTGCGCAAGTTCCCAAAGCTGCAGTTGGATCGACTTAACCCGGATCATCAAAGGCACGAACAACTGTACAATCGATTCCATATGTGCAAGATGATGCATTTGAGGAAACATTCCCTTTCTCAATTGAGCTTCCTGACCTTGAAGAAGAGACAGCTCAAGAGCAGCGACGCTTCAACAACTGAGCAGATCCAGTAATTCCCACCGACTCCATTATTCCAGCAGACTTTGATTTTGATGTTGCATGGCCGCCAGCTGAATCCGAAGTGACAGCTGAGATCCGTGAAGTCTTCAAGAAAATATGTGGAGAGATTGAGAAGATCGAACAGCACCAGGCCTCACTATATATGCGTCTGGACAATAAAGATGCCACTCTCACAGCAGACTTTCGAGGGATTGTGGTACGGATTAGGGAATGGTGTCAGCAGCAGAGTACAATGTGATACGAAAAAGTCCGATATTTCAAGGCATTGTACAACAAGATGCTAGTTTGGAGTGCTGACAATGCTGATATGAACAGAGGATGCAGGCCAATATTGACAGAATGCATGCCTCTCACACAACTGGAATGGAGCTGCTGCGTGAATTTCATCGAAAAGAAATTCTGCGTGTTGAGGAGAACATGAATACTAAGTTCAGCCTTCTCATGGCTGAAATAAAACTAGTGGCAGTTGAATCAAAAGCCACTTGCTCAAAATTTCGCACATCACATGCCGCAGCAGACTCCAAGCGGAACTTAGCTCTCAGCCAACTGGATTTAATGCTAGCCGGGATGTTTCCAGGGGTTCTTCTCTCATTCGATGATGCGAAAAAGGGGGAAGAGGAATACCTGAGGAAGTTGAAGGAAGAGACAGTTGTTGAGAAGAAGAAGGAGAAGGAGCATATAGCTGTTGAGAAGAAGAAGGAGAAGGGAAAAGTTGTTGAGGGGGAAAGGTCAAAGGACCGTGACCTTAATGCTTGCTGAAACCCCTCAGCAAGGTCATGTGACATCATCGTTAATCAGTAAACTTCCAATGACTCTGCCGCTCCAACACTCTGTTGTGCCTATGTCTGAGAAGAGAAATATTGTGGAAGCAGGGATGAAGGAGGTTGAAAGAAAGACGGATGCCCGTGTTCTAGAAGTACTAAAAACTTATGGTGGCATTAAAGCTCGAGAAAAGGACACGATGCCATTCCGGATGACGGAGACGATCCAAGATCCGTTGAAGAATTTAAAACGCTCGAATCCGAAGGTTACTTCAAAAATATGTCTATAGCCCAAACCTGGGATTTGTATCTTTGGAGAAGGGTCCGAAGTTGTGTGAAGAAGGCGATGGCGGCGAGACTACCAAGAGCCATTCAAATTTGGTAAGAAGAAGACTCGAAAGACAATATACGCCCAAAGGAGGAGGAAAAAGTGGTGGAGGAAGAGGTTTTCAACCTAGACCTCTACCCAAAAATATTGAATATGTAGATCCGGCAAGAAGGAAGGATCTACTTTGGGCCGGTATGATGAAGTAGCCAATCGGGAAGTGGCTAGGAAGAATCTTTGAATAAGTGAAAAGAATCGAGGAGGAAAATAAAAGGCAAGATCACTCAAAGAAAGGCAAGAAAGGAAAAGAAAAGACAAAGTCAAGAGAGCTTATGAAAAGAAAGAGAGCGATGATGATCTTTGAAGAGAGAAAGAAGAAGAGCGACAAAGAAAGCGATGAAGTATTTCTTCCAACCCCTTCGCGTATCTTACTTTTGTAAATACATATGTGTGTAAGTCATCTGTACATTCAATAAAGTATTACTGTATTTTCTCTCTATTGTTGTATCTTAGCATAGATATGTGTAGTTTGCTAGATATGAGTATGCTCTGATACACCTTGTAAATAGCTGTGTAAAGGACAAGAATGATATGATCAATAAAATGATATATTCAATACATACATTCTTTTTTTTCTGCATTGCCTGTATGTGTCTGTGCTGTTTACATTTTGTTCAATGATTTTAAGTTAGGCATCATCAAAAAGGGGGAAATTGTTGGGAAATTATTTTGTAGATTTTGATGAATGCCATGGAAAACTTAGATTAGAATGTTGGCACCCCATTTTCCTTGTAATTATTATTGTAATAGATAGGGATGAATGAGCTGAGTCAAGTCAGCTATGCCTGGGAATACAAGAAGTCAACTGAAGAAGTGAAGTGAAGACTCCGCTGAGGAACAGCTGAGTATGGCCAAGATAGAAGATCAAGGACTCGACTGAAGACGTAACAACTGAGGGACAGCCGTGTGAAGAGTCAGTTAAGTCAACCCAAGAAGCCAAGTCACGAGTTGAAGTGACAGATGAGTCTTTCAATCATTGGAGCAGACTCAAGTCACCTGGGGAAAAGGCAGCTGCAAAGAGGAGTTAACTGAAAAGAATCCGTTGCACAGAAGTTAAGAACATTACTTAAATAAGTAATACTTCCATGTTTCCATGTCTTAAAGTGCTCAGTCCCAGAAGCGTGCAAAAGGAATAATCCAATGGGAAGCAGTGCACCTCGTGTCAGAACCTGAAAAGCTGGACAGTCCTTTAATACGAGGAAAGGTCTACATCTCAAGACTGAAGACCAAGAAAAGACAAGCCAACGAACACAAGTGACTTTTGAAAATCAGCATATCTCTTCAACGGGCAGATTTTTGAAAGTTCGCTATAAAAGGATGAGGAATCTCATTGAGAAAAGGTTACATGAACCACGAACGAGCAAGTAATATTCAAACTGTAACCTGCAAAATATTCTCAAGTTATTCAAGCAAAATCCTCAAGCCTAAATCTCGAAGGAAATCGATCCAACACCAAGCTGTGAAGGAAAGACAACTTCAAACTGTTGAAGAAGAAACTTTTGTAGAATCAAAAAGGGGTCTACTTTCCAAGGAGGATTGTAGGAAGGTTCAAGGTCAAACCAACCTCAAGTTATTGGAGGGCTTCGTGATCAAATCCAAGAAACTTGAGAAAGTGAGCTGAAGTAGCAAGGCAGCTGCCCTGTGAAGAAGCTGAGTTGGTCGAGAAACCAGTTGTGTGACCAAGGCATCTCTAGACTGAGTCTAAGGAGCAAGTCAGCTACATGATCAAGACTTGTCTCTAGACTGATAACCACTTTGTAAACTGATCATTACTTAGTGGATTCCTCCATGAGTTGGAGAAGAGAGGAGTAGAAAAATTACGCCATCTTCGAACCTCTATAAAATTTACTTGTGTCATTTACATTTCAGCATATTTACATTCCTGCACACATATTTTATATCTACTGATAATTTGCTATCCAACTGATAAATTACTAAGTGCTAAAATCAAGTGTTAAAACAAAGTTAAATTAAATTCAAGGGTGTTAAGTCTTCCGCTGAAAAACATATCACAACCAAGTTAAGATTTAGACTAAACAGCTGAGTATTCTATCAACAGCTCTATCGAGTCTGTTGAGTGGCTAACTCTGCTGATTAACTAACTTAGCTGTCCCTCAAGGACTTAGCTGTGTATTAACTCTGTAATAATTTTAAAAGGACTAAAATCGAAAAGTTGGTAAGTTTTATTTAACCCCCCATTCTAAACCTTACTTACACCCCTTGGGACCTACAATTACAACAAGAATGTTGACAATGAAGAATAAGAGAATTTGCTGATTTTCTTGTTGCTTTGTATAATTGTGTTGTGTATTTGATCCTTCAAGTCTTCAAGTATTTATAGGACAGCTCCTTGATTTTGAATACCAACATAGGCTCCTCCTAGAAGAGTGAAATTTGTAAAAGAAATGCTAAACAATTGAAGAAAATAACTGTTAGAATCAAATCCACAATTTCATGAAAAGTTGTCTGCTGCAACGGATAGTTTCTGCTGATAAAACCTTAGGGCGACCGGCCGCCCTCTAACAAATAAAGACATTGAGAACATTCAAACACGGGATGCCCTGGGATAGTGATCAGTTGACAGGCTAGGGCGACCGGTCGACCTAGGGTGTGACCAGTCGACCTAGGGTGCAACCGGTCACCCTAGGGTCCAACCGGTCCACCATCAAACAAAGAGAATATGAGAGAAATTTCAAAAATCTCAGGCACCGGTCCCCCATAAAATAGGAGTAGCAACGGTTTTTCCTTTTTCAATTCCAAACTTCTTTAGAAACTCTTTGGTGTATTTGGATGAGATATATAAATACCTTCTTGGCATTATTTTATTTGAAGCCAAGGAAGAAATTAAGTTCTCCTATCATACTCATCTCAAATTCACTTTGCATAATCTTAGAAAATTTCTTGCATAGAGATTCATTAGTAGCACCAAAAATTATGTCCTCAACATAAATTTGCACTAATAAGCAATTTTGCTCTAATTCAAAAACAAAAAGAGTAGTATCAACTTTACCTCTTGAAAAAGCATTTTGCAAAAGAAAAGAACTAAGTCTATCATACCAAGCTTGGGGTGCTTGTTTTAAACCATATAAGGCCTTTTTAACTTTATAAACATCATTTGGCCTCGAAAAATTTTAAAACCTTGAAGGTTGTTTTACATAGACTTCTTCTTGAATAAAACCATCTAGAAAAGCGGATTTAACATCCATTTGGTAAAGTTTGAAATTTTTAAAGCAAGAGTAGGCAAGTGAAATACGAATAGCTTCTAAGCGTGCTACGGGTGCAAAGTTTCATCATAATCAATAACTTCTTCATGACAATACCTTGAGCTACCAACCTTGCGTTATTTCGAACTATGTTGCCTTGATCATCAAGTTTGTTTTGGAATACCCATTTTGTGCCAATAATTATTTGTGATGGAAGACAAGATACTAATTCCCAAACATCATTCCTTTCTAAATGATTCAACCCTCTTGCATCTCAAGAAACCAATCTTCAAATTTAATGGCTTCCTTAGCATTTTTAGGCTCTTTTTGGGATATAAGAGCTTTTTCGGCAAATTTCCTTATAGTCCTTTAACATGTTGGTTTTTGTAAATCTTTTATAAATTTTTGTATCCAACATGTCCAAGTCGTCTATGCCATAAACTTGTTAAATCATTATTGGAGACAAGACAAGAAACATTTTGACTAACCAAATCACTTGTACAAATTTTATGAAGATTGCCTTTTCTACTAGCTTCACAAATAATTTTACCATTTTTAAGAATAAGGCATTTTTCTTTATTAAAAACAACATCATAATTTGAATCACAAGATTTCCAAGTGGCTACGAAAATCTAGAGGAGGGGTGAATAGATTTTCCCAATTTTTCGATTTACGCCCTCTTTTTCGAATATGAAGATGGGGAAGAATTAAAACTGCAGAAATATAAATAACACACAATGATTTATAGAGCTTCAACCCACCTAGGGCCTAATACACTACCACCCAGTACGTCCAAATGTATTTCGAAAAGCAAAAAGTATATTAATAGATACCAAACTATTACAACCTTTACCTTGAAGAGTACCACACTCTTCTTACAACACCACCTATGAAGTTTACCACAATCTTCTTACAACAATGAAGATCACCAAACTCCTCAACACCTAGAATCAACCAAGTGTGTTCTTACCACAAGAACACTTAACAAGGATGTCCTGTTTTGGACGATTTGAACCAATCAAGATTACAACTCAAATTAAATATACAACTTTGAAGTGCAAGTGTAATCAAGAAGGAAGCCTAATACTCAATGTGCAAGTATAAAGCTTAGGCTAAATACAATAAGAATGTTGACAATGAAGAATAAGAGAATTTGTTGGTTTTCTTGTTGCTTTGTGTAATTGTGTTGTGTATTTGATCCTTCACGCCTTCAAGTATTTATAGGAGGGCTCCTTGATTTAAATACCAACATAGGCTCCTCCTCGAAGAGTGAAATCTGTAAAATAAATGCCAAACAATTGAAGAAAATAGTTATTAGAATCAGAGCCATAATTATGCTGCAATGGATAGTTTCTGCTGATAAAACCATAGGGCGAGCGGTCGCCCTCTAACAAATAAAGACGTTGAGAATATTTTAACACAGGATGTCCTGGGATGGTGACCGATTGACAGGCTAGGATGACCGTTCGACCTAGGGTGCGACCGGTCCCCTTAGGGTCCAACCGGTCCCCCATCAAATAGATAGAATATGAGAGAAATTTCAAAAATCCCAGGCACCAGTCAACCTCCAGGTCGACCCCCCGGGTGGACCGATCGACCTCCTCATTTTAAGCAAACAGTTGCTCTCTGTTTTGACAAATTGTTAGGTACGGGTTGCTCTATAAGGCGACCGGTCGACCTAAGTACAGAGAAGTTGTCCAAATTTTATCAAAAATAATGTTCAAGAAATGCTTCAAAAATTTAGTAAAAATCATTGAAAATGTTTTGAAGTATTTGGACAACATTTGGGGACATTATTTTGGTATAAAACTCAATTATATGAAATCATCAAAATTACGATAAAAAAGATTTATCTAACAGTACGTGCATAAGTGTGTTGATATGCATATATAGGAAATGACCTAAATTGGATCTTGGGGTTTTGTCTTTGAGGCCTGCTTTCTTTTGGAATTTGTTGATATTTCATTGGTGGATTCCAATCAGCACAATTTGGGTATTCTCTACCATTCCCATCATTTGATTTCTTTTAATGAAAGCTCTAGTTTTTTTGGTAGTTTTGTTTGTTCTTCACATAATATCTTTTATTTGAAGTTTGCTGGTTAACTCTTCTGAATTGAGTTTCAACAGTCTTAGTAGTATACTCGATTTTTTTGCTTTACCTTTATATCCTATACCAACATGTTAGTGGTTTTGGTGTTTTGTGGGTGCAACATATGGTATCTTAGATTTATTGCTTCTTTTATTGCTTGAGGAGCCTTTCTCTAAGATCACTCTTGGAGTTTCTGCACTTAGAAAGGAATTAAAACCAAGTCCAGTTTTATCCCCGATTTTTTTTTGAATCAGCATCAATTCATCCAATGTTTTGGATGAGTTGTTGAGTGATGGAATAACACTTTTGATTTCATGCTCTTCTTTCCCTTTGATAGAGAATTCATCTTTAATTAGCTCATTCTAAGTCTTTAACTTTTCATTCTCATTAGCTATATGACTCAAAACACTCAGTTCACTGGTACCCGACTCATCTACATCTTTCCCTTTTGAGTTTTCTGCTTCTGCAAGCATAACTTTTTCTTCTTCTCTTTATTCTTTCTCCAAATACATTCTTTTTCTCTTCATTCCTATACTTGTTGACTGGTGGATGTAGACAGTTAATAGCAAAGTGACCATGTTGTCTGCAATTCCAACAAAAATCCTCAGTTTTTTTTGAGGTTTTATCTCTCCCCCATTGGTTGGGGGGAGTGTCTTTTAGAAGATTCACCCTTAATCTTCTGATAATTTTTCTTGAAGAACTTATTTAGTATTCTGATTATTAAAGCAAGTTCAACATTTCCAACTGTGTCATTTGACTCTGCTGACTTTATCTCTCTTACAACCAAAGTCGTTGTCTTGGGAGAAGTCGTCTCATCCAGCCCTTTCCTTTGGAGCTTAAATTCGTAATCTTCAAGTATGAGAATATATCATTATTTGACAAATATGTGAGGCCTATGGAAAGTGTCATGGCTATGACTTTCATTTCCCATTCAGATGGTAAGGCTCTAAGCATCTTCATACACATTTCCTTTTGTGTATATTCTTTGCCAAAGTCTGACATGTCATTTTTCACTTCAGTGAATCTTGCATCCAGTTGATCCAAAGACTCAGTTGTCATCATCTTGAAATTTTTGAATTTTTGAACAACCACAGTGAGATTGTTCTGTTTAATCTGCTCAATTCCTTCACAAATTAATGTGAGCTTTTCCCAAATTTATTTGGCAGTTTTGCATGATTTGAACTTGTTAAACATGGCTTTGCCAAGTGTCTTATATAAAATAGCATTGGCCATATTGTCCAAGTTATCAATTATCATGTCTTATGCAATCCATTCATTTAGGGGTGATCACGGTGTGGTTTTGCGGTTTTTTGAGTAAATTTCAAACCAAATTGCTATATGCGGTTTGGTTAAATAAAATTTTGAAATCGCGGTATTATGAAGTAAAACCGAAGGTGCGGTTTGAAGCGGTGGTGGGCGGTAGCGGGCGGTTTTGTGGTTTTAATTAACAAATATATTATAAAATTCATATATTAATATAATCTTGTTATGATCTTCTAAAGAAAATGTGAAAGAAAATAATTATAATTGAAAATTGATATTTTTAAACAAGGTGTATTTGTGTGAATGATATGTACACTGCAATATTTTCATTTTAGTTACATTCAATATGTAATGCAATGTAATGTTATTCTATTTTAAAGCACTAGTAAGGTGAACATGCGTTGCACGTGAACCAAATAATTTTATTAATTTAACTCAAGTTAAATCTATAAATTGGAATCAATTTTTATTATATTTTTTGTATTTATTATAAATGTCATTCATGTATTTTGATCTTAAAAGAAAGTTTGCAAAAACTAAATTTAAACCTATTTGTCGGTGAAATATGATATAGACATTTTGGACTAAAAAACATAATACTTAAATGATATTATCGCTCAACAAAGTACAATGGATATTAAAAAACTAATGAGTATTCTATATAAAAATTTAAAAAATATATAGTCAAGACGAGTTTTAAATTAATGCATCCTGTTTATTTTTTGAGTGTCTACTTCTTCTTCATACTTAGCATTGAGATTTTTTTTTGCAATTTTGGTTTGAATGCACTTTTAGCCAAGACATGATTGGTTGACATATGGATGTATTTCTCTTTTACTCTATTTCCTAATGTGTGTTATCTTTTAAATCGGTTTGACTACAAGATTCAGTTTTTCATTCATCACATGTGCCTCTTTTGTTAAGAACGATGAGAAATTAAAATTCTATTTTATGTTTAGAAGCTTAGCTCCCGTACATATTTTGATTCATGTTCTTTTTTTTATAAATATTTAAGTACATATCTTGGGAGGGAAAGGATGATGGGAGTCAAATCTCACACCTCTAGCTGAGATGGAAGTATTTACCACTCGACCATTATCCAATTTTTCTCATGTTCTCCATGATTAAATTAATATTTATATAACAGAAATGAAGATAAAATACACTAATCAATTGTAATTGAAAACAGTCAATAAATTGATTCGGTTTGAAAGAATAGTCACATTTATATATCAAATAAATGACAGAACCACATCGTAGAAATCAAAATTACTGAGTGTCTAACAATATTTATGCTCTATTCTATTATCATTAAGAACATGCATGACATCATAAATTTATTATTTCCACATAATGTTTTATTATTGAGTGTGCTGATGTGACTAATTGTTATTTTAATTAATTTTTGTAACAAAAATTAGTTATGTAATATAGTAATGATAAATTTAATAGCAGCAAAAATTACTTCATACTTAGCATTGAGATTTTTTTTTGCAATTTTGGTTTGAATGCACTTTTAGCCAAGACATGATTGGTTGACATATGGATGTATTTCTCTTTTACTCTATTTCCTAATGTGTGTTATCTTTTAAATCGGTTTGACTACAAGATTCAGTTTTTCATTCATCACATGTGCCTCTTTTATTAAGAACGATGAGAAATTAAAATTCTATTTTATGTTTAGAAGCTTAGCTCCCGTACATATTTTGATTCATGTTCTTTTTTTTTATAAATATTTAAGTACATATCTTGGGAGGGAAAGGATGATGGGAGTCAAATCTCACACCTCTAGCTGAGATGGAAGTATTTACCACTCGACCATTATCCAATTTTTCTCATGTTCTCCATGATTAAATTAATATTTATATAACAGAAATGAAGATAAAATACACTAATCAATTGTAATTGAAAACAATCAATAAATTGATTCGGTTTGAAAGAATAGTCACATTTATATATCAAATAAATGACAGAACCACATCGTAGAAATCAAAATTACTGAGTGTCTAACAATATTTATGCTCTATTCTATTATCATTAAGAACATGCATGACATCATAAATTTATTATTTCCACATAATGTTTTATTATTGAGTGTGCTGATGTGACTAATTGTTATTTTAATTAATTTTTGTAACAAAAATTAGTTATGTAATATAGTAATGATAAATTTAATAGCAGCAAAAATTATTAATTAGTACATTGAAATAAATTATAGGAAGAACCTCAATTACGTCTTTTATGTTATTTTCTTTCAAAATAATCACTTCACATTCTAAAAATTCATCCAATAGAGCATATCCAAAGTATAATCCATCATTCAGAGCTTTACAACAAAATTATAGAATATAGAATATAATAATCCAGAAGTGTGTAAAATAACCGTAAAACATAGGTTAAGCAATAGCATTTTTATAAAAATGGCATAATAAAAAATCTCCTCACTTTTTAGTCATCATGTTCTATGCATATCACATTTTCAAGCAAAATATAGGTCTCAATTTATTATGTTTTTTTGTTGTTGTAAAACTAGAAAAAACATCATATATAAATTGATAGGCTATCTTTTTATTGTCTTAAGCATAAAAAATTCATTTTATTCATTTATCTTTGTCGGTGAGCATCTTTCAATGTAGCATAAAATTTACAACACAATTCACAAAAGTATAATGAATGTATTTGAATGCTTAAAATGTTAAAAATAAATATCTTCATAAAATTTAAATCTTCGACCTAATATTAAATCAGCTTTACCAGATGATGAATTTGATGTTGAAGAATGTTAATATATACATTTGAGCATTTGATTAAAGGATTATTATTATGCATATATAGAATTTTATATATGAATGTTTAGAATTTTACTTTTGAACTCTAAAGAAGGGAATAAATATAACTTTTTAAATGTTACTCAAATTATTTTTCTTTTTCGTCCCTTGATATTCCATCATAATTTTTTTATTTATTAATTGTATGTATGTATATTGTTATTCACAGATAGAATTTTATTTAATAAAATAAAATATAATATGAAAAAAATAAGAAAAAAGGTTAAATGTAAACAGGATTAAAAAATGGTATGCCCGTCATAGTAAAATTTTGAAGAAAAACATGAAAAATGTTATTTAGATCTTTAATTTAACATTTACGATAAAAGTTGGTTGCTTGGAAAATATACATTTTAAAAATTAAATTGTTAAAGAGAGGGACATATTTTAAAATGCATAACTATGAAAATAACGTCTAACCAATTTAAATTATTACTTTAATAATACATATATATGTACACTACAAAATGTGAGATCAAAATCATAATACTTTTTTATTTATAAAAATTAAAGTATAGTGCTTATATCTTCAAAGAGACTCAAGATTTAAAGGTGACTAAAATCAATTACTTTTGTTAATGAAACTAATATTTAAATTATAATAAATAATTTATTTTCAAAATCATGTTTATTTTTGAAATAAGAAAGAATATATTACTTTGATTCATAATAAACTTTTTGATAATTTTTCACTCAAATGTAATGTTGTGGTCGCCTTCTAAAATTCAGATATCATGTAATTTTATACTTATTGTGCATAACTTAATACAATATTTTTTAAGTAAAAGATTAGCATATCAACATGTATGTTATAAAATATGTAATTATGATATAAATGTCAGATTATTTTTTTTTTTAGTTTTTCTTAGCATATATATATATATATATATATATACTTCTTTAAATTTTCAGATTTTGATTCTTGTTTCCATATTATATTACATTTTTTTTTTTGTTAAGTTATATTATTTCACTACGTAAATTATATAATAGATATATTTTTACCTAAAATTATATATTTATTAAGGGTGTATGTAAGTTTTAAGCAAAGGTAAGTATTGTCATACATGTTAAAATGTTCACGTGTAAGTGATTTTTCTTCAATATTTCTTCTACCATTCTTACAATGATATATATATATATACATATATACCATTTTAACTATATTTTATTTAAATCTATTTTAATTTATTATATTAGTTTTTTATTTTTTTAAATCAAAGTCTATTTATTGAATCGTTTTTTTTTCAACCAATACAACTCTATATAAGTAAAAAAAAAAGAAACTACCATAAAATAGAAAGACTAAATAGGAACAAAAAATTCAATCTAAATTAAAATTCCTGATATGTAAAATAGAATAAGATTATTAAAAGACATATTGATTTCTTATTTATAATTTAAAAATAAACTATTTTACTACAATAAAATAACTTATTTTTTTTATCCAAACTTGTTAGACCCTTCTTCCTATTAATTAAAAAATTATTATGCCAAGAAAAATAAAAAATATTAAAAAATATATTTTCCTACTCTCTATACCTCCATATTAAAATATAATTTATAATTGTATTTCGTTAAGTTTGAGAACAAATATTTGTCCTTTTAAGTATCTTTCATAGTTATTTTCATGTTTTTATTATCATATTTACTGGGCTTATTTAACTAAAAGAATATACAATGATATATTATTAAAATTGATAAATGGATCTAACTTATAGGATTTGAAAGTTCAAATGGTGCATCCTTAAAAAATAAATAAGTGCATAAATATTAAAGAAAAATTAATTCTCAATTTTCAAATTAGCCTCAAAATTCTTAGTATTAATTGTTTTATATTGTTATTGAAATTTTTGCTGTAAAATTATTTTTTATTTATTTAGTTTTACAATAGAGATAAATATGCCAACCGTTAAAAAAGTAAAAAGAATTATAAATATACAGTTGTGGACAAAAATTAAACAAATATTACTCATCTCATACACTTCACTTTGAGATTTAAAATATCACTTCATTAATTTTAAAGACATAACTCTGAGCCAAGTTTATTTCATTTTTAAATTTTAGAGTATGTACTTATAATATATTTGTTTTGCAAATTTAACTTTGCATTGTCACAATGATCGAGTTTTTTTTATCGAAAAAATACATGAATAAAATAAACTAATAATTGAATCTAAATCATGTTGAACCGTATATCCATTATTACGGAAAAAAACATACATAAAGATTAATGAATAGATCTTAGTAAAAAATAATATTTATTCAAAATTTTAGTAAAAATTTATATTTAACTTATATATCTTAAAAACTAATTATGTTTTATGGGAAAAGCATAAAATTCCTTGAAATTTTCAATAGTCGCGAATTTCCATCTTTCCATACCTAAAAAATGTATCATTTACTCCAACCAAAAATAATATTATCTCACAATTTATAGTGTGTGATAGATGATAAATTTATTATAGTCTGGATATTCTCAACCAATATTGAAGTTTAAAATTATATTTTGTCCTGTTATTTATTTTGAATAAAATAATACTAATTTTTTTTTATTTTTTCTCTTTATTATTCTGTAAATTCATACTCCTTTTTCTTTTTTTGATGTATTTAATTATTTAAAACATTAAAGAAAGATATTATAAATGTGTATTTTACATAGCACTCGACTTTAAAAGGCAAATATTATCTCATATGAAGTATTTTATATATGTTTATGACATATGGTTGGAAAGCTCTTGATATCTAGTATAATATAAAATAAATATTATCTAAAAATTTAAATTATTTTAAAAATTAAAATTGAAATAAATCATATAAAAGAAGAGTTTGGAATATAAAGAGACACTTGTCAATATTATCAAACATATAAAATCAAAATCAATATGAAAAACTACTTAATCACGCTTAAAGCTAACTTTACCATGAGGACATTTTTTGCAAATCAAAATTTTCAAGAAACCTTAAAACCTATTCACACTTTTATAATAGATATAGAAAACATAATGCATTGTGACAACATGAAAATAATGTAAAATGTGCTACAATTTAGTATAAATTGTGAATCAAATTATACCATTTATAAAATTAGTTCTTAATATATTTATCGTCTAACTATTTAACTAAAGACTAAAGAACAATATTTTATTTTACCGTAAATTATAGAAGTGCGGTGCAGTGCGGTTTTTGCGGTTTTTCAAAATCTAAAACCATAACCGCACCAACAATGTGGTGCGGTTTCTATCTAATATTTTAAATCGCGGTTTTGGTCATAAATTATTATGAACGGTGCGGCTTGGTGCGGTTCGGGCGGTCCGGGCGGTTTTTTAAAATTTATGATCACCCCTACATTCATTTGTGGGCTTTTCAATCTTAGTTGCAGCAACAACAACTTCACCTGCAACACCAGTTGTACCACCTGCAGCAACAACTATGTTTACTTTCTTGATTTTGATTGGACATCTTTAATGACAAATCACATTTCCTCATGCAAAGCTCGTAGATGGGCATGCATAAGAATTTTCCAGTCACCAGATTCATCAATAGTAAACATAGGAATGCTTGATAGGTTGGTTTTCATTTTTGAATAAAAATAACCCTTTAAAACTTGAAGTCAACTGTGTTGACAATTTTAAAAAAGAAAGAGATCTTGTTCAGAAACCAGTGCAGAAGGTTCTTTGAACCAACCATTCTAATACCATTTATAGGTCTCAAAGGTGTCAGAGTAAATTCTAGAAGATGGGGGTTGAATAGACTTTATAACATTTGAAAATTTGAACTAATTTTAAATTCAAAGTATGAATACAGTTATGTCATTTAAGAACAAATGAGTTAAAGCTCGCAGAAGAGTTATGCACAATGGAATATTTTGTCAATCAACACAATATGGTTTAATGGTTATTCAGTAATCACAAATATCAGGTGAACAATCGGAATGTAAGAGCAAAATAGAAACGAGACACAAGGACTTTATAGTGGTTCAAGGATGGGGTAATCCCTCTAATCCATTCTTCTCCTACTCTAGGGGAAATCCACTAAGTATAGAGATTGTTTCTCAATACAAAGTACAACACAATTTAAGCAGCTTTGATCACACTAGCCCACTGCCTAGATTACAACATATTCACAATAATTTGTCACACAGCTCTCCTTCAACTTGCTCAACGAACTCCACAAGTTTTGATCTCTCAACCTTCTTGCATTGTTCCTGGTTCCTCAAAATGTCACCACAAATCCTTGACTTCGAGAAAATATGAACCCGATTTTGTTCTTCAAAAATTTGTTCCTCTTCAGTTGAATAAACATCCTTGATATTTGACAGTTGTGTTAGATGCAGGTGTCTGAGTTATTGCTTCAGGAAACTTTTTGCTCGCGAGAATTTTCACTTCCTTGAATTTCTTGTTCGTGTCTCTTGTTCTGAGTCCTGTGTCTCTCTTAATGTTTTCTCAGCTTTTATATGTGAGATTGGAATTTTGACCGTTGAAGAGATATGCAGATTTCAAATCACACCATTGGAAAATTGGCATGTTCATCCTTGCAGCTTGATATTGACCTTTCATGTCACTTTTCTGATTTTCTGCAGCATCCTGAAACTAGCAGCAGTGTAGGTGCTTCACATTGGCCACATTTATTTGTTCTTCGTTAAATGTCAAGAAATAAGGGAATCCAGAAATCCAAAACCCCATATGTTGCGCCCAAACACAATCACAAACACTCACATGATGGCTTTGGATATAAAAGAAAAAGAAAGAATCCAACTGAGTATGCTGAAAGAACAACTAAAACAAAATTCAAAAAGGTTCAATAGCAGACTCCCAACAAGAGATATTCTATAAGTTCAAAACAGAACTACCAAAAACCCTAGAGGTTTCATCAAAAGAAATCATATGAAGTGAATGATAGAAATACCCAACTCAAGGTGATTAGAACCCTCAATTGAAATATTAGCAGAGGTTGTTGGAACACCTTATAGTGATAACCCCTCAAGACCCAAACAGATATGGGTACAAAAAGTTTGATTTCCTTGATGGCAAGTTCAAGGAACAACAGAGTATCAATGAACCTAGTACATGGATAGTGGTTGTTCCAGACATAGGATAGAGAACAAAAGAACTTATCAAACTTTAAGGAATCAAAAGGAGCCAAAGTCATATTCGGAGGAAATGAAGCTCCGGGGGAAATCAAAGGCATTGGATCCATCAAGAAAAATGGATTAGAAATCACAAGTGTTGCTTATGTTAAAGGGTTGAATTTCAATTTGCTAAATATCAGACAACTCTGCGATAAAGGATACAACATAGGTGTTTGCCAAATCAAGGATCTTGAAATAGATGAAATTGCACTATCTTGAATTAGAAAGAAGAACATGTATGTAGTGGATTGGTCTGCTGCTACACCAATCACATGTCTATTTGCAAGAAGCACAGCTGAACCAAGTTGGTTGTGGCACAAGAACACGAGTCATTTGAATTTGAAGACTATCAACAAGCTTGCAAGAAGCCATTTAGTTGAAGGTTTACCAGACTCAGTCTACAAGAAGGAAAACATTCTTATGTATGTCAGAAAGGAAAGAAAATCAAATCATCTTTCAAGGATAAGTCAAACCCTTCTTCAGGAATGATTTTGCATTTATTGCATATGGATTTATTTGGACCAGTTGAACCAGCAAGCATAAGTGGAAAGAAATACACCCTTATGGTGGTCGATGATTTTTCAAGATACACATGGACTATATTTATGTGTAAAAAAAAAGGAAACTTTGCAGAAGCTTCCTCAGCTGATGAAGAGAGTTCAAAATGAGAAGAGTCAATCCATTATCAAGATAAGGTATGAAAGCGGAGCTTTGTTTGTCAATGGATTATAACTCACTATTGTATAGAAAATGGTATTGCTCATGAGTTATCAGCTGCGAGAACTCCACATCAAAATGGAGTAGCTGAAAGAAGGAACAGAACCCTCAAAGAAGCTGTAAGGACCATGTTAGCTAAAGCTACATTGCCTAAGAGAATTAGGCTGAAGCAATTCACACTGCTTGCTACACTCAAAATAGGTGTATGATCAACAGGAAAATGTCCAAAACACCTTGTAAAATTATATAGGAAGAAAGCCAAATGTGGGATATCTTCACATTTTTGGAAGCAAGCGTTTCATTCACAATAATGGCAAAGATAATCTGAAAACCTTTGATGTTAAAGCTGATGAAGGAATCCTTCTTGGATATTTAGCTGAGAGCAAAGCATTAAAGTGATAAATGAAAGGACTAATGTAACAGAAGAGTTTATCCATGTGGTTTTTATGAACCTATTGTGAATGGAGAAGACATTAATGAGTTAGATGAGAAGATGAATCAACAAACTATTCAAAAGAGTCCTTATGCTGAGACAGATCCCAGAAGACTTGATCCCGATGAGGACGAGTTAGCTAAATCTCAGAGATATCTAGAAAGATTACAGTTGAATGAAGATTATCAAAAAGGAGTTGTTCAAGACAATATGGCTGCAAGGAGAATCAACACATGTGACTTACTCTAACAGACGTGAGCTGACTGGGAGACCATCCACCTGAGTTAATTATTGGAAATGTCAGAGAATGAGTAAGAACAAGATCCAGAACTCAATATGAAGCAATATTCACTTGTTTTATATTTCAAATTAAACAAAAGGATGTGTCACAAGCAATGGATCACACACATTGGATCCAAGCTATGTGGGAAGAGCTAAATTAGATTGAAAGAAACAAAGTATGGAATTGGTTCAAAGGCCTACTAACCAAAATGTCATTGGTACAAAGTGGGTATTCAGAAACAAGATGAATGAGAAAGGATCTGTGGTAAGAAACAAAGCAAGATTGATAGCCAAAGGGTGTTTCCAAGAAGAATGTATAGATTTTGATGATACCTTTGTACCTGTTGCTAGATTGGAAGCAATAAGGATGTTTCTTGCTTATGTTGCACACAAGAACTTACAGTTTATCAAATGGATATGAAGAGTACATTTCTAAATGGACTTTTGGAAGAATAAGTTTATGTGGAACAACCTCCAAGTTTTGAGCAGAAAACTAATGATCATCAAGTGTACAAGCTCAAGAAGGCACTTTATGGATTGAAACAAGTTCCAAGAGTATGGTATGATAAATTATCTCAATTCATAATAGACAGGATTTACCAAAGGAAAAGTTGATAGAACACTTTTCAGAATTCAAGATGGAGAAAGCATTCTGCTTTTTCAAATATATGTGGATGACATCATTTTTGGATCCACAAACAAAGAGCTTTATGACAAATTCTCAAAATTTATACCAGGAAAGTTTGAGATGGGCATGATGGGAGAGTTAGCTTTCTTCCTAGGACTTTAAGTTAAACAAATGAAGGACAGAACCTTCATAAGCCAAATCAAGTATACCAGAGATTTAATGAAAAAATTTGGTATGGAAGAAAAGTCATTTGTAAAGATTCCTATGAATACTTCACTCAAGATTGATATGGATGCAGAAGGTAAACTAATGGATCAACTAAGATATAGAGAACTAATTGGATCATTGCTCTACTTGACTGCCAGCAGACCTGACATCACCTTTGTAGTAGGTGTATGTGCAAGGTTTCAATCTGCTCCTAAGGAAAGTCACATTACAACAACAAAAGAAGATATTGAAATATTTGAAAAGAAGCCAAGAAGTTGTAATGTGGTATCATAAATAATGAGGCTTTAAATTATTTGGATACTCAGAATTAGATTATGCTGGATGTGGAGTTGACAGGAAGAGTACTCTGGTACTTGTCAATTGCTATGAAATAGTTTGGTTTCTTGGTTCCTCAAGAAACAAAAATCATAGCTACATCAACAGTTGAGGCTGAGTATATTGATGCATGCAGCTATTGTGCCCATGTCTTGTGGATGAGGCAACCACTGAGAGAATATGATATTGAAGAAAAGAAAATTCCAATTATGTGCGGTCACACAAGTGCTATTGCAATTACTCAAAATCCAGTGTTGCACATAAGAACAAAACACATTGATGTCAGATATCATTTCATAAGAGATCATGTTGAAAAGAAATACATCACACTGGAATATGTCTCAACTGAGAAGCAATTAGCTGATATATTCACTAAACCATTATGTGAATCGAGGTTTGAAGAAGCGAAGAATGAGCTTAGATTGATTGAGCTATGTTAATAAGCTCATAAGACTCATTCAGCTGAGTTAAAAGTGTAATAATTGAATTTCAGAAGAGTTTTACTACTTCAGCGGAATAAAATAGCTAAATTAGATGTTCAGCAGAGTTGAGTCAACTGAACAGCTGACTTCCATCAACAGACTGAAGAGAGAAGCAGAGTCAAGCTAAAATGAGAAAGAAGACACATTTATTGGCTAAGAGAAAAAACATGGTCGTTTGCATTAAAGGAGGAATGTTTTTAAGATGATTTCAGCATCATTTAATGTTGCACAGTAAAGGCTGCTACAGCAAGCCTATGATTTAGCATAAATGTTGCAGGCATTTAATGCGACAAAATTAAAGTCTTTATATGGTTTAATCTCAACCGTTCATCAAAATTCAAAATTTCAAGATCCCGAAGTAGTCTCTTCACGACCCATATATATTGGAAATTATTTTCTCCCTCTTCTCACTTTGCATTCAAGCTATCAAATCTTCGAAATTCTATCTGCAGAAAACCCTTCGAAAGATCTTCAAAGTTTCATAGAAAATCAACATGGCACCAAAGAAATCTTTGAGTTACGCCCTTGATTTTGCTAAGATCAAAGAATGTACTCTGGTGCACTTAATGATGTTAACGGACTGGTGAAACAGTCGACCGAAAAAGAAAGAGCCATGAAGATCATCATATACCTTGAGAAATCCAGATTACTGGAGTTTCTCACATTGCCTATGCCTAGAGCTGTCAATTTTGGCCTGGCCTAGTGGGCTGGCCTAATCAGCCCAGTAAAGTGGTCGGGCTAGGCTGCACTTTCTTAGGCCCGAAATATGCCGAGCTTTTTTGGCTTGGCACATTAGGCCCAAAAAATCGGGCTGGCCCGGTAGGCTCCGTTATTTCTTTGTATTTTCGTAGGCTGAGCCAGGCTGGGTTCCAAATATAATGGCCCTAGTACTGTTTGGCCCGACCCGACCCGACATGATTTTTTGCTTTGACTCGACCCGTTTGACACCTCTACCTATTCCTCAAACCTTTCTGGAAGAGGTCGCGATGTTCTACGTGAATGCCTCCGTTCATGACGATGGGATCCATTCATCTGTGAATGGAAAAGATGTCAAGTTAGCTGCCCAAGACTCGACTAAGCTGCTTTACCTTCCCAAGAACGTACTTACTAAGGTGAAAGACTATGAATTTGACTTCATGAAGATTTCGAAGGAAATTGCGAAGGACGTGGTAGCTGATAAGATAGATCCTTCAGCTACCAATACGGTGATCAATGAAGAATGCAATAAATTGATGAATGTGGTGGCAAAGTGCACCGACATCAAATTTGGTTCCTAGAATTAGCTATCACAGACTAAGCTGACTATGATGGCAACTATAATGGAAGAGCTGGACATAAACTAGTGTGAATTCATCTTCGAAAAGTTGTGTCAAAATGTTTAGAATGTAGAGCTTGTTGGTGGAAAATTCAAGAACACTCTTAGCTATGGCATAGTCATTGGGTATTTGATAGAGAAGGAGGGAGTGCCCCTGCACAAGGGAAATGAATTCCATGTCAATAAATGGTTGTTCAAGAAGAAATTGTCACCTGCCCAAAAGAAGGCCCATGCCAAGAGGAAGGGTGCTTCTGAGTGTCCCTGAGGAAGAGGCAGCTGCTCTAGTTCCCATCCTAGCTGCCCTTGTTGTGACCAGGAAGAGAAAGATAGTTGCACCTCGCAAAACAGCTGCTAAAAAGCAGAAGACTCAGCGCCAGCGTGGCTTGAGAGATGAACCAGAGGAATCAGTACCCAGCCTACAATTGAGACTTAATCTGTTGAAATTCCTTTGGAGAGGTGCTCCAAAAGGACTCGAGACTTGTAGTCTACTACAGCTGTCCCCATTGCAAAAACTCAGAAGTGATACGATTGCTCTTTGCAGAACCAAAGTGAGCAAGAAGAAGTCATGGTCGAGGACACATCTGCACTAGTACCTGAGAAAGAAGCTGTTGAGACTGTTGTTGAAGTTTGTGAGGCTGTTATGCCTCGGGTTGAAGAAGAGACTTCTGCCGGAGACCTAGTTATTTTCGATGAAGTAGGATCTCCCATATATCCTGACATCGAAGTAAGGCTACACATGTAGAGGAATTGGAAACTGAGTGAAAGACACATTCAGATTCAGAGGACTGATGAGGAAGAATGGCTTCTGAACTTCTTGAAGAATGCTTCAGTTGTCCAGGCTTTGGATGAGCTCTATGCCTCCTCCATCCTTTTCGAGAATAAGCAAGAAGAAAAAGAGAAAGAATTGCAAGGGAAATAGCACAACTAAGACCCATAGATGCTTGTTTCGTGAATCGGTTGTGCTTATCCCTGACCAAGGTAGCAACAACAATGAAGAAATAGAGGGTACTGATGTAGTTGAATATGCATAGCTGAAGTATGCCCTTCGTGCATCCTGTGAGTTTGATGAATGAGATAACATCTTTGGATCAAGGAAACAATCATCCCCCAGTCATATCATTGAAGGAGTTTTAGGAGACTTAGCAGTTTTCTTCTCACCAACTTACTCACACGAGGAAATTGCAAGAAAGAAGGATGGCGATGAAACTGGGACTGATGTTGTTGTTCTTGGAGAGGATATTCAAGAGGGTAACCCTGTGGAGCCACACCCTAAAGATGTTGTTGAGAAAACACAATACAAAATGGTTGAAGCTTCATGCGAAACAACCAAGTCACCGGTGATAATTGACCCTAATCCCATTGCAAATCAGTCAGCTGGTGAGTCAGCCGAGGGGGAATCTAATCACACTACAACAAGGCCAGAGAGGGCTATAAGTACCAAAAAACTCTGATGCTTGGTGGCAATGGTGAGACAACTAAGAATGTTGAGAAGGAAGATATTATTGCTAGTGAAGTTATAGTGGATGAGATCAAGCTATAGCCGAGGCCCAAACATAGTTGAAGGCTAAAGAAGTTTCGTAGTTTGAAAAAATCAGAATCGAGACAAAGGATGGATCACCGAGACCATGAAAATCAATCAACACAAACCAAACGTGAAGGAAAGACAACTTCAGACTGTTGAAGAGGAAACTTTTGAAAAATCAAAAGAGGTATACTTTCCAAGGAGGATTGTAGGAAGGTTCAAGGTCGAACCAGTCTCAAGTTATTGGAGAGCTTTGTGATCAATTCCAAGAAGCATGAGAAAGTGAGCCGAAGTAGCAAGGAACCTGCCCTGTGAAGAAGTTGTGTCAGAAGAGAAGCCAGCTGTGTGACCAAGCCATCTCTAGACTGAGTCCAAGGAGCAAGTCAGTTGTGTGATCAAGACTTGTCTCTAGACTGATAACCATTTTGTGAACTGATCATTACTTAGTGGATTCCTCCAGGAGTTGGAGAAGAGAGGATTAGAAGAATTATCCCATCTTCGAACCTCTATAAAAATCATTTATGTCCTTTACATTTCAGCACTTTTATTTCCGAATACTTACTTATATCTGTTGATAATTTGCTATCCAACTAATTAATAACTAATTTCTAAACTCAAGTGTTAAAACAAGTTTAAATCAAATTCAAGGGTGTTAAGTCTTCCGCTGAAAAGCTCAACACAGCCAAGTTAAGGTTTAGGCTAAACGGTTGAGTTATTCTATCAACACTCTATCGAGTCATTGAGTGGCTAACTCGTTGATTAACTAACTTAGTCAGTCCCTCAAGGACTTAGTGTGTGTTAACTCTGTAATATTTTAAGAGGACTATAATCAAAAAGTTGGTAAGGTTTATTCAACCCCCCCTTCTAAACCTTACTCACACCACTTGGGACCTACAAGTGGTATCAGAGCGGTTGGTTCATTGGGCCTTCCGCACTGGTTACTGAACTAGATCTCTATCTTCTCTAAAAAGATTTTCAACACTTGTATTTCAAAAATCTTTCATTCTTAGCAAAAGTTATTATCATGGAAGCAAATCTGACATGCATTCCTATGTTCACTGTTGAGGAATTTGATGACTGGAAAATTCGTATGCAGGCTCATCTATCTGCTTTACATGATGAAGGAGAGCAGTTGCAACTGAAGGAGAAGAAGTTGTTGCTGAGGCAAGACCAGCCATGGTTGAGAAACCAAGGACTGAGTGGACAAACGAGGACATAAACAGATACAACTTGGACAATGTAGCCAAGGACATACTTTACAAAACCCTGGACAAAGCAATGTTCAACAAAGTCAAATTTTGCCAATCTGCAAAAGAAATCTGGGATAAATTGACCTTAATTTGTGAAGGATCAGAGCAAATTAAAGAAAATAAATTGTCTGATGCTGTACAGAAATTTGAAAATTTTAAAATGCTTGCAGGTGAAACCTTGGATCAGTTGGGAAAGAATATACACAAAAGGAAATGTGTATGAAGATTCTGAGAAGCCTCCCAGCTGAATGGGAAATGAAGGTCATGGCCCTGAGACATTCAATGAACCTCACAACAACATCCAATCATGAGCTATTCTCAGATCTCAAAGCTTATGAGTTTGAGCTGAGAAGAAAAGATGAAGAGGAGACAGCTGTACCCAAAACAGCTGCACTTGTAGTCAAGAATGGAAAAAGAGTTGAAGTCAAGAAGCCATAGACCAGGTGGAGATTGCCTTGATGGTTAAAAGATTCAACAAGTTCTTCAATAAGAACTATAAAAGAAACAAGGGTGAATCCTCTAGGAGACATTCAGCTCCCTCCAAGTCAAGGGAAGACAGGCCTCCCAAGAGAGCTGAGCATCAAAAGGTTGAGTATCAGAGAGCTGATAACCCAAGGATAGAGAGAGCTGATCAAAGAGCTGAGAACCTGTGTTGGAATTGCCGACAACCAGGACATTTTGCAATTGACTGTTCCTATCCACCAGTCAATAAATACAGGAATGAAAAAGAAAGAAAAGTCTTAAGAGAAAGAAGACAGGAAAAGAAGAAAGCCATGTTGGCTGCTGAGACTGCTGAGACAGCTAAGTCTAAAAGAAGCAAGCAGACGGGAGTAGTGAAGTGACTCACTTTGGGTTATTCTCAAGAAGAAGCAATGATCTGTCTAATGGCTAAAGAACAAGATCAACCAGACCAAGAAGATGAGGTACACTCTAACTCATCTCATTCAAATTCTAGTGATAGTGATAGTGATACACACACTTCTTCACCCACTGATCTTTATGATTCATTAGGCAAAATGATGAAAGACTTTGAGCACATTATTCAATGACGAAAACAGCCAGCTCAAAAGCCAAAACTCACAGCTGACTAAGGAGCTAAGTAGTCTAAGTCAGATAGCTGGTGAGAACAAGGAGTTGAAGGCTGAGAATGCTAAACTAATAGCAGAGATTGCTGCTATAGAAAAAAGGGAAAATGTGATTGCCTCATTTACAAAGGCATCTAAATCATTGGATGACCTTATTATGCGCCAAAAAGAGTGTGGAGACAAGACATGCATAGGATTCAGTTCCTTTGTGCACAGTCAAACTCCTAGAGTGACTTTGGAAAAGGGATCTTCAAGCAATGAAGCATCTCAGAAATCCAAGACACCAAATGTTGCACCCACATTCATTGCAAAGCACAATCACAAACAAACTGGCCTTGGATATAAAGGAAAAGCAAAACAACCAGTTGAGTATGCTGAGAGGACAACTGAGAAGAAATCTAGCAGAGTTCATCAGCAAACTCCAAATAGGAAGTACTCTATGAAGAATAAACAGAGCTACAAAAAGCCCAGAAGTTTTATCAAAGAAAAACATATGATGGGAATGGTAGAAATTACCCGAGCCAAGCTGATTGGAATAATGTGAAATATCAACAAAGTCCAATGGAATACAAGCCTAGATGGCAAAGACCTAGACCTCAGCAAAGGTCATTCCAAAGGCAAAAGAGCTATTATCGGCACACATATGCACCTAGGCACTACACTCAGAAATATCACAACTACACAAAGAAGGCAATTGCTAAAACACACACACACAAGCATACAGACAAAAGAGACTGATGTATGAACCTAAAGCCCCCAAGCAATTTGCCAAAGTGAATTATGATTATGGCATAGATAGATGGCAACCTCTTAGAGTCAAATCATATGGCTATAGGTTGGTTGGATCATCTTACAACACTAACCCCTCAGGACCCAGGCAAGTATGGGTACCTAAAAACTAATTTCCTTGATTTCATGTTCAAGGAACAGCTGAGTGCCAAGGAACCTGGTACATGGATAGTGGTTGTTCCATACATATGACAGGAAACAAGAAAAATCTGTCAAGATTCAAGGAGATTGAAGGTGCAAAAGTAATATTTGGAGGAAATGAAGCTCCAGGGGAAATCAAAGGCACATGATCCATCAAGGAAAATGGATTAGAGATCACAGATGTTGCTTATGTTGAAGGCCTCAACTTCAATCTGTTAAGCATCATAGATGAGTAGATTTCCAATAAGCTCGTCAAACTTGAGTGTCTCAAGATTTTGTGTCTCCGTGATTGCCGTTACCTTTTCGGACCATGAGCCGGGAAGAGCATTTAATACTTTGGTCACCTTGTCTTCTTCGGAAATGTCTTTGCCGAGGGCCACAAGAAGATTGACGATATTGTCAAGCCTTTCCACCATTTTGGAGATGCTTTCGCCATCATACATGTTAAAGTTTTCAAGTCTTTAACAAGCATGGTTTTTATAGATTGTCTCCATTTTGGAGATGCTTGCTTGACTTTCTTAGTCCCTTCATAGATTGTCTCCAATTTTTCCCAAACCTCATGTGCCGACCTTATGCCTCTTATAAGATTGTACTCGGTGGTGGTAAGAGAACAATGCAAAATATTTAAGGCCTTACCGTTTAGAGAGAAAGCCTTTTTGTCGTTTTCATCAAACTCCTTGAAAGGTTTAGGAGCCAAGGTGCCATCCTCCAATTTCTTTGTTGGTTGATCAACTCCTTCAATGACCACATTCCAAATGTCAAACCCGCACCCTTGTAGGAAGCACTCCATACAGTCTTTCCAAAATGCGTAGTTGTTGGCGTCGAATAGCGGTGGCTTATTGGTGGAGGCGCCGGTGGTGAGATGAGCATCATTTGTAGCCATGGATCTTTCCTCTTTACTCGGAACGAGCTAGCCAAAGAGTTTGGCTCTGATACCACTTGTTAGTCCAAGTGGCTAATATAATCTAGAGGGGGGTGAATAGATTATCCCGGTTTTTCAGATTTTGCCCTCTTTTTTGAAAAACTCAAGCAAAGATAAAATGCTAAATGTGGAAATTAAATAGCACACGTCGATTTATAGTAGTTCAACCCACCTAGGGCCTAATCTACTACCACCCCAGTATATCCGGGATGGATTTCAAAAAGAAAAAAAGATTTTATTAATTTAACAAAAATTAATACAACACCTTGAGGATTGACACAACCCTCTTTCACCACCTTGAGGATTACCACAACCCTCTTACAACACCTTGAGGATTACCACAACCCTCTTACAACACCTTTGAAGATTACCACAACCTTCAAACACCTATCACCTAGATCACCCAAGTGTATTCTTACCACAAGAATACTCACAAGGATGTCTTGTGTTGAATGATGACCAAAAACAAGATTACAACTCAATAATGATTGATACAATATGAGTA
The DNA here is from genome assembly GCA_016081115.2 of Rehmannia glutinosa. Taxonomy (NCBI): domain Eukaryota; kingdom Viridiplantae; phylum Streptophyta; class Magnoliopsida; order Lamiales; family Orobanchaceae; genus Rehmannia; species Rehmannia glutinosa. The sequence continues at coordinate 442,793 of JABTTQ020002169.1, read as the reverse complement.
CAAGTGTAATCAAGAATTGAAAGCCTAGACCTCAAATTTGTGCAAGTGAAAGTGCTTAGGCTAATACAACAAGATATATGAAAGTGTTTGCTCAATTGCTCTTTGCTTGTATAGGAGAGGACTTGGCTTTCATTTCTAGACATTGGCTCCTCCTTGGGGAGTGATTTGCTGCAAAAGAAACCATTTAAAATGATCAATATAGCTGTTAGAAATCAATCCCACAAAATAGGGAAAAGTCATGCAAAACGCAATCGCGGATAGTTTGCGATAAACAAGGGGTTCGACCAGTTGCGCAGAGATAAGATTGAAATTGAATTCTGCGAATTTTTACACAGGGGACCGGTTGGAGGGGTGTGCGACCGGTCGCCTTAGTCAGACCTGTTGGACTTGAAGAATTTACAAAACAGAGAAGTCTGGAACAAAAATCCAACCTCCAGGTACAGGTCGCCCACCGGTCGACCACCTGGTCGACCGGTCGCCCTGCACTATTTTTCTTACGCTCCATTTTCTGTTTCTCAGCTCAACTCAGGTACGGGTTGCCCTATAGGGCGACCGGTCGAGCCTGAAACAAATGTGTTGTCCAATTTTTTATCGAAAATAAACTCCAACAAATACTCCGAAAAATAGTAAAAACATTTTAAGTTGATCGGAAGTATTTAGACAACATTTAGGGAGATTGTTTTGGTTTAAAAACTCATTTGAAAAAGATCGAACATAATCATCAAAATCATGATAAAAACATTTATCTAACAGCTGAGTCATCTGAACTTCAAGATAATCAACAAGCTTGCAAGGAGTCATCTTGTGGAAGGATTGCCAGACTCAGTATACACGAAGGAAAGTGTATGTGATGCATGCCAGATGGGAAAGCAGATCAAATATTCATTCAAGGAGAAGCCTAGTTCTTCTTCAACAAGGATATTGCATCTGTTGCATATGTATTTATTTGGTCCAGTTGAACCAGCCAGCATAAGTGGAAAGAAGTACACCTTAGTGGTGGTGGATGATTATTCAAGATATACATGGACAATCTTCATGTGCAAAAAGAAGGAAACTTTGCAGAAGTTACCTCAGCTGATGAAAAGAGTTCAAAATGAAAAGAGCCAAACCATTATAAAGATAAGGTCTGATAGAGGAACTGAGTTTGTCAATGGGATAATAACTCACTATTGTACTGAAAATGGTATTGCTCATGAGTTATCTGCAGCAAGAACTCCACAGCAGAATGGAGTAGCTGAAAGAAGGAACAGAACTCTCAAGGAAGCTGCAAGGACCATGTTAGATGAAGCTGGACTGCCTAAGAGATTTTGGGCTGAAGCCATCAACACTGCATGCTATACTCAAAATAGATGCATGATAAATAGACAACTGACAAAGACTCCCTATGAAATCTGGACAGGGAGAAAGCCAAATGTTGGGTACTTCAGAATATTTGGATGTAAATGCTTCATCCACAACAATGGCAAGGATAATTTAAAGGCTTTTGATGCTAAAGCTGATGAAGGTGTCTTCTTAGGATACTCAGCTGAGAGCAAAGCCTACAGAGTGTTAAATAAGAGGACTATGGTCACAGAAGAGTCTATTCATGTGGTTTTTGATGAACCTAATGTGAATGGAGAAGACATCGAAGAGTTAGCTGATAAGCTGAATCAGCCAACTATGCAGAAGAGTCCTTATGTTGAAGTTGAAGCAAGAGAAATCAATCCAGATAAAGATGAGATAGCGGAATCTAATCTGCAGCTGAATGATGATGAAAGAGCTGCTCAAGACAACACAATTGCGAGACAACAACCCAACCCGATGATTTGCTTCAACCCGTGAGATGGGTGAGAGACCATCCACCGAGTTAGTCATTGGAGATGTGAGAGATGGTGTAAGAACCAGATCCAGAGCTCAGCAAGAAGCAATGTTCACTTGGTTTATTTCCCAAATAGAACCAAAATATGTGTCTCAAGCATTGGATGACACACATTGGATTCAAGCCATGCAAGAAGAGTTGAATCAGTTTGAAAGAAACAAAGTATGGGAATTGGTGCAGAGGCCAACCCATCAGAATGTTATTGGCACAAAATGGGTTTTCAGAAACAAGATGAATGAGGAATGATCTGTGGTAAGAAACAAAACAAGGTTGGTAGCCAAAGGGTATTGCCAAGAAGAGGGGATAGATTTTGATGAAACCTTTGCTCCTGTTGCTAGATTAGAAGCAATAAGGATGTTTCTTGCCTATGCTGCTCACAAGAACTTCATTGTATATCAAATGGATGTGAAAAGTGCATTCTTAAATGGACTGTTAGAGGAAGAAGTCTATGTTGAACAACCTCCAGACTTTGAGCAGAAGACCATTGGAGATAAGGTGTACAAGCTCAAGAAAGCATTATATGGATTGAAACAGGCACCAAGAGAATGGTATGATACATTATCTCAATTTTTAACTGATAATGGATTTACCAAAGGCAAAATGGATAGAACACTCTTCAGAATTCAAGATGGAGATAATATACTGCTTGTTCAAACACATGTGGATGATATCATTTTTTGATCTACAAATAAAGAGCTGTGTGATAAGTTCTCAAACCTCATGCAAGGCAAATTTGAAATGAGCATGATGGGAGAGCTGACTTTCTTCCTAGGGCTTCAAGTTAAGCAATTGAAGGATGGAACTTTCATAAGTCAAACAAAGTACACCAGAGATTTAATGAAGAAATTTGGTATGGAAGAGAAGTCTTTTGTGAAAATACCAATGAACACATCAGTCAAGATGGACATGGATGTAGATGGTAAGGCTGTATATCAAACAAGATATAGAGCACTTATTGGATCACTGCTCTATTTAATAGCCAGCAGGCCAGACATCACCTTTGCTTAGGTGTATGTGCAAGATTTTAATCTGCATCAATGGAGAGCCACATGACTGCAACTAAGAGAATCCTAAAATATTTGAAGGGATGCCAGGAAGTCGGCTTATGGTATCCAAAGGAAGGTGGATTCAAGCTTATTCGTTACTCAGACTCTGACTATGTTGGATGTAGAGTTAACAGGATGAGTACTTCAGGTACATGTCAAATGCTTGGAAACAGATTGGTTTCCTGGTTTAGTAAGAAGCAAAACTCAATAGTCACATCCACAAAATGAAGAGAGTACATAGGCTGGGCGGGCAATTTGTTGTGCCCAAGTCTTATGGATGAGACAAAGATGAGAGATTATGAAATTGAAGAAAAATAAATTCCAATTATGTGTGATAACACAAGTGCTATTGCAATCACTCAGAATCATGTGTTGCATTCAAGAACAAAGCACATTGATGTGAGATATCATTTTATAAGAGATCATGCTTTGAAAAGAAAGACATCACTTTGGAATATATCTCAATTGTTAAGCGATTAGCTGACATATTCACCAAACCCTTATGTAAATCATTTTAAGTCATTTGTGAAATAAGCTTTGAGTCATTTATGAGCTAAGTGACAAAAACGCAGTCGTTTTAAATGAGCCGGAATGTTTTTAAGGATGACGTCAGCGTAATAATGACGGGTACAATCAAAAGCTGCACAGTAAGCATATGATTGGATATAAATGCTGTCGCATTAAATGCGAGGAATTAAATGCAGTTTGATGTGCTAAATCTGAGCCGTTGATCTTGATCAAATTTCAATAATCAAAACCCCATCCTTTCATAACCCTTATATACAGTTTTCAGTCTTCTCTCTCACACTTTACTGAAACTGTTCATCTTTCAAAGCAAAAGAAAGCAACTTCTTTTCTCTCTTGAAAACCCTACGTGTTCTGAAACTAGTCCAGCATGTTTTAATCGGCAAAAACTTCTGAAAATAGCACCGAAGTTTAATTTCATCAAGTTATCGAAGGAAATCCACTCAGAATCGTCCGTGGATTTTGAAGGCATGGTAAAGCAGGGTTCGGATGAAACCCTTGTGAAGAAAATTGGTGATATGTTGGAAAAGTCCAGTCTTAAGGCTTTTCTCACTTTGGAGTACTCGTACACCTATCTTGAAGAGGTGGCACAGTTCTACGTAAATGCGGAGGTGCAGGACGAAGGCATCAAGTCTTCTATCCACCACAAGGACATTATGATAACTGCTAAAGACCTTGTGGAGCACTGTTTGTTGCCGTCTGAGGGCATGACTGAGATAAATGAAGCTGATGTCGATTTGGCTGCTGCATGGAAAGAAGTAGCCAAACCGGAGTGTGCTGCGAAGGTAGTCTACACAGCTGAGTAGTGTGTAGACATGAAATTTGGTAGTTTCAACCAGCTGTCAAAGACTAAGCTGATCGTCATGGCTGCGATCATGCAAGGCAAGAAAGTCAACTGGGCTGAGTTCGTGTACAGCAGACTCTGCCAGAACGTTGGGACAAATCATACAATGAGGACGGATCCTTCGGAGGATCACTGGGATATGGCCTAGTAATTGGCCATATGATGGAAGTGAAGGGTATTCCCCTTCAATATGGAAAGCCTTTCCATGTAAATAAGAAGATGTTCAGGGCTAATATTTCTGGAGACCAGAAGAGAGCCCATGTGAAGAGGGCGGATATAAGTAAGGGAGAATCAGTTGACCCCGAGGATACAATTGTTACCTCCACTCCGAAGAAGAAAGTTGCAAAGAAGAAGGTTGCCCCTGCAGCAAAGAAACAGGATGCACCTGCCCCTATAGTCGAGTCACCTGCCCGAGCAGCCATGTCTCCTGCCTCTACAGCCGAGGCTGAGAAGGAAGCACAAATACCTTCTCCAGCTATAAGAAAGAAGAGGACTGCCAAGACGAGAAGGGCAGTTGCCTCTAAGGAAACTCCGAAGGCCTTTACTTTCGAAGAATCGGAGGAAATAGAACCAGACATTCATATGGTTAAAACCAAAAGCAGAAGGATAGTTAAGCTTTTAGAGCGTGAAAGAACAGTTGAGTCCACTACTCAGCTGGATAAAACATCTGAGACTGCTGGCACTCAGGAAGTGCAGTCTCCTGAAGTAGTTGATGAAACTGCCAACACTGCTGAGGGTGATCAACAGAGGCCCCCAGAAGAAATAGTTGTGGAGAGGACAACTGAGGACAAAGAAGCAGATGAGACAACTGAATCTCAAGGTGAAAAAGTTGTCTCTCCACCTGCAACTGACGCTGTTGAAGGTGAAAAGTAGCAGAGCATGCTACCTTCCATTCCAGAAAAGGAAGGACAAGAAGAAGAGGATGAGGATTTTGATGTTATCGTACTTTCTCATGTATATCCAGACCTACGTGAATGAAGGGCATGGAAGCTAAGCCACTCAAGGGTGCAATTTGAACGCCTGAGTTTATCGAGGAAGAAGAGGAGTTGTTGTAATTTCTCGAAGTTGACACAGTGCTTTAAGCTCTGGATGAGGATAATTGCCTGAATATTCTACACATCAAGAAAGAGAAAGAAAAAGCCGAGCAAATGGTGAGGAAGCGAAGCACTCGAGAAATCCAAAGATTCTGTCCCTTCTTCGAACTGGAACACACTCACCCTCATATAGATGTGTTCTCGGAGAGTGATGAAGACATGGATCCCGTTCTGTTTTATAGCAAATGAAAAGCCGACATGCAGCAAGCTCGAGGGAATCAATGATGATGCATGAGCAACAAATGTTTGAAGGACCAGGAGAGTCCTCACAATCTCTCCTGCAGATAGACCCATTGGGAGTAGTGCAACAGATTGCAACAGTTATTGCTGCAACTACATCCCCTGTGCACTCGGAAGAAGGGTCCAAGGGACTTGGCAATGAAACTGAGAATTTGGGCACCCAACTTGAGCCAACCCCTACTGGAAGTGTTTTACCACCTGCCCCCATGGCTGAGCACTCAATGGAAGCAGCCGCGAGTCTGGAGAAGAGTGACCCCAACATCACTACTCTCGGTGGTGTGTGCCACCGAGGGGGAAACTCACTCCACTGCAGCAGGGTCGGAGGATGCTGCAGATGACTCTTTATTGAAGAAAGGAGGTGAAGTGGAAACCGAGAAAGAACCACAGCAGGTTGACATTGACGAAGTTCGGACATTTGAGTATGTCCCAGCTGAAGTGTCAGCTGCTTTGAAGGCAAAGGACACTACTGTTATAGTTGAGGCACAAGTTGGAAACGCCCCAGGAGTTAACACTCTGGAAACTGAAAGCACAATCCAAGGGGTTGAGACTCTTATGGATGCCACTGCTGAAGACCCTAAGACAGCTGCGACTGTCGAAGAGAATGTAGAAGGCCTCGCTGCAGTTGAGACTGCTGGAGGTGTTGAAGGCCCAAAGGAAGTTGAGACCTCTCTAGGTAAAGCTCAAGAAGTTCAAAACATCCCTCCTGTCAACATTGTTGAATCTGAGAAGGAGATTAGTGCTCTTCATGACTCCCAGGACAATCCAGACATATCATTTTTGGGATCTGAAGATGAAGCTGAGTCCACACCTGTTTCACATCAAAAGGACCCAACTGAGGATGTTCTCCCGTAGACGAGTCAGTAGAGTTTCAAAGCTACTCGTCAAACATTTAACTTTGATGATGAACCAAGCCCCCAGGTTTCTTCATCATCTGATGACATTGATGATGCAGCCGAGGACCAGGTACTTCACTTAGCAAAATCCACTGAGGCCGAAGAAGATATTAAGACAGCTGAGGCTCAGTCAGCTGGCCAACCCATTTCAAAAGGCCTAGCTGAAACCAAGTCATCTACGCAGGCTCCTACAGCTTCAACAGTACCGACTCCACGAGGATCATCACAGGCACAGACTGAAATTTCAATCCCGTATGTGCGAGATGATACTTTTGAGCAATTATTTCCATTTTTGATCGAGCTGCCAGAGCTAGAGGAAGAGACAGCTAAAGAGCAGCGACGATACACCGTTCGAGAAGATCCAGTCATCCCTACCGACTCCATTATACCAGCAGACTTTGATTTCGATGCTGAATGGCCGCCAGCTGAATCAAGTGCGACAGCTAAGATCCATGAAGTCTTCAAGAAAATCTGTGGAGAGATTAAGAAGATAGAATGGCATCAGGCCTCAATAGCTCTACGTCTGGACAATAGAGATGCCACCCTCACATCAGATTTGAGAGGGATAGTGGTAAGGATCAGGGAGTGGTGTCAGCAGCAGAGTGCAATGCGATACGAACAAGTTTGATATTTCAAGGCATTGTACAATAAGATGCTTGTTTGGAGTGCTGACAATGCTGATATGAAGCAGAGGATGCAGGCGTATATGGAAAGATTGCATGCCTCCCACACAACTGAAATGGAGTTACTCCGTGCATTTCACCCAAAAGAAATTATGTGTGTTGAGGAGAATATGAATACGAAGTTCAGCCTTCTCATGGCTGAAATGAAACTGGTGGCAGCTGAATCAAAAGCCACTCGCTCAGAATTTCGAACATCACATTCCGTAGCAGACTCCAAGCAGAACTCAGCTCTCAGTAGACTAGACTTCATGCTCGCAGGAATGTTCCCTGGGGTCCCTCTCTCCTTTGATGATGCCAAAAAGGGGGAAGAGGAGTACCTAAGGAAGTTGAAAGAAGAAGCAGCTGGTGAGAAAGTAGCTGATGAGAAGAAAAAGGGAAAAGCAGTTGAGGGGGAAAGGTCAAAAGATTTGACCTTAATGATTGCTGAAACCCCTCAGCAAGGTCATGTAACAACCTCAATAATCAGGAAACTTCCCATGACTCTGCCGATCGAACACTCTGTTGTGCCCATGCCAGAGAAAATAAAGATTATAGAAGCAGATCAGTCAGAGTTCGATAAAAAGAGGGATGTCCGCATTGAAGCAGTGATTAAACAATTCGGTGGCATTCCGACAGGGAAGGATTAAGATGCTATTCCAGATGATGGATCCGAACCAAGATCAGTTGAAGAATTTAAAACACTCGAATCCGAAGGCTATTTCCAGAAGATGTCTGTAGCCCAAGCCTGGGATCTGTACTGGGAGAAGGGTCTGAAGTTATGCGAAGAAGCTGATAGGCAGCAGACTACCAGCAACCATTCAGCTGGTAAGCAGAAGACTCATGTACAGTATATACCCAGAGGTGGAGGAAGAAGTGGTGGAGGAAGAGGTTTTCGACCTGGACCTCTACCGAAAAATATCGAATATGTAGATCCAGGAAAGAAGGGAAGGATCTAATGGGCTGGCTACGATGAAGTAGCTAATCTGGAAGTGGCTATGAAGAATGTTGGTTATGTGAGAAGAATAGAAGAGGAAAACAGAAGACAAGACCAGCTATGGGAAGAAAGGAAGAGAAAAGATGTTGCTGCGAAGAGAGCTTATGAAAATAAGAAAGCAACTGAAGATGATAGAAAAAGAAAGGAACCTGATGACTCAGAAAGAGCTGAAAAGGATAGAAGGAGACAGCGAAGGCGATGAAGTGTTGATGTGAACCCTTCATGTATTTTACTCTTATAAATACATTATGTGTAAGTCATCTGTATATTCAATAAAGTGTTTTGTAATTTCTCACTTTTAATTTGTATCTTAGCATAGATGCTTGTATTTTGCTTAGATTTAAATATGCTCTGATATACCTTGTAAGCAGTTGTGTAAAGGACAAGAATGCTATGATCAATAAAATGATTGATTCTACGCATACATTCTTTGTTACTGCATTGTTTGTATGTATCTTTGTTGTTTAATATTTTTATGTTTTGGCATCATCAAAAAGTGGGAAATTGTTGGGAAATTTATTTTGTAGATTTTTATGAATGCCATGTAAAACTTAAACTAGAAAGTTGGCACTCCATTTTCCTTGTAATTTATTTTGTAATAGATAGGACTGGAGAAGCCGAGTCAAGTCAGCTATGCCTAGAAATACAAGAAGTCAACTGAAGACTGAAGTGAAGACTCCGCTGCAAGACAACTGAATATGGCAAAGAATAAAAGTCAAGAACTCGACTGAAGGTGTATCAGCTGTGAAACAGCTGTATGAAGAGTCAGTCAAGTCAACTCAAGAAGCCAAGTCTCAAGTTGAAGTGACATATGAGTCATCCAAATATTGGAAGCTAACTCAAGTCACATGGGGAATAAAAGACTGCAATCAAGTCAAGACAACTGAACGAGATCCGTTGATGAAAGTCAAGAATGTTACTCAGAATGGTAAAATGTTAAAGTTGTCAGAGATAAAGTGTTAGTTCAGTTGTGTGCAAAAGGAACAAACCAATGGGAAGCACTGCACCTAGTGTCAGATACACTGCAATGCTGCAAGACATTAAATACGAGGAAATGTCAACATCAAGGACTGCAACAAGACAAGCCAACAAACACAAGTGACTTTTGAAATCAACTTATCTCTTCAACGTGCAGATTTTTGAAAGTTCACTATAAAAGGCTGATGAAACTTATTGAGAAAAGGTTACCTGAACCACGAACGAGCAAGCATTATTCAAATTGTAACCTGCAAAATATTCTCAAGATATTCAAGCAAAATCCTCAAGCCTAAATCTCGAAGGAAATCAATCCATCACAAACCTGTGAAGGAAAGACAACTTCAAACTGTTGAAGAGGAAACTTTTGAAGAATCAAAAGGGGTCTACTTTCCAAGGAGGAGTAGGAAGGTTCAAGGTCGAACCAGTCTCAAGTTATTGGAGGGCTTCGTGATCAAATCCAAGAAGCTTGAGAAAGTGAGCTGAAGTAGCAAGGCAACTGCCCTATGAAGAAGCTGAGTCGGAAGAGAAGCCAGATGTGTGACCAAGGCATCTCTAGATCGAGTCCAATGAGCAAGTCGGATGTGTGATCAAGACTTGTCTCTGGGGATCGATAACCACTTCGTGAACTCGATCATTACTTAGTAGATTCCTCCGGGGAGTTGGAGAAGAGAGGATTAGAAGAATTACCCCATCTTCGAACCTCTATAAAAATCATTTGTGTCATTTACATTTCAGCACTTTTATTTCTGCATACTTACTTATATCCGCTGATAATTTGCTATCCAACTGATTAATAACTAAGTTCTAAACTCAAGTGTTAAAACAAGTTTAAATCAAATTCAAGGGTGTTAAGTCTTGCGCTGAAAAACTCAACACAACCAAGTTAAGGTTTAGGCTAAACAACAGAGTTATTCTATCAACAGCTCTATCGAGTTTGTTGAGTGGCTAACTTTGCTGATTAACAAACTTAGTTGTCCCTCAAGGACTTAGCTGTGTGTTAACTCTGTAATATTTTAAAAGGACTAAAATCGAAAAGTTGGTAAGGTTTATTCAACCCCCACCCTTCTAAACCTTACTCACACCCCTTGGGACCTACAGTCGAAGACCCAATAGTAGTTTAGACTACTACAGGGAATGTAGAATACCCTTCAGTGGTTGAGACCGTTGAAGGGTAGCTGAAGACCCACTGGCAGTTGAGATTGCCAGGGGAAATGTTGACATTTCTTGTGATGACCCAATAATTCCTGAATCTTAATCAACTAAGCCAATGGTCACAATGCTCTTGCGGAAATCGACTAAGAAGCTAAATACTCTAACATTGCTGAAGATCTTGATGAATTAGCTAAATCTGAGAAGGAGTCCAGTGATTTAGATTCCAGCCTTATGTAAACCAGAATGAGATTTGTGCTAGTAAATTCCCCTCCTCCACTAGTCCAATCTACTGCACATGGCGTTGTTAACACAGTTGATGCTCAGGTAACTCAAAAATAAGTTCCAATTGTTTCAAATGAAGCTATTCAGACAGCTGAAGCACATTTAGCTCAGCAGGCTAACACAGTTGCTTCTACCAATTAAGCTTCCACAGCCAAGGCAAACAGAGGTGTTGGTCAGGCAAAAGAGAGAAGTGTTCCCAAAGGAGTAGTGGGACCTTCCTCTTATCCTAGTGACATGTTGGGAATGTTGCCTTTTTCCATTCATTGAAGAAATCTCATTTGAAGCTGAGTCGGCGGAGAAAGCTACCTAATTTAATGTTCAAGTCAACCTAGATGATATGCACGTCCCTTCGGATACATATATTGTTTCTTATGGCCATGATTTTGACTCCGAGTTTGCACCTAAAGATTCAAGTGATCAAGCAGCTGACTTTTGACTTAGATCGTGAAGTTGCTTCACACCTGGCCGGGCCACTCCGACCGATAACTAGTATCGCTTCTCCCGCCTTGACTCTATTAGGGTGAAGGAAGTAGCATCTTTGGCTATCCCCCACTACTATGGGGGGGAGGTCTTGGATTCAGCATTAGCGGTCAAAGCATTGATTCTACTCGATGACCGGGGAGACTAGAAGAGTCCTTCGACTCTTTCTAGAAGATTTAAATAAGCAACCTCAAAGAGTCCAATCTATTCAGAATGTCTCCACAGCTATCCAGGAACGAACCTTCATCGATATCTTCTTGTCTCAAGGGGACTTTGTTCTTCAAAGTGCGAAAGGTTGAAGAATTCACACTGTTGCCCCTCAGGTAAATTGAAGAGCGTAAAGCAACTTGGCCGAGCTTTCTATTTTCTTTTATCCTTCGGTCAGCTCTTCGGTTGGGGAACGAGCACTCTTCATACTTCTCTCTTTTAGACCAACCCCGGAATAGCCCTAGCTGCCTCTTCCGGGGCTGAGGTGCTATCCACATTAGCATGAAGTGCTTGCCCAAGAGTGACTTCGAAGAGCCAACAGAGCCATGTGTGTTGAGATGGAGGCTATAGAAAAGGCTTTGGTTGATTTAAGCACACAGATCGATAATCATGATGCCACTATTTCATGGGATATCCCAGGAGTTGTGCTAAGGATTAAGGAATCGGCGCATCAGACTAAAGCTTACGCAGGGAGTAAGTTGGCTACTTCAAACAGTTGTATTCCAAATTCTTGGTCTAGGGAGCTGACAAACTTGCCTTCCAGCAGCGACAAAGGGATAACATAGAAAGAATGGAAAGAAATCAACTATCCGACATGGAGCTGCTACAAATGAAGATGGAAAAAAGAATGGAGCATATGGAAGCATTGCTGAAAGCAAAAACTCTATCTACGCAGAATCAACTACATGTTCTGAGCTCCAATCAAGAAGCAGTATACTCTATGACTCATAAGAAATTGGACTCCACTATTCGCTCAGTCGAACCTTCTTCTCGTGGTGATGATGCCAAAAAGGGAAAAGATAAACTTGAGAAAGCACCCCCTACAAAATTGATCATTAATGTAAAGTTGGGCAATAGTCAAGAGAGAATTCAAAAATTAAACATCCAATATGGCGGACCACCAGTAGGGATGCTCCTAAATGAAGAAGCTACTCCACTTCCTGGTCCCTTAGAAGAAAAGTCCAATGAAGAGTTTGATACTCTTTTATCAGAAGGGTACTATGAAGGAATGGAATTACCCGATGCATGCGATTTGTATTGGGCTGAGGGTTTAAGAATATCGAACAGAATAGGAAGTAGCCGATGCAAGGAAAGCATTCCAAGAGTCAGCAGACTTCTAAAAGTCAGCCCAGCAGCCATGTATCCAGGGGAGGCAGCCATGCTGGAGGAAGAGTGCTGAAAGAGGAAGAGTTCGAGTTTCTCACTCTGGTGGGAGAGGTAGAAGCTCTCCACCTAAAAGATAAGTTGAGTGATGGCCATAAATCCCCTCAAAAAGGATGTTGTATATTAGATGGGTCTCAATGAATAGAGAAACTGCTCGTGAGCCACTGAGCTAGCTCGCAGGTATGAGCAAAATGAGATGAGACTGAGAAAGATTGAAGAAGAAGAGAGGAGGAGGAAAGAAGAAGACAGCCAAGGAGATAGAAGTTAGTTGTCTGGGAAATTTTGTCTTTTATTTTTACAATTCATTGTAAATACATACAAATAATGTATATGCTAAATGTTCATTAATAAAATTGATTATTCTTTAAATTATTTTAAATTCAACACATATTGATGTAAATACGTTTTGGCATCTTAGGAAATTTACTACATAGATTTTGATGATGCTTAGAAAACTTAGTATTAGAAAGTTGGCACCCAAATTACTGTATGTAATTTCAACTTTGTAATAGTTAGAAAATTAGTGGAGTCGTCAAACGTTAAGTTGAAGATACATAAGACTTGCTGAAGAATGCAGAGAAGAATCAAATGTGTTACAGCTGAGTGGTCAAGAAGAGCTTCAGTCAAGTACATCAGTTGTGTCTTTCAGAAGACTCGTAGCAGAGTCATCCAAGAAATGAAAGAGAAGACTCAACTTTTGTGCTAAAGCAGCTGAAGGACTTAGACAAAGCTGAAGAAGTCCATTGTGAAGAAAGTCAAAGACTTACCCTTTTAGTAAGGAGATAGACCTACAACATTAAATTGTCTTGCTGAATGAGTACAAATAGCAGTAACCAATGGAATGTTTGCAGAACTCTGATTTGTTTCAGGCACCTGCAAGTACTAAATTCGAAGGTTCGGTCAACATAAAATGATGCAAGAAGAAGACAAGCCAACGAACAAGAAGTGTAAATTTGAATTTGTCTATTTCTTCAATGGACAAAGTTCAAACTCTCACTATAAAAGGCTGACGAATTTTCAAAGAGAAGTAAGAGAGCAAAAATCCAAACATGACACAAGTGCATACAAGAAACCAAGCAATCTGCAATACTCTCTAAAGCAAGAAATTATTACAATCCTCAAGCCTAACTCGAAGACACTTCATCTAACACTCTCACGTGGAAAGATTGAAGTTGCACATTAAGTTGAAGAGGAAATCACTTGTGAAAACAAAGGGGTTTTTTCTTCCAACAAGTGAAGGAAGTTCAGTTAAGTTCTAATTTGAACCTATTTCAAGAAGGAGGGCTAAGTGATCAAGTCCGGAAGATTTGAAGAACTGGAGTAGTGAGGCACCTATCTTACGAAGAGTTGAGTCCCATGAATGAAGCCAGTTGTGTGATTAAGGCTTGCTCGGACTATTGTACTATTGTAACTATAGGTCCCAAGGGGTGATAATGTAAAGACTAGAAGGTGGGGGGGTTGAATAGACTTTACCAAATTTTCTATTTTAGTCCTTTTAAAGTTAGAGTCTAGTCTCAAGTCAGCAATGGCTTAGTTTACCGTCAGAGCAGAGTTAGCCACTCAACAGACTCGATTGGGCTGTTGATAAGATAACTCAGCTGATTCAGTTAACTCTTTAGAAATTCAGTAGGTTTGGTTTTACAGCAAAAGACTTTCACCCTTTAATTAAAATATGTTTTTCAACACTTGTTTTAGGCATAATTATTATCAGTTGACTTAGCAAATATAACAAACAACAATAAAGATATGCAAGAAATAAAGTGCTGAATGTAAATGACACAGAGTAATTTTTATAGTTGTTCGAGGATGGGGTAATTCCTTTAGTCTACTCTTATCCAACCCTTGGAGGTAATCCAAAAAGTAACGTTGACTTTGTTACAAAATGGTGACAGTCCAAGCTAGGCCATGATCACACAGCTGGCTTTTCTTCTGGGACACAACTTCTTCAGATGACAGTCGTCCCACTATTTCAGCTCCTTTAGACTCTAGGATTTATTCGCACAGCCCTCGAACAAGTCCAAAGCTTTTGGTTTGAACTGGAACCTCACTACACTTCCTTCAACCTTGGATGTGTAGACCCCTTGTCTTTAATCAAGTTTTCCTATTCAATAGTTTGAAGTTTTCTTTCCTTTTCCAAGTGTGTTGGATTGATTTCATTTGAATTTTAGGCTTTGAGGATAGTATTAAATGTTTGAGAGTATTTTTGCTCTTGATTTCTGGTTAGTGTCTATTGCTTTGCTTGCATTCGTTGCTCTGGGTAACCTTCTCTCAATGAATTCTTTAGCCTTTTATTGTGCTTGTTTGAAAATTATATCCGTTGAAGACATAGATGAATTTTTCAAAATACACTTTGAGGTCGTTCGCTTGTCTTGTCTTGCAGCATTGATGTAGATTGATCCTCAAATTAATGTTCTGCAACCTTTCCTGAATCTCTGTAGATGTTCAGGGGCATCCTATTGGTTCCTTGCTTTTTGCACTCTTTCAGCAAAACATCTTTAAGGTTGGCAGTCTGACACATACCTACTTTTAGCAAACATTTGACTTTGCTTTGACAACGGATCTTTCAGCTTTCTTAAGTCCTTTTGGCTGCATAACCCCATAGTGAGTTAATTCCACTTATCTGGGAGTGACTTTGCTGTCAGTCTGCTAACTGAGACAACTATCTTTCACTTGACTGAGACTTGTCTTCACTTCACTCAGTTGCCACACAGGTGATTCTTCATCTTGGTCTCCAGTCGACTCCTGCATTCCTCAACTTGGTTGTTTCCACTCAGCTAATAGAACTCTATCTATTACAAGTTAGTTTACAGTAGAACTGGGGGGGCATCTTCCTAATCTAAGTATTACATGGTATAATCAAAATCAAAACATAATATATCTTCATCTCTTTTGTTTGATTTCAATAGTTTGGTGATTATTATTGTTGCATGATAATGTTTATGATAGTTTTCTTTCCTTCAATTGAGATTATGATCCCATCCCCAGCATGAACTAATTTTCTTGTTCTAGGATTAGGATGATTTGATTCAAACAAACAGGCATGAGTATAGACTAATTGTTTTGCTTTCCTGAATGAATTTCTTTATTTGATAATTGATTGTCTGATCAACTTTTGATTATTTTGAGGGAATGATTGAGATCGAGAGAAGATATTATTCCTGGATTAAATTCATTCAGGGGGTTAGATACGAATCATAAATATATTATCTAACTTGGCTTAACGAAAATAGCAAATTATGTAGGGATAACCCTAATCTGTGAATACATGAGTTATCAGATCTGGGCCTAGCTTTTACCTATTTGTTATATTTGTTTTTATGAGATGATTCCAAAATCCTAGACTTTCATCTATATCATTTTTCTTCGAGTTTAATCGTGCTTAGTTCTAATTTGTCTTTTTATTTGTTTTTCTTTATTTAATTAAAACCCCAAATCTTGTTAGGGTGTTTAGGATTTATTTTCTGTTATTTGTGTTGCATAATAAATATTTCCTGGCTAAGTCTTTCGCGAGAGACGACTTTGGTCAACTTGCTACTCTACGACTGATCCTGTGCTCTTGCGAGCGTCGCTAGATTAATTTCAGGTGTTTACCGGTCGGACAAAATTTTGGCGCCGTTGAGGGGGAAGGTTTTAGGCTCAATAATTATTGTGTTTATTTTTCATGTTTCTAGATTATGATTCGTTTTGTTTGTTTCTAGTTTTGATTTATTTGTCAGGTGCGTTTGATCTATTTTTCTAGTGGTGTTTATACAAGCACCAGGCATGGTGACCAATCAAGAGCAACCACCATGACCCACATTAGAAAAGAGCTTGAATTCCATTATTCAAGTTAATAAGCAAACACAAGAGTGGAATAACAAAAGGTTTGAATTTTTGGAGGCCTCTGTTAAGCGAATTGAGGCTCAAGTCGGCCTATTGGCCGCAAGTTGGTGAGATAGCTCGACATGTCCTCGAAAAGGACATGTTGCCTAGTCAACCAACGCAAGCTCAAGCCATCTCTGATCTTGAAATTGGTATTGCTAAAATGGAAAAGAAGGATGATGCAAGTGAAGAAAGCACAAATAAGGAGGCAATTAATGGATTGTCCATATACAAAACTGATAATCCTTTCAAACCTCCTATTCCATCCCCAAGTCCACTCCCAAAGCAATAAGAACTAGGTAGTTTTATCGTTAATATTATTTTTGAGAATGGTAAGTAAGTCTCAGGTGTACTTGATCTAGGAGTTGGGATTAACCTTATGTCTTAATATATATATAAATAATTAAAATTAAGGGAAATTGAGGTCCACCAGATTATGTTTGCAACTTGTTCATAGGTCACTTAGCTATCCTAAAAGTATTGTTTAAAATATTTTGGTCCAAGTAGGTGGTCTTAAAATTCACATTGATTTTGTTTTCTTGGATATGGGGAAGGCTAAAGGTTATATTAAGGATCATACTATTTTGTTGGGTACACCGTTCATGGCCACCACCAACACCTTGATTGATGTAAAAAATAGAAAACTAAGTGTGAATGTCTTGGGAAAAACTGTGACATTTTCAATTTCTGATATAGCTAATGGTCCTACTTGTGCTTTGCCTGATAATTTTATGATTGACTTTCCCGATTCTGCTGTGAAAGATATCTTATGGTAGGAACATAATGAAATTCAGCCGGATAAAAATTCCAAGGTAGTAAAAAAGGTCTTGCTTGATGACCCGCCACGATTTTCTTAGTTTATATCGTTAAGCTAATGATGTTAAAAGAGCGCTTCTTGAGAGGCAACCCAAGCGTTTACCCTTTGTGTGAGTTTGCATGTGGTGTTTTTGTGCATGTCAGGTTGATTTTTTATTTTATTGTTATTTTTTAGTTTATATGTAGTATTTTATTTTCCCTTAACATGGCTTTTGCAGGATTGACGATTCACATGATTGCTTTAACTATTTGCCGATTATAACACTTTCAAGGGACGTCTCTCTTTTTTCTATTTTATTTTCTTTACGCATTGAGGCCATTGCGTGATTTAAGTGTGGGGGAGGGATTGTCGTTGTACATGTGTTATGGTTGCATGTAGTTAGTTATCACTAGCCTTACAAGTGTTACAAGTCTTATAATTGTGTTGGTGAACTAGCTAGAAATATGTGCCAAAATTTAATGTTTGATTATAAAATTACACCGCGAACTTGATACGTAGGATTTGGATAGAATTGTGAATTGACCTTTTTGATAAATAAGTTCGACGGAGGTTAAATGATAGCCTAGGTTGTGGGGCTTGAGTTGTGAGGTTTCATTGTTGTGAATTAAGTTGAAACCCTGTTTTAATTATTGTTTTCACAAGATTGCTAGTTTTGCAGAAGAAAAAAAAATCCCAAAAAAAAAACAGAGAAAGCAAAAAAAAAGAGCAGTTGAGATTATACTCCTCTGTTTGTCGCTGCTTAGTAACTAGGAGCATTCATGAGCCGCATGTTTTTCTTTTACGTAAAATGGCGGCACAAACATGAGTATGGGAAACCACCCTAGAAGCCTTCGGAGAAAATCCAAAGTTTATACCTAGTGGAAGATATCTCTAAAGTTCTCGCGGAAAAAACAAAAAAACAAAACAAGAAATAAAGGAAAAAAATAGAAAAAAGAAAAAAAAAGAAGAAAAAAAAAGAATAATAATTTTGTGGCTACTGATTGAGTGGTTTGTTGTATGTACCAGAGTTGTAACTTATAAAACGAATTTGAAACTTAGCGAGCATGACCTTTGTTAATTTTTTTTAACATTAGCCGAGTGAGTCTATTGTGAAGGTTGAGAATCAATTCATGAATTGGATCTAAGGTGGATAGAACATGGTGTTATGGATTAATTTAATTTTAAATTATACTTGATATTTTTTGTGGGGTCTAAAGGTACAATTAGTTGTTTGAGGACAACCAAAAAGCTAAGTGTGGGAGAGTTGTTTTGCATATTTTTGTGTGTCTTCGGTGTGATGATTTATACATATTTTTTGCGTGTTTTATTTTCATTTGCATGTTTTAGTGTTACATTGTGTTATTTTGTTGATTTTCTAGGATTTGGTGGAAAAAACAAGTTTTGGAGAAAAAAACGTTAGAAAGTCATTTCGCGTAACTGCGACAGTCTTCATATTTGGAACATAGCGTTTTCATCCGAAGTATAATTGACATAATTCCTATGCCATTTGAAAGATAGAGAGAGTTATATAATGTCTATTTTTGGTACTAAATGCAAATGAAGACGTTTTGATGGGTTAAAATCATGTGAAAGTGGAAATCAACTGATGAGATTTCGGAAATGACACGTCTTAGTATATTGGCCATAACTCCCTCTAGAAAATTGATATTGAGGTCATTCAAATGGCTATGGAATGTTCAGATATGGAGCTACAATTCATAAGAAGACACTAAGGGCAAATTCTTACGTTGGTGTGCGGGCGCGCGGTCGCGCACGATGCACAGTGTCAGAACGGCCTTTGGGCGCGCGCGCGGTCGCGGGGCACCATGCGCGGTTTGTTTCATCCAATGAAGTTGAGTACAACAAAACGCTATGGAAATGTATTCGGCTTCGACCGTTGAAAGTGAAACACAAGTTTGTTTCTTTGAAAACCAAGATACTAGGCAATCGCCTAAAAATTGACATGATCCGGAAGTACTTTTCCGATCATCAATATTTCCAGCACAATCCGAATCACTATAGCCTTTAAGAGAAAAATTTTCATTCTTTGGATAAAATAAACCATATTGAATAGTGCCTTTCAAATATCGAAAAATCCTTTTAACGCCACTCATATGAGATTCTTTGGGATTGCTTTGAAAACAAGCCCATATGCATACAACATGAAGAATGCCCGGTCTACTAGCGGTTAAATAAAGTAAACTACCAATCATACCTCGATACTTTGATTCATCCACGGACTTGCCTTTCCCATCTTTATCAATTTTGACATTTGTCGGCATAGGGGTAGAGACGGTTCTTCCTTCTTCAATGCCAAACTTTTTCAAAAGTTCTTTGATTTGTGAAATGTAACCACCTTCTTGGCATTATTTAACTTGAAGTCCAAGGAAGAAATTTGAGTTCCCCCATCATGATCATCTTAAATACACCTTGCATCAACTTAGAAAACATCTTGCACAAAAATTCATACCCTTTTTCAAAAACAAAGAGAGTAGCATCAACTTAGAAAACATCTTGGCATTATTAAAATTGCACTAATAAGCAATCTTGCCCTTTTTCAAAAACAAAGAGAGTAGTATCAACTTTACCTCTTGTAAAACCATTTTGCAAAAGAAAAGAGCTAAGTCTATCATACCATGCACGGGGTGCTTAATTTAAACCATATAAGGCCCTTTTAAGTTTATAAACATCATTAGGCCTAGAAAAAGTTCCAAACCCCGGAGGTTGTTTTTTTATAGACTTCTTTTAGAATAAAACCATTTAGAAAAGTGGATTTAACATCCATTTAGTAAAGCTTGAAATTTTCTTAAAGCAAGAATAGGCAAGTAAAATGCGAATAGCTTCAAAAACATGCAACGAGTGCAAATGTTTCATCAAAATCAATACCTTCTTCTTGACATTACCTTTGAGATATTAATCTTACCTTGGTTATCAAGCTTGTTTCGAAATACCAAAAATTCCTGCAAAATCTTAAAAAGATATCTTGCACACGAGCATAGTAATATCAAACAATAGAGACACAATGACAAGTAACACATACCATGCTATCAAACGAATCATCAAGAGTTCAATAAGACATGTAAGTCTGAATAGGCTTATAGAAAGATATATAAGGTCTCTTTTTAAATTTGAAAATCCGAGAGCATATAGTTGAGACCTTATTTAAAAGAAGCATTTGAACGAGAGTCTTGACAAGAATGAATATGAACAATCAAATGCATAATTTTGAGAAGAGGATAAAAAATCAAATGTTTTATCAAAATAAAATATAATCCTTTACAAGTCTCGGATAAGACAAGTTTTATCGAATAGTGCCTTTCAAAAATCGAAAAATCCTCTTAATGGCACTTATGTGAAATACTTTGAAATAACTTGAAAAACAAGCACATAGGCATATGACAAAAATATATCGAGTCTATAGGATGAATACCAATGATGAGCGTACCTCGATAGTTTAAGCATCTCTTGAAGAGGATGAGGAAATATATATCCTACACATATCTTAAACAAGTATAGCATAAAACAAATATGATAAAGTGTAGGCTAAAAACAATAAGATATATCTCATATATTCTTATGCCATAAAAATCCATAGATAATAAAACATTTTAGCCTTAGTAAATGCACAAGATTTTATTAAAACATTATGCAAGGTCTCCTTTTTAAAAAATTTTAAAAACACAAATATGTAGAAGACCTCTTCGAAAATATTTTGAAAAACCATTTTAACAATTAAGGCACAAATAAGAACATGCATAATAACAAAATAAAATGCATATTTAAATGGGGAGATACGATTTACCAATTTCGCCATTTCCATGGGTTGTATCGTTTCCATTGTTTATAGTGTCTTTCTCTTGGAAATTCATTGTGGTGATGTCTCCTCCTTTGATCAAATGAGATGGTCATTTGGTGTCTTCTTGGCGGTATGAGTTTTCCTCGATTATTGTTCCGTCGGGTACATAATACGACATTGTTTTATGGTACCCTCAAGTGTTTGGGTCCTTTGGGATTAGCTTTGCGACTTTTAGGTCTCCAAAAATAATTAGAGCTATTTCTAGCCCGACAAGTATTTACCGTATGACCCTTTTTACCACAATAAAAACAAGTAGTAATTCTAGGAGCATAATGATCAACATGCATAGAGACTTGATCCTTTTTCATATGATTGACAACATTAGGCTTATGATCAAGTCCTTTATCACAATTATGAACATCAACAATCTTGGTCATTTTATTGGTACTCAAGTTGAATTTTAATAAATCCTTTTTCATGCAATCAATATCCTCAACAAGAGTACTATTTTCTTTTTCAAGGTTTCTAACCTTATCAAGAGTGGTGGTGTGACACATGAAAGTGATTCATATGAAGTGAATAAGCTATCCTTATCAACTTTCAAAGCATTGAATTCATTTTTCAAATTTTTGTATTTAACAAGCAAGCTTTGGAATTCATTTTGAAGTTCATCATAATCATTGAGCAAATCACTATAATTATTTTGCAATTTATTGTCATAAGAAGCAGAGGGTTTAGAACTTACCTCGTTTTCTTCGAAGCCCATAAGACAACGTTCGTTTTCATCATCGTCGGAAGTTGTAGGAAGCTCATCCCATGTTGTTGGATTGGATGTTTTATCCATTTGAGAAGTAGATGCTTCTAAGTGACTCCTTTCATTTGCATATACTTCTTCTAATTTTCTCCATACTTCATGAGCCAATTTAATTCCTACAAGATGATCATATTCCAAGATGGTAAGTGAACAATACAAAATATTAAGAGCTTTACCATATAAGGACATGATTTTCTTCTCTTCATCATTGAGCTCTTTGAGGCCTTTGGAGGTGTGTGGTGTGTCCATCATCGGAATGGATTCTTCATTTACGACCGTGTTCCAAATATCGAACCCGCAACCTTGTAGATAGCATTTCATTCTTTCTTTCCAAAATGTATAATTTTTGGAATCAAATAGTGGTGGCTTGGTGGTGGAGGCGCCGGTAAGGTAGACTTCATTCGTAGCCGATGATCGTTCCTCTTTACTCGCGATGTGGAACGAGCTTGCCAAAGAGTTTGGCTCTGATACCACTTGTAAGTCCAAGTGGCTACGATAATATAGAGGGGGGTGAATAGATTATCTCCATTTTCTCGATTTAGCCCTCTTTTTCGAATTAAACAACCCAAGACAATAATGAAGGTGCGGGAAGTAAATAACACGCGTCGATTTATAGAGGTTCAACCCACCTATGGCCTAATCCTCTACCACCCCAGTATCTCCGGGATCGATTTCAAAAAGAAAAAAGATTTTATTAATTACCGAAATTAATACAACACCTTACAACATCACCTTGAAGAGCACCACACTCTTCTTCAACACCACCTTGGAGATTACCACAATCTCCCTTGAAGATTACCACAATCCTCAACGGCACCTTGTGAAGATTACCACAATCTTCAACCTTGA
Organism: Rehmannia glutinosa; assembly: GCA_016081115.2. Lineage (NCBI taxonomy): Eukaryota > Viridiplantae > Streptophyta > Magnoliopsida > Lamiales > Orobanchaceae > Rehmannia > Rehmannia glutinosa. The sequence continues at coordinate 420,258 of JABTTQ020002169.1, read as the reverse complement.
AGAATACCAAATTCTTCAACACCTCAATAAGAAGATCGCCACAATATTCTTGCACCTTTCACCTAGATCATCCAAGTATGTTCTTACCACAAGAACACTCACAAGGAAAATTTCTTGAGATCTGTTTTCTTAAGCTTCTCAGCTATTTTCTTGGCAAACACATTGTCAACGCCCTGCTTGACAAGTCCTTCAAAACCAACGGCCGTACCGGTATGTATATTCTCGACAAGCTTCACAAAGTTGTAAGATGGTGCCATTTTCAGTCTTGAATGCAAGAAATGAATGATGAAAAACTAGCGTTTGAGATTCCTTGTTGAGAGAATTCTGAGATTTCTTTGTGAGCAAGAGTGTAAGTGTGAGAGAGAGAAAAATCAAATTTCTCTATATATGGGACTTGAAAGGACGGTTTTAAGAATTCAAAAAGTTAAAAATAATCAAGGGTTGAGATCACGTTTGAAAATCGCATTAATTTTCCCAAATTAAATCCAGCAACATTTATATCCAATCATGGGTAAACTAGCGCAGGCTTTTTAATGACATAATTAATTATCGCTGACAAAAAGCCTAAAAAATTCCCGCTCGCAGAAAAACGACCTTGTTTTGTCACTTGACTCTACTATACTGTTGATTGAATGACAACTTAGTTGTGTAGCTAACTATATACATCTGACTAGCCATATAAGTTGTTTCACTTGACTGAAAAGTGAAACTCTTTAGAAACACATTTCTCTCATCTTCAACCCTGCTGAATGAGTCTTCTAAGCTTCCTAACACAGCTCAATCAACCCAAGCTCATTCTTAATCTCTTCAAACCTTGATTCACATAATGGCTTTGTGAATATATCAGCTAACTATTTATTAGTTTATATGTATTCCAATGTTATGTCTTTCTTTTCAACATGATCTCTTATAAAATGATATCTGACACCAATGTGCTTGGTTTTTGAATGCAATACTGGATTCTGAGTAATTGCAATGGCACTCGTGTTATCACACATGATTGGACTTTCTTTTTCTTCAATATCATTATCACTCACTTGTTGCCTAATCGATAAAACTTGGGCAGCACAACTTCCTACAATACTCTACTTCAGCTGTGGATGTAGCTATTGAATTATGTTTCTTGTTGTACCAAGAAACAACCTATTTCCAAGCATTTAACAGGTACCTGATGTACTTTTCCTGTCAACTCTACTTTCAGCATAGTCTGAGTCTGAGTAGGCAACCAACTTGAATCTTCCTTCCTTTGGATACCATAAGACAACTTCCTAGCATCCCTTCGAATACCTTAGCATTCTCTTCGCTGCAGTCATGTGCCTTTTGTTTGGAACAGATTGAAATGTTGCACTGATGTGTGTAAAATATACGTGCATTTTAGGGGTTAAAAATGATATATATTTGATGCATTTGCACGCATATTTAATATGTTTTTACTTGGTTTCCTTAGAGGGCCATGATACTGCATATTCTTGTAACTTTTTACAGGAAATGAAGCTTAGAATGAAGAAATATCAGTTGGAATGCCCAGATAGGACTGACGATTGCGAAGAGAAGATCGAAATGATGAAGAAAATGGACAAAAATACTTCACACGGCCGGACCGTGTGGCGTCACATGGCCGTGTGAAAATGCTATTGTGAAAGTGACACAACCGTGTGAAGAAGGGAAAGAAACAGGGGACGGAACAAAGCCCGCACGGCCAGACTATGTAAGCCCACACGGGCGTGTGGGAAAGGGCTAAGTGAAACACCACACGGCCGTGTGGTGTCACACGGCCAGGCCATGTAGGACTCTGCCGACGCATTTTTCCGGAGTTCTTTTCATGTTCTAACTCTACAAGTGATCTCTCCAAGCATCTATAAAAGGGACCCAAGGCTTGTACGAAAATCATTCATTCATACAGAGAAAACACATCAAATTACGCAGGAACGCGAGAATTAAATATCTTCTGAGAGAGGAAGGTTAGGTCACGAAGAACACCACAAGGCCTTTCGTATCTACGGGAGAACAAGAGCTTCGAACGCTTAGGAGGGGAATCCATCATGGCAAGAAGGGGTTTTCTTTCTATGTTTATACCTCTTGTCTGTGCTTGAACGATGTCATAATTTTGATTTCGAATTTGTCTATGAATTTGTTATCAATGTTTGGATAATCTTTCGGATTCATGTTAAATCTTGATTAATTATTTTCTTAATTGATTCATGTGTTCTATTTTATGAATTCGAGTGCTTATTCTTAAGCTTTTTATTTGGCCAATAATTTGTATGTCATATTTGTTAGTGCGAAATTCAGAAGAGGAGTTCTAACAAAGACAGAAATCAAATCCAGACTTAAACGAGTGTATCGAGTCGGGAGACCTACAACTATTTTTGGGGAGTCATTCAATTTGTAAATCTTTTGGGAGTTAATAATTGTTGTATCGAGTCGGGAGACCTATAATTATTATTAATCTACTGTTTATGCGTCGCCCGGGAGGGGAATAAACTACCTTAGGAATTGAACCTATAAAATTGCATGAATTGGTTTTGAAACTGTAATTGGATTTAATATTGAATAAACATGTTCAAATTATGTGCCTAAGGTTGCTCCTGCTGTTGAAAATACTTGTGGGGTTCGCAAATTTATTTGTTTTATTTCTTTATTTCGATTTTTACTTAAATTGAATATTTGGTCGCTTCAATAAAATTGGAATACGATGTTATTATAGCCTAAGTGTTTCACATATGAATCCCTGAGGAATACGATCTTGCTTGCCATTATTCTATAAACTACACTGTACACTTGCAGTTGTATGATCCAAATATTTTTGGCGAACAAGTTTTTGGCGCCGTTGCCGGGGATTGATGGATTCTACTTAGATATAGTAATAAGTAGTTCAATCTTAATTGAAGTATTTTCTTTTGTAAATATTTATTTTTTTATTTTTTTTTATTTTTTTATTTTCATCATTTCTAACATTTTTCTTCGTTTCTAACATCGTTTTTGTTGAATGTGAGACTGGAATCTTTGGAGATACAAGTAGCCCAAACTGCAGTTCGAGGCCAACATCAAAAAGGCAAATTCTCAAGCAATACTGAACTTAATCCGAGAAAACATTGCAACGCCATTTATCTGATGGATGGTAAAAAATATATGGGCTCAAGGATTTCAACCGACACTGTTCAACGATAATGATGTTAGAAATCTGAAGTTTGGCTGAAGACATAAAACTTAGCGCTTTGTGGGAGGCAAGCCAAGAGACGTCGCGACAAACTCTGGGGTAAAAAAAATGAAAAACAAATTGTGAAAAAAAAACAAAAAAAAGACATATGTACACGGGTGTGTGGACGCACATGACCCGATCGTGTGTTCTGCTTCTCCAATTTCAAATTTGATGGACAAGCTCTCAGCTTCACCGGAACAATCCAGGTAAGTAATCTTTACGCATTCCTCTTTCTTTTGATAATTTTCTCATATGTTCGGGACGAAGCATATTTTAAAGTTTGGGGGTGTTGTCAAGAATACGTAATCTAGTACTTTCTTGCATTTTGCATTGCATCTAGGATTGCATGTAGAACATTTTTTTCATTAAAATTTTCGATTTGTTTATTATTTTTCGATTTTTATGTTTTTTTAGCACGTTTATCGCCTTAGCACGTTTAATTGCGTTTGTGTGTGATTTTTAATCAAGATTTTTGGAAATGCCCAGCTTCCGTATGATTTTATTATGAACATCTTATAGAATGAGATAACATACTTCTGGGAATAATGTGATGAATTGTTGGGAAGATGTCATTTATTTGCTTAGCAATAGTTGAGAAAATTGGGTATTTGAGCATGTTGCAAAAAATAAACTTGTGAGCTTTTGTGCATTAAATTGCTTTATATTATGCAGATTTATATATTTTCTTGAGTGTGTCATTCATGATTGGTAGAACTCTAGAACTTGCTCTGTTATCTTCATTGAATCCATGTGTGTGCAATTTTTTAAAATGATTTAAGCCCATCTTTGTTTAGCCTACTTACCCTAAAAGTCTACCTATGAAATCATGATTCCCTAGTTAGCCAATTTTGAGCCAAAACTTTTTATTGTTAGCCACATTGATCTTTAAAATTGAAAACATGATTTTATCCCTGAAATTTGTTGAGCTTTTAGAAAATGAATAAGTTTGGGGGAGATGGGGTAAAACATTTATAAAAAAAGAGAGAAAGTTGGCAAAAGAAAGAGGGATGATCTGGGTGAATAAACAATGTATAAAGCTCTAAAAAGAAAAAAATATCTCTGGAGAAAAAAATTGAGAAAATCGAGCACAAGGAGAAAAAAAAGAAAAGAAAAATCCTGAAAATTTGAAAAAAAAAATTGAGAGCTTGAGGCTAGAGAAAAAGAAAATTATGCAAAAAGGCCTAAGAATGAAAAAGGAGAAATAAGGGTGGAATTGAAAAAGAAAATGAGTATTATATGAAATTGGGTTGGTTAATTGCAAGTCTATATGCTTAAATTCTATTTGCTCAAGTCAAGTCACTTAATCCAAAAAATTTCCCTACCCTTACCAAAGAGCCTACATTACAACCTAATAAAAGTCCTTTTTGATTCTTAAGTTGTGCACACAAAAGTGGTAGAGATGTTAAGACGACCTGCAAGCCTATGGTAGTTCTACTTTCACTTAATTGGAATTTGAGCGTAAAAAATATCCATACACTTCTGAGAGTCGAGTGATACACTACTTACTTGTGAGTATTGACTATGCCGAGTTTATGAATGATGACTTCTTGATTATGAATTACATGGTTTCCTTAAGTATGAAGTGAAATGCTATTTAATGTTCATACTGTTCTTGTGTGTGCGTTTGTACCCCTTTATACTAGTTTTCTTAATTTGCTCGAGGACGAGCAATGCTTTAAGTTTAAGGGGTTTTGATGTGTGTAAAATATACGTGCATTTTGGGGGTTAAAATGATATATATTTGATTCATTTGCATGCATATTTAGTATGTTTTTACTTGGTTTCCTTAGAAGGGCATGATACTGCGTATTCTTGTAACATTTTACAGGAAACGGAGCTTAAAAGGAAGAAATATTAGTTGGAATGCTCGGATAGGACTGACGAATGCGAATAGAAGATCTAAATGACGAAGAAAATGGACAAAAACACTTCACACGGCCGAACCGTGTGATGTCACATGGCCGTGTGAAAATGCCGGTGTGAAAGTGACACAACCATGTGAAGAAGGGAAAGAAACAGGGGATGGAACCAAACCCTCACGGCCAGACCGTGTAAGCCCACACGGGCGTGTGGGAAAAGGCTGCGCAAAACACCACACGACCGTGTGGTGTCACATGGCCAGGACGTGTGGGACTCTGCCGATGCAGTTTTGTGGAGTTCTTTTCACTTTCCAACTCCACAAGTGATCTCTCCAAACATATATAAAAAGGATCCAAGGCTTGTACGAAAAATCATTCATTCATACAGAGAAAACACATCAAATTACGTAGGAACGCAAGAATCAAAGATCTTCTAAGAGAGAACTTAGGCTAGGTCGCAAAGAACACCACAAAGCCTTTCACATCTACGGGAGCACAAGAGTTTCGAAGGCTTAGGAGGGGAATCCATCCTGACAATAAGGGGTTTTCTTTCTATGTCTAGATCTTTTATATGTGCTTGAACGATGTCATAATATTGATTTCGAATTTGTCTATGAATTTGTTATCAATGTTTGGCTAATCTTTTGGATCTTAGGGGCATAATCAAAACTGTGGATTCATGTTAAATCTTGATTAATTATTTTCTTAATTGATTCATGCGTTCTATTTTATGAAATCGAGTGCTTATTCATAATTGCTTTTTATTTGGCCAATAATTTGCATGTCACATTTGTTAGTGCAAAATTCGGAAGAGGAGTTCTAACAAAGATGGAAATCGAATTCAAACATAAACGGGTGTATTGAGTCGGGAGACTTACAACTGTTTGTGGGGAGTCATTCAATTTATAAGTCTTTTTGGAGTTAATAATAGTTGTATGGAGTCGGGAGACCTACAATTGTTATTAATCTACTGTTTATGCGCCGCCCGGGAGGGGGAATAAAGTATATTAGGAATTGAACCCATAGAATTGCATGAATTGATTTTCAAACTTTAATTGGATTTAATATTGAAGAAACATGTTCAGATTATGTGCCTAAGGTTGCTCTTGTAGTTGTTGAAAATACTTGTGGGGTTCGCAAATTTATTTGTTTTATTTCTTTATTTTTCATTCTTACTTAAATTGGATATTCGGTCTCTTCAATAAAATGGAATACGATGTTATTATAGCCTAAGTATTTCACAAATTAATCCCTGATGAATACGACCTTGCTTGCCATTATTCTATAAACTACACATTACACTTGCAGTTGTATGATCCAAATATTTTTGGCCAACAAGCACATACACCTACAGCAAAGGCGATGTCTGATTTGCTAGTTGTCAAATTGAGAAATGATCCAGTGAGAGCTCTCTACCTTGTTTGATCAACAATTTTGTCTTCTGCATCCATATCCATCTTAACTAATGTATTCATGTGAATCTTCACAGATGACTTCTCTTTTATACCAAATTTCTTCATTAAACCTCTGATGTATTTGGTTTTACTTATGAATGTTCCAATGCTTGTGACACACCTTTAGGCTCAATCTGGGAAATAAAACAAGTAAACATAGATTCATATTGAGTCCTGGATCTGGTTCACACTCCTTCTCTAACATCTCCAATGACAAGCTCTGGGGATGGTCTCTCAGCCATCTCACATCTGGTTGGAGTAAGTCTATTTGGATTAAGTCTTCTTGTAGCTAAGTTGTCTTGAACAACTTTCTCATCATTCAGTTGCAAGTCTTCCAGCTGTCTCTGAGATTCAGCTAACTCATCAATTTCTTCTTTATTAACACCAGGTTCATCCAAAACCACATTGATAGACCCTTTTGTGACAATATTCCTTTTGTCTAGCACTCTGAAAGCTTTACACTGAGCTGAGTATCCAAAAAAAGATACCTTCATCAGTTTTAGCATCAAAGGCTTTCAGGTTGTCCTTGCCATTGTTGTGAATGAAGCACTTACATCCAAAGATATGAAAATATCCAAGATTTGGCTTCCTCCCTGCCCAAATTTCATAAGGGGTTTTGGACAGATGCTTATTGATCATACACCTATTATGAATGTAGCAGGCAGTATTAATGGCTTCAGCCCAAAATCCTTTAGGCAATCCAGCTTCAGCTAACATGGTCCTTGCAGCTTCTTGAGAGTTATGTTTCTTCTTTCAGCCACTCCATTCTAATGTGAAGTTCTTGCAGGTGATAACTCATGAGAAATACTATTTTCTGTGCAATACTGAGTTATAATCCCATTGACAAACTCAGTTCATCTATCAGACCTTATCTTGATAATGTTTTGACTCTTCTCATTTTGAACTCTTCTCATCAGCTGAGGAAGCTTTTGCAAAGTTACCTTCTTTTTACACATAAATATGATCCATGTGTATCTTGAATAATCATCTACCACCACTAAGGTGTATTTCTGCCACTTATGTTGGCTGGTATGACCTGGTTGAAGAAGGACTTGGTTTGTCCTTGAATGATGACTTAATTTGTTTTCCAATCTGGCATGCATCACAAATGTTTTCCTTCTTGTATACTGAGTCTGGAAATCCTTCCACAAGGTGACTCCTTGCAAGCTTGTTGATTGTCTTGAAATTTAGCTGACTCAGCTTTTTTGCCAGAACCAACTTGGTTCGGTTGTACTCTTTGCTAGCAGACATGTACTTGGTGTAGAAGTTGACCAATCCACTACGTACATTTTTTCTATCTTGATCCTGATTGCACAACTTCATTAGATTCAGCATTCTTGATCTTGACATCCAGCAGCAGCTAAGGAATTGGAGAAGTTTGAAGCTAGATTACTCCAGACAGCAGTTCACTCGTCCAGAGTTCATCCAAGAAGAAGAGGAACTTCTCAGCTTCCTCGGACATGTCTCTGTCCAATTTGCCCTGAATGAAGATGTGACGCCCAGGGACAAAGAGAGCGGGAAGTGATCGCCGGTGCAAGAAGGCACGGACAAGAAGCGGCTCCTGGCAGGCATCTAGGTGGAAGGGGACATGAATGAACCAATTCCACACCCGAAGAAGAGGAGATTCGTAGACTGTGTAGGTATGGGACAATACAGTTGATGAGAGCTTAAAAGATTTGATAGGTAATACTCATACCAACAAGATGCATATTCTTTTCTGGTGCTCATCTCATAAAAACTCCGAAGATAAGCGTGCTTGGCTCGGAGTAATTATGGGATGGGTGACCTCCTGGGAAGCTGCTCTCAGGGTGCACGTGAGTAAGGACAAAGTATGCTGGAAACACTCGTGTTGGTTTGTGGGGACAGTCGTCGATTTGGAAGGTGGGCCATTACAGATGGTATAAGAGTGGGACCTCTCCTAGTAAGGTGCGGTTCGAGGACAAACCAAGCGGAACCTGGTGGGCATGTGATGCCCGGGGCCGAAGAGGGCGGGGAGTGATCGCCACTGCAAGAAGGCACGGACAAGGAGCGGCATCTGGCAGCTTCTAGGCGGAGGGGGACATGAATGAACCGATCCCACACCCGAAGAAGAGGAGATTCTGAGATTGTGTTGGTATGGGACTATACAGTTGAGGAGAGCTTAAAAGATTTGATAGATACTACTCATACCAACAAGATGCATCTTCTTTTCTGGTGCTCATCTCATAAAAACTCCAAAGTTAAGCGTGCTTGGTCCGGAGTAATTATGGGATGGGTTACCCCGTAGGAAACTGCTCTCAGGGTTCGTGTGAGTGAGGACAAAGCACGCTGGAAAGATTTGTGTTGGTTTGTGGGGACATTCGTCGATCTAGAAGGCAGGCCGTTACAGAAGAATACTGCATGCATGCCCTCCGTGCTATCAAAGAGGATGAAAAGGAGAAGGCCCTGGAGAAAGCTAAAGCCTTGGAAAAATCCAAGATGTGTATGCAGACTGGAACCCATAAACATCTCATGGAGTCCACTGACAACCGTGATCTGGAGCAGATGTACGCAACTGCTACAGTCGAAAAGGCCGAGTTACAATAGGCTATTAGAGAATCCCGAGCCATGTACGAGCAAAACTTTTAAGAAGGACCAGGAGAGTCTTCCAAAATCTCTCCTCGATCTGACCCATTGGGAGTGGTGCAGGACATTGCAACCGTCATTGCAGCGACCATGCCCCCCATGCATTCTCAAGATTGCTCTCATGGGAACGACGATGAAGCTGGGAACGCAGACACCCTAGCTAAGCCTACCCCCGATAAGGTGTTGATACACCTTCCCCAACGGCTGATTACTCAACAGGAAACACAGCCGTGTCTCAGGAGCTGAGTAACCCCACTATCATTCATTTAAATGGTGCGCCAGCTGAGGGGGAAGCTCTCTCCACCACAGCCAGGTCGGAGGAAGATGTGGGAGACAACTCTATGAAGTTTGGAGGCGAAGGCGAGCAAACAACAGATAAGCAGAGTAAAATCAACGAAGCTCGAATGGTTAAGATGGTTCCGGCTGAGGTTTCTTCTGAAATGCAAGCCGATGAAGCTGCTGATACAACTAAGGCAAAGGATGGAAAAGAGGCCACGGGAGTTGAGACTCTTAGCCATGAAAGTGCAATCTTAGGAGTGTAGACTTCGAAGGATGCAATTGAAGACCACAAGACAGTTGAGTCTGTCGAAGGGAATGTACATGGCCCCATAGCGGTTGAGACTGCTGGGGGTAATGAAGGCCTAAAGAAGGTTGAGACTTCCTTAGATAAGGAACCGGAATAGGAGAACATTCCTCAAGTCGAAGGAACTGATGCAGAAGAGGAGATCATTGCCCTTCATGATTCCCAAGAACATATTGATACATCTTTTATGGGATCAGAGGACGAAGCCGAGTCCACACATAATAAAGAATCTACGCAGGACGAGGCTGAGGATGTTCTTAACAGACGGAGCAATGTTAGTGATAAGACAGCTCCGATGAAATTCAACTTTGATTCTGAGCCATTTCCTCAGGCCACATCACACTTCGACAACACTGTTAAGGAAAAACCTACTGAGACCAACAAAGCTGTTACTAAGTCTTTTGAGAGACAACTAGGTCAAACTTCAGTAAGAGAGTTAACCACTCAACATACTCTGAGAGAGCTGTTGATAGTGTAACTCCGCTAAATGAAGTTGGCATATACAAATCCAGTTTTTTTGGTTTTTATAGCGAAAGGTTTTACACCATTTTAAAGATTGGTTATCAACAACTATATTTTAGGCTTGTTATTATCAGTTTGATAGCAACTATAAAACATATAAGTAAATTGCTGAATATAAAATGACACAATAATTTATAGTGGTTCGAGGGTGGCGTAATTCCTCTACTCCATTCTTCTCCTACTTCAGGAGGAATCCACTAAAGTAACAATGACATGGCATCATCAAAAAGGGTGAAATTATTGCGAAATTTATGTAATAGATTTTGATGATACCATGTAAAACTTAGATCAAATTGTAATAGATAGAGTTTTATTAGTTGAGTGGAAGCAGCCAAGTTGAAAAATGCAGGAGTCGGCTGGAGACCAAGATGAAGAATCAGCTATGTGGCAACTGAGTGAAGTGAAGACAAGTCTCATTCAAGTGACAGAAAAGCTGTCTCCGTCAGCAGACTAACAACTGAGTCACTCCCAGATAAGTGGAGTTAACTGACTAAGGGGTTATGCAGTAAAAAGGACTCAAGAAAGTTGAAGAGATACGTTGTCAAAGCAAAGTAAAATGTTTCCTGAAAGTAGGTATATGTCAGACTACCATCCTTAAAGTTGTTTTGCTGAAACAGTGCAAAAAGTAAGGAACTAATAAGATGTCCCTGAAGATCTGCAGAGATTCAGGAAAGGCTGCAGAACATTAATTCGAGGATTAGTCTACATCTATGCTGCAAGATAAGACAAGCCAGCGACCGCAAAGTGTAGTTTGAAAAATACATTTATCTCTTCAACAGATATATTTTTCGAATAAGCACTATAAAAGGCTGATGAATTCATTGAGAGAAGGTTACCCATAGCAACGAATGCAAGCAAAGTAATAGACACTAACCTGCAATCAAGTGCAAAAATACTCTCAAGCATTCAATACTATCCTCATAGCCTAAACTTGAAGGAAATCAATCCAACACACCTAGTGAAAGAAAGACAACTTCAAACTGTTGAAGAGGAAAACTTGTTTAAAGACAAGGGGTCTACACATCTGTTAGGAAATTTATTTGTTAGATTTTGATGATACCATGTAAAACTTAGACTAGGAAGTTGGCACCCCATTTTCCTTATAATTCTGTATTATAATAGATAGGACTGGAAAAGCTGAGTGAAGTCAGCTAAGTCAAGAATTCAAGAAGTCAACTGCAGACTAGAGTGAAGACTCTGCTGTGTGTCAGCTGAGTATCGCAAAGAAGGAAGACAAGGACTTGACTGAAGGAGAGCCAACTGAGGATCAACTATGTGAAGTTTGAGAAAGTGTCAGTCAAGTCAATGAAAGAAGCCAAGTGTAACAATTAAAAATGTAGTTGAGTCAATCTTATGATTGGAGCAAGCTCAAGTCATAAGGGGTAAATGCAGCAGTCAAGTCAAGACAATTGACATTGATTCGTTGGAAGGAAGTCAAGAATATTACTCGATATCCAAGTTGCCAGGTCTTCAAGTGTTTGGCCCAGAAACATGCAAAAGGAAAAAGCAAATGGGAAACACTGAAGCTTGTGTCAGGCCATGTAAAGCTGCGAAACCATTTAATACGAGGAAGGGTCAACATCACAAGTGCTGCAGACCAAGAAAAGGCAAGCCAACGAACAAGAAGTGTCATTTGAAAATAGCTTATCTCTTCAACGGGCAAATTTTCAAATGAGCACTATAAAAGGCTGAGGAAGCAATTGAGAAAAGGTTACCTTGAATACCTTTAGAACTTGGAAAATCGATCTTTCAAGCAATATTCAAGCAAGCATAACCTGCAATTTTCTCAAAGCTTATCATAGAATTCCTCAAGCCTAAAACTAGATGAAACTCAATCCAACACACGTTGTGAAGGAAAGATAACTTCAACCAGTTGAAGAGGAAACATTTGTAGAACAAAAAGGGGTCTACTCTCTAAGTTGAAGAAGTTGTAGAAAGGTTCAAGGTCGAACCAGGAGATTCAAGTTTGTTGGAGGGCGGTGTGAACAAATCCAAGGACTTGAAGGGAGCTGAAGTAGCAATGCAGTCTTATGAAGAAGCTGAGTCGCAGGAGAAGCCAGTAGTGTAATCAAGGTCGTCTCTAGATCGAGAACTACTTAAATGAATTTGATCTGTTATTTAGTGGTTTCCTCCAGGAGTTGGAGAAGAGTGGATTAGAGGAATTACCCCATATTGTAACTTTCAGGATTTACTTTCTTGCATATATTTTTATATATGTTGTTAGTTAATTTGCTAATCCAACTGACAAATAACAAGTGCTAAAACAAATGTTAAAAATGAGCTTAAATCAATCAAAATGGTGTTAGTCTTCCGCTGTTAATAACACAATCAACTAAAGTTAAGTCTTCCGAGTGTATTCTTTCCCAAGAGTTGAATGGGAAATGAAGGTCATGGGAAAGAATACACTCAGAAGACTGAACTTTAGTTGATTGGGTTTTTAACAGCGGAAGACTTTACACCCTTTATATTGAAATTTGCCCGTTGAAGAGATAGGCTAATTTCAAATGACACTTCTTGTTCGTTGGATTGTCTTTTCTTGGTCTGCAGCACTTGTGATGTTGACCCTTCCTCGTATTAAATGGCTTCGCAGCTTTACAGGGCCTGACACAAGCTTTAGTGTTTCCCATTGGCTTATTCCTTTTGCATGTTTCTGGGCCAAACACTTTAAGACCTGGCAGCTTGGACATATTACTATATCGAGTAATATTCTTGACTTCCTTCCAACGGATCTGCTGTCTTTACCCCTTGTGACTTGAGTCTGCTCCATTCATAAGATTGACTCAACTATCAGTTCAACTGATAGACTTGGCTTCTTTCATTGACTGGACTGACACTTCCTCAACCTTCACACAGCTGCTCCTCAGCTGGCTCTCCTTCAGTCGAGTCCTTGTCTTCCTTCATGGCCATACTCAGCTGACACAAAACAAAGTCTTCACTCTAGTCTGCGGTTGACTTCTTGCATTCTTGACTTAGCTGACTTCACTCAACTCTTTCAGTCCTATCTATTATAATACAAAATTACAAGGAAAATGGGGTGCCAATTTCCTAGTCTAAGTTTTACATGGTATCATCAAAATCTAACAGATAAATTTCCTAACAATTTCCCCCTTTTTGATGATGCCAAAACACAAAACAAACAAAATAAGTAAATAGCAAACACAAGCAGTTCAATAACAAAGAATGTATGCTTTTGAATAATCAATTTTATTGATTATAACATTCTTGTCCTTTACAAAGCTGTTTACAACAAGTATCAAAGCTTTATACAAGTATAACTTCTCAACGTGTATCTAATCTAAGTTACAAGGAGAATGAACATTACAAGGAAATTTTCAGATATATTTCAAGGATAACTTACAACGATGTATTTACAGCTAAGTAAAATACATGAAGGGGTTCGCAGTTGTCTTCAACGCCTTGGCTGCTTCCTTCTCTTTTCTTCATAAGCTCTCTTCCTGTCTACGTTAACTCTCCTCCTCTCCCTTTCTTCTTCCTCCTCCTTCTTATTATCATAGGCTCGCTTGGCAGCAGGGTCATCCCTTCACTGCCTTTCCTCCCATTCGCGATTCATCCTCTCATTCTCTGCCTTTTGCTTCTTCTTTGCTTCAGCAATCTTGCGTGCAACTTCCATGTTAGCTAGATGATCATATCTAATCCAGTATATGAGTCCCTTCTTCTATGGATCCACAAACTTGATATCTTCTGGTCTTGGCCGTGGTTGACTACTTCTCCCACTGCCACCATGTCTGCCCCTTCCTGACCCAGTTTCCCTTCCTGAGGGAGTGTATTGCACTGGAGCTTATGATTTTCCAGCAGTCACTTTGCTGCTTATCAGCCGTCTAGCATAGATCAATTCCCTTCTCCTAGTACAGGTCGTAGGCTTGTGGTAGAGTCATATCTCAAAAATAACCTTATTCTTCTAGAGTCTGGAATTCCTCTAGAGATCTGGGTTCAGATCCAGCATTGGGCATAGCAAATTTTCTTGGGGGCTTTATAGCAGGGTAATCATTTCCGGCTGGAGGACTATCATACTATTTCCTGATATCTTGGATGCGCGCTGATTTCTTCTCAACTACCTCCTCGAATGCAGCTTCAATGGCCTTCCTTGATTCTTTCATGGCCATCTCAACTTTTTGCTCAACGGATAGCTCTTTCGGTAATTTGCTGAGAATAGAAGCAGTGCCATCTCCTTGCTGTGGGATTTCAGCAAACATGAGTTTCGAAGGAAGATTTTTCGAACTTCCTTCCCTCTCAGCTGTATCACCTCTCTTCGCCTCCTTATTACTCCCTTTCTCCTCCTTTAGTCTCTTTAAGGCCTTATCTTCCCCCTTTTTGGCATCATCACCAAATGAAAGGGTTAGGCCAGGGAACAATCCACTTAGAATGAAATCCAGTCGGCTGTTGGTTGAATTTTTCTTGATATTTGCCTTGGAGTGGGCTTTTCGGAACTCTTGCCGTGTAGCCTTCAACTCAACTGCCACCAACTTCATCGCTGCCATAAGAAGACTAAACTTCTGGTTCACGTTGTCCTCTAGGCATGTAATTTCGCTCTGATGGTGCAGCTTAAGCAACTCCATGTCGGACTTGTGAGAGGTTTCCATTATGACCATGTATTCCTTCACTCTCTGCTGAAATTTTAACGTATCCGCACTCCAAACTAACATCTTTGCAAACAAAGCCCTGATGTAACGGACATGCTCTGAGCGCATGACAGTCTATTGTGCAGCCCATTCCTTAATGCTTAAGAAAACTCCTCTAATATCTGCACTGAGGGTTGCATCACGATTGTCCAAACGAATATCCAGTGATGCATGGTCGCATTCCATCTTCTCAATTTCATCACAATTTTTCTTGAAAGCATTTCGGAACTCGGCTGACGTAGCTGACTCTTCTTTCGGCCACACTACATCGAAATCAAAACCCATAGGCACAATCGTATTAGTTGGAATGATGGGCTCTTCCTGCACGGTGTATTTCTCTTGTTCTCGGGCAGACTCAGCTTCCATGTCAGGAAATTCAACATTGAAGGGAAATATGTCTTCAAAGACATCGTCTCGAACAAAAGGGATCCCTGAGGGTCCATGTTGGGGGGGCTTTCCTTTTTCTTGTTGCATTTCATCAACTCTCTGTGCCCCGGCTGAGCCAGCATCATCGGCAGATAACGCGGGTGGGGAGCTGCGATGGAGGAGCGGTTTGAGTCGTTCTTTCTGCGGCGGTTGGTAACTGCTTATTCTTGCGAAATTGTGTTCAGTGGAGAAATTGAATCGATCCTTTCGGTGACTTAGCCTCAGCTGTCTTAACAGTCAGAGTATGGTGAGTGGTTAACTCTCTTACTGAAGTTTGACCTAGTTGTCTCTCAAAAGACTTAGTTGTTTCCTTGCTAAAACTCTGATGGTATTTAAAATAAACAAAATTGTTAAGTCTATTCAACCTCCCTTCTAGATTTAACTCACACCTCTTAGGACATAAAAGGTCCTCATAAATAAACATCCTATAGCGCTCCCGGAGGGAAGGGGCTCCCCACAGGGGGGTCCTCGTAAATAAACCTCATCTGACACTACGGAAGAGGAGGGGCTCCGGGGGATCCTCGTAAATAAATCTCCTCTGGTGCTCCCAGATGGGAGGAGCTCCCTCACTGGGGTTATTGTAAATAAACCTCATTTGGCGCACCCGGAGGGGAGGGGCTCCCACAAAGGTGTCTTCATAAATAAACATCCTCCGATGCTCCTAGAGGGGAAGGGCTTCCTTATGGGGGTCCTCATAAATAAACCTCCTCCGGTGCTCCCAAATGTGAAGGATCCCTCATAGGGGTAATCAAAAATAAACCTCCTTCTGTGATCCTAGAGGGGAGGGGCTCCCTCACGGGGGTCCTCATAAATAAACCTCATTCGGTGCTCAGGAGGGGAAGGTCCCTCTCCTGATGCAATGTAAAGAATGCAAAAATTTCCTTCCTTACCAACATGCACCACGTGAATGTGCAATGAAAACAAGGCAAAAATACTAACAGATGCATAGAAGGAATTAATGCACCGTCGAAGTAATGAAAGAAGCGATAGCTCTATGAAAAGCTCCTGAAGGTCTCCCCCTAAGCCCCTGAGGGGCGCACCCTTCGGGGTCCGGAAAGGTGCCCCTTAGCTCTTGAACGACACCCCGTCTGGCCATGAAAGGGTGCCCCCAAACCTTTGTACAAACATCTCCGTCCATTCCAGAAGAACTAAGGTTTTCTCCCGAAGGGAAGGATCCATCTCCGCACAAAATGTGAATAATTCCCCACCAACATGAAATCATGTGAAACTATTACAATTAAAACGTAAAGAGGTAAATATGCATAAGGAAAAACACGAATATGAGTGTAGCATCAAAGTAGTGGGACATCATCCTGCCGCTCGGGGCAAATAAACATCTTAGAAGAACAAGCAAAAATAATATCCTGCTGCACAAAGCAAGCCCTAAATATGTAGGCTGAAAGCAAAAGCCATCTAGGCGAGGAAAAACTATAACTACTCAAGCATGGGGGGATCTCTTCAGTACCGCCGGTCTCCTCCCCATCATCGTTGCCCGTACCGTCAGCTCCCTCTAGAAGATCTTGCAAGACCTCAATCGCTCATTTATCATCCTTGTCAGAGACGTTACAATCTAATATACATATCACTTCATTGGAGGCCTTCCCGTTCCGCCGCAGCAGCTTTCAGTAATGGCAGACTTCCCTATCAAAATAATGGGAGGATTCTCTCAACAACTACGAACGATAATCCGTGGAACCCTTATATGGGTCCACCAAGTCAGACTTGTCCCTAGCAAACAACTGTTCACCAGTAGAAGACTGAAGAGACACCCCGATGTCTTCGCCTCATGCTCAAGCTAAGCATTCTTCCAATCATATTCCTTAGCCAACTCAGACATCTGACCATTATGCCAACTACTGTCAACCTTAAAGTTCTTCAACTCACCCAGAAGTTGGCGGTTCTCCACCTCCACTACCTCTCCCCGGTGGCTCAATGCCGCCGGAAGGTTTAGAATCTAGATCAAGATTTGCATAAGTACTTCAGAATAAAAGGAAACAAGAATGAAGAACGAAGCATAAAGTAACCACAAAGTTTGCCCTGGCAGTGTCTCCACAAAGATGTGTATTCATGTCCTCTAAGGACAAGGACCTAAGGCAGGACTGTTCATCAGTCGACAATGTTCCCCTCATGCTAGAATATCGCATGCATGAATCTATAAAGTCCCAATGGGACTGAATCCTCTCGCCATGGTTCCACCGCCAAAAATAACACTAGGGGCCTAATGGTCCTGGAAAGCGACCTCACCGGGTTCCGTCCTCGGCCTCTTACCTCCCGAGGAAGAGCCGATAGGGAGGGCGGCAGCGATAACAATATCGGTGTAATCCCCAGGATAAGAACTTGGATGATGGTCGATGCTCGTGGCAAGCGCGACCCACGCTGTCATTTCCCGGGGGTGAGACACTGAGCTCCGCCTTTTGCAACATATTTTTCCTTGGCCTTCCCCTTCTCATTCTTCTTTTAGGCCTACAACTCGGCAACGTTGTAGCTCTTCTTTCTAGAAGAGCAAACTAGGTCTGATATCGAGAGAAGACGGAAAACATTAAGTACACAAGAAGTAGTAAAGAGCAATACAAGGTAGCAAACAATGTTTAGTACCTAAAAAATCTCTAACACTCAAAAGACTCTCAAACAACCCTTTTGATGTATAGACCTCTGGTATCTCCTTATGAGAAGTAGCACTACCACGCACCGACTGGGCCTGTAAGACCTAATTCTGGAATAGCTCCCAACAATTATCCCTCATATATAAGAAATCTTCTTTCCACAACCCGCCAGGAGAAGGAAACCCTGTGAAGAACTTGCATTGGGAGCGAGGAAAGAAATGAAAGAAAGTATCTCCCAAACACGTCTTGGCATAGAACATGGAGTGGAATCCATCTACAATGGCGGGCATATCCAACTTTCGCATAGCATGCTCGTATCCCCAAACACACGCATAAGCTTGGGGAACCATCTGTCTAACACATGCTCCTAATTGCCGCAAGAAAATTATCCTGAGGAAGAGTGAAGCCAACAGAGAAGTTGTACAAGTACATCATAATAAAGCCCTCGAGCGAGTGAGTAAGTCTATTCTGTGACCCCGAAGCCAACATACGAAACTATGAAGTGACCCATAACCGCTCCCTCAATCTACGAAGACACTGGGAGGAGACTTTGCTGACTAACTCTCCCAGGACAACTGATTGACACCCATGAGGAGATTTATGTTAATACTTAGGTCGAGGGGCCTCGTTCGTACTCTCCCCCTTCGACTCCTGTATGGGAACCTCTTCACTTGCGCACGAATCTGATTGAAGATCTACTTCCCCTCACTAACCAAACATTACTCTGGAGATAAATAAAGAATATCAAAGCCCACAGGCAAAGATGTTAATGGAATAACAGAACCACAGACCGAGCAGTCAGTGACGCCTTGGCCCATAAGTGGAAGCAAAGAAAGTCTATAATCCAAAATCTAGCCTAAAATATGAGAACACTACGAAGAAAATGGCAATAGACGCGATGAAGGACGGACCGGGGGGCTTGGGCTGCTGGAGGGCGAGAAGGGCGACTGGAGGGCACC
The DNA here is from genome assembly GCA_016081115.2 of Rehmannia glutinosa. Taxonomy (NCBI): domain Eukaryota; kingdom Viridiplantae; phylum Streptophyta; class Magnoliopsida; order Lamiales; family Orobanchaceae; genus Rehmannia; species Rehmannia glutinosa. The sequence goes on along the minus strand of JABTTQ020002169.1, from coordinate 401,406 downwards.
TTTGGCCATGCCGGGGAAAGGCCCTCGGGCGCCTTCCCTCGGCTCTCAGGCTCTCATCTCTCTCCTCACTACTTGATGCACTCCACCCCTCACTCCAACTTCCCATGGGCACTTTCCTCAATTTTCAAGAAATTTTCACTAAGTGTTCTACAAAGCAAATGGATTCAAAGTCAAAGAGTAGAGAGATAAATAGTACATTTGGAAGACATGGTCAAAGTTCTGCTCTCAAGCGTGTCCTTGTGTAAAAGTGGTCGAGGAATCCCAAGACAAGACAAGATAAAGAACAAGACAAACCAAACATAATATCAGTTTAGCTCCCGCACTGCTCAATTCTTCCGCAGCACCACAACTAGGGGGCTTATGTTGGGGGGAAAATGTCTTTTAATATTTAATATATAATTCAACTTATATATTGGAATAATTATTATTTATTGCCCAACAATAAATGCTCTACAGATGGGATAACTCGGTCCAAAGGGTTCGAGACTCACACATAGGCTACTTTCTCCTACACGACCTACGAGGCACATCACCTAGGTATATAAAGGTCCATACTCTTCATTTGTAAGTTCATATCTCATAATATCACTTAATTATTATTCAATATTCGTTTATTGTCTTACACTTTCTCTCGTTCACCATGTTGACTTGAGTTTCAGAGGGACCTCCCTAGGACAACCCCAGGGCCCATCTGACATTTGCATGTGTGCAAGCAAATTCCTAGTAGAAGATTTCTAGCTTAAGGAGAATAAGACTTCCCACTTGAGGAGAAGAAGACTTGGACTCTATCAGAAACCTTAATTTGGAGTTATCTGCCTAAAAAGTAGCATAAAATATGGACTGAGATATGACATTTTAATATCTATCCCTATATTAGTAGTAGTAGAGGCATTAGACATCCAATGAGGCATTCATCGTTCAGTCTGCCTGTCAGTTTGGGGGTGAAAACTTGTCAAGAAATTGATTACTTACAATGTGACGTGGAAGCAGGAGTTTCGATCACTTACAATGTGACGTGAAACTCCCCAATACTTCACCACATTCTTGAAAAATGCCCTTGCTGCTTCTTCTGATGTGCAATCCTTTGTATAGGAGATGAAGGTCCCGTACTTGGAAAACGGTCGATCACCACCATAATGGACCTAAACCCTTCAAACTTAGGCAATGAGCTAATGAAATTCATGGTGATGGAGTGTCATGGACGGTCTGGAATTGGTAATGGCTCGAGCACTCCTGCCGATTGCTTGTTCTTCATCTTCTCTTGCTGACACACAAGACAAGTTGTAGGTCCCAAGGGGTGTGAGTGTAAGGTTTAGAAGGGAGGGGGTTGAATAAACCTTACCAACTTTTCGATTTAGTCCTTTTAAGACGTTCACAATTAATACTTCACAGCTAAGTCCTTGATGGACAGCTAAGTTAGTTGATCAGTAGAGTTAGCCACTCAACAGACTCGACTGAGCTGTTGATAGAATAACTCAACTGTTTTGACTAAAACTTAACTCGACTGTGATATGTTTTCTTGTAAGTCCAAGTGGCTACAATAATCTAGAGGGGGGTGAATAGATTATCCCGATTTTTCAGATTTTGCCCTCTTTTTCGAAAGACTTAAGCAAGGATGAAATGCAAAGTGCGGAAAGTAAATAGCACACGTTGATTTAAAGAGGTTCAACCCACCTAGGGCCTAATCCTCTACCACCCCAGTATATCCGGGATGGATTTCAAAAAGAAAAAAAGATTTTATTAATTTACCAAAAATTAATACAACACCTTGAGGATTACCACAACCCTCTTTCACCACCTTGAGGATTACCACAACCCTCTTACAACACCTTGAGGATCACCACAACCCTCAAACACCTATCACCTAGATCACCCAGTGTATTTTTACCACAAGAATACTCACAAGGATGTCTTGTGTTGAATGATGACCAAAAACAAGATTACAACTCAATAATGATTGATACAATATGAGTACAAGTGTAATCAAGAATTGAAAGCCTAGACCTCAAATAAGTGCAAGTGAAAGTACTTAGGCTAATACAACAAGATATATGAAAGTGTTTGCTCAATTGCTCTTTGCTTGTGTAGAGTGTTGTATCTTGTTGCTTGAATGAAGCCTCTATTTATAGGAGAGGACTTGGCTTTCATTTCCAGGACATTGGCTCCTCCTTGGGAGTGATTTGCTGCAAAAGAAACCATTTAAAATGATCAATATAGCTGTTAGAAATCAATCCCACAAAATAGGGAAAAGTCATGCAAAACGCACGGATAGTTTCTTTGATAAACATGGGGTTCGGCCGGTCGTGCGAGATAAGATTGAAATTGAATTCTGCGAATTTTTACACAGGGGCCGGTGGGAGGTGCGACCGGTCGCCTTAGTTGTGACCGTTGGACTTGAAGATTTTATGAAACAGAGAAGTCGAACCAAGAGAGAGGGTGCTCCCAGTGCACGGGCGCGCCCGGGGTCGGTCCACGGTCGCTCTTTCCTTTTTTTTTACGTCCCATTTTTCTTTTCAAAACTCAACTCAGTGCGGGTTGCCCTATAGGGCGACCGGTCGAGCCTGAAACAAATGTGTTGTCCAATTTTTTATCGAAGATAAACTCCAAAAAATACTCCGAAAAATAGTAAAAACATTTTAAGACGATCGGAAGTATTTAGAGAACATTTAGGCACATTGTTTTGGTTTAAAAACTTATTTGAACAAAATCATCAAAATTATGATATAAACATTTATCTAACAAACTCCCCTTTTTTGATGATTACAAACCAAAACAATTTTCTCGAGGACGATTTGAAAAAGAAATAAATTTTCGGTTTTTCAAGTAAACTATCCGTTAAAGACATTTCATACAAAGCTCCCCCTATCTATGAGATCAACAAAAGATTATTAAAAGATAGAAGCATAAGCTATAACAAGTTTATAGAAGATGCATATAGACATCATGAGCTAAGAAGGTTCCCCTGTCACAATACTTAAACTTTTATTGCGAGCTTTTAATAGCTTCTTTTGGCTAACGAGCCAATTTCCTGTTTCTCCCCCTTTGGAATCATCAAAAAGAATGTTAGGATGATAAAAACATCATACAATTATATCAAAGTGCGCAAAAAAGACGGTTTATCAACCATTGAGCAATTTTATGCTTAAAATCTAAGGAAAATGGGAAAAATGTATCATTAAGAGTTCATACGCTCGTTTTATATGCCAAAACATGATCTCAAGAAGTATTGAAGACTTTTGGAAGCAAGAGTATGATGTAGAAGTTGAAATATTCATTGTGACATTTCATCGAACACTTTGTGGGCGTGAAAAATAAAAGAGGTTGTATAGAACCCTTGTAAATGTTTCAAGCCAAAAAATTTCATCACCAATTCACCTCAAGCATCATACAATACAACATAATAGCCAAGCTCATCATGATCATACACCAATTACATCAAAAAAATTACAAGTAAGCAAAAAAAAACTCAAGGGTTCAACCCAATTGAGTAGAGAAAGTAGAATACTTACCATTTGATCGGGAAAGATGAGCTATAATGATGATGATCATGCTATATAATGTCCATGGAATGCATGAAAATCAATTTTGAATGAAATATGTGTGAACTTGGCAAAGGGGACGAAAAATGGTCAAAATATGTTAAAATGACGAATGCTGAAGACAGAACCATTTTAATCCAAATTATGGCTTAGGGCGACCTATCGAGGTTGAGGGCGACCGGTCGACGTTGAGGGCGACCGGTTGCCCTCAACCTATTTATCCCACTATTTTGTTAGTTTTTCCAAAATCCGAATTTTCAACCAAAAATCCGATTTTTTGCCCCTAAGTTTTAAAAACGTGCAAAATGCAAACGTAAGCCTCATTCAATATGCATTATGCCTAACCGAGCTCGTATTGATGCAAAAGTCTCGGAAGATAGTGGTTTTGTGAAAATGTCCGCTAATTGATCTTGAGATGGTACAAAAGATATCTCAATTTTTCGTTTTGAAAAACAATCCCTTAGAAAATGATGTCGAATCTCAATATGTTTAGTACGGTTGTGATGAACCGGGTTTTGAGCAATATTAATAGTGGATATATTATCACAAAAGATTGGTACGTTTTCAAAAGAGCATTTGTAATCCGCTAAGGTTTGTTTCATCCAAAGAAGTTGAGTACAAGAAAAAGCGGCGGAAATATATTCAGCTTTGGCCGTTGAAAGAGAAACACAGTTTTGTTTCTTTGAAAACCAAGAAACTAGGCAATCGCCTAAAAATTGACATGATCCTAAAGTACTTTTCCGATCATCAATATTTCCCGCATAGTCCGAATAACTATAACCTTTAAGAGAAAAAATTTTCATTCTTTGGATAAAATAAACCATATTGAATAGTGCCTTCCAAATATCGGAAAATCCTTTTAACGGCACTCATATGAGATTCTTTGGGATTGCTTTGAAAATGAGCGCATAGGCATACGGCATGAAGAATGTCCGGTCTACTAGCGGTTAAATAAAGTAAACTACCAATCATACCTCGATACTTGGATTCATCCACGGACTTGCCTTTTTCATCTTTGTCAATTTTGACATTTGTTGCCATAGGAGTAAAACGGTTCTTCCTTCTTCAATGCCGAACTTTTTCAAAAGTTCTTTTGTGTACTTTGATTGTGAAATGTAAATACCTTCTTGACATTGCTTAATTTGGAGTCCAAGGCAGTTGAGCTCCCCCATCATGCTCATTTCAAATTCTCCTTGCATCAACTTAAAGAATTTCTTGCACAAAGAATCATTAGTAGCCCCAAAGATAATATCATCAACATAAATTTGCATAAGTAAGCAATCTTGCCCTTTTTCAAAAAAACAAAAAGAGTTGTATCAACTTTACCTCTTATAAAGCCATTTTGCAAAAGAAAAGAGCTAAGTCTATCGTACCATGCACGGGGTTCTTGTTTTAAACCATACAAAGCCTTTTTAAGTTTATAAACATCATTAGGCCTAGAAAATTTCTCAAACCCCGGAGGTTGTTTAACATAGACTTCTTCTTGAATTATACCATTTAAGAAAGCGGATTTAACATCCATTTGGTAAAGTTTGAAATTTTTAAAACAAGAATAGGCAAGTAAAATACGAATAGCTTCTAAACGTGCTACGGGTGCAAAAGTTTCATCATAGTCAATACCTTCTTCTTGACAATACCCTTGAGCTACTAACCTTGCCTTATTTCAAACAATGTTCCCTTGATCATCAAGTTTGTTCCGGAATACCCATTTTGTACCAATTATGGTTTGAGAAGGAGGACAAGGTACCAATTCCCATACATCATTTCTTTCAAATTGATTTAATTCTTCTTGCATCTCTAGGAACCAATCCTCATCCTCAATAGCCTCTTTAGCATTTTTAGGCTCCTTTTGAGAAATAAGAGCTTTCTTGGCAAATTTTCTCCGGGTCATCACTTTGTCAAGGGATCACCAATAATAAGATCTTTTGGGTGATCTCCTTAAATTTCAATGCAACGGAAGATCCGAGATATCACCTCTATCTTCTTGAGAACCATTTGAAGTGGATGGTTGATCATTTGATGTGGACGGTTGAGCATCAACTTGAACAATTGGTTCAATAATATCCTCTTCATCACTTTCATCGTTGGGTATTCTTTCAACACCCGAAGCTTCATTGAATTTGACATGAATGGATTCTTCGATAACTCCACTAGTCTTATTGTAGACCCGATATGCTTTGCTTTTTGTTGAATATCCCATAAATATCCCTTCATCGGCCTTAGGATCAAGTTTGTCCAATTGGTCCTTGGTATTCAAAAAAAAACATTTACACCCAAATATCTTGAAATAACTAATATTTGGAGTTCTACCTTTCAAAGCTCATATGGAGTTTTATTCATTTTAGGGCGAATTTAAACTCGATTAATGACATAGGAAGCGGTACTTACGGCTTCGGCCCAAAAGTATTTTGGAAGTGAAAATTCATTGAGCATGGACCGACTCATCTCTTGTAATGTCCGAATTTTCCTTTCGGCTACTCCATTTTGTTGAGGTGTCCTTGGAGCCGAAAAATTATGAGCATATCCCTTGGTTTCACAAAATACTCTAAATTCACCATCAAATTCTCCACCTCGATCGCTTCGAATAGACTTGATAGTGTCTTCTTTTTCATTCTCAATAAGTCTACATAACTTAACAAACTCATTAACGGCATCGCTTTTATTGGTAAGAAAGAGAGCCCAGGTATATCTAGAAAAATCATCGACAATAACGAAAGTGTAATGTTTTCCACTTAGACTAGCCGTACTAATATCCCCATACAAATCAAGGTGAAGCAATTGTAGGGGTTTGGTTGTGGAAATTTCATTTAAGGGCTTAAAACTACTTTTAACTAATTTGTTCTTTTCACAAGTGTCACATAAGCCAAGATTTTCAAAATTCAATTTGGGTAGTCCTTTCACATGTTGGTTTTTGTAAAAAAATTTCAAATTCTTATATCCAACATGTCCAAGTCGCCTATGCCATAAACTAGTTAAATCATTATTGGCGACTAAACAAGAAACATTTTGACTAACCAAATCACTTGTACAAATTTTGTAAAGATTGCCTTTTCTATTTGCTTCACAAATAATTTCACCATTTTTAAGTATAAGGCATTTTTCTTTATTAAAGGAAACATCATAATTTGAATCACAAAGTTGGCTAACACTTATCAAATTAAACTTGAGCCCTTCAACTGAAAGAACATTACTAAGAGAGAAAGAAGAGTTACCAATTTCTTCATTTCCGAGAATTTTTCCTTTGCCATTGCCGAACATGACCATACCCTCTTCTCGGAGCTTGATGTTGGTAAAAGGTCTCTCCTCCCGGTCATATGGCTTGAACATCCGCTGTCCACGAGTCATTTTGAATCTTCCATTGTTGTAATAGCCCCTATTACCTACAAAAGAATTTCTTTTAGGTACCCTATAATTTTGGGGTCCATGGGGGTTAGTCTTGAGACCTTTGGGTCTCCAAACATGTCTTGAGCTATTTCTCAATTTGCAATTATTAGCATAATGTCCAACATTGCCACAATAAAAACAAGTAGGAGTATTACAATTATTAGCACGTACAAAAGTCGGACCTTGGTTATTTTTCTTAAAAACACTTTGAAATGGCTTATAACCAAGTCCCAATTTGGAATGCTCACCTCTTTGTGCATCTAAAATTTTTGTGACTTTATCCGTGCTTATGTTGAAACGATGCACATCATTTTTCAAACATTCAATATCTTTTGTGAGCGATTCCTTTTCGGTTTCAAGAGAGAACTCTAGTAAGAGTAAGAGCATGAGCTTTGTCTAGAGATTCATAAGAGGTAAATAATTTTTCTTTTTCAACCTTAAGCTCCTTATGCTCCTTTTTCAAATTTTTGTATTTAACAATTAAATTTTGAAACTCAATTTGCAATTCATCAAAATCACATTGCAAGTCATCAACTATGGAGGAAGTAGAAGAATTAGAGCGTACCTCATTGTTTTCATCTTCTATGGCCATGAGACCGTGTTCGTTTCTCCTTCCTCATCGGTTGTTTCGAGTAGTTCATCCTACGTTTTGACCTCCGCATTTAGAGCCTTCTTTTTCGTGAAAGGCTTCATTTTCTTTTGCTCATCTTCATCGAGCTTTGGGCAATCGGCAATGAAGTGCCCGAGTTTTCCGCATTTAAAGCAAGCATTATCTCTTGGTTTTCTTGCTTTATTTTTATTCACAAATTTTGCAAATTTTCGAACAAGTGCGGCCGTCTCCTCATCATCATCATCATTATCATAGTATGCATTATTAGAAGAAGAAGCAAGACCTTTAGAAATAATTTGCATACCCGATTGATTTATGGATGGTTTGGAATTTTTCCTCTCCTTGAGATAGACTTCATAAATGAGTAGATTTCAATAAGCTCGTCAAACTTGAGTGTCTCAAGATTTTGTGCCTCCGTGATTGCCGTTACTTTTTCGGACCATGAGTGGGAAGAGCATTCAATACCTTGGTCACTTTGTCTTCTTCGAAATGACTTTACCGAGGGCCACAAGAGGATTGACAATATTGTCGAGCCTTTCCACCATCTTGGAGATGCTTTCGCCATCATACATGTTAAAGTTTTCAAAGTCTTTAACAAGCATGGTCTTTCTTGCTTGCTTGACTTTCTTAGTCCCTTCATAGATTGTCTCCAATTTTTCCCAAACCTCATGTGCCGATCTTATGCCTCTTATGCGATTGTACTCGGTGGCGGTAAGAGAACAATGCAAAATGTTTAAGGCCTTACCGTTTACAGAGAAAGCCTTTTTGTCGTTTTCATCAAACTCCTTGAAAGGTTTTGGAGCCAAGGTGCCATCCTCCATTTCTTTGTTGGTTGATCAACTCCTTCAATGACCAAATTCCAAATGTCGAACCCGCACCCTTGTAGGAAGCACTCCATACGGTCTTTCCAAAATGCGTAGTTGTTGGCGTCGAATAGCGGTGACTTGTTGGTGGAGGCGCCGGTGGTGAGATGAGCATCATTTCTAGCCATGGATCTTTCCTCTTTACTCGAAACGAGCTAGCCAAAGAGTTTGTCTCTGATACCACCTGTAAGTCCAAGTGGCTACAATAATCTAGAGGGGGGTGAATAGATTATCCGGTTTTGATTTTGCCCTCTTTTGAAAGACTTAAGCAAGGATGAAATGCAAAGTGCGGAAAGTAAATAGCACACGTTGATTTAAAGAGGTTCAACCCACCTAGGGCCTAATCCTCTACCACCCCGATATCCAGGGATGGATTTCAAAAAGAAAAAAAAGATTTTATTAATATACCAAAAATTAATACAACACCTTGAGGATTACCACAACCCTCTTTCACCACCTTGAGGATTACCACAACCCTCTTACAACACCTTGAGGATCACCACAACCCTCAAACACCTATCACCTAGATCACCCAGTGTATTCTTACCACAAGAATACTCACAAAGATGTCTTGTGTTGAATGATGACCAAAAACAAGATTACAACTCAATAATGATTGATACAATATGAGTACAAGTGTAATCAAGAATTGAAAGCCTAGACCTCAAATAAGTGCAAGTGAAAGTACTTAGGCTAATACAACAAGATATATGAAAGTGTTTGCTCAATTGCTCTTTGCTTGTGTAGAGTGTTGTATCTTGTTGCTTGAATGAAGCCTCTATTTATAGGAGAGGACTTGGCTTTCATTTCAGACATTGGCTCCTCCTTGGGGAGTGATTTGCTGCAAAAGAAACCATTTAAAATGATCAATATAGCTGTTAGAAATCAATCCCACAAAATAGGGAAAAGTCATGCAAAACGCGGATAGTTTCTTTGATAAACATGGGGTTCGACCGGTCGCAGAGATAAGATTGAAATTGAATTCTGCGAATTATTACAGGGGGGACCGGTCGGAGGGTGCGGCCGTGCATGCCATTTGTGACGGTTGGACTTGAAGATTTTATGAAACAGAGAAGTCCCCGAACCAAGAGGTGCTCCCGGTGCAGTCGCCCGGGGTCGACCGGTCGCCTCACCGATCGCCCACACAGTCGGCCAGGTCGTCGCCTCCTTTTTTCTTACGTCCCATTTTTCTGTTTTCAAAACTCAACTCAGTGCGGGTTGCCCTATAGGGCGACCGGTCGAGCTGAAACAAATGTGTTGTCCAATTTTTTTCGAAGATAAACTCCAAAAATACTCGAAAAATAGTAAAAACATTTTAAGACGATCGGAAGTATTTAGACAACATTTAGGCACATTGTTTTGGTTTAAAAACTTATTTGAACAAAATCATCAAAATTATGATAAAAACATTTATCTAACAGTTTTTAGCGGAAGACTTAACACCCTTGAATCTTGATTTAAGTTTGTTTTAATACTTGATTATAGCACTTTGTTAATTTTCGGATGGACATCAAATTTATCAATGAGATATCAAAATACTTATCACGATAATTAAAGTCTTTGAAATGTAAGTGACACAATAAATTTTATAGAGGTTCGAAGATGGGGTAATTCTTTTACTCCTCTCTTCTCCAACTCCTGGAGGAATCCACTAAGCATTGATCAATGTAAAAAGTGGTTATCGGACCCGATTCAAGTCTTGATCACACAAAATGACTTGATCCTTTGGGACTCGATCTGGAGATGCCTTGGTCACACGAGTTGGCTTCTCGTACGACTCAACTTCTTCACAGGCTTTGCCTTGCTACTACAGCCCACTTGCTCAAGCTTCTTGGATTTGATCACGAAGCACTCCAAAAACTTGAGACTGGTTCGACCTTGAACCTTTCTACAATCCTTTGTGGAATGTAGACTTGAGGATTGATTCTTGGACCTTGATTCTTCAAATGTTTCCTCTTCAACTGATTAAAGTCGTCTTTCCTTCACGGGTGAGTGTTGGATTGATTTCCTTCGTAATGTAGGCTTGAGGATTGAGCTTAATTGACTTGAGAATATTTCAGGTTACAGATATTGCTTTCTTGCTTGTAATGGTTTTCTCAGGTAATCAAGGTAACCTTTTCTCAAATAGATTCCTCAGCCTTTTATAGTGTTCTTTTGAAAATTTGCCCGTTGAAGAGATAGGCTAATTTTCAAAAGACACTTGTAGTCGTTGGCTTGTCTTGTTGCAGTTCTTGGAATTGACATTTCCTCGTATGAATGAGTCTTGACTTTTGAGTTAAAACAGTGCGATGATTCCCATTGGTTTATTCCTTTTGCACGCTTCTGGGACTGAGCACTTTAAGAAAAGCGGTATGGGAGTATTACTTGTTTAAGTTATTTTCTTGACTTTTGTGCAACGGATCTCTTTCAGTTGTCTCGACTTGACTGCATTTCCTTGATTTCTCCCATGTGACTTCGAGTCAGCTTCCAATCATTGGATAACTCATCTGTCACTTCAACTTGAGACTTGGGCATTTGTCTTGAGTTGACTTGATCGACACTTCACTCAATCGCATCTCGATTTGCACCTTGATCGAGTTCTGTCTTCTCTTCTTTGCCACACTCAATCGCCTCACAAAGTGGAGTCTTCCTTCTAGTCTCCAGTTGACTTCTTGCATATTCGAGGCATAGTGACTTAACTCAAATTCGACAGTCCTATCTATTACAATGCAATTTCAACCATAATGGGGTGCCAACTTTCTATTCTAAGTTTTACATGGCATTCATCAAAATCTAAAAATTAATTTCCCAACAATTTCCCCTTTTTGATGATGCCAAAACTTTAAACATACATTCAACAATTAAATAGCAAAGATACGTCGCAGACAATGTAGAATCACGTAATGTATGCGTAGAATCAATCTTTTCTTGATCATAACATTCTTGTTCTTTACACAATCAAGTACAAAGTGTATCGAGCTTAACCGGCTTAAGGTAATCATGCTATTCTATATCTACGCAAGTATAGAAATTATACAATTTTATTCAATGTACAGAATACTTACATACAAATGCATTTACATAGTAAAATACATGAAGGGTGGACAACAACACTTCATCTCCTTCACGCTTCCCTCTGCTTTCCTCATCGACTCTGTCTTCTTCTGGTCTTTTTCTCTTCTTCTCTTCTTCAGCTGCTTCCTTTTTCTCATATGCTTTTATGGCAGCTTCATCTCTTCTTTTTCTTTCTTGTCTTTCTTCCCACAGCTGAGTTTGTCTTCTATTTTCTTCTTCGATTCTCTTCACATACTCAGCATTGTTCTTGGCCACTTGAAGGTTGGCTATTGCATCAAGTCCAGCCCAATAGATCCCTCCTTTCTTCCCTGGATCTACGTATTCAATATTTTTGGGTAGAGGCCTAGGTCTGAAACCTCTTCCTCCACCACTGCTTCTTCCTCTCGCTCTCTAGCGTGTATTGCTGGCCTTCTTCTTCCCGGTGAGTGACCGGTGGGGTGACCAAAGCAGAGGTCGACAAGAGTCTGCTGTCGACTTCTTCACATAGCTTGAGGCCTTTTTCCCAATACATATCCCAGGCTTGGGTCATGGACATATTTTCGAAGTAGCCCTCGGACTCGGCGTTTTGAATTCATCCACCGATCTCGGCTCGCATCCGAAGCGTGCGAGATGGCATCGATGTCTCACTTTCTTTGGAATGCCTCCATATTGTTTCATATATTCATTACTCGGGCATCCATCTTTCCTTCAACCTCCTTCATCCTCGCTTCTACTATCTTCCTCTTTTTCACCATGGGTGCTGCGGAGTGTTGGAGCGGCGAGAGTCATCGGGAGTTTGCGATGATATCACCGTGACTAATCCTTGTTGAGGGTTTTGCAATAATCGAGTCATGTCTTTCGAACCTTCCCCCTCAACAGATTTTTCTTTTTTCTCTCTTCTGTGTTCCTCAGCTGTCTTCTCCTTCATAGCTCCGTCCTTCTTCTTCTCGGCTTGGATCCTTTTATCGTTTTAGGTATTCCTCTTCCCCTTTTTGGCATCATCAAAGGAGAGAGAACCCCTGAAACATGCCGACAATCATGAAGTCCAAGCGACGATAGGAAGTTATGCTTGGAATCTGCTGCGAGTGTGTTTGCATAAATTCGGAGCGATTGGCTTTCGATTCTGCTGCCACCTGCTTCAGTTCAGTTGAGAGGAGGCTGAATTTCTTCTCCATGTTCTCCTCTACGCGCAGAATCTCTTTGCGATGAAATTCACACAACAGCTCCATTTCTGTGTTATGTGAGGTATGCATTATGTCAATATTTTCCTGCATCCTCCTTTTCATGTCGAAGATTATCGGCGCTCCAGGACTAGCATTTTATTGAACAATGTTACTCAAGTACCGAACTTGTTCCATGCACATTGTCTGCTGTTGTTGCCACCATTCCCGGATCCTAGCAACTATTCCACGCAAATCGGTAGTAAGATTGGCGTCTCAGTTATCCAGTCTCATGTCCAGTGAGGCCTGGTGCCTTTCCATCTTCTCTATCTCCGCAAATATGGCCTTGAACACTTCTCGAACCTCAACTGTCACTTCTGTCTCAGCTGGCGGCCAAGTAGCGTCAAAGTCGAAATTTGCTGGGACGATGGTGTCTGTTGGAATGACGGGATCGGTCTATGGAAACGCGTTGTTGATCGTGGGTGATTCTTCAAAAAGATCGAGCGACTCGGAGAAAAAGGGAATGATTCTTGAGCGAATCATCATGGACAACGGGAATATGTTCAATGGTAACTTGTGCCCGTGATGTGCCCATTGCATCGATTCTCTTCTGCAGCTTGGGTAGCTGCTTGTGATTGGTGTGTTTGTTGTGGTCTGTTAGGGTATTGACCACTGGCCGAGCCTCAGCTGTCTCAACGCTTCATCGGTCTCACTGGTTTTCCATGTGAGTTGATCGGTCCTCGGCCGTATCGATAGCGTCATCGGACGATGATGAGACTTGCATGGGTGGCTCATCATCAAAAGTAAAAGTTTGGCGAGTAGCCTTAAGGTCGGACTTACTCGTGCTTGGGAGAACATCCTCAGCTGAGTCTTTTGGATCGGCAATGGGGGATGACTCGGCTTCGTCTTCACCTACAGATCCCAGAAAGGTTACATCAGGATTATCTTGGGAATCGTGAAGAGCACTTATCTTCTTTTCAGATGGATCAATGATAGTAAGAGGGATGTTATGTGCTTCCGTCTCTTTACCCCGGAAAGTCTCAACCTCCCGTTGGCCTTCATTACCTCCTGCAATCTTAACTGCAGCGAGGCCTTGGACAATCCCTTCGACAGACTCAATTGCCTTAGGGTCTTCAGAGGTAGCATCCACTGGAGTCTCAACTCCATGGATTGCACTTTCATTGCCCAGAGTGTTAACTCCCTGGGCATTTCCATCATGTGCCTCTACTGCATCAGCAGCGTCATTGGCCTTCAAAGCAGTTGGCACTTCACCGGAGACATACTCAACTGTCTGAGCCTCTTCAGTGACAACTTGATGTGTCTCCATTTGTTTTTCTTTCTCCACTTTGCCTCCAAGATTTGTTGTGGAGTCGACTGCAGCATCCTCCGACCTTGCTGTAGTGGAGGGAGTTTGCCCCTCAGCCGGCACACCAGCTGAATGACTTGGAATGGGGCCACTCTTCTCCAGACTCCCGGTTATTCCCTTTGAGTATTCAGCCGTTGGGGCAGGTGGTAAGACACCTTCATCAGGGGTTGGCTCTACTGGGGTCCCCTTGTTCCCAGTTTCATCGCCAGTTCCCTTAAGAGCTTCTTCTGAGTGAGCTGGGGAAGTGGTGGCAGCAACAATGGTTGCAATTCGCTGCACCACTCCCATAGGATCAATCTCCAGCTGTGATTTGGAAGATTTTCCAGGGCCTTCCATCAGCTGTTGCTCATTTAGGATCCTGGATTCCCGCATGGCTTGATGCATCTCCAATTATTCAAGATGGCAGCGGTCCAGATCCTCATCGCACTTTGACAGCATATCAAGGTGTGGATGAGTATGATCAGTGGTTCCTGTTAGAGGCTAGATACTGGCTTTCTCACGAGCTTCAGCTTCCTCTGCCAGTCTCTGCTTGTCCTTGTCTTTGAAGATCTGCAAGATATATCATGCGGCAGCTTTTCTTCATCCATGCTGGACCCGCGATGGTCAATCCGAGAAAATTCAACAGATTCTTCTTCTTCTTCAATAAACTCCGGTCTTTGGAATCTGTTCCCTAGATCGACTTAGCTTCCACTTCCTCCATTCTCGCATTTCGATTTTGGATGTCCGGATATGGTGGGGATAGGATCATCATGTCATCATCTTCTTCATCATTATCTCCTTGATGTCCCTCGTTCTCGGGGATTGAAGGTAGCAAACTTTGGTGCTCGACACCTCGGCGTGTGCATTTGCGGGAGGGGATACAACCTGTCCCAGCCAACAGGAGAGTTTGCTTTCTCGGCTACTTCTTGTGTCTCGGCTATTCGACTACATTTGTGTCTTCAATTTGCCTCTGTTGATCGGCTTGTGAGACCATTGTTTCATCAATAATTTCGGAGACTCAACTTCTGCGGTTGTTTACTGCGATCTGTTCGGTGAGTGGCAGACTCGGTTGTTTTCTCAAGCTCGATCGCTTGAAAAGTCTTCTTCTTTTGGTCCTTACCGGAGGAATTTCTGGTTTGGATGCGATTTCTCCGAGTCTGGGCGGCGGGGCGTGCTGTTGTCTTTTTCTCGAGGAGGCGCTTTCTAGGCTTGTCAGTCCTCCTTTTCTTGACAACCGAGAGAAGGTATTTGAGGTTCCTTCTCCACTGCGGCTGCAGGGGCAGGTGACCCGGCTGCAGGGGTAGGTGCATCTTTTGTTTTCTTTTTCTTTCTTTGCGGGGCAACAGATCTTCTTTGTTCTTTGCGGGCGGCGCTTCTTCTCGGGGGAGGAGGAGACAAGCTGTTTCTTCAGGGCCAGCTGATTCCCCCTCACTCGTATCAGCCCTCTTGGCGTATGCTCGCTTATGTACTCCGGAAAGGTTAGACCAAAATATTTTCTTGTTTACATGGAATGCCTTTCCATGTCGAAGAGGACTCCTTTAACTTCCATCATCCGCCATCACCGTCCGTACCCGGGGATCCTCCAAACGAACCATCCTCCTTGAAGGATTTATTCCCAATATTCTCGGCGAGTCCGTTGTATACAAACTCGGACCAGTTCACCTTTTTCTCCTCCATGATCGCAGCCATCACAATCAACTTGGTTTTAGACAGCTGATTAAAGCTTCCAAACTTGATATCTATGCATTTGGCAACAATGTCTAACAAAGATGTGGTAATTCTCCTTCAAAGAGACTTCTTATCAAATTTGTGTAGACAACCTTTGCAACAAAGTCGGGTTTGGCTACTTCCTTCCATCAAAGTGCCAGGTTAACATCGACTTCATAAACCTCCGCAAGACTCCTTCCGCCGTAACGAGTTGTGTTACTCGGATCCTTGGCGATAATGGTGAAATCTTTCCCGTGAACAGAGGACTTGATGCCCTCGTCGTGAACTTCAGCGTTCACATAGAATTGTGCGACCTCCTCCATGTAGGTCATCTCAAACTCCATCGACAAAAAGGGTATCGATCCTGATTTCTCCAACTTTTCTGCTATCTTCTTCACAAGGGTTTCGTCTGACCCTTGTTTGATCATGCCCTCGTAATCCACAGTAGATCCCGTGTGGATTTGCTTTCCCAATTTGACGAAGTCGTATGTAGATGCCATTTCTCGAAGATTTACCGAATGAAACTTTGAAAAAATAAGCTTTGAAGATATGTAGGGTTTTGAGAGTAAAAATGCTTCCTTTGCTCTTGAGAGAGATGAACAGTTTTGGTAAAGTGAGAGAAAATCGGACGAAATGGTATATGTATGGGTTATGAGAGGACGTGCGGGTGGTTTTTGAAATTTGATCAAGATCAACGGCTCAGATTTTGCACACCCATTAATATTTAATTTCTTGCATTTAATGCGGCAACATTTATATCCAATCATAAGCTTGGTGTGCAACTTTTATTGACTGTACACGTCATAATTATCTTGACGTCATTCTTAAAAACATTCCCGCTTAGTAAAACGACTGCGTTTTTGTCACTTTGCTCATAAATGACTCATCTTACTCCTTAGCTGATTCACTCTTCTCTCTTTGCACATAGGTACTCAGCTGTTAGCTAACTTGATGCAGCTGATTCTCCGATCTGGTGATTCACTTAGGCGATTCAAGAGTTCATCTCTTTTTCATCTTTTCATGTTCCATCTCTTTTCTTTTTGAGTCTTCGAGTGTCAACTCACCAATTAACCCTAATTCATGCTTGAGTTCTTCAAATTTTGATTCACATAATGGTTTTGTGAATATATCACTAATCTTCTTATCAGTTGAGATGTGTTCCAAGGTGATGTCATTCTTTTCAACATGATCTCTTATGAAGTGACATATGACATCAATGTGCTTTGTTCTTGAGTGCAATACAGGATTCTGAGTGATTGCAATTGCACTTGTGTTGTCACACATGATTGGAATTTCCTTTTCTTCAACTTCATAGTCTCTCAATTGTTGTCTCATCCATAAGACTTGGGCACAACAGCTGCCCGCAGCTATGTATTCTGCCCGGTTTGTGGAGGTGGCTATTGAATTTTGCTTCTTGCAAAACCAGGAAATTAATCTATTTCCAAGCATTTGACATGTACCTGATGTACTCTTCTTGTCAACTCTACATCCAGCATAGTCAGAGTCTAAGTAACCAATTAGCTTGAATCCACCTTCCTTAGGATACCATAAGCCAACTTCTTGGCTTCCTTTCAAATATCTCAAGATTCTTTTGGTCTGCCATCATGTGGCTTTCTTTTGGAGCGATTGAAATCTTGCACATACACCTACAACAAAGGTGATGTCGGCTCCTTCTTTGTGAGATAGAGCAATGATCCATAAGTGCTCAGTATCTTGTTTGATCCACAGGCTTGCCATCTGTATCCATATCCATTTTGATGATGTATTCATTGGTATTTTCACGGAAGACTTCTCTTCCATACCAAATTTCTTCATTAAATCTCTCGGTGTATTTTGTCGACTTATGAAGCTTCCATCCTTCAAATTTTTTTACTTGGAGTCCAAGGAAGAATGTTAGCTCTCCCATCATGCTCATTTCAAATTTGCTTTGCATGAGATTTGAGAATTTATCACACTCTTTGTTTGTGGATCCAAAGATGATGTCATCCACATATATTTGGACAAGCGATATACTCTTCACATCTTGAATTCTCAAGAAGGTTCTATCCACTTTGCCTTTTGTGAACCCGTTCTCGGTCAGGAATTGTGATAATGTATCATACCATGCTCTTGGTGCCTGTTTCACTCCATATAAAGCTTTCTTGAGTTTGTATACTTTATCTCCAAGACTCTTATGCTCAAATCCTGGAGGTTGTTCAACATACACTTCTTCCTCCAATAACCCATTAAGGAATGCACTCTTTACATCCATTTGATATACAATGAAGTTCTTGTGAGAAGCATAGGCAATAAACATTCTTATGGCTTCCAATCTTGCTACAGGAGCAAAAGTTTCATCAAAATCTATTTCTTCTTCTTGGCAATACCATTTGGCTACCAATCTTGCTTTGTTTCTTACCACAGAACCTTCCTCATTCATCTTGTTTCTGAACACCCATTTAGTGCCAATAACATTTTGATGGGTAGGTCTTTGAACCAATTCCCACACTTTGTTTCTTTCAAACTGATTCAGCTCTTCTTGCATGGCTTGAATCCAATGTGTGTCATCCAATGCTTGTGACACATCTTTTAGCTTTATCTGTGAGATAAAGCAAGTGAACATTGCTTCTTGTTGAGCTCTGGATCTGGTTTTTACACCTTCTCTTACATCTCCAATGATTAGTTCTCGGTGGATGGTCTCTCGGCCATCTTACAATCAAAGGTTGGAGTAAGTTAGGCTGGATTGATCGTCTTCCAAACCGTGTTATTTTGATCAGCTCTCTCATCATCACTTAGCTGCAGATTTTCCAGCTGTCTTTGAGACTCAGCTATCTCATCTTCATCTGGGTTTATAATTCCAACTTCAACTTCAACATAGGGACTCTTCTGTATGGTAGGCTGATTCAACTTATCAGCTGACTCTTCAATGTCTTCTCCTTTTACATTGGGCTCATCAAGCACCACATGGATGGACTCTTCTGTAACCATTGTCCTCTTATTGAGCACTCTGTGGTCTTTGCTTTCAGTTGAGTATCCCCAAAAGATACCTTCATCAGCTTTAGCATCAAAAGCCTTTAAATTGTCTTTGCCATTGTTATGGATGAAGCATTTGCATCCAAATATTCTAAAATATGCAACATTTGGCTTCCTCCCTGTCCAAATCTCATAGGGAGTCTTTGTCAGATGTATGTTTATCATGCATCTATTTTGAGTATAACATGATGTGTTTATTGCTTTAGCCCAAAATCTTTTAAGCGATCTGCTTGACTAACATGGTCCTTCTTTGCTTCTTTGAGGGTTCTGTTTCTTCTTTCGCAACTCCATTCTCATTTGTGGAGTCCTTCTTCTGAGATAATTCATGAGCAATACCATTTTCAATATAATACTGAGTTATTATTCCATTGACAAACTCAGTTCCTCTGTCAGATCTTATTTTAATAATGGTTTGACTCTTCTCATTTTGGATTCTCTTCATCAGCTGTGGTAGCTTTTGCAAGGTTTCTTTCTTCTTACACATGAAAATTGTCCATGTATATCTTGAGTAATCATCTACTACCACCAAGGTGTATTTCTTTCCACTTATGCTAGCTGGTTCAACTGGACCAAATAGGTCCATATGTAGCAGGTGCAATATTCTTGTTGAAGATGGACATGTCTTTTCTTTGAATGATGATTTGATCTGCTTTCCCATCTGTCATGCATCACGTACACTTTTCTTCTTGTATACTGAGTCTGGAAGTCCTTCCACAAGATTTCTCCTTGCAAGCTTGTTAATAGTTTTGAAATTTAGGTGACTCAGCTTCTTGTGCCACAGCCAACTTGATTCGGCTGTGCTCTTTGCTATTAGACAAGTGTTTGGTGTTGCAGTTGACCAATCCACCACATACATGTTCTTTTGCCTGCATCCTTGTAGCACTACTTCATTAGATTCATGTTCTTGATTTGGGACACTCCCATATTGAATCCAACATTATAGCCCTTGTCACAGAGTTGACTTATGCTTAGTAAGTTGAAATTGAGGCCTTCAACATATGCAACATCTGTAATTTCTAATCCATTTTTCTTGATGGATCCAATGCCTCTTATTTCTCGTGGAGCTTCATTTCCTCCAAATACATGTGGTATTATTTTTCTTGTTCCCTATCATGTGTCTGGATCAGCCACTATCCATGTACCAGGCTCCTTGCACTCACCGCTCCACCGCAATCAAGGAAATTAGGTTTTAGGTACCCATACTTGTCAGGTCTGAGGGGTTAGTATTGTAAGATGATCCAACCAACCTATAGCCAAATGATTTGACTCAAGAGGTTTCCATCTATCGATTGCCATAATCATAATTAACTTTGGCAAATTGCTTGGGGTTTTAGGTTCATACATTGTCTCTTTTTGTCAGTATACTGTGTATGTGTTTTAGCAATTCTTTGTGTTTGGGTAGTTGTGATATCTTTGAGGATAGTGCTTGGGTGCATATGTGTGGTGATGATAGCTCTTTTGCCTTTGGAATGGCCCTTCGAGTTCTAGGCCTTTGCCATTTAGGCTTATATTCCATAGGTCTTTGCCTTTGATAGTTCTCATTATTACAATCGGCTTGGCTTGGTACTTTCTACCATTCCCATCATATGTGTTCCTTTCATAGAACTTCTAGGGCTTTTGGTAGCTCTCGCTTCTTCTTTACAGTATTTCTGTTTGGAGCTTCTTTGAGGAACTCTACCGATTTCTTCTCGCTTGTCCTCTCGGATACTCAATTTGGTTGTTTTCCTTTTCCTTTATGACCAAGGCCGGTTTGGTTGTGATTGTGCTTTGGAATGAATGTGTGTGCACCATTTGGAGTTTTGGATTTTTGAGATACTTCATTGCTTGAAGATCCTTTTTCCAAAATCACTTTAGGAGCTTGGCTTAGCATAGAGGAATTAAATCCTAAGTCATGCTTATCTCCACATTCTCTTTGGCTCATAATAAGATCATCCAAAGATTTAGATGCCTTAGTGAATGAGGCAACCACATTTTGAGGTCATTTTCCTCTTTTCTATAAGCGACTATCTCTGCTATTAACTTAGCATTTTCGGCCTTTATTTCTTTATTCTCATCGGCCTATGTGACTTAGAGTACTCGGCTCCTTAGTCACCGTGAGTTTTGGCTTTTGAGCAAGCTGTTTTCCTCATTTAGCAGTGTGTGCGAGGTTTTAATGTGCTCAAAGTCTTTCATCATTTTGCTAATGAATCATAAAGATTAGTGGGTGATGAGGTGTGTGTATCACAGTCACTATCACTAGTGTCTGAGTGAGATGAGTTATAGTGTACCTCATCTTCTCGGCCAGGTTGGTCTTGTTCTTTGGCCATTAAACATATCAAGGCTTTTCTTGAGTCACTTGAGTAGTCGATTCACTACTCTCTCGTCTCTTGTGTCTTTGACTTGGTTGTCTCGGCAGCAGTCTCTGCAGCCTAACATTGCCTTTTTCTTCTCTTGTCTTCTTTCTCAAGACTTTTCTTTCCTCTTCAATCATGTATTTGTTAACTACAGGATATTGGCAATCAATGGCATAGTGACCGGGTTGCCTGTAGTTCCAGCAGAGATTTTCAACCTTTTGATCAGTTCTTTCCATCCTTGGATTGTCAGCTCTTTGATACTCAACCTTTTGATGCTCTGTTCTTTTGGGTGGCCTATCTTCCCTTGACTTGGAGGGAGCCGAGTGTCTTCGGAGGATTCACCTTTGCCTCTTTTGTAATTCTTGTTGAAGAATTTGTTAAACCTTTTAACCATCGGGGCAATCTCCTGCGGGTCAATGACTTCCTTGACCTCGGCTCTTTTACCATCCTTAACTATTAGAGCAACATTTGTTTTGGGCACAAATTGTCTCCTCTAGGTCTTTTCTTCTCGGCTCAAATTCGTAGGCTTTGAGATCGAGAATAGCTCATGGTGGGATGTTTTTGATAGGTCCATGGAGTGTCTCGGGGCCATGTTCATTTCCCATTCAAATGAGACTTCTTAGAATCTTCATACACATTTCCTTCTCGTGTATATTCTTTTCAAAGTGTTGATAGCTCATTGGTAATTTACGTGAACCGAGCATCCGAGTTGATCGAGGTTTCTCCTGCGCAAGCATCTTAAAATTTTCAAATTTTTGTACAAAGAACAGAGAGTTTATTTTCCTTGATTTGCTCAGAGCCTTCACAAATCAGGGTTAGCTTATCCCTGATTTCTTTTGCAGTTTTGCATGATTTGACTTTGTTGAACATGGCTTTGTCCAAAGTTTTGTAAAGAATGTCCTTGGCCACATTGTCCAAGTTATATTTTTTCATGTCATCATTTGTCCATTCAGCTCTTGATTTTTCAACCATAGCTGGTCTGGGTGCAGCATCCTCTTCTTCTTCAGCTGCAGCAGCTCTCCTTGCAGTTGTGTTCACCTTTAAAATTTGGAGTGGCCCATCTTCTATCACTATCCACATTTCATCGTGCAATGCTGATAGATGAGCCTGCATACAAATTTTCCAGTCGTCAAATTCCTCAATAGTGAACATAGGGATGCGTGTCAAATTTGCTTCCATGATAATAATTTTGCTAAATAAAGAAGTTTTGAAGGATCAAGTGCTAAAGCAAGCTTTGAAAAATTTGGAGATCTAGTTCAGTAACCAGTGCGGAAGGCTCAATAAACCAACCGCTCTGATACCACTTGTAGGTCCCAATGGGTGTGAGTGTAAGGTTTAGAAGGGGGGTTGAATAAACCTTACCAATTTTTCAA
Organism: Rehmannia glutinosa; assembly: GCA_016081115.2. Lineage (NCBI taxonomy): Eukaryota > Viridiplantae > Streptophyta > Magnoliopsida > Lamiales > Orobanchaceae > Rehmannia > Rehmannia glutinosa. The sequence continues at coordinate 379,047 of JABTTQ020002169.1, read as the reverse complement.
TTTAGTCCTTTTAAGACGTTCAGAGTTAATACTTCACAGCTAAGTCCTTGATGGACAGCTACGTTAGTTGATCAGTAGAGTTAGCCACTCAACAGACTCGACTGAGCTGTTGATAGAATAACTCGCTGTTTTGACTAAAACTTAACTCTTATGTGATATGTTTTCAGCGGAAGACTTAACACCCTTGAATCTTGGTTTAAGTTTGTTTTAATACTTGATTATAACACTTTGTTAATTATCGGATGGACAAAATTTATCGTGAGATATCAAAATAATATGCAGTAATTAAAGTGTTGAAATGTAAGTGACACAATAAATTTTATAGAGGTTCGAAGATGGGGTAATTCTTCTACTCCTCTCTTCTCCAACTCCTGGAGGAATCCACTAAGTATTGATCAATTTACAAAGTGGTTATCACCGGATGCAAGTCTTGATCACACATTGACTTGATCCTTTGGGACTCGATCCGGAGATGCCTTGGTCACACAGTTGGGCTTCTCGTCGACTCATCTTCTTCATAGGGCAAAATCGCCTTGCTACTACAGCCCACTTGCTCAAGCTTCTTGGATTTGATCATCAATCCCTCCAAAACTTGAGACTTGGTTCGACTAACCTTTCTACAATCCTATGTGGAATGTAGACCCTTGATTCTTCAAATATTTCAGGTTCTGATATTGCTTTCTTGCTTGTAATGGTTCTCTCAGGTAATCAAGGTAACCTTTTCTCAAATAGATTCCTGCCTTTTATAGTGTTCTTTTGAAAATTTGCTCGTTGAAGAGATAGGTTAATTTTCAAAAGACACTTGTGGTCGTTGGCTTGTCTTGTTGCAGTTCTTGGAATTGACATTTCCTCGTATGAATGAGTTTTCAGCTTTTCATAGTTCTGACACAGGTGCAGTGCTTCCCATTGGTTTATTCCTTTTGCACGCTTTTGGGACTGAGCACTTTAAGAAAGGCAGTATGGGAGAATTACTTGTTTAAGTAATTTTCTTGACTTCCGTGCAACGGATCTCTTTCAGTTGTCTCGACTTGATCGCATTTCCTTGATTTTCCAGGTGACTTGAGTCGAACTTCCAATCATTGGATGACTCATCTCGTCACTTCAACTTGAGACTTGGTCAGTCTTGAGTTGACTTGACGACACACTTCACTCACCGCATCTCACCGCACCTTGATCCGAGTTCTGTCTTCTCTTCTTTGCCACACTCACCGCCCTCACGGTGGAGTCTTCCTTCTAGTCTCCGGTTGACTTCTTGCATATTCAGGCATAGCTGACTTAACTCAGCTCGACCAGTCCTATCTATTACAATGCAATTTACAACAAAAATGGGGTGCCAACTTTCTATTCTAAGTTTTACATGGCATTCATCAAAATCTAAAAATTAATTTCCCAACACAAGTCTTCAGATAGCTCCATGTCATCCCGTATGTGCGGCCAAAAGTATGATGTCTCTAGTAACACCCACTTAGTATCATGGCATTCTTTAATGAGGTCCCTTCTTAAGTTGTCCTACTTGGGGGCGTTTAAATGTCGCCCCTTGGTGTAGAGTAGGTCGTCCTATACCCAAAATTGCTTGGTACTACCCTCCTTGGTTAACTTCATGAGATCCATTTCCATAGGATCATGCTCAAGCCTTGTCTTATGCGGTCCATGATCTCCCCTTTTGCTGCGCTGATGGCTGCAAGCTTTGCCTTGCGGCTCAGTGTGTCAGCTGTGATGTTGGCCTTTCTGGGCTTGTTCTCCAATGTGTAGTCAAACTCGGATAGGAAATCTTGCCAATGTGATTGCTTCGGTGATAGCATATTCTACATTTTAAAGTAGCTCGTGGCAACGTTGTCTATTTTGATGGTAAAATGAGAGCACGAAAGATAGTGTCGCCACACCCGTAAGCAATGAATGATGCTAATCATCTCCTTCTCTTGCACCATGTATTGTCGCTCGGTGTCATTCAGCTTACAGCACTCAAACGCTATTGGATGTCCTTCTTGAATCAACACTCCTCCAATAGCAAAATTGGATGCATCAGTCTGCAGTCAAATGGCTTGCCGAAGTCAGGAAAGGCTAGGACCGATTCATGGCTTACTGCGACCTTTAGGTCGTCAAACGCCATTTGACACTTCTCAGACCATTCACATGTTTTCCCCTTCTTAAGCAGGTCTGTCAAGGATGTCGCCCATGCCAAATATCCCTGTATAAAATGACGGTAATAATTAATAATACCAAGGAAAGATCGAAGTTCAGTTACCTTGGTTGGAGCCTCCCACTCCATGATAACCTTTATCTAAGCTTTACCCATCTGAAGCTTCCCATGCCTGATTATAGTCCATGCACATCCTCAGTGATTCATTGTGCCTCTTCCGGGATAAGAGTGGTGCACTACAAGGTTCTTTGGAAGGCTTGATCTTTCCCTTATCTACCAACTCCTTCAGTTGCTTACATATCTCCTCAAGTTCCCGCAGAGCCATCCGGTAAGGTGCCATGGCAGGTGGCTTGGCACCCGGCTCAGCTCGATCTTATGATCCACCTCACGCCCGGGTGGAAGTTGGTTCGACAGTTAAGCGGGCATGACGTCCTTATTCTCGTCTAATACCTTCTAGATAAGTGGGGGAACGTCTTCGTCATTGTCGAATGGATGGTCTTCCTCCTGGGGTGGATAGAAATGTCGGCTCTACTTGCTTCACCCTCTTGGTGATTTGCATGGCCGACAAATGTGGCTATCAAAAATCAAGCAAAAGGTTCAAATTGGCTAACTAGGAAATCTAATATCGTAAGGTAGGCAAAAAGGCTTGAAAGGCTCGATCTTATGATCCACCTCACGCCTGGGTGGAAGTTGGTTCGGCAGTTAAGTAGGCATGACGTCCTTATTCTCGTCTAATACCTTCTAGATAAGTGGGGGAACGTCTTCATCATTGTCGAATGGATGGTCTTCCTCCTTAAGGGTGGATAGAAATGTCGGCTCTCCTTTCTTCACCCTCTTGGTGATTTGCATGGCCGACAAATGTGGCTATCAAAAAATCAGGCAAAAGGTTCAAATTGGCTAACTAGGGAAATCTAATATCATAAGGTAGGCAAAAAGGCTTGAAAGGCTTAGCAAAAATGGCCTAAAATCATTTTCATGAATGCACACACATGTGACTTTGACGGAGATACCAGAGCAAGTTCTAGAATTCATACCAACATGAATGAAACACTCAATCACAAACAAGACTGCATAATATGAAAGCAGTAAAGGCTCAAAAGCTCACAGGCTTGTGAGTGCATAATTCAAAGTATATTAACCATGATCCAATAATCACATGCTCCATATTGACTATTCTCAACCCAGTCAACTCACACTCAACATCCAATTCAAAACAACACAAACCAATCCGCAAATGCTCCCAAGATCAGGATCACAATCAAAATACAACAAACACACAATAGCGGTCAACTCAGTCCCTAACAACTAGGAAAGCAATAAACGTGCTAAAGCGATAAACGTGCTAAAACCCTAAAAAAAAATTCAAACATCTAATGCAATGGAACCTATATGCTCTACATGCAACTAAATGAATGCAAATGCCACACCCATCAAAAAAATACTACCTCTCCCCCCCAAACTTGAATGAAATTATAGCGCATGAAAGAGAAGGTAGAATTTCAATGAAAAGTGTGGATAAGACCTGTATCACTGTGGGGGTGGCGGCGGAAAGTGGCCCTGGGAGATATGCCAATTCTCAATCCTATGCAATGTATGCAATATCTCCGACTCCCGCTGCTCTTCTGCTTGGTACCACAAGCTCTGGGCTTGGTACCTTTGCTCCTGGACTTCGCGGAAAGCACTGAAGTCGTCTCGATGCTGTCGCAAGCTTTCCTCAAAGGCATAGAATCTATCATGATCGTACTGTCCCCCACGCTCCTCGCTGTGGCGCGAGCTCTCTGGAATGTCGGGCCGCCTCTGTGGGCCGCCCTGCTTGAAGCCTCCCTACTGGAAGCCCTGCTCGAATCCCCTCTCATGCCTATCATACTCATGTGCCTCCATCACCAAGTCTTCTTCGTTGGGTAACCTTACCCTTCTCCTTTTTCGTGATGTCAAACCGTCCATGGCTCTGATATGTGCGTCAGAGTACATGAGCCAGTTGATTTGGTTGTCTACCACAGCTGTGAGCTGCGGGTTAGGAAGGGGGAAAGCCGACCTGACTTTTTGTAGAAAACAGAGGATATTCTCCTCATTGATGATGATCTTCATGGTGTGAAGGGCACTCATGTTGATGCTTTGGCGGCCCGCTAATGGCTCCATACGGCTCATATTGACCCCAAAATGTTGTGCGATTGGGGTTATCATTCCCCCAATTAGTATTTTCCCCGCGTCGTGTTGTTGTACGTAGACGGCGTGTTCCACAAAGTATGCAGCCATGTTATAAGGGGTGCAGGTGAGCATACACCAAAGTAGGTATAGCTCCCTCGCTTGCATACCCCCGTTGTTGTACCGGGCGAACACTGAATGGGCCGTCACTTTTTGAATGTAGCGGAATATGGGGATGCGGGTGGCGATGCCTTGGAAGAGCGTGCGGCATATTGCATGAAGCCAGTTTCGGGGGTTTCTGTCAACAACCGCCAGAATTCACGCGAGTTGTAATTTGCAGCCGTTCGGTACGGGGCGTTTGATGGTACCCCAAAAATCTGATTCAGTTCGGCGATCGTGATTTCCCTCCATTTGTTGCCCATCCTGAAATGGATTTTCTGAGGCTCGTTTCTAGGTAGCGTTTCCGTAACCTGGACGGTGCTTAAGAACTCAAAAGCGAGTGTCTTGTAGGTTGGCCACCGCCCTTGCATGAATGCGGTCCATCCAACTCGTTAAAACATTTGCCATACCTCCTCGTGTATCCCGAGAGTTCGGGTACATTCATCATCGGCATAGCGTGTGGATGCGAAAGAACGAGTGATGAGCCGATTCCACCTATCCAGTTTGTCATTCTCGGTAATAGTGAGCCCGTAAGCCTCGGGGTTGTCCGAGTGTGGTGGCTCTCGTGCGGCTGCGGCCCCCCATCCTCGTCTACCTCGGTTTGGTCGTGGTTCAACCATGTTTTTGAATTAGTACCTGGCAAAACAATCGTGAGAATCCATACGTGCCAAGTAAAACGAACAATGAATTAATACAACAATCCAACAAAGGCATAGTGTCTCATCTCAACAATTTAATCCACAATTAAGCTTTAAACTCAAATACTAATATAATTGCGGATAATCCTAGCCACTAACACCCTAAACAATCTAGCACATGTATAATCCATCAAGCAATCAACCAAAATCATCATAATTCAACAACCCACAAGGTGTTCGATAAAATGCCTAATAGAAAATTTCAATCAAAATCATAGCAAAAGTATCAAACAAGCATCATATATCAACCCTAATCCATAATCCTCAAGAAATTTGACATAAAAAGTGCAATTCATACCTTAAATCCCGAGAATTTGAAGAGAGTTGGATTTTGAAAGCCCTAGGTGCTTACTACCCCAATTCTTGCTTCAAAGCAATTTTCACAAGTGTAATTCGTGTTAGGGTAGTGTGGTAAGTGATTTGGAATGATACTCTAGCAAGATTTTTAAAAAAATTGAGGGGGGTTTCGTCTCTTGTACGTCTGCGCGCGAGGGGAAGATGAATTTGTGTGAAAAAAAATACCCCCCTGCGCCTGTTTTAAGTTTCAGCAGAAAAGAGCACGGGCGTGATCAAATGGCACGGGCCGCCCGTGCTAGGGGCCGAAGTCTCGACCCCAAAAAGACCTGGGCACCGCATGAGCGTGCGCTATGCGCACGGGTTGCCCGTGCGGGGTTTCAAAGTTCATAACCCAAAGTCTGTTACCAGCACGGGCGTGCGTAATGCGCACGGACTGCCCGTGCTGGGTTCCGCACACAGCTCATTTTTTTTTAATATAGAAAAATAGGGAAAACTTCTAACCTATGAAAGCAATTAAATCATAACTTAGAAAAGGGAAAAAAAACAAACCAAGAAAACATGGGAAGAAATAAAACAGCAAAACCATTGGGTTGCCTCCCAACAAGCGCTAAATTTAACGTCTATAGCTTGACGCCTGTTTAGTCGATCACGGCTCTAGCAAAGTGAGGCGTGTCACCTCTTCCTTTTGATCCCGGCTCAAGTAATGCTTGATCCTCTGGCCATTTACCATGAACGTCTCCCCATCTCGGCTCAACAACTCCACTATTCCCGGAGGATTTAACACCTTCTTTATCACAAACGGCCCCAACCATCTAGAATTAAGTTTTCCCGGAAAGAGTTTAAGACGCGAGTTAAACAAAAGGACTTGTTCACCCGGTAAAAACTCTCTCTTCTTTATCATTCGATCGTGCCATCTTTTGGTTCGCTCCTTGTAAATCTGAGAATTTTCATAGGCTTCATCTCGGAATTCCTCCATCTCATTTAAGTGCAAGAGCCTCTTCTCACCCGCTGCTTGGAAGTCAAAATTTAACTTCTTCACAGCCCAAAACGCCTTATGCTCCAATTCGACGGGCAAGTGACACAATTTCCCAAATACTAACTGATACGGTGATGTGCCCAATGGTGTCTTGTATGCAGTCCGATATGCCCATAATCTGTCATCTAGCTTCATGGCCCAATCTTTGCGCTTTATGTTTACCGTCTTCTCCAAAATCTGCTTAATCTCGCGATTGGCTACCTCTGCTTGCCCGTTTTCTTGCGGATGGTATGCTAATTCCACCTTGTGCTTGACCCCGTACTTCGCAAGTAGAGTGCTCATTAATTTATTCACAAAGTCTGACCCCCCGTCGTTAATCAAAGCTCTCGGGGTTCCAAACCGAGTGAATATATTTTTCTTTAGGAATTTGAGCACTACTCGCGCATCATTGGTCTGTGCTGGAATCGCCCCAACCCATCGAAATACGTATTCCACTACAAGTAGAATGTATTGATAACCCGACGAAGATGGGAAGAGGACCATGAAGTCGATCCCCCACACATCAAAGAGTTCAACCTCCATTACATTGGTCATGGGCATCTCATGTCGTCTCAAGATGTTCCCCATCCACTGGCACCTATCACACTGTTGAACAAATAGATAGCAATCATTAGATAACGTAGGCCAGTATAATCCACTTTGTAATACCTTAGTCGCCGTACGAGTCGGACCGAAGTGTCCCCCGGAAGGTGAAGAATGGCACTGTTGTAGAACTCCCTCCCACTCTTCTTGAGGTACACATCGTCGAATGATGGTGTCGGCGCACCTCTTAAAGAGCAAGGGGTCGTCCCACATGTAAAACTTGACGTCATGGAGGAATTTCTTCTTTTGATAAGATGATAAATCCGGAGGCAAGACCCCTGCAACCAAATAGTTAACAAAATCTGCATACCATGGAAATTTAGCTTGTAACATCAGAAGTTGATCATCGGGGAACTCCTCCTTAATTGCCTTCATGTCTTCTTTCTCCTCCTTCTTGTATTCCAGTCTGGACAAGTGATCGGCTACTACATTCTCGCAGCCCTTTCTATCTCGAATCTCCACATCAAATTCTTGTAACAAGAGGATCCACTGAATTAGTCTCGGTTTGGCATCCTTCTTGTCGAATAGATATTTGATTGCCGCATGGTCGGTGTGGACTATCGTCTTAGTTCCAATCAAGTAAGACCGGAACTTGTCGAATGCGAACACGATTGCCAGTATTTCCTTCTCGGTGGTGGTGTAGTTTTGCTGGGCGCTATCTAAAGTTTTGCTCGCATAGTAAATGGCTTTGAACATCTTGTCTCTTTTTTGACCCAAAACAGACCCAACTGTAAAGTCGCTAGCATCACACATAATCTCGAAGGGCTGACTCCAATCCGGAACAACTAGAATCGGTGTTGTCACCAAAGCCTTCTTCAGAATCTCAAAAGCCTGCAAACAATCATCGAAAAAATTGAAAGCAGTATCTTTTTCTAATAACTGACTTAAAGGTTTAGTGATTTTAGAAAAGTCACGGATAAACCTTCTGTAAAATCCGGCGTGCCCCAAAAAGCTTCGAATGGCTTTCTCGTTTGTTGGAGGTGGGAGTTTCTCAATTGCCACAACCTTCGCTCTATCAACTTCCAAACCTACAGAAGAGACTCGGTGGCCTAAAACGATGCCATCTCGTACCATGAAATGGCATTTTTCCCAATTTAAAACAAGGTTAGTCTCCTCGCATCTCTGCAAAACTAGAGAAAGGTTATCCAAGCAATGATCATATGAATCTCCAAGTACAGAAAAATCATCCATAAAAACCTCCATTATTTTCTCAATGAAATCATGGAATATAGCCATCATGCATCTTTGAAAAGTAGCGGTAGCGTTACAAAAGTCGAATGGCATTAAGGAAATGCAAATGTACCATAGGGGCATGTAAAGGTTGTCTTCTCTTGGTCCTTCGGGGCAATCATGATCTGATTATACCTGGAATAACCATCGAGAAAACAATAGTAATCATATCCCGCCAAACGATCAAGCATCATATCAATAAAGGAAAGGGGAAAGTGATTTTACGAGTAGCATCATTTAACTTCCTATAATAATACAAATTCGCCATCCAGTAACTACTCTAGTCGCAATAAGCTTATCACTTTCGTTTCTCACTGCTGTCATCCCCCCTTTCTTCGGCACCACTTGTACCGGACTTACCCAAGAACTATCAGAAATAGCATATATAATTCCAGCATCTAACCATTTTAAAACTTCTTTTCTAACGACTTCTTGCATTATAGGGTTCAATCGTCTTTGATTTTGCACCGAAGGTTTATAGACATCTTCCATTCTAATTTTGCATTACAATCGATGAACTAATGCCTTTTAAATTAGAGATTCACCAACCTATCGCCGACTTATATTTTCTTAACACCCTAAGCAATTTATCGAGTTGAACTGAAGTTAAAAGAGATGATACGATTACCAGACTCATGTTATTCGCTCCAAGGAATGCATATTTGAGATGCTCGGGCAAGGGCTTGAGTTCTGGGTTCGAAATGGTCTCATCGGATGGGCGCACGGGCCATGCTGTCTTCAGGTCCTTCATCTTTTGTCTCGTCTACAGGCACGGGCTGCCAGTGCCATTTGGCACGGGCCGTGCCATCGTCGAATTTCTCATGGCTTTCTTCCCCCTAGGCACGCGGTTGTCCGTGCCATTTGGCACACGCATCGCGTGCCGCATCGATTTCTTGATTTTTCCTTGGCTATGCGCGACACAGGCATGCTCAAGAGCACGGGCCGTGCGCCCTCAGAGAATCGATTCCGTGACGTTTTTCTGCGTGTGCGCGCCTCTTGCGCTCCTCGGTAGTTCTGCATATTTATCAAAGCACAAACGCAATCATACAAGTCTTGGTTATCAATATCAATGGTCATGTTCGTTGTTGAACACGAATGTGTCAAACCAAACTCCAAATTATCCCTAAACAATGTATGATCCGCATACTCATCGATGCAAGATTCAACTACGTCAATGAAATTACAATGTTCCACACCGTCATGAAATTGAAGTGCCTTATAGATAGTAAATAAAACATGCTCATCATTAACCCGTAACGTGAGCTCTCCTTTGCACATCTATTAAGGCCTTCCCCGTAGCTAGAATGGACGCCCAAGTATCAAAGGGACGTTTTTATCCTCCTCCATATCCAAAGACCAAGAAATCCACGGGGAATATGAATTTATCCACTTTGACAAGTACATCCTCGATGATTCCCTTTGGATATGTGAGTGATCGGTCCGCGAGTTGTAAGGTGATCGTAGATGGCTTCCCCTCTCCCAGCCCAAGTTTCCTTAAAATAGACAAAGGCATCAAGTTAATACTCACTCCTAAATCACATAGTGCTTTCTTAAAGAAAACATCACCAATAGCACAAGGGATAGTGAAACTCCCCGGATCTTTCAATTTATGTGGTAGTTTTCTTTGGATTATCGCACTGCACTCCTCTGTCAGATTGACTATCTCGAAACTAGTCATCTTCCGCTTCTTTGACATAACATCCTTCAAGAATTTAGTGTAATTGGGCCTCTGCTCCAATGCGTCTGCAAAAGGAATGTTAATATGCAGTTTCTTAAAAATATCTAAAAACTTAGAAAATTGCGCATCTAGTACTTTTTCTTTTGAAAACGTTGGGGAAAAGGAAGGGGAACATTAAGTTTAGAAATATCAGGGTCAGAGGAAGATTTAAGCTTCTCAGCCCCTTTTTGTTCAGCACGATGTTCCTCAACTCCTTCCTTGGCCTCAACCTCGCCATTTGCTTCAGTTTCCGCATCTCCCGGCACATCAATCGCCACTTCAGCATGGTGCACAGGCGGGCTGTGCGGTGGCGCACGGGCTGTGCCGCCCTGCAATTTTTCAGAATTTTCTGGTATTTTCGGCCCCTCGTATTCCGTTCCACTCCTCAGACGAATGGCTTTACACTGTTCATTTGGGTTTATCTCAGTGTTGCTCGGAAATTGACCTTTCTGATGATGCCCACCAATAATCGTAGCTATTTGACCAATTGGGTTTCAAGATTTTTCATCTGGGACCCCAATTGGGTGACATGGTTTTCGATTTTATCCATCTTTGCCTCATCCTTGTTGAACCTGTTCCTCGTCTCACTCATAAACAAGGTGAACATATCCTCCATGGTTGGCTTAGGATCTTCAGTAATAACACCGTTTGTCACATTGAACCCCGGTGGTGGTTGTATCACGTTCTTCGTGTTTGCGTAGGAGAAGTTCTCGTGGTTCCTCAAGACCGGATGGTAATGAGTGGGATTTTGATTGTTCCAGAAATTGTTGAAATTCCGGTTATTCACATAATTTGCTTCCTCTATCAGATCTAGAGGAACTCCCTCATTACTTGCCCCCGTGTTTCCCTCGTTTGCCTTTGTCAAAGCACTTAATTGGTTCGTCAGTACGGCCATCTGGGCTGTCAATCAGACACTTCGGCTACCCTTTTCACATTAGTTCTCTCGGAGGGCCACTGATAGCTATTCATGGCCATCTCCTCTAATAAGTTGAATGCATCCTCCGGAAACCTCGCAAGAAGCGCGCCCCCTGCTTCAACATCCACAAACGATCAAGTCTGTCCCATCAACCCATTGTAAAAGAAACAGAGTTGTTGATCCTCAGGAAATCCGTGTTGCGGCACCTCCTCAACAAATCCGGAATCTCTCCCGTGCCTCGTACAAAGGCTCGAGTCAAACCGCTGAACGAGTGATCTCGCTTTTAAGTTGTAGTGTTTTGCTTGGTGGGAAATATTTGAACAAAAACCTCTGACTCAGCTCATCCCAATTATTCACACTCCCCTGAGTTAGGGTGCCTAGCTAGTTCCTAGCCTTATCCCTTAAAGAGAAAGGGAATAGGCGAAGACGTATAAGATCATCATCACCTCATTCTTATTGATAGTATTGCAAATATGCATGAAATTCGCAAGATGAGAGTTGGGATCTTGGACGGGAAACCCCAAACTCCGATTCTCACGCACCATCGATAACATCTTTGGCTTCAAATAAATTGTTCGCGTTGATTGGGACATTGGCAATTCCACCATAGTTGCGATTGATTGGGCAAAAGTAATCGCGAATCGCTTTGTTGTTGGATCACGAGCCACTAGAACCTATGGTACTGGTAACTCGACATTGACCCTGTTGGCCCGGTTGTTACCTCTGTTTTCGCCCCCATTATTTCCTCTGTTGTTACCTTCTATGTCTGCCATAGTCTGTTCTTGTTATCTTTCTGCCCGTTTAGTAGCCGCACTATTCCGCCTACCAAAAGCCTCAACCTCCGGTATGAACGGTGCTAATTCTCCTTACTTCGAGCGAGTGATCATGCACTACCTGAACCAACTAAAGAAAACAAGTCAACCATAGTAAAAGTAGAATTAAACAACAAACTAAAAAGAAAAGAAGAAAAAAAATGTCTAGATTAAGAATAGTTCTATTTATCGCAATATCAGTACTAAAAATTTGATTAGTCCCCGGCAACGGCGCCAAAAAAACTTGTTCGCCTATTTTTTTAGCTTCACCGCAAGTGTACGGATCAGTTTATAGAATAGGATTTGCAAGGTCGAATCTACAGGGATTAATAAATTAATATACTAAGTATTGGATTATAATAGCTCTATTTTTATCTAAACGATCGAACTGTGATGGATTGGTTTTGTTAATACTAAAGCAGAAATTAATCCTAAAGTAACAAAGCAAAGAACGATTGAAAGATCAAGTATGGATGGATGGATTCCTGGGTTATGGTTTCAGTTAATATCCCACTTTTATTATCAGATTAATCAAACCAAGGTTAAACATATTATTCTCTATAGACCAATCACCAAAGTAATTTACCCTCTCTCTCGAGATGTATGTAAAAGTGTTGATTGGAATATCTATGTTAGCATCTCTACTTAACAGGAGATATCCAACTCCCAAAAGTTCAAAAGATTATAAGATCTCACAAATATTCACAGACTTCTCAATCATGCAATCTATTTGTGTCAAGTACTCAAGATCTAGTATTGAAACTCGTCGGTTAGAATTATGAATCAATACATCAAACAAGTTTAGATCAAAGGCCTTTTGATAAAACAAGAATTAAAGAAAAGTACTTGAATAGAGAAAGAAAACATTAACTTCAATTATCCTTAATTATCAAATAAAAGTGTTTATTAACCTACTCCCAAACCCGGGAATCACAACGTGTTTAGCCAGACATTGAAGATAAACAATTTATAGACAAATTATTCATAATCAAAATCTAACTAATTGAAATAACGATACGATGGAATGATTGACTCGGGGACGATGACGACCTCTCGATCTATCTTCAATCCTTGAAGGTGTGGTTGCGGTCTTGATCGATCTCTCTAAGTATCCGGTGGAAAACTGCTCTTTTCTCTGGTTTCTAGGGTAAAAATCAACGTGTCCCTGTTTGTGGCCGCCCCGTGTCTATTTGTACTTCATTTGGGTCGAAAACCTAGTTGAAAGGGATCAGGCTCTGTTTTTCCCGCAGAGGAGCACGGCCGTGCCCTTTGGCACGCCCAGCCCGTGCTGGGTGCCGAATGGAATTTCCAACTTTCTGCAGAGAGCACGGGCGTGCCCATATGGCACAGGCTGCCCGTGCTATAGGTCGAACACTGGGTCTTCACATCTGGGTTGAGCACGGGCTGTGCTAGGGGAGCATGCCCTATCCGTGCTCACCTGTAACATCAAGCACTTGGCTATTTTCTTCCGTTTTTCGCACGGTTCGTCCGACTTCTTCTCGATTCGACTCCAAACTTCGTCTTTTACCTCAAGTATTGGCGGTTGCAATGCTCTGAATTGTTGCCAAAATGCTACAATTATAGATAAATTCCTACAAAATGAGCAAAGCGTAATCCTTTTCCACAAAACAGGAATAAAACTCCATTTACTCATATAATGCATGCATATCAACACATTCTAGCCAATATTAAGCCCAAAATACAAGTCAATCAATGACTCAAGTGCGCAATGTCTTTCACGTATATATGTTGAGAAAATATGTTACAAACCCATCTCACATTTTGACAAACGAGCCAATAGAGTTAAAAGCAGACCTGAGCTACGAAGAGATACCTGTGGAGATATTTTTACGAGAGGTAAAGAAACTCAGGAATAAGGAAATCCCATTAGTTAAAGTACTTTGGAGGAATCAATCAGTTGAAGAAGCTACATGGGAAAGAGAAGACGAGATGAGGGCTAAATATACGGATTTATTTCGGTAAGTAAAATTTCGAGGTCGAAATTTTCTATAAGGAGGGGAGGATGTAATACCCGATCCTTTCACTTACTCACCTGGCCAATATAAGTCGTGCATTTTATGTAGGTTATGTGGTATATGCATAAATTAACTATTTTATATGGCCTGACTAGTTTTGTAATTTTGACCTCTCATGCAGTACTAGATTTCGGACTACTAACTTAACTAGTTGTTTATACACGAGATGAAAACATTAAGATATCAGAATTCTAAGATACCACTAGGTTACACGTGGTAAACTTAGAGGTATAGGGGATATTTGACGTGTTTATCGATGTGAGATATGTATATAAATAAGATCATGATAAAGAAAATAAGGTGACATTTATATGCAGATTATAGAATGATCATGTACCAATATTAATTATAAAAAAAAATTAATAATAATAATACATAATATATATGTGTATGTGTCGAGTAAAGTGGACTAAATGAGGTCTATGAATTAGTGTGGGTGGCATATATAACTAATAGATGATGAATCAGATGTTGTTATAGATATATATAGGAATATATGTATGGATATATATATAGGGAGGGGATCCTGTGAGACCACCCTCCTAGGTAAGACCATAGGACAAAATCTACACCATCAAAAAAATAAATCAATGGCCAAGATATAAACAAATCTATACAGCAATTCATATGAAAGTATACATTAGCGGGGGTAAAATAGGAATCCAGGAAATTAAATATAACAACCGCTTCCTAAAATTTAGGGACGTGATCTTGTATTGATCACGTCCCGATAATCAATCGATTCACCTTTCCTTTGTCTCCCTTCCCATTCGAACCTGCAAATTATTCAAATATGGCAACAGAATCATGTAACAATTAATGAAAAGTATACAATTCCACTAAACTAACTATACATTAAAACATTACTAAGTATACATAAACAATTAACTAAGTACACAATTACACTAAAACTACATGTACATTAAAACATTACTAAGTATATAGAAACATTTAACTAAGTATACAATTACATTGAACTAACTATACATTAAAATATACTAAGTATACAGAAATATTTAACTAAGTATACAATTATACTGAACTAAATACACAATTCCACTGAATTACTTATATAATTAAGTATACAATTCCATTGAACTAAGTATACAATCCACAGAACTAAGTATACAAATTCACTAAACTACTTACTAAACTACTTATATAACTAAGAATACGATTCCACTGAACCAAATATACAAATCCACTGAACTAAATATACAATAAAACATGACTAAGACATGACTAAGTATACAAGTCTACTGAACTAAGTATACAATAAAACGACTGTTCACAAATATGGTGGAAAGAAGTATCAATTTTGAAAAAAAAACGCTTGAAGTTGATGATTTTTCCTCCATAAAAATCGGGTAACTGAAAAGGTAGGATTATGTTTCCTTAAAAATAGCTAATAACCGTCCAATTAACAAAACTGATTAATTATAAAAGTACAATTATACCCTTATAAGCCGAAATTAACTAAAATGATCTACACCATCCAAAATTTTTAATCAAGAGTCCATAAGTGTTCCTTCAAACAATCTTTATTATTTGTCTAGTTTTGTAAATCAGGTGTAGGACTAGTTAATCATTAATCTTGCTTCCAGTTGTACAAATTCTGAGGAAAAAAAAGTGTATTATACCTTGTCTGAAATCAATGAATTGTTACCGATGTTATGAGAATTTCATCACATATTAAGTATTTATTTATAAAACTCAGACGGTTGGTCCTAAACAAAGTATATGTTCTAATTTCAATTCTCTTGTGAAAATTTGGCTATGTTCGATTTTATATGAATTAAGAGGAGCTTTATTAAGCTTAAATGATAGGTCTCAAAGCCTGATGAATCGCTTAATTAAAATCTAAGATTTTAGATTCTTTATGAGATTTGATATAGTGAATTTATGGGTATGCCAATGAGCTTTAATACACTATATTTTCACAGGTTCATTTCGCCTAAGATTAAGGAAGTGAAATCATTATCTAACTTTTTATAGAATATCCAAGGGGGAAAGGTAAGTAAAAATCCATCTGCAATTGTAATGCATGAACATAGTATTGTTTGAATTAATTGTATTATATGTGGTTGTGGTATCTTGTTGAATATATGTGGGTATTAGATGCTGCATAACTGGCTTGCATGATGTTGAAATATGGTGCTTGGTGAGCCATTGAACATGTCATTCACAGCATTTGCATGTGCATGCATATTACAAGAGGATGTTCGCATGCACGAAAATATTTTCTGGAAGAAAATGGTTGTTTGTTGACCACTGCTAGTGCAGCGAGGCACGCTGGGCGTGCTTATGATATATATTTAGGTATATCAAGTGGGATACTTCCTGGTGAACACAGAGCTAGATAGGAGAGGGGCTCTTAGTGTGTCACAGAAGGATGGTCCATTTGTGAGTACCTATGTATGGCCCTGCGGGGTGGGATACTTCTTGGCGGACACAAGAGACGCAAGTAGGGGACCCTTGGCTGGGCCGCGGGAGGATGGTCCACACGTAGATCCACACTGACATTATTGGTTATTTGATTATTGATGTGTGCACAGCTCTTTTCCGGTGCATAGTAGTTGGGTCACGGGCCCAAATGAAAGAAAATAGTTTGAATAAAGTATTTTAACTCATGGATTTTACAAGCGAGCATTACATGTTGGAAAAGCATCATTATTCTTTGGACATGCATGATTTTTACTTGCTGAACTTTAGCTCAAGTAGTTCATGCATTGCAGGTGAGCATGACAATACCTGAGCCTGTTAGCTTACTTGGCAATGCTGGAGCTTCGTCAGGTTTTGAGGATCATGGATATGGATGACGATCTGTCGAGCTTGTTTCATGTTCATTTTGCTTCTATTGTGTTTATATCTTTTTAAGTTGTATTGTAAAAATATGTAAATAGCGTGTTGGTTTGAGTTTTGGGTTTGTATATCTCGCCATCGTGTTTACGTACAAATAGGGTTGACTAGCCTTTTGCCTCTAAATGATAAAATCGTTGTTGCGATTAATACAGGGGTTTGTTTCGTTGATCGCTTTGTTATTAAATTTAAACACGGAAAAGAAAAAATATTTAAACACGTTTTAAAAAGGCTTTGTGGTCGAGTTTTGATATTTATTATTTTCTAATAGTAGCAATAGGGGTGGGCGTCACACGTGCTCTCGCTTAGTACCTCTTCGCTTCAATTCCCTTAGTTTCTTTTTAGGCTTCATAGACGGCGGTCTCAGTTGAAGTGGCGCTTGAGCTCTTTCGAAGTCGCCCCATGTATCAATCCAACACGTGCCTCGTTCAATGTCGTAGGTTTCTACGCCACCACAACTTAGCAGTATACGTAAGGTAGAGAGAATCGGTATTTACTTTTGATAACTCGTCGGTGAGATTGAGTCTCTCGAAGTATTGCTCCATGCTCCATAGGTAGTTGTTGACTTCCTTGTTGGCTTAGGGCAGTCTACCCTGGGGATGTTTGTAGACGTGCTAGCTCCCCCAATTGCAGCTGCCTTCTTGCATAGTGCCAAGTCCTCCTGCATCCCCTCAATGCTCGCTTGAAGGGCTTGGACGATGTCCGTCATTCGTGCCTCTAACCATGCAAATTGCTCCTCCAGCGCCGCATTGGCATCCAGGCATCTAGGCAACCTTGTAACGACTCCTTGATGGAGTTTAGTTGTTCGAGTACGTGACCAACGTGTCGACGTTATGCTCGACCATATCAAGCCTTTCACCCATTTCACCAGTAGCAAGTTCCCATGAAGAAGCTTCACGAGCCTTGCTCTGGTCTCATTTCTTCTTGTCCTTGGACCGTAGGTTCCCTCCCGCGGTTATCGGTCACTCTTGACGCAATATATTCTATTTCACAACAGTTGTGCTCGAATCGGGCTCTGATACCACCTGTTATGGACTTATTCCCTTAACAATGAACCGTGCAGCTTTAGCATTGTTCCTCCCCTTGCAATTTTAAAGTAGACACATAATCATATATTTGTGAAATAATTTAAAGTCTAACTCAAATTTTTTATTATTTTCAATTTCGATGACTTTCTGAGATTGAATATAAAATTAAGACATCCTTGAAATATCAAGAAATAGTTCTATAAATATATAATTCAGAATTATACTTTAATGTCTTAATATGAGAAGAGAAAGTATAACCATCAAATAGTCCAAACAGTTTGAGGAGCGACTATAATCTAAGAGGTAGTCTCCTGTTAGACAGTCTAACAGTTATACTGATTTAGCCTAATGGATCTATCCAATCCGTGAATCTAGCAACCCAGCCCCACCGACCCAACCCCAGCCCAGACTCAGTGATCCAGGCCCAACGACCCAGCTGAATGTTTAATACTTTTTTGTTGACCTACTAATATTTTTCAGTGGGACTAGTAATACGTTTTATTAGAAAAAACTAATAATTTTCAGGGGAATTACTAAAACTCTTTAAGAGAAAAACTACTATTTTTCAGAGGAATTACTAATATGTTTCACAGAGATGAATAATACTTTTGACGGAAACTACTACTTTTAAGGGGGTTTATTAAATATTTTCAAGTGAATTATATACTAAAACTTTTCAGATTGACTACTAATACTTTACAGATGAAAACTTTTAACTTTTTCGTGTTCTTGTGATACTATATCACTGTCCAATATTAAAACACTAATATTTTCAAATGAACTATGTACTAAAACGTTTCAAATGGACTGCTAATACTTTTCAGATGGAGTACTAATACCAGTCCTTACATATTAAAAAAACTTCAATCCTAATATTACAAAAATGCCATCTTGTCAGTTTTGTGATTCGTCTAACGAATTTTGGCCTGTTAAACCGTCTGACAGCAGGTTTTGTCCATAATCTAACTTGTTTCATTTTAGCTAAATCACGATGTACAACTTAAGACACGATTCCTTGCTCCAAAAGCACTCTTTAATTTGCAGTTTTTTTTTAATTTGATTTAGTTCATTCACCCATATAATAGACCTACCATGTATTTTTCTTTTTATCTAAAGTTTCTCCTTTTGTTTTAATTAAAACATTTTTGGGTTTTCGAGTACATTTATAACACTTGCAAATGGTGTGTATATTCATCCACTTATGTATCTGTATAAACTCTAATTAAAATTCATCTAAATTAAAAGTACTTGTAGTACTCCTTATTTATCCAAATTTTTGGTTTTAGTTTTTCGGTTGTTCTAAAATGAGAATTTTCTCTTTAATTAAAAGGAATATTTTCCATAAATAGCATCTAAATCAACTACTCCCTCCGTACCAAATATATAGTCCAGTATTCCTTTTAGGGTTGTCCCAAATATATAGTCCTCTTTCTCTATTTAATAGTACTTTTTCCATTCTTTTACTGATATAAACCTATTTAATATTATTAGCAAATATGGGTCAAAACATAAATCACATATTTGCACATATAAGGTGGATCGAGTATACCTATTTGCAGCGAGACTGTCCATCCAAATAGTCAGAATTAATCTACAAGTCTCCTTTGATCCATGATTAAGCCATCTATAAGCATCCTCTTGTTTGAATAGCGAACAACGAACGAACCCCATAGATTGGTTAAACAAAGAACAAATCATGAATAATATCACGAACAATCTTTCTCGTTAGTCTAAATAACTACTAGAGTTATTTACTTTTGATATGCACACCTTAAACCCTTGGAGAACTTTGGTGATGCTCCAAGAAGAAAACCGTAGAGAGAAATTTTAGGAAAAAGATTATTATTTCTATGTAGGAGACGATATTTTCAATTGGAGTGATATTGTAAGGAGAGATAAATATATATCTCAATCCCATATCCCAGTTAGAGTCCTGATGGGAGAGATTTCTAGATAAACCTCATTTAAATAGGACTCTCTATTATCTCAAATATGGATGCAACCGAATTGCACCTAATATCTCCCACTCATACATATTTGACTCGACTAATTTGAATCACATCCTCATAATTCTCATCTCACATCTCTTCTTTCAAAGAGGGAATAAGGCATGTGACCAAGCGAGAAAGTATAGGTGAGGAATGTCATATTTAGTCATCACCAAACTAATATAACTCTACAACTCAATAACTAATTGTGTACCCCAAGCCAAGTGGTCGCACCAGTCAAGCATCTCTAGATCCCTCAATGAAATAAATAGAGCATGCTCGACTCACTCAAATATGTTTCTATATTCATGACTAGTCAAACACATTTCGGCATAGTTGCCCGGGCTATGAATCATAGAACATAAGTGCATTACCAACTTAATTCTTCTTCGACCCCACATGCCAATTAGCTTGGTCTTAACAGCTTTTCTATACATGCTCCAACATACCGAATCACACATAGCCATTGGATACATGCTACAATAACGTCATCAAGCTTACACCTCATGACATGGTCCAAAGTCCGAAAGGGTACAAGAAAATAATATGGGCTCACACTTTGTGACGACGCGGGGGACCCATTCAACTTTCCCATAAAGGCGGTCACCTCAAAGCACATGTAATATGAATACATGCTATGATGGAGCTCCCACTCAATTTAGGCATGTCACGCCTAGACATCATACAAATCTTAGTCCAGTCGCTATTCAAGCGCCTGACCTGCATACTACTCGTAGTCACTCCCAAAGTGTCATACGATAGTTCGCGCATTCGGCTACAAACAGAGCTCTATGAAGTTTGGACATACTTCATAATCGATCAACTCGGATCTTATATTTACCTCTAGTTAAGGCGACTGTTAATTATACTTATTAACCTTCCTCACTGCTCTAGCGTGAAGGCGATCATTCGCAAACCTTCTTATGGGACACAATCTTTTAAGTGTCATCCTGCTCGCTCTCTTAGTGCCAGGGGGGTCGCCCGTGTGAGAGGGTCAATCAAAGCCCGATGACAACTCACAAATTCAGTACCAGACATATTATGAGAAACCAACATATCTCATTAATCACAATATGTTCTCATAGGCCACATGATCAATTCTACTTAATCCCTAATGACTCACATGTCTTTGAAGAATATCCCCTAACAAAGGCTCATAAAAGGGATCAGCACCTACACTGCTCATAGAAGTATGCCTGAGAATAATTTAACTATGTGTAAAAACTCTTAAGTGAAGTAAAACCTCGATGAAGTATGTTTGGTCTACCAGCAATATTACACCAAAGAGGTTTTACTATCACAAAGACAACAAAATATATCATGGATGTGCGTGCAATCTCTAGCAAATCATAGACCAATCTGTTAAGATATCTAAGTACCCACATGTCGGCATCACAATAGTGCATGGATCACTTCGATATCCACTCACCTATTACACTGCTAAGTACATGACTTGTTTAGTAAGAGCATCAAACATTTTACAGTGCTTATATAAACTAGCTAACATTTCTTTTCTTCTTCCTAAGACATTGTTTCTTGACTAGGAACATGATCTTTAACAATGGAGTGTAGCAACAACTGCTACTCCATGTTCTTTCAAGTCATCACATTTTTGCCATATACAGGGAGATACAACTCGTGACATATGTTCAATGACTTAATTTACCACGTAAGCCTACCAAAATGATAGCTCGACGAAATCAATGATGACTCAAGTCACAGTTGAAGCTTCTTGATCGTAATCAATGCGCTCTTACTCCACTTCTTGAATCCATCGGGTGATCCACATGGATCTCCTGATTCAATTTTCATTGAAGTATGTAAAATCAATCATCCAGGACAAACCTAGACGAAAGTGGCAACAATACAGAACATATTGGTGAATTGAGGCAATCTCACCACTTAGCGAGAAAAAATCTAAAAACATTTTAACTCTTCTAATAGACGTAAAAATTTCGCCCCCGGTCGAGCTACACACATGTCAATCAACCCATCTATATTGCACTTGACCTACCGAAACCACATATTTCAGATGGTCTTGCACCTAGACAGAAGATCAACAAACTCTTAGACTTTGTTCTTTGTCATTCGGCTCATTTTTTCCTCTACGGCAACTATCCACTTAGAGCATCAAGTGAAGTCACATGTTCAATCGATTCATCAATGCGCACAAAAGTAATTTTCAAGGATACCCACTCAATCTCATATAGATGATGGGGAATATTTCATATTCACTCCTTTTTACTTGTGGAATTTGAGAATCATTTTCGTGTGAGACACTAGTTCCCACTGACTTAGTATCGCTCCCACTATCCCAACGATTACTAGATGAGTTTAAAGTGCAACATTCTCGCTAGAGAAATGAGCGCCTCCTAGGATCGGGCAACTCGCATAGTTTTAAGATCACTTTTGACCTCACATATGCTCAAGAAATCCCTTTGAGGGGAAACCTAGATCGTGCGACTTGATTCTCCACGTGAGAACACATATTCTCGAACTTACATGGGCAGACCCACTAATTTGGGCTTATTATCAAACTAAATCTCATATAAGGTAGAAGAATCATTTGGAGACACGTATTTTATGATGTAGGCAGTAACAAGATACACAAATCAATTTGCGTCATGATAAATCTAACCATTTGGAAGTGATTATCCCTTCCTCGCAAGTTCATATAGCTGCAAAGTATTTAGAACTATCATTCAACTTGCAACTTTATTTCCTTCAATTGTGTGTCCAAACTAATTAGACACGCTATTCCTACTCCCTATTAGCACATCTCCATCTGTTAAGAATCGCTCAAAGCAATTTGGCACTTCTAACTGATGAGAATGAGAATGTACTAACTTATAGCGTAAATGGCAATGACAGAAAATATAATGCGTTAATTTTATGTCTCACACTCATAAGTCTGCACTCAATTTAGTGGACTTCACTTTAAAGCAAAAAATAGTCATCTTTCATTCTTCCAGCAAGCTTATCCTGCTGCAAAAAAATTTAAGCTGAGGAAGATTGATTTTAGCGAGTTAGACAATAAAGCTTCCTCGAGCTAATACAGTCATCCTCCTAACCTCACGTGCCATGTTATCAATAGAAAACCTAAAATAAATACTATATAAACCCATTCGCATCACAAATAAAAGATAGACAAGTCTTCTCACTCAACAAATATTTTACAAGTGCATTTATTCGAATAAGACTACATCGAGGTGACTCTTTTCAGCCTACTCTTGTGCGCTATATAGTTGCACAACTCGATAATAGTCATACACGTTTGTTCAATTTCAACCGCATGCTAAGTCAACCAATATCTACTATCCACCAATGTAGAGATTTGGAAATATTAGCGGAAAAATAAGAGAGCAATTAAATAGTTAAACTACATCTCAGTACAATTACAAGCGAAGTTCCCGATCTCATAAGTACACTTCATATTTATTAACATTTAATTGCCTCATTCAATAAGGTGACATGTTTTGTCACTTTATGGATAAATTTATAGTTCTAGTTTTATAGCTTTTGCTCTCGTCAATCTACATTATGCTTGTTCCAACATTCACCCTAGTTGGTTTATGTCAGTCAGCGTAAGCGACAAGTGCACTTACTTGTGTATTTCTCAACCTTTTATAATCAGCCTCTAGATAGGCGATTTTCATTAATAACAACACAAGTAACAAATATCTTTAATTCAACTCAAATAGCGAATTTGGATAACTAGAGTTTTTACTTGTGAGTAAGCTCATATTCCAAAAATAGAGCTTAAACTCTTCTATTAAAGTTTTAGATTTTGCAGCTTAAACAAATTAAAGTGCAAACTTAATTCTTGATCCACAAGTATATCATTGGCATCTCAACTGCGATTATTTTGGGCAATTCAGTTCTTACATTTGCTGCTTAAATAAATAAAGCGCAAATACTTTCATTAATCCACAAAAATATTATCCGTGTCTAAGTCACAACAATATTGGATACCTTGTCTATTTTCATGTTAAATTGGCTAAGCTAAAGTTGGTGAGTTTGGCCTAAACACATTTCAATAAATTGCGCAAAGAATTAGATACTGATCTAAAAACATTATTATGGATCCAAGTAATATTTGTTATTTTCTTCAATTCAATGAGATCAAAAATTTTCCACCAACGCTATTAATCATCTCCCATCAAATTGAAGATCACAATAAAAATTAATGATCCGTGAATAAACTTATCAATATCCATAAATAAGCATGCAGGCATCCATGCGATATGAATAATTACAAAAAATGGCCCCCATAAGCGACATTGATATATGGTGCATCATGTGGAGATGATTTAGACCTATGGTGGTAAAACAGAACTATCCTCGTAATATTGATGTTACATAGTCTCCAAAAATCGGGTCAATAAATACATGCCTCAAAAAATAAATACATATTTTCAAAACCTACAACATCAATCTTCAAAAATAAAAAAATAAATGAAGATATCAAATTATCACCATTGTAAAAAATTAACTCCCACAAATAATATAATATAAAATAGTAAATACTCAAATACATGAGCCCCCATATGTCAATATGCATTCATTCAAAATGTACAGTAATTCACATCACATCAACTCAATTAATTGCATCACAAAAAAATTGCAAAGATATAGGTAATTAATAAATCATGCAACTCATAAATTACAAATCACATATAATATTTTTGCTTGCACCTTAATGCGCAAAAATATAATTTCTTTCATGTACCTTATGCGGAAAAAAAAATATTTTCCATGTACCAATATGTAAAAATAATTTTCGCATGCATTACAATGCACAAAATATATTAAAATTTTGCAAACATCTCAATGCGCAAAAATAATTTATTTCCTGCACCTAATGCGAAAGAAAAAAAATCCCATGCACCCTATGTGCAATAATTATTATTTTTCATGCATCATAAAGCACAAAAAATAATTTTTCATGCATTCTCATTGGCAAAAAATAATTTTTTGCAAGCACTAAATTGCGCAAAATATTTTTTACATGCATTAATACTATAGCAAAAAATAATAATAATGCACAAAAAAAATTTGCAACCTTCCTAATGCGCAAAAATAACTTCCCTAAACAATCATCATGTAAGAAAAATCTTATGTCCAGATTCTATATAAATACAAAACATGATGTAATAATAACAAATAATCCTCTTAGCCTAGTGGTAGGCATGCATTAGGCACAATAAAATGTCCATATATAAATCATGCATGCATCCAATTTAGTATGATTAATTACGAAAAATAGCCCACATGGACGACAATGACATGTGGTACATTATGTGGAGATGATTTAGATCTATAGTGGTAAAACAAAAATATCCTCGCAAAATTGATGTTACACAGCCTCCAAAAATCGGCTCAATAAATACATGCCTCAAAAAATAAATAAATTACATATTTTCAAAACATACTACATCAATCTAGAAAAATAAAAAATAAACGAGGATATCGAATTACCACCATTGCCAAAAATTAACTCCCGCAAATAATATAATATAAACAGTAAACACTCAAATACATGAGCCCCCGTATATCAATATAAATTCATTCAAAATGTACAGTAGTTCACATCACATCAACTCAATTAAATGCATCACAAAAAATTGCAAACATATAGGTAATTAATAAAGCATGCAACTCATAAATTACAAATCAAATAAAATATTTTTGCTTGCACCTTAATTCGCAAAAATATAATTTCTTTCACGCAACTTATGCGGAAAGAAAATATTTTCCATTTACCAATGTGCAAAAGTAATTTTCCCATGCATTACAATATTAAAAAATATTAAAATTTTGCAAGCATCTCAATGCGCAAAAATAATTTTCTTTCATGCATCTAATGCGAAAGAAAAAAAATTTCATGCACCCTATGTGCAAAAAAATAATTTTATGCATTCTCATGCGCAAAAAATAATGTTTTGCAAGCACTAAATTGCGCAAAATATTTTTTACATGAATTAATACTATAACAAAAAAACATAATAATGCAAAAAAAAAATGCAATCTTCCCAATGCGCAAAAATAACTTCCCTAAATAATCATCATGTAAGAAAAATCTTATGTCCAGATTTTATATAAACACAAAACATGTTGGAATAATAACAAATAATCCTCTTAGCCTAGTGGTGGGCATGCATGGCTACACCTCACCGCCAGCGGCCGTGTTACATCTAAACTGATGCCATGTCACCTGCCCGCATGGCAGCCATCACGCACGTGAGCGACACATTTTTTTTAAATAATTAAAAGAACGTTGCGTACAGTGACGAAGCCCGAAATTATGTGTACGGGGACCCAACTAGAGGTGTAAAGGAGTCGAGTCGAGCTGAATATTGAACTGTTCAAACTTGTTTGAAATATTATCGAGATTTAAAAATTGTGTTTGAGTTTCGTTTGATTATTAATCGAATCAAGCTCCAACAAGCTTTAGTCGAGTCGAGCAAAAATCAATTTCGAGTAGCTTGATATTTTTACACATGTTTTATTAGTTTTTACTAATCGAGCCGAGCTTTAAGTCTTATCGAACAAAAAAATGTTTTCAAATTTAATTCAGTATATTAACGAACCGAGCACAAACGGGCTTTTAATGATTGCTCTCGAATCGAATATTAAATAATTTGGTTCGTGTTTAAGCCCTAGGCCCAACTAACATTAATATAAAAATAAAACACAATACATCAACTCTAAAATAAAACTATAAATAAGAACCAATTATGATAAAGTCGTGTTAATTCAATTACATCTTAATATTCAAAAATAAATAACATAATACGATTACATCAACATATCATAACATTTATCGTATATCGATTCATATTCATCTCGAATGTTTAATTCTTTAATGGGAATTTGATAATGAACCATAAATCATCTCAAATGAGACAAATAGAGACACAAGAAAATAATGCCAAAATTCGAGTTCAAGTTTATTACGGAACAAAAAAAATATACAAAATTTTGTGAAATATGAAAAAATGATCAAGACTTAAAGGTTTTTCAAAATTCACAAATGGGAAGGGAGAATGAAGAATGGAGGAATTGGAAACTTTGTTCCCTTTTTCTTAGTTTTTGTATTTCTTTTCAAGGTTATAGATTAAAATTACTAAAATACCCTTGCAAATTTTCAAAATTCTATGGGGGCCCAGTGCCCCCCTTGGCCCTAATGTGGCCTCGTCCCTGGTTGCGTACATAACTCGCACCACCATGCGCAGGAACATCAAGAATCAATATCAAACATGTACTGCATGGATTTTTATGCAACTTTAGTTTTCTCTCAAAAAATCTGAATCCCCATAACTTATTCGATTCAAATCCGTTTTCCATGTATAATGTGTCAAATTAATCATCTTTTCGAGATACACAATTTGACACCAATATTGCATATATAAATTTTCAAATAAAAATCAAATCATATGTATCATCAAAATCAAGCACATCACATAGGCGAGATCGATACCACTGTTTGCAAATGTAGGTCAAAATATAAATATCATATTCGCACATATAAGGTGGATCGAATATACCTTGCAGCAGAATTGTCGATCCAAATATTCAGGATTAAGCCCGTCTACAAGCCTGCTTTGATCCATGATTAAGCAATCTACAAGCCCCCCATTGATTGAACTGCGAACAACAAACGAACCCCATAGATTGGTTGAACCACGAACAAACTGTAGGTCCCAAGGGGTGTGAGTAAGGTTTAGAAGGTGGGTTGAATAAACATTGCCAATTTTTCGATTTTAGTCCTTTTAAAATATTACAGAGTTAACACAAACAGCTGAGTCCTTGAGGGACAACTAAGTTGGTTATTCAGCAGAGTTAGCCACTCAACAGACTCGATAGAGCTGTTGATAGAATAACTCAGCTGTTTAACTTGAACCTTAACTTGGTTGTGTTGGTTTTATCAGCGGAAGACTTAACACCCTCTGATTTGTTTTAAACTTGTTTTAACACTTGATTTTAGCACTTGGTTATTGATCAGTTGGATAGCAATATGTTTATCAGCAGATATAATGTAAGTATGTAGAAATGTAAATGTGCTGAAAAATAAATGACACGGTTGATTTTATAGAGGTTTGAAGATGTGGTAATTCTTCTAATCATGTCTTCTCCAACTCCTGGAGGAATCCACTATGTATAAAAGATCTGTTTACAAAGTGGTCAACAGTCTAGAGACAGCCTTGGTCACATAGTTGGCTTCTCTTCCGACTCAGCTTCTTCACAGGGCAGATGCCTTGCTACTTCAGCTCACTTTCTCAAGCTCTTGGATTTGATCACGAAACCCTCCAATAAATTGATACTGGTTCGACCTTGAACCTTCCTACAATCCTCCTTGGAAAGTAGACCCCTTTTGATTCTTCAAAAGTTTCCTCTTCAATAGATTTGAAGCTGTGAGATTTCCTTCGAGTTTCAGGCTTGAGGATTTGCTTGAATATTCTTGAGAGTATTTGCAGGTTAATAGCTTGAATAATGCTTGATTTCTCAGGTGTGCAAGGTAACCTTTTCTCAATGAATTTCCTCAGCCTTTTATAGTGAACTTTCGAAACTCTGCCCGTTGAAGAGATAGGTTGATTTCAAAAGTCACTTGTGTTCGTTGGCTTGTCTTGTTGCAGTCCTTGATGTTGACATTTCCTCGGATTTAATGTCTTGCAGCGTTGCAGCGTTTCTGACACTTGCTGCAGTGCTTCCCATTGGTTTGTTCCTTTTGCACATAAGTGGAACTAGCACTTTATCTCTGACAACTTTAATATGTTACCATTCTGAGTAACATTCTTGACTTTCATCAACGGATCTCATTCAGTTGTCTTGACTTGACTGCAGTCTTTTATATACCCCAGGTGACTTGAGTCGACTTCCAATCCTTGGATGACTCATCTGTCACTTTCAACTTGAGACTTGGCTTCTTGAGTTGACTTGACCGACTCTTCACACATATTCCTCACCGATATATCTTGATCGAGTTCTTGATCTTCTATCTTGGCCATACTCAGTTGTTCCACAGCGGAGTCTTCACTTCAGTATTAAGTTGACTTCTTGTATTTCCAGGCGTAGCTGACTTGACTCGGCTTTCCAGCCCTATCTATTACAATGAAAATTACAAAGAAAATGGGGTGCCAACTTTCTAATTTGAGTTTTACATGGCATTAATCAAAATCTATAAAATAAATTTCCCAACAATTTCCTCCTTTTTGATGATGCCAAAACTTAAAACATTCAACAAAATATAAACAACAAAGATACATACAGACAATGCAGTAACAAAGAATGTATGCGTAGAATCGATCGTTTTATTGATTATAGCATTCTTGTCCTTTACACAACTGTTTACATTTGGTATCAGAGCATTCTATATCAAAGCAAAATATAGACATTTATGCTAGGATACTAGAATAAATACTAAGTTAAAAATTAGAGAAAACTTCACTAAGTATACAGATGACTTACATGAATGTATTTACATAAGTAAAGTACATGAAGGGTTCGCACCAACACTTCATCGCCTTCGCCACGCCCTTCTTTCCTCTTGACTCACAAAGTCATCAGCTCTTTTCCTTTTTATTTCTTCTTCTGCAGCTTTCTGCTTCTTCTCATAGGCTCTCTTCGCAGCATCATCCTTTCGCTTCCTCTCGAGCCATAGCTGAGTTTGTCTTTTATTTTCCTCTTCTTGTCTTTTTACGGCCTCAACATTCTTCCTTGCCACTTCCAAGTTTGCCACTTCATCATACCCAGCCCAGTAGATTCTCCCCTTCTTTCCAGGATCTACATATTCAATATTCTTGGGTCTTGGACGAGGTCGAGAACCTCTTTCTCCACCACTTCTTCCTCCTCCTCTGGGAGTGTACTTCACGGGAGTCTTCTGCTTACCAGCTGAATGGTTGCTGGTAGTCTGCTGCTTATCAGCTTCTTCGCACAATGTAAGACCCTTCTCCCAGTATTGATCACAGGCTTGGGCTAGTGACATCCCTTGGAAATATCCTTCAGATTCGAGCGTCTTAAATTCTTCAACTGATCTTGGCTCGGATCTATTGTCACAAATGGCATCTTGATCCTTCCCTGCCAGAATGCCACTGAATTGTTTCAACACTTCTTTGATGCGGGCATCCATCTTCTTGTCGAACTCCACTATCCCTTCTTCAATGATTCGCCTTTTTTCTGACATTGGCATAGCAGAGTGCCCAATGGGTAAGGTTATGGGGAGTTTGCTCAGGATAGAGGTTGTGACTTGACCTTGCTGAGGGGTTTCAAAGAATCATTATCGTCAAATCCTTTGAATGTTCCCCCTCAGCTGCATTTTTTTTCCCTTCTTCTCAGCTGCCATCTTCTCAGCTGTAGATTCTTTCAATTTTTATTCTTTTAAACTCCTTAGGGATTCTTCTTCCCCCTTTTTGGCATCATCAAAAGAAAGAGGGACCCCAGGAAACATGCCTGCGAGCATAAAGTCGAGTCTGCTGAGAGCGGAATTCTGTTTGAAGTCTGCGGCTGCATTAGCTGTTTGGAATTCTGAGCGAGTGGCTTTGGACTCGGCTGCCACCAATTTCATTTCAGCCATGAGGAGGCTGAATTTCGCATTCATGGTCTCCTCAAGGCGCATAACTTCTTTTCTCTGAAATTCACGCAGAAGCTCCATTTCTGTTTTGTGAGAGACATGAAACCTTTCAATATATGTCTGCATCATTTGCTTCAAATCAGCATTGTCAGCCATCCAGACGAGCATTCTGCCATACAGTGCTTTGAAATAACGAACTTGCTCGATTCGCATGGCAGATTGCTGTTGAGACCATTCTCGGATCCGCACCACTATCCCTCTCAAGTCTGTTGTGAGGGTAGCGTCCATGTTGTCCAGACTTAAGTCGAGTGAGGCCTAATGTCCATCGATCTTCTCAATCTCCTCACAGATCTTCTTGAAGATCTCACAAAATTCAGTTGTCTCACTTGATTCAGCTGGAGGCCACTCTTCAGCAAAGTTGAACTCGGCTGGATCAATTGTGTCAGTAGGGATGATTGGATCTTCTCTCATGATGAATCTTCGTTGTTCAGCAGCGGTCTCGTCTTCCAAATCTGGTAGGATTGGCGTGAAAGGGAATACCTTTGGAAAGGCATCATCACTCAGATATGGGATTGTTTGTGAGGATTGTGCCTGTGATGATTCTGCACTTCGTACCTCAGGTGCGATAGCTTCGTCGGCAGTGGTCACAGCGGTGGGAGCCTGTGACGGAGCTGGTGTAGTCATTATCACTGCCGCAGGAAGCTCGCGTGATGGGATCGTGTCTCACCGGGGCGATTGAGAGATTTTGCCACGGATCGAGCCTCACTGTCCTTAACAGTCGTCCCTCGGTCTCAATGGATTTTTCTAAGTGAATAACATGTTCCTCTGCTGCATCATCAGTGTCATCGGATGATGATGAGACTTAGGGGCTTGGTTCACCAGTGAAATTGAATTTTTGACGAGCAGCTTTATCACTTAGCAGACTCGTGGCTTTGAGAACATCCTCAGCTGGGTCCCTTTGATCTGCAACGGGGTGGACTCAGCTTCATCTTCAGATCCCAAGAATGATATGTCGAGATTCTCCTGGGAGTCATGAAGTGCGCTTATTTCCTTCTCAACTTTAGCGCTTTGAACGAGAGGAATGTTCTGAGTTTCTTGAGCTTTACCCAGGGAAGTCTCAACCTCCCTTGGGCCTTCACTACCTCCAGCAGTCTCAACTGCAGCGAGGCCTTCAATATTCTCTCCGACAGTCGCAGTTGTCTTAGGGTCTTGGACCATGGCATCCATAGGAGTCTCAACCCCTAGGATTGCACTTTCACTGCCCAGAGTGTTAACTCCCAGGGCATTTCCATCCTTTGCCTCGACTGTATGAACTGTGTCATCAGCCTTCAAAGCAGCTGACATTTCAGCTGGGACAGATTCAACTATCCGAGCTTCGTCAATATCAATCTGTTGTGGTTCTGTCTCAGTTTCCACTTCGCCTTCTTGCTTCAAGTTGGAGTCTTCTGCAGCATCCTCCGACCCTGCTACAGTGTAGAGAGTTTCCCCCACAGCTGGCAAACCAGTTGAGTGACTGATGATGGGGTCACTCTGCTCCTGACTCGCGGCTTTTTCTTTTGAATGCTCAGCCGCTGAGGCAGGTGGTCAAACACCTTATTTAGGGGTTGGCTCAATTTAGGTTCCCAAAGTCCCAGTTTCATTGCCAATTCCCTTGGACCCATCCTCTGATTGCACCGGGGACGTGGCTGCAGCGATGTCTGAGGCAATCTGCTACACCACTCCCAAAGGGTCGATCTGCATGAGAGATTGAGACGACTCTCCTGGTCCTTCAAATAATTGTTGCTCATGCAACTGCCTGGATTCTCTCATTGCTTGCTGCATGTCTGATTTCTCTGCTGTAGCAATGGGGTCTATATCCTCGTCACTGTCTGTGTACTCAACTAGATTTTCATGAGTATGCTCGTGAGTTCCAGTGAACGTGCACATCTTTGCTTTCTCCAGAGCTTGTGCTTCCTCGGCTGCTTTGGCTTTTTCCTTCTCCTTGAAGATATGGAGAATATCCATGCAGTTATCTTGATTTAGGGACTAAAGCACGGTACTGACTCCGACAAATCGCAGCAATTCCTCCTCTTCCTCAATGTACTCAGGGCGAGCAAACTGTGCCCTTGAGTGATCTAGCTTCCATGCTCTCCATTCTCTAAGACGGCGCTGAATGTCTTGATATACTGGAGAGTACATGATTATATCATCACCATATTCTTATTCTTGTCCTTCCTTTTCAGGGATTGAAGGCAAGATACTCTGCTCTCTCCGCCTTGGGCGTCGCCACAAGAGTGGAGGAGAGACAACTTTTTCAACAGGATGTTCAGTTGTCTAAGCTGCTTTGCTTCCCGAGATGTCCGACGCCCAGCCGAGTCTTCATCGGGACTTTACTGATAACCTTCAGCAGTCTTGTCAGATTCAACAATTACTTCAGGAGACTGTACTTCCTGAGTTTCAGCAATCTCGGATGCTTTCTCTAGCTGAGTGGTAGATTCAGCTGTCTTCTCCAGTTCAGACTGCCTAACCAGTCTTCTTCTCTTGGGTAGCAAGGGAACCTCTTCTTCTACATTCTCTGGTTCCTGGAAGGTGATGGCTTTCGCAGCTGCCTTCCTTGGCTTGGCAGTGCGCTTCTTCTTTTTGATAGCAGGAGAAGGAGTATGGTGTTCCTCCTTTCCCTCGGCTGCAGGGGAAGGCGACTCGGCTGTAGGGGCAGGTGCATCCTTTTTCTTAGCTGCAGGGGCAGCTTTCTTCTTGGGAGGAGGGGTAGAAGTTGTGTCCTCGGGTTCAGCTGATTTTCCCTCACTAGTTTCCGCCTTCTTCGCGTGGGCTCTCTTCTGGGCTCCAGAGAGGTTAGCCCTAAACATCTTCTTGTTGACATGGAAGGGTTTTCCATGTCGAAGGGGAATACCCTTCACTTCCATCAAGTGGCCAATCACGAGGGCATATCCAAGAGATCCTCCAAAGGATCCATCATTCTTGAACGCTTTGTTCATTACATTCAGGCAGAGTCTATTATACACGAACTCAGCCCAGTTTACTTTCTTACCCTGCATGATCGCAACCATGACGATCAGCTTAGTCTTGGACAGCTGATTAAAAGCTTTCAAACTTCATGTCTACACACTTGGAGACGACATCTATCAACTTATGGTAGTCGTCCTTCAGCAGCTTCTTATCAGCTGTGCAGACCACCTTAGCAGCACACTCCGGTTTGGCTACCTCTTTCCACGCAGCAGCCAAATCAACACCAGCTTCTCCTTCATGCCTTCCGATGGCAACAAGCAGTGCTCCGCAAGGTCCTTAGCATTTATCATTATGTCCTTGCGGTGGACAGAAGACTTGATCCCTTTGTCCTGCACCTCCGCGTTGACATAGAACTGCGCCACCTCTTCTAGGTAGGTATGAGAGTACTCCATGGTCAGAAAAGCCTTAAGACCTGACCTTTCTAGCATCTCAGCTATCTTCTTGACTAGGGTTTCATCAGAACCCTGCTTCACCATACCTTCGAAATCCACTGACGATCCTGAGTGGATTTGCTTAGAGAGTTTAACAAAATCAAACTTTGGTGCCATTTTCAGAGATTTTCATCGATTAAAACTTTACGAACTTGTTTGAGGACACTTAGGGTTCTCGAGAGAGAAATGGCTTGCTTTCTTTTTGCTTGAAGATGAACAGTTTCCGTATGAGAGAGAGAAAGTTGGAAAATGTATATATAAGGGTTATGGAAGGACATGTCTTCGGATTTTGAAATTTTGATCGAGATCAACGGTTCAGATTTAGCACGTCAAACTGCATTTAATTCCTCGCATTTAATGCGGCAGCATTTATATCCAATCATATGCTTACTGTGCAGCTTTTTACTATACCTGTTATTATTACGCTGACGTCATCCTTAAAAACATTCCCGCTCATTAAAAGCGACTGCGTTTTTGTCACTTAGCTCATAAATGAATCAGCTTATATCAATTATGACTTAACTCTGCTTATCTCCTTTCATTAAGTGACTCAGCTGTCAGCTAACTCGATATAGCTGACTTTTCGACATAGTTGTTTCACTTGGCTGATTCGTGAAACTTGTTCAATTTTCATCTTCTCATCTTCCATCTCTGTGATTGAGTCTTCTGAGTGTTAACTCAGCTCAATTAACCCTAGCTCATGCTTAAGCTCTTCAAATCTTGATTCACATAAGGGCTTGGTGAATATGCCAGCTAACTGCTTATCAGTTGAGATATATTCCAAAGTGATGTCTTTCTTTTCAACATGATCTCTTATAAAATGATACCTGACATCAATGTGTTTTGTTCTTGAATACAACAAATGATTCTAAGTGATTGCAATAGCACTAGTGTTATCACACATAATTGGAATCTATTTTTCTTCAATCTCATAATCTCTCAGCTGTTGTCTCATCCATATAAGACTTGGGCATAACAGCTGCCCGTAGCTATGTACTCTGCTTCAGCTGTGGATGTGGCTATTGAGTTTTGCTTCTTGCTAAACCAGTAAACCAATCTGTTTCCAAGCATTTGACATGTACCTGAAGTACTTGTACTGTCAACTCTACATCCAGCATAGTCAGAGTCTGAATAACCAATAAGCTTGAATCCACCTTCCTTTGGATACCATAAGCCTACTTCCTGGCATCCCTTCAAATATCTTAGGATTCTCTTAGTTGCAGTCATGTGGCTCTCTTTTGGTGCAGATTGAAATCTTGCGCATACACCTACTGCAAAGGTGATGTCTGGTCTGTTGGCTGTTAAGTAGAGCAATGATCCAATAAGAGCTCTATATCTGGTTTGATCTACAGCCTTGCCATCTGCATCCATGTCCATCTTGACTGATGTGTTCATTGGTATTTTCACAGAAGACTTCTCTTCCATACCAAATTTCTTCATTAAATATCTGGTGTACATTGGTTGACTTATGAAGGTTCCATCTTCAATTGCTTAACTTGAAGTCCTAGGAAGAAAGTCAGCTCTCCCATAATGCTCATTTCA
The DNA here is from genome assembly GCA_016081115.2 of Rehmannia glutinosa. Classification (NCBI taxonomy): domain Eukaryota; kingdom Viridiplantae; phylum Streptophyta; class Magnoliopsida; order Lamiales; family Orobanchaceae; genus Rehmannia; species Rehmannia glutinosa. The sequence continues at coordinate 343,855 of JABTTQ020002169.1, read as the reverse complement.
AATTTGCCTTGCATGAGGTTTGAGAACTTGTCACACAGCTCTTTATTTGTGGATCCAAAAATGATATCATCCACATATATTTGAACAAGCACTATACTCTCTCCATCTTGAATTTTGAAGAGTGTTCTGTCCACCTTGCCTTTTGTGAATCCATTGTCAGTTAGAAATTGAGACAATGTATCATACCATACTGTTGGTGCCTGTTTCAATCCATAAAATGTTTTCTTGAGCTTGTAAACCTTATCTCTAATAGTCTTCTGCTCAAAATCTGAAGGTTGTTCAACATAGACTTCTTCCTCTAGCAGTCCATTTAGAAATGCACCCTTCACATCCATTTGATATACGGTGAAGTTCTTGTGTGCAGCATATGCAAGAAACATTCTTATTGCTTCCAATCTTGCAACAGGTACAAATGTTTCATCAAAATCTATTCCCTCTTCTTGGCAATACCCTTTGGCTACCAATCTTGCTTTGTTTCTTACCACAGGTCCTTCCTCATTCATCTTGTTTCTGAAAACCCATTTTGTGCCAAAAACATTTCTGCACCAATTCCCATACTTTGTTTCTTTCAAATTGATTTAGCTCTTCTTGCATGGCTTGAATCCAATGTGTGTCATCCAATGCTTGAGACACATCTTTTGGCTCTATTTGGGAAATAAAACAAGTGAACATTGCTTCTTGATGTGCTCTAGATCTGGTTCTTACACCATCTCTAACATCTCCAATAACTAGCTCAGATGGATGGTCTCTCAGCCATCTCACATCAGGTTGGAGCAAGTCAGCCGGATTGAGCCATCTCGCAGCTATGTTGTCTTGAATAGCTCTTTCATCATCATTCAGTTGTAGACTTTCCAGTTGTCTTTGAGATTCAACTATCTCATCTTCATCTGGATTGATTGCTCTTACTTCAGCTTCAACATAAGGACTCTTCTGCATAGTTGGCTGATTTAGCTTATTAGCTAACTCTTCAATGTCTTCTCCACTCATATTAGGTTCATCAAAAACCACATGGATAGACTCTTATGTGACCATAGTCCTCTTGTTCAGCACTTTATAGGCTTTGCTCTCAGCTGAGTATCCCAAAAAGATACCTTCATCAGCTTTAGCATCGAAAGCCTTCAAATTATCTTTGCCATTGTTGTGAATGAAGCATTTACATCCAAATATTCTGAAGTACCCAACATTTGGCTTTCTCCCGGTCTAGATTTCATAGGGAGTCTTGGTTAATTGCCTGTTTATCATGCATCTATTTTGCGTATAGCATGTTGTACTAATGGCTTCAGCCCAAAATCTCTTAGGCAATCCAGCTTCAGCTAACATGGTTCTTGTAGCTTCCTTGAGAGTTTTGTTCGTTCTTTCAGCTACTCCATTCTGCTGTGGAGTTCTTGCTACTGATAACTCATGAGCAATACCATTTTCAACACAATACTGAGTAATTATCCCATTAACAAACTCAGTTCCTCTATCAGATCTTATCTTTATAATGGTTTGGCTCTTTTCATTTTGAACTCTTTTCATCAGTTGAGGTAACTTCTGCAAAGTTTCCTTCTTTTTGCACGTGAAGATTGTCAATGTATATCTTTAATAATCATCCACCACTATTAAGGTGTATTTCTTTCCACTTATGCTGGCTGGTTCAACAGGACCAAATAGATCCATATGCAACAGATGTAATATCCTTGTTGAAGAAGGACTAAGCTTATCCTTGAATGAAGATTTGATTTGCTTTCCCATCGGCATGCATCACATACACTTTCCTTCCTTGTAGACACTGAGTCCGCAATCCTTCCACAAGATGACTCCTTGCAAGCTTGTTGATTGTCTTGAAATTCGAGATGACTCGACTTCTTGTGCCACAACCAACTTGATTCTACTGTACTCTTTGCTAACCGCACAAGTGCTTGGTGTGGCAGTGGACCAATCTACCACGTATATTCTTCCTCGTCTTGATCCTTGCAAAGACTATTTCATTTGATTCAGCATTTTTGTTCTGGCACACTCCCATATTGAATCAAACATTGTAGCCCTTGTCACAGAGTTGGCTGATGCTTAACAGGTTGAAGTTGAGGCCTTCAACATAAGCAACATCTGTGATTTCCAATCCATTCTTCCTGAGATCATGTGCCTTTGATTTCCCCTGGAGCTTCATTTCCTCCAAATATGAATTTTGCACCTCTAATCTCTTTGAATCTTGACTGATTTTTCTTGTTCCCTATCATATGTCGGAATGTACCACTATCCATGTACCAGGTTCCTGGGTACTCAGTTGTTCCTTGAACCTGCAATCAAGGACATTAGTTTTTAGGTACCCATACTTGCCTGGGTCCTGAGGGGTTAGTGATGTAAAATGATCCAACCAACTGATAGTCAAATGACTTGACTCTAAGAGGTTGCCATTTATCTGTGCCATAATCATAGTGCATATTAGCAAATTGCTTGGGGGCTTCAGGTTCATACAACTGTCTCTTTTGTCTGTATGCCTGTGTGTGTGTTTTAGCAATTTCCTTCTTTGGGTAGTTGTGATATTTCTGAGTGTAGTGCCTGGGTGCATATTTGTGCTGATAATAGCTCTTTTGCCTTTGGAATGACCTTTGCTGAGGTTTAGGCCTTTGCCATCTTGGCTTGCATTCCATTGGTTTTTGCTAATATTTCACATTGTTCCAATCAGCTTGGCTTGGGTAGTTTCTACCATTCCCATCATAAGTGTTTCTCTGATGAAACTTATGGGTTTTTGATAGCTCTGTTTGTTCTTCACAGAGTACTTTCTATTTTTGAGTTTGGCTTTGAGGAACTCGTTGGATTTCTTCTCACCGTCCTCTCAAAGATACTCAATCAAGTTGTTTTCCTTTCCCTTTATATCCACGGCCAGTTTGTTTGTGATTTTGCTTTGGGATGAATGTGGGTGCAACATTTGGTGTTTTGGGTTTTTGAGATGCTTCATTGCTCGAAGATCCTTTTTCCAAAATCACTCTAAAAGTTTGACTGTGCACAAAGGAATTGAATCCTACGCCTGTCTTATCTCCACATTCTTTTTGACTCATGATAAGGTCATCCAATGATTTGGATGCCTTTCTAAATGAGGCAATCACATTTTTAAGATCATTTTCCCTCTTTTCTACAGCAGCTATCTCAGCTAATAGTTTAGCATTCTCAGCCTTTAGCTCTGTGTTCTCATCAGCTATGTGACTTAGAGTACTCAGCTTCTTAGTCAGCTGTGAGTAATTCACTTTTAAGTTGGTTGTTTTCCTCATTTAGAAGTGTGTGTGAGGATTTAATGTGCTCAAAATCTTTCGTCATTTTTCCTAATGAATCATAAAGATCAGTGGGTGATGAAGTATGTGAATCACAATCACTATCACCTGAATCTGAATGAGATGAGTTAGAGTGTACCTCATCTTCTTGTCCGGATGATCTTGTTCTTTAGCCATAAGACGATCATGGCTTCTTCTTCGAATCACTTGAGTAGTCACCACTACTCTCTCGAGTCCGCTTTTTTTAAACTTAGCTATCTCAAGTCTCGGCCTCTCAAGACCAACATGGCTTTCTTCTTCTCTCTGTCTTCTTTCTCTCAAGACTTTTCTTTCTTCTTCAATCCTATATTTGTTGACCGTGGTGGATAGGAATGGTCAAATAACCGCAAAATGTCCTCGTTGTCTGCAGCCTCCAACATAGGTTCTCGGCTCTTTGGTCGACTCTTTATGTCCTGGGGTTATCGGCTCTCGATATTCAACCCTTTGATTCTCAGCTCTCTTGGGTGGCCTATCTTCCCTTGACTTAGAGGGAGCTGAATGTCTCCTGGAGGTTCCACCATTGTTTCTTTTATAGTTCTTATTGAATAACTTGTTGAATCTTTTAACCATTAGGGCAATTTCCTCCTGGTCTATGACTTCCTTTGGTTCAGCTCTCTTTCCATCCTTGACTATCAGTGCAGATATCTTGGGTACAACTGTCTCCTCTTGATCTTTTCTTCTCAGCTCAAACACATAGGCTTTAACGTCTGAGAATAGCTCATGATTGGATGTTTTTGAGAGGTCCATTGAATGTCTTAGAGCCATAGTCTTCATTTCCCATTCAGCTGGAAGGCTCCTTAAGATCTTCATACACATTTCCTTCTGTGTGTATTCCTTCCCAAGAGTTGAAAGCTCATTTGTAATCTCAGTGAATCTGGCATCTAGTTGATCCACGGTTTCACCTGCAAGTATTTTAAAGTTTTCAAATTTTTGAACAGCAACAGACAATTTATTTTCTTTAATTTACTTTGATCCTTCACAAATTAAAGTCAATTTATTCCTGATTTATTTTGCTGTTTGGCATGATTTGACTTTGTTGAACATTGATTTGTCCAAAGTCTTGTAAAGTATGTCCTTGGCCACATTGTCCAAGTTGTATCCTTTTCTGTCCTCGTTTGTCAACTCAGTCCTTGGTTTCTCAACCATGGTTGGTCTTGCCTCAGCAGCAACTTCTTCTCCTTCAGCTGCAGCTGCTCTTCTTATAGTTGTGTTCACTTTCAGAATTTGCAGTGGCCCATCCTCTATTACGAACCACATTTCATCATGTAAAGCAGATAGATGAGCATGCACACAAATTTTCCAGTCATCAAATTCTTCAACAGTGAACATAGGAATGCGTGTCAAATTTGCTTCCATGATAATAACTTTGCTAAAAATGAAAGATTTTGAAAATACAAGTGTTTGAAACCTTTTTGAAAAGATAGAGTTCTAGTTCAGTAGCCAGTGCGGAAGGCTCAATGAACCAACCGCTCTGATACCACTTGTAGGTCCCAAGGGGTGTGAGTAAGGTTTAGAAGGGGGGTTGAATAAACCTTAACACAAACAGCTGAGTCCTTGAGGGACAACTAAGTTGGTTATTCAACAGAGTTAGCCACTCAACAGACTCGATAGAGCTGTTGATAGAATAACTCAACTGTTTAACCTGAACATTAACTTGGTTGTGTTGGTTTTATCAGCAGAAGACTTAACACCCTTTGATTTGTTTTAAACTTGTTTTAACACTTGATTTTAGCACTTGGTTATTGATCAGTTGGATAGCAAATAAGTTTATCAGCAGATATAATGTAAGTATGCAGAAATGTAAATGTGCTGAAAAATAAATGACACAGTTGATTTTATAGAGGTTCGAAGATGGGGTAATTCTTCTAATCCTCTCTTCTCCAACTCCTGGAGGAATCCACTCTGTAAAAGATCTGTTTACAAAGTGGTCAACAGTCTAAAGACAGCCTTGGTCACACAGCTGGCTTCTCTTCCGACTCAGCTTCTTCACAGGGCAGCTGCCTTGCTACTTCAGCTCACTTTCTCAAGCTCTTGGATTTGATCATGAAGCCCTCCAATAACTTAATACTGGTTCGACCTTGAACCTTCCTACAATCCTCCTTGGAAAGTAGACCTCTTTTGATTCTTCAAAAGTTTCCTCTTCAACAGATTTGAAGTTGTCTTTCCTTCACAGCTTGTGTTGAATTGATTTCCATCGAGTTTCAGGCTTGAGGATTTGCTTGAATATTCTTGAGAATATTTGCAGGTTAATAGCTTGAATAATGCTTAATTTCTCAGGTGTGCAAGGTAACCTTTTCTCAATGAATTTCCTCAGCCTTTATAGTGAACTTTCGAAAATCTGCCCGTTGAAGATAGGCTGATTTTAAAAGTCACTTGTGTTTGTTGGCTTATCTTGTTGCAGTCCTTGATGTTGACATTTCCTCGGATTTAGTGTCTTGCAGCGTTGTAGCGTTTCTGACACTTGCTGCAGTGTTTCCCATTGGTTTGTTCCTTTTGCACATAACTGGAACTAGCACTTTATCTCTGACAACTTTAATATGTTACCATTCTGAGTAACATTCTTGACTTTCATCAACGGATCTCATTCAGTTGTCTTGAGTTGATCGAGCTTTTATATACCCTGGTGACTTGAGTCGACTTCCAATCCTTGGATGACTCATCCATCCGTCACTTTCAACTTGAGACTTGCTTCTTGAGTTGACTTGATCGACTCTTCACACACACTGCTCCTCACCGATACATCTTCAATCGAGTTCTTGATCTTCTATCTTGGCCATACTCGGTTGTTCCACAACAGAGTCTTCACTTCCTTCTTGATTGACTTCTTGTATTTCCAGGCGTAGCTGACTTGACTCAGCTTTTCCAGCCCTATCTATTATAATGAAAATTACAAGGAAAATAGGGTGCCAACTTTCTAGTTTAAGTTTTACATGGCATTCATCAAAATCTATAAAATAAATTTCCCAACACAAACCACAAACAATATCACGAACCATCTTTCTCATTGGTCTAAATAACTACTAGAGTTATTTACTTTTGATATCCACACCTTAAACCCTTGAAGAACTTTGGCGATGCTCCAAAAAGAAAATCGTAGAGAGAAATTTTAGGAGAGAGATTATTATTTCTATGTAGGAGACGATATTTTCAATTGGATCTATATTGTAGGGAGAGATATCAATATATATCTTAATCTCATATCCCAGTTAGAGTCCTGATGGGAGATGTTTCTAGATAAACTTCATATAAATAAGACTTTATATTATCTCAAATATAGATGCAACCTAATTGCACTGAATAAATATGAAATTTGTAATTTACATTGTTTATTAAATACGCGCAAATCAAGTAAATTTTTTGCATATTTGTAATTTTTAATACTTTTTTTAATCTGTGTAAAAAGTGTAATTCGAATATATAATTAGGACGGAGGGAGTGTCAATGACTACTTTCATCATTTTCTAAACTTGATCTAAAATTTACTGTTCAATCAAATTAAATATACAATCTCGAGACAAAAAAGAGGACTTCATTAATTATAACTCAAAGCCTTGGGCATTTGGATTCACAAGATACACGTGAGTATTTGCTTGACATTCAAAAAGAATGTAAAAGCAATTAGTTGGTACAATAGACAAACCCACTTGCGTCCCAGTACTTTTTATCATTGCAAAGATTCATGATTAAGCTCCAATTTTGTGAAATACACAAACTTTGAGGATAAATAGTTCTACTAACTATGATTATTGAGAGTTTTCATATGAGACATTGAAGTGAAGGGGTTAAACTTCAAACATCTTGGGAACTGGGAAGAGTAACAAAGTGTTTTGTACTAAACCAAGAATGGCAAGTATTTATTCCCACGTTTGTCTAAAGGATCATGAAGTGTTTCTCAATCCATTATGGGAGCCAGGAAAATAGGACTTGATATGTGAGAAGAAAATTGCAATTGGTAGCATTTTGACTATCTTTGTTTTTATCTCTTTTGATATTATACACTGGAGATGATACGAAGGTGGTTTAGACTTTAGTTTATAAATTAGTTCAAATATTTTGTCAATATTTTGTCACCAAAAAAAAAATAAAAAGAACGAGAGTGAGTTACTTTAATCAGACATTTGATATAAAATTTTCATTTGACTTTTACATGTTAATTACTCTAAGGTTGCATTTGAATGGGGGATTTGGATTTGAGGAGAGGATTTAGGGGTTGATTTCAAATGACTCCAAATAAAAAGAATTTGAAATTCTCCAAAAATAATTCCAAAAATAACTTCCAAGGATTTAAAACTCATTATAGAATTACTACATCTAAACAACCTCAGTGGATTTTTTATTATGAATTTGAAATCCTTAGATCCAAATCCATCAATCCAACTAGAGCCTAAAAGAATTATGTTCACTATACAAATATACATAGTCACTAAAATTGGAGAGTTTATGATATATACGCTGAAGATGGAAAGATTAATTTAGATTTTGTAAGTCTTAACAAATTTGAAATACAAATTGCAAAGGTAATCTAAGAGAAGCTTCCAAATATTACTTTGAGGAAATTACACAAAATACCTTTATTTTTTAAAAAAAGACAAAAATACTCTCACAAGACAAAAATACCCATCCGGTGTTATCTTCTTCACCTTTTTACACAGCATGTTACTCTTTTTACATTCTAACATAGGGTTAGTTTTTTTCACCTTATTTCTGTGAATCTCGAACCAGTTTCCGAGTTTATTGCTACCCCGTGCTTGATCGTGGCAGGACTTCACGTTCCTCTGCTCCATTTCAACGTTGTTTTTTCAGTTTCATTCATTCCAAGTTCCTCATGTTTCCACCACTAACTTCTTTTTTCTGTAACTTCTTGAAACCGCTGGTTTGTGTTTGTTGTTTTAATGGCGCCTAAGAACTCTCCTTATAAGAGGCTACGGAGAAGTTCTTCGAAGTTGGAAGAACCAGATTCTTCGAAAAAGAGGAAATTTCAGAAGCTTGTTGCTGGTAAAATGAGTTCGAAGAAGAGGAAAGTCGAAAAGGTTGTTGATGATGAATTAGTTTCAGAGGTTAAAGAGCCTTCTAAAACTATAAAATCTAAGGTTGGTGTCAAAGCTTCGAAAAAGAAGACTGTTTCTTTTGTAGAATCTAATGTTGTCGAGGTATGATTTTTCTGTGTTATTTTGTTATTTTGTGATTTGAAGTTTTTTGTTTGTTTCAATGTTGTTTCGAAGTTGTTTCTTTTATGTTTCTTTTGTTCTTTTAGTTGAAGTGCTTGTTGATTTCGTGTTTCTTTTTTGTTTATGTTTGGTTTCTTTGTTGTTTCTAGGGTTTCAAGTATGTTATTGTAATGACCCAATTTTATGAAATTAAAGTACTCTAAAATATTATTAAGAAAATACGAATTTATAAATTAAAGTGATGCCAATAATTATCAAAAAGTTGATTTAGAATTTTTAATTCTTAAGAATAAAAATATAATGATAATAATAATTATAATTATAATTATAATTCTTCCAAATTAAGTATCTAAAAATTATTCCAAGCATAAACCGAAAAAATTAAAGATATAAATCCAAATATTTAGTCCGATCATAATTATTTAAAATATAGCATGATTTATTCCACCACCCACAACATCATATCTTCAGCCGGATTCCTCAACCTGAAAGTCATGATAATCATAGGGGTGAGCTTCATCTCGCTCAGTAGGGATATATCTGTCAATATTTAATATAACATGAAAAGCATTCACATAATTACAACAATAAATTCTTTAATTTCCTCTTTTTCCTCTGACTGGCCAATTACTGCATATAGCATTGCGGGTTCACCCCGAAGATACGTTTGATCTCGGACCCTTTTCATGGCCCCTAGCTTATATGAATTTATTTCCTCTTGATATATATTGCAATCAATGAAGTATAATCATGGAACATTAAATAAAGACAAATACTATAAAAATCCCTACCTTAATAATCACAAATATTCGATGTAGAAAAATGAATAATAAAAGTCCAAGTCCTCGACCCCTTCGTTTTCTACGTTAAATATATATAATTAGCATGTGATTTTAATAAATCGTACTAATTAATGAAATAATTTGTAAAAATAAGTATTGAAAGAAGCTTGTTAATTGAGAATTATATATATATATATATACATATACATAGGAAATTTGAATAATAAGTAGAAAAAATATTATACCTTATAATTATTTGAAATTTGGTGTAAATTTTGTGTAAGAAGTTATACATATTTATAATAATTAATTCTAACCCCTAAATAAACTCTAAAATATCCCCCAAAATAAACCCCTAAACTAACCCCTAACATAACCCCTAATTTAACCTCTATGTAAAATAATGATTATAATATTAATAATTATCTTTATTAAGAAAGAATACACATAATATTATTGATAATTATTAGTCTAATAAAGATAACAATATTATTAATATTTAAGTGTTCTAATTATTATTATTTTTAAAAATTGGGATATTACAGTTATTAATCCTGAGAACTGGTATACTACTAGAGTACATATTGGGTTCTCTTTTGATGTTATAAACAATTTGAAGAACTATTGAACTGAAAATCAGCTTGAGGTTTTCAGGAAAACATGGTTTTGCTATATATTTTCTATTTGTTTGTTTGTTTTTTTTTTGTTGTTTTTGATTTGTTGTGTTATCTATCTAACTGTGTATTTTTTTTATTTCTTTTGTAGTGATTGTGGGGGTTTTTGTTGCTTATTATGCGAAGTACTTTATTGTTGGGAAGGCTATGAACGTTGAAGAGTTTGAGGTAGAGAATGAACAAGCAAGGTTTAGTTATATGCTTTACAATCATGCTAAGTTGAAGCAACAAAATGGTGATGATGATGAGAACAACGTTGAGATTCTGTCTCCACTTCCTAATGATTCTAGGAAATTGTTGTTAAGTAAGTCTTAAGGATGGGGTAATCAGTTGAACAATATGTTTAAGTTTGGTATTTTTAGTAGTATGGAACTATTTAATTACACGTATATTTATAATAGTAATATTCTACTTTGAATCCTATTTTATTTTTGGTTGATTCCTGCATGTTTTTCTATTATGACCAAGCTGCCTGGTGTCTTCTTTTCTTTGGCCTTCCAGATTTTGCCTTACCTTCTAGCGTAAAAGTCGTCATTATTTTGATTTCATGTGTCAGGATCCAAGTATTTTCATGTGGGATTGGATATACTATTTCCAAATAAGTCACTTCTATTATTTCCTTCATGTAGTATCCGAGCAGTATTGGTCCGGATCTTCATTCAATTCTTTTAGTACTGCTATAGCACATGGGCAATGAATTTCATCCATTTGAAACTTGTTGCAAATCCTTTTTTCAAGGTCCACAACAAATGTTTTGTCAGCCTCTATGACTTTAAAGATAAAATCATTTGATCTCTTCACCTGAAACCTAAATGAAACATGTAAGAAACAATTGTGAAATAAGGGATCATGTGCTGAAAGTTTGTAGTAAATTACTCTTAATTATAGAAATTGTGTAGTTTTTTCCCATATACTCTTTACTTTTTCTTGTCATCCTTGTAAATGTTAATCTTGCTTCATTTCGATGTATGCATGCCTAATATTGAACTAAAGATCTCACGTACTCTAGCAAAGTTGTTACTGGTAGGTCTCTCCCCGCTACAGTTGCTACATTTAATGATTCTGCGATGTTGGAAGTCAATAGAAAGTATATTTGGTCTGACAATGGAGTCGTGTCCAATTCTCGTAGCCGATGATGGACAAGCAAGCTCTAATTTTCTAAATTGTATTTGTTGTTCCAAGATTTTCTTTAGGGTGCTGAATGTGCAGTCCATTGGAATCAGTATTCCTGTTATCTCAAAGTTGGTATACTCTCATTTTTCATCCCATTGTCCATTGTGGTATACCACAACTGGGATTTTCTCCATGCCACTGTGGAATTTAAAGAAAATTGTCTACATGAAACATTAAAGAAACATAAATGAAACACATATGAAACAATGTCTATGTACGTGAAGAACCAATGTGTTGTATTATGTGAAGCATTGCCAATAAAAATAATTGTGAAACAACAAAAAAACATATGTGAAACAATTATCTAATGTATTGCATACAGATTTTTGAGATTCACACGATTGTTTGTAGATATTAATGAGAAGCAGTTTTTGTAGAATTTGGACTATAATTCGAAGAAAATGAGCATTTTTAAGCTCAAAACTGTCAGGTTGTTCGAATTCTCATGCAAAATTTCTGGTTCAATTCAATGTCAATTTCATCCAATACATATTGAATTCTAATTTTCTATCTATAAAATCATAAAATTGATCGAAACAAAGTTTTTTCAGAATAAGATAAACATATTGTATTGATGTTACCTGATTTGCTCTTCTTCTTCCTCTTGATATGGAGTTTGAATTGTTATCTCGAATAGGCCCCTTCTTGTCTCGTTGTTTCCTCGCGTTCGTGTTTTCTTCCTGTTTTTGCTATTTGTTGCGATGGAGACTTGGATTATGATCGGGATCTTGTGCACCGTGATTTTTTGAGCAAAGAATATGATGGTATAAGTTGCACATCGTATATTTGTCCTAATTTCTAGCGGTCCGTATTGGGAGGAAATGTTGAAGGAAGGAGCGTATTCTTCTCGAGATTTGGGCCGAAAGGTGGGTATTCGTATCCTTTTCTCTATTCCTTTATTGGGATTGGGTAGGGGTGGAAATGGGCCAAGCCAAGTCGGGCTTTGAGTTGGAATGCGTAGGCCTGCTTTATTGGGTTTGGGCCCAAGCCTGGCCTATTATCTGTAATAGACTTTTTTCATAGGTTCGACTTGGTCTTTTTAAGTAAAAAGGCCAAGCATGAGCCTATTTAAAGTCTGTAAAAGCCTATCAAAGTACATTTCAAAAAAAAATTGTAAACTACAAAAAGCACAGACAATCTCATTATAGTTAATACAAGATTCGTAATGAAACAAACAAAAGATTCATAATAAAAAAACCAAAATGCACATGACAATAGAATCTATTACGCTACATCTCCAAAGTATATAAATATGATCATACAATATCCGATAAGTCCATAACAATAACAAAGCCAAATAAGTGTCTAATTAGTAGTCATATTATATTTATACATAAGATATATGTAATTTTTTATACAATTTATATATTTTTTATGTATATATAATATAATACGTACATATGTTATATATATAATATTATTTATTTATATATATTATAGATGTAAGCTTTAAATAGGCGGGCCTGTTGAGCTTAAAAAGCTTTTGTAACGGTCCGGGCCTGACTCAACTATTTAAATAGCCTTTATAAAATACTTAAGTCTGACTCAATTGTTAAATAGATCAAGCCAAGCCCTTAGTAGGCCGGACCATAGGCCCCTATTGGATAGTCTGGCCTATTTCCACCCCTAAGGTTGGGGCAGTATTTTTAAACCTGGACCGATTGGTCGGTTGGACAAAATTGAGAACCGACCATCACATCGGTCCGGGTCTCTAATTGAAACGCGTATAAGAAAACAAAGTGCTACCTAGTAAAAACCATTCGACCCGGTTGATCTATTGACATAATTCACCTACTTTGTTTTTGTTTTTTAAATAACAAACCTCAACAATTCCATAATACAACAATAACATAAAACGTTTTTATAAAAAAAAAAAAACTTGTATGTTAAATCTTTACATATATTTTTCTACTTGGCATGAAGTTATTCTGTTTTCCATTGGCCATATTTATTTTTTCTGTCTTTAGTTTTTCTAGTAAAATATTAGTTATTTATTTTTGTACACAACTTAATTAAAGTTTATATATGTTAATATATTGTATTATTTATAATTAGATATTATTTTATTCTTTTAATTTTATTTTTATGTACATCATAAATTTGTATTGTACATATTTTTTAACTTATATATATTTACGGATTTTTTACCAAATCACTACAATAAAACAAAGGAATTCCAACGGAAAAAATATGTTGGTATTTGGCCAATTTCCATTGGAATTACCAATTCCAACAGAAATTCCAATGGAAAAGCACCATTGGTATAATGGCCGTTGGAATGACAAAATTCCAATGGAAATTCCTATGGAAAAATATTCCAACAATAAAATGGTCTTGCTTATCGTTGGACTTTTCTTTGGAATTTTCCAACTAGATCTTTAGAAGATTGGAATTTTCATTGGAAATTTGAAAATTCCAACAGTTTTTTATTCCGTTGGAATTATTTCATTGGAATTTGATTGTTTTCTTGTAGTGAATTCTACCGATTGAATCAATGACTCAGTGATCCAATTATTTGTCCAATTCGATATCCAATTAGGGTTAAAAACAACATGGGTTGGGGGCTTGGGTGGGAGTAGGGTTGTGATGAAAATAAATCTTGCAAAAGTTACAGAAATAATTATGGCTAATTATAAAAAAGGTTGCAAAACCATATGACACCATGCACATCTTGACAAGTGTAGTAAGATTTTGCAATTGAAAGCAAACTTTCTAGAAAAAAAGAAGATCGCAAACCAATTGCAAAGAGAATTTTGAGATTTACCCAATAACAAAAAGTCTATTTTGACAAAAAAGACGCAAGATAACCTATCAAAGGCAAAAGAAAGGTAGATACCCAGAATCAAATTAAGAAGAAGCATGTGTGTCTGTGCAACACAAGCAACAACAGATCTAACATGTCATTTCCAACGCGTTATACTTTGTAATAATTGATTATACATTTGGACCCCCAACATAAGTATATCCCCCACGGAATTGACTTACGGAAAGCTTGTTGCTTTCTCATTTTTATTTTCTTTTTTTTCCCCCTAATTTTCTGTTAATTTGTTTCTTGTTTTTAATCCTTTGAGCAAGATGAGGTTACATATAATTTTATTTTATTATCATAACATGATTTAAATTTTTTTAGTGATAACATTTGTAAATTAATTATCACATAATTTTATCTACAAATACATATATATATATCAATCAACAATTTCAAATTTCATATTTGCCACTAACTTTTTTTCTCAAGTATAACGGGGAATAATTGAGGAGGGGACACGTACTCGTATGAGATTGAACCCGAGTCAATCACTCTATTCGCCACTACTGAGTTACATCTTCTTGAGGAATGTTTTCTGATTGTGGAACCAACAACAACGGGGCGATATCGCAAACAAGGAATCGAGACTGAAAGGATCGGACCCCTACAAGCTCATCTGTAAATATCATTACTGGCATCTTATAAGTTGTAATCCAATGTCTCATTCAAAATGCCCATTCCACCCACTATAATGCCTTTGAGAGTTCATGTTCATGACAAATATCATATTCCCTGTCAATTGTTTTTCCCTCCATGATGCTAGAAATCAATAACAAAGAATACACTATATTATATTGTGTCTATGTGCTTTTATTATGTAACATCAAGTTAGAAAACTATATTTATGGTGCTATATATTTCTGGCATATTGGGTAAGAAATTAAAATTCAGAAAATTAATTGTTGGGGCGAAAAATTTACCCCACCGAGAAAACCCGATCTCCAATGTTTGTTCCGCCTTGATGCCTGCAAAACAACAGTGAGAAGGGGGCCGGAGGGTTTTTCCGGCGTACCCTCTCCGACGCTCAAGTCAGAATCGCTCTAGGGAAAAATATATGTAAAATAGAACAGTATATCAAATGTGTATAATAGAATTCTAACCTGAGGCACCCTCTTTGTGAGTTATTTATAGGTTGGCAATTAGGGTTGCGTATTTACTAAGCCAAGCTAAAACCCTAGCTAACATATGGGCTTAGGTTAATTATTCATTTGGGCCGCACACCTCCCAAATTATATTGATCATATTTAATATGGCAAATCTAGCCCGTATCATTAATCACTACTATGTTTTAATGAATATCTAATTTAAGTATATCAACACCTTAATTAGCTATATATATTAAGGTGATTTTTTTTTAAAGTGAGTGATCACTACAAATATAATGATTAATTGATTATCCACAGGGGCATCCACTCTAATGTAGCATGATTATCAATCATAATCCCATACAACAAACACATAATATTGGGAAATAACAAATCCCTTTTTGCCAAAGTTATCGACATAATGAGGCATTAAACAATTGTTAATTATTTACATGGATCTCGTATTTGGTGATGAGGCCAGGTTAAGATTTAGAAGATAGAAAAGGTAGATTGGAATTGATCTCCACTATGAATTGCAATGATATGCAAAGCCTCCCTAAAAAAAGAATTGAAGCTTGTTTTTCACACCTCAATATTGTGTATAAAGAGGAAGATAGAATTAATGAATGGAACTCATTTTGTGGTTCAAGAAAGTGAAGCTGTTAAAACCATTGATTAATTAGGCTATTGTGTTTATGGTTATTTCTAATTCACCAACCACTATAAAAAAAATACATCAACTAATTTCCAACTAACTTGGAATTATAAGGAGGTGTGTTGTATTCATTGAGAGAGAGAGAGATGGAATTGTTTGGAGGAAGGTCTGTGTCTAAAGAGTGCAAGAATTGTCATCACTGGAAACCCCCCACCCTCAAAAAAGAAAGAGAAAAATTATCACAGAATGTTATATGTAACAAGCTAATACTTCATCCTTTTGTTTAAAAAATATATTACCAGAAAGAGAAAAGGAAAAATAAATAAAGATTGTTTAATCGTGCATAGGGGTGTAAAAGAAGTGAATATCTTTAATTTGATTCGGCATTCGAATTCGTATATTGACATTCGAATTCGAAAAATTAGAATATGAATTCAAATAAAAATATTTTTTCAGATTCGCATATTATGCAAATACGAATATGGATATTAGTATATTTCATTCGAGTATTCGAAAGAATATTCGAAAAATAATATATATATATATATATATATATATATATGATTTGGATCAGGTGAGTCCAGATAAGTTATGCGAGTATGTAAGACCAAATCTGGAGCGTTGAGTTATTTTTTAAATGGACTAGATTAATCAGTTTTTATTTTTTTAATGGTTAATTTATTGGAAAAAATGACTTTTTGGTAAATCTAACTTTATATCAGTTATTACGGGGGAGTTATTTTTGGTGGTGCTTTTCAAACTGCTAGAATCAAGGGATCGGTTTTTATTGTGATATCTCACTTCCATATCTTCTCTTTTGAGTATTGTAAATCTGAAACAAGTCTAACTATTATTCTCTATCATCGAAACACTCTCTCTAAGTCCAAGAACTCTCCATCTATCTCTCACAAAAGAATCCTCTAATCATCTCCACGACAACTTTTCTTCGAGGCAGCACCAACTCGACAGTAATTATTCGCGGCGGCATAACATATTCAAGCCAACTGTACTCATCTTCTTAACCGAGTCGACAGCCAAATCGTCTGTGGAACAAGAATTTTTTTTCCCCTTCATTTTCTGAATTTTTTTGAGAATTTTTTGGTTAATTCATTTGCACAAGCATATGATCATGTATAATATTTCTAATTTTATAATAATTTTTTATTGGCTATGTTCTTGATTTAGGTTGGGGTTTGGGTAAATTATTTTCGATGTAACAGGGGGTAAATTATGTTATTATTATGTTTTCTCTTTAAGTCTGGGGGTTTGCTTACTGATGTTTTCCACTGCTTATTGTTTTTGTTAATTATGCTTATATATGGTTTGTTTTCTACTTATGCATGCTTTATATTCTGTTTATACTTGGTTGGGTTTATGATATTTTTGTTTTTGCGATTTTTGTGCTCGGTTTTTGGAAGGTTTTTTTCTGGGGAGAAAAATCTGTTAGTTGCTTAATTTTTTTTTTCTGGGGAGAAAAATCTCTTAGTTACTCTATGCTAGTTTTATGAGAAATATGTTTTTTGTTTAATCATTGTTGCTCTGTAGAAGGTTGGGTTTTTTTTAATTAATGTTAATAGTTGTTCTTCTTGAATAAAATGGGTTTTTTTTTCTTAGTGCTTGTGTTTGGGGGTTTATGAGCAGAATAGTTTTTGAGATCTGTATACTTTTTTAATGTTAAATGTTACTTATTAAGGATATATGCACTGCTATCATAGACAGAAAATATTGTTTGTACGTTGCAGAGATTCGTTTGTTTTTTTACTGTTAAATGTTTGCTTATTAAGCAGAAAGATCTTGCTTACGTAGGCAGAAAATATTATTTATTTTGTTGTAACTGTGATTTTTTGTTAGATGATCGTATGGGTAGATACTAGATATATATGAGTTGCTTATGTTACTAGTACAACTTGCTTATGTGTGTAGTAAATATTGCTTATAAAGACAAAAAATATTTGGTACAAATATATTGCTTATTAAGACCAAATATTCTGCTTATGTTGATATAAAATGATGCTTTCATAGCATAAATGGGTTATTTTTTAGATGTTTTTGTCGTGGTTTTGTGTAGATTGATTAGTTTATTTAATTGTATGCTTATACAATTATTCATTTTGTTGTGTATTTAATATTTTTTGTCAATATTTTTACCAGGAAGTTGTTGATATAATTTAAAAGTTGTTTTTTGCAAAAGTTGTTGATATAATTTCGCTGCTTGAAAATGCACCGAAAGAGGTAACAGGGGATGCGCAAGTTTGCAAAGTCTTGAATCTGGGAGAGACAAAGAAGTTTGCTGGAACAACGTAGGATTATAGCAAAACGATGTTGATGTTTTTTTTTTATTTTGAACAAATGGTTGAACATTATATGTTGTTTTGGATATTTAAATTTGTGGTTTGGTTTGGTTTAATTTTTAGAGTTGTTAAGAAGGATATAAATGCTATATAAGCAATAATATGGTATAACATATGCAATGCTATTTATACACGCGATAAATTTTTGATGGCACAATGTTTGCTTTGACACAGTTTAGGATGAGTTTTTGGTGTCCGAAATTTAAATTCCTATTGGGCTTCAGAAATTGTTTGTACACTCCGTCCGTTGCTCAGGCATATTATTAACCCTCCCTTTCCAATGTATTATTACTAAAATATTTCAGGGTATATTTTAAACATTTATTGTGTAGTCAAGCATGGAACATAGAGTCAATAAATAAGCAACAATATTCATGTTCATAAGCAACTTTATAAGAACAGTTAAGCAACCCTTTAAATATACCTAAGCAAATTATTGGTCTTAAAAATGCGAAACTCGTGAAATGAATTTAATTGATAGTGAATATGCAACATATGTTCAATAGATAAGCAAAAAATATGTAGATAATTAGCAAATTATTTTTTCGTAAACTCTAAGAGACACCATTTGACATTTTGTCGTGCATATGCAACATATACTCGATGGACAAGCAATATGAGTCTGTTATGTAAGCAATTTTTTTTCCATAAAATGACAGTTTCTTCAGCAGACAATTTTACTGTAAGAATGCAAATTAGAATCAATAAATAAGCAACATTGTTCATGTTCATAAGCACTTTTATTATAATAATTAAGCACCACTTTATATATACCTAAGCAAAGGAACGATTTATCGAGGTAGCAGGCGTTTTTTTTCTTCAGATTTTAATTGAACGATTTACGAGGGTAGCAGGCGTCTTGGTGAAGAAGAAGACTTTAATTGAGGCAATTTATTCGTGATTTAGGTTTTGTTTTGGATGGTAAGATATATTGTGGGTAATTGCTCCTTTTTTCATGGGATTTGATTATTTGCTTTGAACTAATATACCCTTATATCTATTTAATTAGGCTTTTTATATACTTTATGCATCTTTAATATTAGCCATTAAAATTTCTTGATCTATGGTTCAGATTTGGTTCTACGTACTTACATAAGACATGAGTCTCATATAACCCTCCCCCTATATTTATATTTATATTTATACAAATCACTTATATATAATCTTTATACATATAAGTATATAATTATTTATGTATATTATTAATATATAATAAATCACTAGAATATTACTCGTGTATTACACGGAATTTGTCCAAAATTAAAACTTTAGTGTCACAAATTTATTTATAATAGTTATATGAGATTAAAAATGCTAATTAGAAAAATCTTAGTGGTTGATTAATCATCTCTTGTTCATCTTTTCTGTAGCATGACCACTACTATAATAAGAAAGCGATAAGCATTTCAGTATCATAGTTTTTTTGGATTATCCTGCTATTTGTCAAATAACATCACTCACATGAATTTGATGCTTGAAAATAAAACCAAACAATCCTATATAAGCATTCCTGAAATAACGTGAATTTAAGATTTACATGTTATTTTCCTTCACCGACAACCAGTGCGAGGAAAAATGTTTGGCTTTCTCCCTTACTACGTCAACAAAACTTCAAGTTGTGTGCAATATGTGTTGACCTCTAATAATATTTATTTTAAAAGAAAAACAAAAAAAAAACATAAATAAAGAAACGTTCATTACCTGGACATCTAAGAGAAGGAGTTTCGTACCTTTCTTCACTTCAGGATTCTATTGCGAGTGAGTTTACCATAATCGCTCACATCGTACCTTAACTTTTCATGTTTCTTTCTCATGAGAGATATCGAAAATAGTGTTAACTTTGGTAGTCATGTCAAACAATGGTATTTCACCGAGTATTTGTTTTTCTCAATGGTTCTTCTACAAAAATTATATATATTGAGATAATAGAGTTTTCTCAATAAAAGCATCGACTTTTCCAAATTGATTATGAGAAATTCCCTTATATTTGGGATTATATTTTATCGTTTAAAGTTGAGATTGTGAGAAAATCTTTTATTTTGGATTATTTTATCTTTTAGAGTTGAGATTCGGAGAAAATTGCAGTAACAGGAAAATATAAATTTTATTAAGCCACATTATTTTGTTTAATGAGATTTATCGTTCTAGAATACATTGATAAATGTGAGATAGTTTAATATCAATTATTGATTCTGTTTGGTATCAAGCCGCCAATTTCTCACGTTTAGAATCATTGATCTAAATATCAATTTTTTTGAGAAACGCTATTTGCTAATTTTGACAAACACTATTTCGGTATTTCCCAATCCTATTTTTATTTTTATATAAATCAGAAACTATTTTCAGCATATAGACCAAATATATTTTTAAAAATAATTTTAAATGATAACGTAGGTAAAATCTTTGACATTTAGATTACTTGTTATCTTTTAAATTTTTATTATTATCTTTTAATTTGTTATCTTTCAAATTCAAAAATATATTACCAATGCAGCTTTAACTTATAGATGTCACATGGATAATTGTAAAGTAGCCATGTGGAATTGGAAGAATGAAGAGTTGACACATGTCAAAATTAATGAGATGATGACATGTGTCAACTTTATTTTTTCGTTTAGTAAATAGGGTTGATGTGTTCATTTATTAATAAGCCCATTTATAATTATATTCTTGTAGTATATTCTTGATGGCGCTCAGCAGATGGATTATGTTTCTTGTTCATGTATTTGGTGATTAATAATATTTCAATGTCGGAGAAATCACACTTTAGCTTACTTTTAGGGAGGAGGGAGAGAGAGAGAAATTAATTAATCAACTTGGAATGATAATAAGAAAAAGATATAATTAAGGAAAGAGAATGCCGTATGGGAGTTTCTTCTTACTACGCCAGTGGGCGCCTCTCCCGAGAATGCCGGAGGAGGATTTTCGCATCCGAGAATGCCAGGTGGGGGAAGGAACATGCGCGAGGACATGGATTTGTTGTTGTCAAGTAACTGCATAGTAGTAATTGAAAGAACTAGTGAAAAGTGAATCATTCGTGTATTATTCGAAGTAAATGCTAAGTAGTTGAGCTACCTATGCCCTTTGTTGTATTCCTAATGGGCACTCCTTGCGTCCTTGCAGTCTGGGCCTCCACAGATAAAATTGATGTCTATGTGTTGGAAATTTACCACTCAAAAGATATAATTTTATTGATCACTCAAATATTACAAGACACACCTCACTACAACTTCACTCAAACTCAAATATTACTTAGAAGCTTTGCTTCTCACTCACTTGTTTTTCTTTCTTAACTTGATACAAAATGAACCAACAACACCCCTATTTATACTAAAACTTCATCTAAATCAATGGCTAAGATTGATTCTCACCAACCTTAATCCAATGGTCATCTTTTATTTCCATCTACCACATTCACCTACCATACCAACAACTTAAAATCAACTACAAAACTCAACTACACAATTAATTATAAAATAAGTTTATAATTCAACACTCCCCTTTAAACTTATTTTATAATTCCAAGTGAACTTCTCAATCTTGCAAAGTCTTCATACTTCAATGGCTTGGTAAAGATATCGCCTACTTGATCTTGCGACTTCACGTGCTTCACTTGAATCTCTTCTCTTGCAATGCATTCTCTCGATGTAATGGTATCGAGTATCAATATGCTTGCTCCGATTATGAAATACCGGATTCTTGGCCAAAGCTATTGCTGACTTGTTATCAACATAAATCTCTGTTGGATCTTCTTGTGACATGCTTAATTCTTTGAACAAATTCTTTAGCCATATTGCATGACTAACACATGGTGTAGCCGCCACGCACTCGACTTCACATGTTGAAAGAGTGACTATTGGTTGTTTCTTCGATGCCCAAGTGAAAGCAATATCTCCCATGAAAAATGTGAAGCCGCTTGTACTTTTTCGATCATCGACGTATCTCCACCCCAATCACTATCATCAGATCCAACTAGCTTATAATCATTAGAAATCGAATAAAGCATACCAAAGTTGATTGTACCTTTTAGGTAACGAAGAATTCTCTTGGCGCCTTGAAATGTGTGGTGGTTGGATTTTCCATATAGCGGCTCACAAGTCCAATCACGTAAAGAATATCGGGCCTTGTACAAGTTAAGTACCTCAAACATCCAACTAGGCTTTTGAAAAGTGTTGGATCCACTTTATTTGCTTCATCATCCTTGCACAATTTCAATCCACATTCTCTTGGTGTGTTTATTGGATTGCAATCATCCATCTTAAACTTCTTCAGATCTCTTTTGTGTAGCCTTCTTGTGAGATAAAAATCCCATCATCCTTCTCGCTTGATTTCGATTCCGAGGTAGTGAGCCATCAACCCAATATCGGTCATTTTGAACTCCTTTGTCATTGCCTTCTTGAATTCTTGGAACAAGCCTATATTGTTCCTGTAAAAATCAAATCATCAACGCATGGCATAAATTAAAACATCACTATCCTTGTTCTTGATGTAAAGAGCATGTTCGTAAGGACATTTGGTGAAGCCTTTCTCTTGCAAGTATTTGTCAATTCTACTATTCCATGCTCTCGGTGCTTGCTTCAATCCGTAGGGAGCTTTCTTTAACTTCAAGACTTTAGTTTCTTGTCCTTCAACCACATAGCCCATTGGTTGTTCAATGTAGACTTCTTCCTAGTACTCCATTAAGAAACGCTGACTTTACATCCATCGATGTATTTTCCACTTATTTTGGGCTGCCAAAGAAATGATTAGTCTTATGGTTTCTAAACGTGCAACAGGAGCAAATACCTCATCATAGTCAATGCTAGCTCTTTGACTATAACCTTTTGCAACAAGCCTCGCCTTGTACCTTTCAACTTCTCCTTTGGCATTCTTTTTCACCTTATACACCCATTTTACACCGATTGCTTTATGACCTTTGGGAAGTTGAGCAAGCTCCCAAGTGTCATTTTTCTTGATGGATTTAATTTCTTCATCCATTGCATCTCCCCATTTCTTATTTTGAGTAGCTTCTTCAAAGTTCACTGCTCACAATCTGTGAACAGACAAAAATAGGGTGAGATTTTCGAGCTTATCGCTTACCTCATGAGCTCTTCCGGACTTCTTGACGCTTCTTCATTTCTCTCAACTAGGAAAGATGGTGGTGATTTTGAAAATGACGGTGATGTTGGTGGTGTAATGGGTTCTTCTCCGATTGCTCAACAATTACTTGTTCATCATCTTCAATTCAGAACGAAGTTGTAATCTTTGGCATGTGTACCCCAATCCCATTTGCCTTCTTCATCAAAGATAAGGTGAAGATGAACTTCTCGCTTTTATCTTTCCATTGATGGGGTTATATAGTTTGTAGCCTTCGGAGTTATTGTCGTAGCCGATGAAGATGAACTTCTCGCTTTTATCATCCAACTTGCTTCTTTGTTCATCTGGTACATGTACATGAGCTATGCTTCCAAAAACTCTTAAATGAGAAATACCAGGCTTTCTCCCATTCCATGCTTCTTGTGGTGTCTTGCCCCACACGCTTCTTGTTGGTGAGCGATTTAACAGATAAACCGCACACGCCACAACTTCTGCCCAGAACTCCTTTGGCATTTTCTTGCTTTTGAGCATACTTCGTACCATGTTGAGAATGGTTCGATTCTTTCTTTCGCAACTCCATTCTTGGGGGATCTGGGAACAGTAAGTGGTCGTCGAATTCCATTTGCTTCACAAAACTCTTGGAATTCCTTCAAGTGAATTCTCCTCCTCGATTAGTTCTCATGGCTTTAATGTGAAGACCACTTTCTTTCTCCACTCGCGCTTAAACTTTTTGAATGCTTCAAACACTTCGACTCGCTTCAAGAAATAAACCCAAGTTTTTCATGAAAAATCATCAATGAATAGTAGAAAGTAATTACTTTTACCGAATGAATTTGTCTTGATAGGACCACAAACATCGGCATGTATGAGCTCAAGTGGCTTTTGGGATCCGGAGTTTGACTCTTTTGGAAAGCTTTGCCTGATTGCTTCCCAAGTAAACATCCTTCATAAAGGCGATCGGGATGGGCGATACAAGGTAAACCTCTCACCATATTCTTCTTGCATAGTAACTCGAGTCCTCCAAAGTTGAGATGTCCAAATCTTAGATGCCACAACCATGATGAATCTTTATAGCACATCTTGAGACATTTTGCTACATCGGTTTGAATGTTGAGCGAAACATTCTATTTCTTGACATGGGTACCCTGGCAATCAAGTTGTTCATATTGTCTCTTATAGAAAGGTTATTGTCTTTTTCTAATGAATATCATAACCTTTCTCTAAGAGTTGTCCCCGCACTCAAAATATTTGTTTTCATGGTGGGTACATAATAAACATTAGAAATAAATTGATGCCTCCCATCTTTCAAGCGAATAAGGATTGTACCTTTTCTTTTTATTTGCTTTTAGAATCATCACCGAAAGAGACATTGCCACTTACAGATTCATCAAGTTCTACGAACATTATTCGTCTCCCACACATATGATTGCTAGCACCGTATCTAGGTACCATGTGTCATCTTGACCTTCACCGTTATCGTTTCGTGCTGTGAAGCAAAATATTAGCACCATCTTCTTTCTTTTCTTCCACCAAATTGGCTCTCTCATTAACTCGAGTATTGGGATTTCTACAATCTCGCGTAATGACCAAACTTTTGACAATTATAACATTGAATTTGAGATTTATCATACCTCGAGTATGAATTTCCTCTTCCACGGCCTCTTGTGGAACTTTCTCCTTGCATATAGTTGTTGTTGTTGAAATTATTGTTTGAATTCCAACCTCATCCACGACCTCGACCTCTTCCTTGTCCACGACCTCTTCCACGTTGACTTCTATTATTGTGGAAGTTTTCTTCATTCTTGGTTGGCTGGACTTCTGTCGTAAGGAGTTGATCTGCAACACCCTTTTTCTTCTTCTTTTCTTCATGGGCTTGCAGTGAACCAAGTAGTTGTTCAATTGTCATAGTTTCGAGGTCTTTAGTTTCCTCGATGATAGTTGTAATAGTATCAAAATTTGCATCCAAAGATCGTAAAATTTTCTCCATAATGACTACATCTTCTAGTTTTTCACCATTTCTTTTTAGTTGATTAGAAACGGTTAAAACTCTAGAAAAGTAATCAGAAACAAGTTCACCTTCTTTCATTTGCCGTGAATCAAACTCTTTTCTCAATGTTTGTAGTCGTACCTTTTTAACTTTCTCTTCTCCCTTGTAAGAGACTTGAAGTTTATCCCACACTTGTTTAGCGAAGTAGCACTTGAGATTTTCTCAAAGCCATCATCATCTAAAGCTTGGTAGATGAGGAAGAGAGCCTTCTTGTCTTTCTTTCTCGAGTCCTTCAAACTATCCTTTTCTCAGTAGAGGATAGTGTTGACTCGTCTTTAGTCTCTTCATAGCCTTTTTCCACGACTTCCCATACGTCATGTGCTCCGAGAAGTGCCTTCATTTTGATACTCCGCCAAAGTAGTTTCCTTAAGTTGTGGAACTTGGAATGATGCCACACTCGCCATGTGAATTGAAGATTCTAACTAACAAATGGATCAAAAAGAATCTTGGATTTTTTTACTTGGTCAACGGTCAACCCTTGGTCAACTCATGATCAACTATCAACTTGACTTGGTCAACTCTATGAGTTAACTCAATACTCTCAACCCGATCTCACTATGTATAAAATCTCGAGAATTTTTTTCGATATGGAAGATCACCAAAGCCGCAACCACAGCATACTTAATTTCACGAGATTTTACAACTCGTGGCTCGATGCCACTTTGTTGGAAATTTACCACTCAAAAGATATAATTTTATTGATCACTCAAATATTACAAGACACACCTCACCACAACTTCACTCAAACTCAAATATTACTTAGAAGCTTTGCTTCTCACTCACTTGTTTTTCTTTCTTAACTTGATACAAAATGAACCAACAACACCCCCTATTTATACTAAAACTTCATCTAAATCAATGGCTAAGATTGATTCTCACCAACCTTAATCCAATGGTCATCTTTTATTTCCATCTACCACATTCACCTACCATACCAGCAACTTAAAATCAACTACAAAACTCAACTACCACAATTAATTATAAAATAAGTTTATAATTCAACACTATGATCCTTCTCTTCTGAGAAGCAATTAAGACTTCAGAGATAGACGCGTTCAGAGGAGTGAAGAGGTTCTTGTAGCTTTTTCTGCCGCATTCTATGTGGTCGTTCTTCTTAGGGGATGTATGTTGTTCAACTGCTAAACACCTATGAAACTCTAAAGATCCACGAAAGAAAACGAGATCAATCATAGGGTGGCAAGTTATCCCAAGTCGTGTCTGAAGAAAGACTTAGCCGGCAAATAATTATCGTGTGTCACAAATAACAGAAAATAAATCATAAACACTCTAACTAGATTTATATGATTTTAATTAACAAAAGAAAAACAAATAAAAAGACCAATTAAACTGAACACAATTAAACCTGGTGAA
The DNA here is from genome assembly GCA_016081115.2 of Rehmannia glutinosa. Classification (NCBI taxonomy): domain Eukaryota; kingdom Viridiplantae; phylum Streptophyta; class Magnoliopsida; order Lamiales; family Orobanchaceae; genus Rehmannia; species Rehmannia glutinosa. The sequence continues at coordinate 317,374 of JABTTQ020002169.1, read as the reverse complement.
AACGATATGAATAAAACGTCTAGGATTTCGGAATCATCTCATCAAACTTGTAAACAGAATATCAACTAATTGATCATGCGATTAACAATTATAATAAACAAGTATAAACTAGGCCTACATCTGATAACTCACGTATTCACAGATTGGGTATATCCATAACTAATTTGCTATTTTCATTAACCAAGTTAGATAATACATCTCTGATTCATATCTAACCCTCTAAATACATTTAGTCCAGGAATAATATCTTATCTCGATCTCAATTATTGCCTCAAAATAATCAAAAGTTGGCCAAACAATTAATCATCAAGTAAAGAATTTATTCCGGAAAGCAAATCAATTTGTCAATACTCATGTTTTTTTGTTTTAATCAATCATCCTAATCCTAGAACAAAGAAGTTAGTTCATGTTTGGAGATGGGATCATGATTTCAATTGAAAGAAAGAAAACAATCATAAACATCATCATGCAATAGTAATAATCACCAAAGAATTGAAATCAGAGACAAGAGATGAAGAAATATTATGTTTTGATTAAGCGACAAAATAACTTCAGCGGGAAGAACCCAAGCAATCTCAATGTCTAAAAACAAAAAAAAAAGAGAGAGAAAACTAGAGTCTAAAAGAGTTAAGAAGTAAAGGTGTTCGAAAATATGGGCTCCTCAAGTTCTATTTAAAAGCCTAGAGTTCTGTACAAAGTGGAAGAGCAAAAACAAAAGGAAAAAAATTGTGAATTTCGTGTTTAAGAAGTCACCATGCGCGACCACACACAATATCGCTCTGCCTACTGACATCCACGTGCGACCGCGTACCATCAAAACGTTGGAATTTGCTCTCTGGTCCTCATATTAATTGTAGATTTATCTCGTACCTTTCCATAGCCACTTGAATGACCTCAATATCAATATTCTAGAAAGAGTTATGGACAAAATACTAAGATGTGTTATTTCCACAATTTCATTGCATTATTTCCACTTGCGCATGATTTTAACTCATCCAAACGTCTTCATTTGCATTTAGTACCTCAATAAACCTTGTACAACTTTGCCTTACCTTTCCAATGATATATGAATCATGTCAATTGGACTTCATATGAAAATATTATGTCCAAACTACGATGACTACCGCAACTGCGTGAAATAACATTTTAATATATCTTGCTCCAAAAATTATTTTTTTCCACCAAAACATAGAAAATCAATAGAATAACACAACATAACACTAAAACATGCAAATGTAAATAAAACACACCAAAAAATGCACAAATCATCATACAAAACACTCACAAAAACATGCAAAACATATGTCATCCTCTAAATTCTTCCTCTTGTTGGTCGATTCAGTCTTGGTGGCTTCTTTCATCTGGATATGCTTCTCAGATTGATTTAGTAGTGCCTCCAAAGTGGTGGAAGGTCTCCTCGCCAGCGACTCCTTCAAGCGTCCCTGGCGGAGGTTCTGTTGTAGAATTCAAGCCAATGTCTCGTGTTGGATATTGGCCACTTCATTCACTGCCTCCATAAATCACTTCATAAAGTCGCGTAGCGACTTCCCTTCTTTCTACTTGATCTCGAACAAGTGCGCGGTCAACTTGAGGTGTCTTTTGTTGATAGAGAATTGTTGCATGAAACTCTTCATGAGCTTGTCCATCCCAATGACTAATCCAACTTGGAGCTGGTTGAATCAAGTCAATGTGTGCTTGGTCAGAGTAGTCTAGAATACCTTGTAGTAGGAAGCATTTGTCTTGTCATATAGATTAGCTTAAGCGTAAAACTTTTCCAGATGCTCTTGAGGATCTCCGGCTCCATCATATTCTGGGAGGTTAGATGTCTTGATGCCTGATGGGAGTGGCTCGGCTAAGATAGCTGGGGTGAGTGGACTTCTCCTCAGGAGGGCAATAGCTCGTGAGTTAGCTTGGCGAGCATGCACCGCCTGTGACTCATCAACAGGCGCGTAAGTGTGGACTTCGGAGCATTGGGCTTCATTCCTAGCTTCTCTCCTATCGGCAGCGCGCTGGTCTTCTTGATTTTCTCCCCATTCTTTGTTTCTTCTATCTCTTTCCCCCAAGTCGGGATCTCCAGCAGCTGGCGAAACTCGGGGAGGTCTCTCCCGGTGATTTCTACCATGGCTTGATGCCTCAGAGCAGTTCGGGCAACTTTTCAATTAGAAGGCCATTGTTGAGAAGTTAAACTTTGATATTATTCTTTGGACAAACTCGTCTTTTTATAGTACCCGACATAGACTCTTACTCTCCACGAAATTAACATTACATATATATATATATATATATATATATATATATATTTTTTTTTTAAACTATCACTTTTTACTTGGAAAGTAATACTTGTTAATTAAAAATTATTACTTACTATCACTTTTTGAAGTATTAATGTTTATTGAAAAGAATCAATTTTTAACTTGAAAAATACTACTTTTATTGTAAAAGTTTTACCCACTATAACTTTTAAATTATATACTATTTCATATAAAACTATTATTATTTACATGAAAAGTAATACTTTCTACAACTATTAATGTTTACTTCTAAAGTATCATTTTTTACTCAAAAAATATTAGCTTTTATTGTAAAAGTATTACTTATTATATCTTTTAAAATTATATACTATTTACTTTTAAACTATTACTTTTTACACGAAACGCAATACTTTCTAGTTAAAAAAATATTACTTATTAATCCATTTTAGAAGTATTTATGTTCACTTGAAAAAATATCGTTTTTTACTCAAAAAATGTTACTTTTTAATGTAAAAGTATTACTCATCGTATCTTTTAAAATTACATACTATTTCTTTTAAAACTGTTGCTTTTTTACGTGAAAAGTAATACTTTACATTAAAAGTATTACTTAATTACTATATTTATCCAAATTATTTATTATCTCCTTTAAAAGTGATATTTATATCACTTGTGTTTTTAATTATGTAAGATTTCGTACTACACGTTGATTGTCTTTTACCTATCTGTACTAGAGTTGCAAAGCTAATAATTAATAATGAATTTAAATTTCTCAATCACCAGTTAAACTCTCCTCAACAACAACAGACTTTGTGGTAATGGAAGAATGTATAAGACAAACAGCTGGAATGGGTTGATGTGTACGCTTACGTCCAGATCGTATTTTATCTGATTAATTAACTGAAGAATCTCAATCTTTGGGTCTCTTATGGGTGTGTGACATCATGATCTTTTTGCACCTAGTAGTAGTTCAATTTGGTTCCTTGAGCTTGGTTGTGTAGGATTTGGATTTGGATTTGGGTTTGGGTGTTGGGGCACCGTCTCACGAATTTCGATATGTGAGACGGTCTCACAGGAGATCACTCAAGATCATAAACCCTTTTTTCCCTTTGTTTCTTTTCTTTTTTTTTTTTTTTTTGCAAAATACAAGCCCACCTCATTCACATCGTCATTCCTCCAAGAGAAGGTCTCTTGTGAGGCCGTCTCACGGATCTCTATATGTGAGATAGGTTGGGTTGGATTAGATCACCATGAAATCCGCGGGTCAACAGCGGATCCGTGGTCAACAAAAAGTTAACAGTCCGCCAAAATTAGCGCAATAATACTTTTGAGGAAAAAAGTAAATTACTTTTAAGTCAAATAATACTTTTGAGCAAAAAAGTAGTACTTTAATTAGAAACATGTAATACTTCTGATATAAAAACTGAAAGAATATGTTAAATATGGTGTTGAAACTAGGGCCTTTGTACATATGTGATTGTAATCATTAAATAGAGGGTGGATCAAGGCCCTAATGAGCAAAATGTGATCGTGGATCTGACAAAGAAAGTAGAAAATCACATTCAACTATAGAGAAGAAGCTAATGGCTCACAAGAGTGCGATACTCCATTAATCCATATTTTAAGTTTCCGATATGAATCTTTGTTCATTTTCTTGGAACTTTGATTTTGTCTTGAAATTAAGGAAAAAGAAGAATAAATCCAGAGAAAAACGAAGGAGAAGACGAAAGGGAAAAAAAGAAGGCAAAAAAAAAAGGAAAAAAAAAATCTTACTGAAAACTACCACTGGAATGTATTATGTTTTAACTGAAAAGTTTATGGTTTTAAGTGAAAAGTACTACAAATTTGAATTGAAAAGTATTAAATTTTGAACTCAATATTATTAGAGTTTTAAGTAAAAAGTATTACACATTAAACTCAAAAGTATTATAGTTTTAAATGAAAAGTATTTCACGTTTAAGAGAAAGTTATTTTATGTTGAACTACAAAATATACATGTTGAACTAAAAAGTATTAGAGTTTTAAGTGAAAAGTATAACACATTTAAGCGGAAAAGTGTTACACGTACTAAATATTTAAGTGAAAAATATCATTTGTTGAACTACAAAATATCAATCATCTTCACCACCATTTTTAACAATGGGTATCACTTTTTGTGTCAAAAGTATTACATGTTCCTAATTAAAGTATTATATTTTTGCTCAAAAGTATTACTTGTCTTTAAAGTATTATTTTTTTCTCAAAAAGTATTATCCGAATATTTTTGGCGGACAATTGACTTTTTATTGACTCGGATCCTGTTGACTCGCGGATTTTCTATTGACTTGATCAACTCGACTTGTCTCACGGATAGAGATCCGTCAGACGGATCTATATAAGTCTTTGTCTTCCCCCAAATTGAAAACAAAGTCTCACCTTCAATCCCCAATTCGCCCAGGAAGAGTGATTTTCTAGTATTATTTCATATGTTAAGAAGATCAATTGGGAGAATTTCTAGGAAAACTTGATTATGAAAGATTGATTGATGATTTTGCAAATAAATATATAAGATTTTTTTTCATAGCTAATTCTTTAGTAGCACTTTTGTTTCTTTTTTTTTCTTTTCTTTATAGTAAATTGTCTTGAACAATTGTTTTTGTAACTTTATTTTAATGAGGCTGAATTTTAAAGTTGGGGTATGATATTTCCGAGCTAGTCTCCTATCAGACCGTCTAATGGATCTAGATCCGTTAGACGAGTCTAAGTATCCTGCCCATATCACATGCCTGACCCGGATTCGCGAAAAAAAAAAGGTACGAAGATTGCTATTTCTTTGCTAACATGAAAACCACACAACAAACAGAAATTAGAAAAGGGTACAACCACTGACCCGAGTCTCTCTCCGACAAAGTCGACTCCACCGGCTTCATCTCCATCTCCCACTACCGTCCACTCGCCACCGCCTCCACCTCCATCAGCCGCCACCCCATCTCCTTCTGTCTCCTTGCCTACGTCGTTCGATCTCGCTCCACAGCCCTCGCGAAATGGCGCCGTTTTAAATAGACTAGGGTTTGCAGCAGTTGCCGCTGGTTTCGTCGCCGTCGCTTTCATGGCGTGAAAGCTCTAATCTTTCCGCATGTATTTACTATTCATTTATGTTTGAATGATGTATTTATTTAGTTTTTATGATTCATGCTCAAATATTTTTAAACAAAAAAAAATAGATATAGGCCCGGTTGATATTCAGAAACCCAATGGTAGTTTGAATTAAATATTGCAGTAGCAGAGTATTTGAAGACGAAACACTAAATAATACAAGTATTAGTATCAGCTAATACTTTTGTTGAGAAATACTAATACATTTTATAAGAGAAACTAATATTTTGCTGGAGCACTACTAAAATACTCTCTAGGAAATTACTAATACATTTTCGAGAAACTACTAATACTTTTCCGAGAGACAGCTAATACATTTCGGGAGAAAATTTTAATTATATTCACGGAAACTACTAAACACTCTCCAGGGAACTACTAATACTTTTTCGAGGAACTACTAATACGTTTTTGAGGGAATGCTAATACATTTCGTGAGTATATTCATGAGAAAAATACTAAAATACTCTTCAGGGAACTACTAATACATTTCAGAAGAACTGCTAATACGTTTTAGAAGAACGGCTAATACTTTTCCGAGAGACAGCTAATACATTTCGGGAGAAAATTTTAATTATATTCACGGAAACTACTAAACACTCTCCAGGGAACTACTAATACTTTTTCGAGGAACTACTAATATTTTTTTGAGGGACTGCTAATACATTTCGTGAGTATATTCATGAGAAAATACTAAAATACTCTCCAGGGAACTACTAATACATTTCAAAAGAACTGCTAATACGTTTTAGAAGGATTTGACTAATACTTTTCGTAAGATCATTATCTGCTAGTCCGTGAAAACTATTAAAACACCACTGCTAATATTAGGGAAATGCCACTGAACCCATGCGTCGGACCCGTTAGATGGTCCGACAGAGTTTTTGTGTTTTTATTATTAAGTATCTTATTTTATATGTTAAATAAATGAAATTACTTTTGTAAGGTTTATTTTGTTATTTTTAATTGTTTTATGTAATCACAACGGGCCTACTTTTTTTCACTTCAGGCCCCTGGAAACCTAGGACCGACTCTATTGTTAATTATATTTAATTAATTTTTAATATATTATTAACGGATTAAGTGTTTTGAAAACAAGATATGACATAAATGGTTGCACCAAATGTTGTACGGGAACTATAATCAAACCACTAAAGAGTAGATATGGCTCATAATACCGACCTAGCTTGGGAGGGTGGTGGTGGTGGGGACGGGGAAGTGTTAAAAAGTGAATGAATCCGCCGCGTGATGGCCGACCGCACCGTGGGCAACCGCGTCCACATCACAACTGCCGCCCCTTCTCCCTCCCTCTAAATCTAGTTAATTAACCACTTTCAGGGCTGAAAAGTGAACTAAACTACTCGTTACTTGATCCGAGATCATTAAAAGAATGTTTGAGCTTGGCTTGTTAACATACTGAACCAAATTAATTTGACCACATTTTTCATTCGATAAGATATAAAGCTCAACTCGAGCTCGACTCGATTAGTAAAAAAGAAAATTAGGTGTAAAAATATCAAGCTACTTGAGCTCCATCGATTCGTGTTTGGCTCGACTAAAGCTCGTTTGAGCTTGACTGAATTAATAATCAAACCAAACTCAAATACAATTTGAAGCTTGAGCTCGACTTGACTCGTTTATATCCCTAACCACCTTTGCCTACTTCTTCTACAATCAAAACCCATCTTTTTCACCATAATTGTTCACCATCTTAATATTTAAATTCTATAAATAGATTCTTCACATATATATATATATATATATATATATATGATTGCAGAGAATTGTGACCAAGAATTATTTGTTAATCCACTTAATTGTGTATATATATAGGATTTGCATCCTATGAGTCCAACCATTTAGGGTGAGTACGTGAAGACAAATCTTAATCGTTGTGATTTTTTTTAATGGTCCAGATCTAAATGACTTTTACAGTTTTTTATTTTTTAAACTGTTATTAAGGGTACTTGTGTAATTTCATTTACAATTGGATAAGACATAATGATATGTGTATAATTTACTCCACTTTTTCCACGAAGTCAACCGGCGCATTGTTATGTCAAAGGGTAAGTTGCTAATTTTTCGGATTTTCCTTACCTATGGCTCGTGCCTTTTTTTTGTTTAATTCATATGTTGTGTGTATTTACATTAAAGTGAGTGTGTTGCATATATAGTATAAGTTTGTTGCTTATTTATCAGAACGGTGTTGTGGATTGACATACTTGTGTAACTGGTTAGTTTTTGCTTCTGAAGACATTCAATGTTGCTTATGAGCTGCTTATCAAATTGATTTTTTTTTTTTGAGGAAATTACACAAAATACCCTGATTTTTAGAAAAAAGACAAAAATACCCCCACCCACTCCATCCCATGACAAAAATACCCTACCTTTGGTTTTACATCAGAGCCCGTCTCCTCAAACCACCAAAACTAACAATCACGATCGAAAAAATGGTCGGCTGATCTCTCGTGTCTGCTGGACACATAACCTCCACCAATCTCATTCGAACATCTGCTCTCTCACGGCAACTCGAACCACTGGAACCAGTAATGTCGTAAAAGCTATATATCTCTTGCTCGATTCCCCTATTTTGGTAAGCCCTAAATTCAATTTGTCTAGTTTTTTCTTTCTTTCTGTTTCAATGGTTGATTTCAATGGTCCTTAGAAATTGTTGGTATTCAGTATTTCTATTATCTCTACGATTCTGAATTTTGAACATGAAAAGATGTAGCTCTATAGTTATTTTGAACAATTCTGAATTTCTACTAACAAATATGGGTCAACATAATCCAACGATGTGGTCGGACATTTTGATCCCTGACTGTAATATTCAGTTCAATTAATTTTGAGGTCCTTTGCATATTTTGAAAATTTTGGCACTTCATTTGGTGTTAAGGAAGCCTCATTACACGTACTCACAAACTAAAGCATGTTTACCTGTTTTCATGAATACATATTTCACAGTTATTGAGTTTAATCTTTGTATACTTTGGTATAAGCTTAGTTGTTTGGATATTGATACTTTACTGCAAATAGTTACTTTACCTTAGTGTTGTTCAATGTAGTTACTTATGTTGTGGTTCATAGTTTCTTCAAATATTTTTTGCTAAAGCCTTTGGAGAGAGTAGATAGCTGAAAACTTGGGATTCAATAGATTCAATAGATGAAAACTTGGGATTCAATAGCTCCTCGAAGTTGCTGAGTGGATCATGCTTCACGAACCTGCCTTGCTTTCCTTCTTTTTCTCTCTCTTGCCTGTCTCGAATGATGAATATGTTTTCCTTCAGCGATTTGGATTCCTGGTTTTCTTCTTTTTTTTGTGTTGAATGCAAATTTGAATGATTTGTTGATTTTGTGTTCTTGGATGCATGATTTTTCTGTTTCTTTTATTATTTTGTGATTTGAAGTTTTTCGTTTGTTTCGATGTTGTTTCAAAGTTGTTTCTTTTATGTTTCTTTTGTTCTTTTATGTATTTTCCATTTATTTTGTTCTTTTTTATTATTTTTGATTTGTTGTGTTATCTATCTGACTGTGTATCTTTTTTTTATTTCTTTTATAGTGAATGTGGGATTTTTTGTTGCTTGTTATGCCAAGTACTTTATTGTTGGGAAGACTATGGACGTCGAAGCGTTCGAGATAGAGAATGAAAAAAGAAGGCTCAGTCATCTGCTTCACAATCATGCTAAGTTGAAGCTGCAAAATGGTGATGACGATGACAACGACATTGAGATTCTACCTCCACTTCCTAATGATTTTAGAGAATTATTGTTACGTAAATCTTTAATGATGGTGTAATCAGTTGAAACATGTAAGAAACATAAATGAAACATGTAAGAATCAATTGTGAAATAGGGGATCATGTGATAAAAGTTTGTAGTAAATTAACACAGTCTAATGAGTCGTGTGTTTTGGAGTGAGCTTGTATGCATTCGAAACTCGGAAATGTTAAAACTTTTAAGAACTCATATTTAAACTCAATCCAATCTTAGACTCAGTCCTAGAACCATTAATTCCATTAATTAACTTATTTTATAACTTTTGAAAAATATTATTAAAAAGAAACACTATTAGAAACATATTTTTAATTAACAAAAATATATCTTATATCCTAGAATCTGATGGAGTAATTGTCAACCCAAGGATGAGCAACTGATGAAAGCAAAACCTGATTTACATGTGTTTTTTCAGTTTTCACGCGAATAAACTCAACATGTAGTGATCATAAGCACAATTGAGCAAAGTATAAGCAGGGTTACAAATGATAACAAACTAGTGTATCTGAAAAATTAAATCAATATGTATTGTACATCCATCTCCTGGGAAGATACTTTACTTATTTGATTAGAGACTCAAAAAGTTTGCAGATAGCATAAATCTTTATCCCAAAGCTAAAGTAAACGGAAATATTCACCAACTCCTTATAACAAAGTTGGTATACTCTCTATTTTCTTCCCATTGTCCATTGTGGCATACCACCAGAGATTTTCTCCATGCAACTGTGAAATTCAATGAAAAGTTGGCTAAGTGAAGCATATAAGAAACATAAATGAAACAGGTATGAAACAACAAAGAAACAACAAACCTGTTTAAAACAACAAAGAAACAACAAAGAAACCAACGCAAAAAATCAGCGGAAAATGGGTATTTTTGTCAAAAATCAGCGGAAAATGGGTATATTTGTCCAAAATCAGCGGAAAATGGTATTTTTATCCAAAATCAGCGAAAAATGGGTATTTTGCAGGGATTGTGTATGGAAAATGGGGTATTCATGTCCTTTTCCCCTTTTTTTTTTAGATTGTAGCCTTTGTAAGTTTTGGAAGCCCTAGAGTATCATGTTTGTGTAAATATTAATTTTGCTTGTGTAGTTACTCAATGTTGGTTAAAAAATACTAAATATATTGATTTTTTTAATTGTGTCTGGTATTTGTTATGCTTGTGTACATTGTTAGTCTTACTTATGAAGATACTGAATAGTGCTTATGTAATATTAGATCATGCATATTAAACAGAACGATGATGTGGTCATATGCTTGTGTAACTAGTTAGTTTTGCTTGTGAAGGTATTCAATGTTGCTATGAATTGCTTATAAAATTAGTGTTTTTTTTTTTAACAGTTATAGCTTTTGTAAGTTTTGGGAGTCATATAGTGTCATTCTTGTGTAAGTTGTTAATTTTGATTGTGTAGTTATGTGTAGTTATTAAATGTTGCTTATGAAATGCTAATCATATTGAATTTTTTAATTGTAACTGGTATTTGTTATGCTTGTGCACATTGTTAGACTTGCTTGTGGAGATATTGAATAGTGCTTATGAAATATTATATTAATGCATATTACACCGAACGGTGTTGTCGTGGATAATTTTGGTATGAGATCATGGAGTGATTCTCGTGGATGAGTTTGGTATTTGTTTTATATTTTGTCGCTGGGAAAAAATTTACGTGGACTAGTTTACCCTTATGTTAAGTTAATTAGTTATGACTGCTGATATTTGTTATGCTTATGCACATTGTTAGTCTTACTTGTGAATGTACTAAATAATGCTTACATAATATTGATTCATGCATATTAAAATGAATCTGATCACGTGGATGATTTTGGTATTAGATCATGGAGTGGTTCTCGTGGATGAGTTTGGTAACTGCTTCCTATTTTGTCGCTGGGAAAAATTTGTGTTGACTAATTTACCCTTATGCTAAGTTAATTAATGAATAAATAGCAATTTAGCTTGTTAAATCTTAGCCCTTGAAAAAATTAGATATATGACTAGGATTGGACCCTACGGGCTCACCTATATCATGGTCTCATATAACACTGCAGAGAATTGTGACCAAGAATTATAGTTGGTAAACGCCGCGTTTATGTCAATCCACTTAATTGCTTATCTAAAAAATTACTAAGTAGGGCTAGACACCCGAAACTTCATTGTCCATCCCATTTTCATACAAATCAAATCATGTTAAATTTAAGTAAGGTCGAGTTTGAGTGTTTAAATAGAACTTTACCAATTAAGGAAATTTTAGCGTAGTGCTAAAGATGACGGTGACTTAGGATAATTTTAAGTTCTTCAATTCACGAGTGTGGATTATTTTGTTGATATTTTGTTATTTTATGATTTAATATTCAAATGTTAGAAATTCATACAAAACTGAAAATTCCAGCAACATTGGAGTCCTCCAGACCTCGAATTCGAATGGAAATTTGCAGCCGATAGGGGCGTGAAATCTTTATGTCATATCCCTCCTATTTACAATAAATGTCCTTTTAGCACATAAAAAAATCTTCAAAAAGAATGTTATTTTCACATTTTCAAGGCTAGCTAGACAACCCCTCCCCCCCAAATTACCATTAAATATATCATTTTCGATCGAACACTATTAGTCTAAATTTGTTTGTTCCAAAGTAACATTTATGATTAATTAACAGTATATTTGATATTTTAACACAATCCTTAATATGAGTATTTTTTTTAAAAAGACACTTATTTTAAATAGTAGGGAATACAATATTATTCCTTAACTAAAACGAGTTTGTATATACATACTAGCCAAAACATTATTTATTTTCTAATGTGATCTATTTATCCTAAAGATAACCCATTTGGTTTTTTTTCCCCAACCAACTCTAATGTAACATTCCACTCTGTGCCTAAATTACTCCTTCATCCAAACAACAATTTGGACAAATAAATATGTGATTTCGTTGTTATCACAAAGTAGAATACAATTCCACTTCCATCTTGGTCATTAGCAGATGAAGTGCAAACAAAAATCGTGCCAAAAGTTGCACAGTTTCATTCACATTTATTCCAATTTTCCAACAATATTAAATGCAGGGCCGCTTCACTTTAAAATGAAATTAAACTCTGTCCTTATTTAAAATTAAGTTTGAGCTTAAAGCTAGGCGAAAGATGGACTCAGCTCATTAAAAAAGCATTATTTAAACACTAACATATTATTATCAACGTACAATAAATAGTTAAAAGTACGTATGAATCTTTTGTGCTGCTCTTTGACCATTAATGTCCATTTTTTTGTTGGAAAAAGTCTTCACCACATATGCTGTACAAGACCAACTTTTCTTGCTTAAGCCATCATTTTTTTTCTACAATAAAAAACCAATTTACCTACAGAAAAATATGTAGGTAAGTATTAAGAAAATTGTAAAATGTAGGTAAAATCATTGTAGATAAAATCATTGTAGGTAAATATTTTACCTACAGAATCTAAAACTGTTGGTAAATACCTACAGAAAATCTGTTTTTTAATTGAAAAATTGTCGGGTGGAAATCCATTTCTAATGGACCAATTTCCAACATAATAGTATACGAGCTAACTTTACGAAAACCCCAAAGTTACGAGAGACTACAAGCTGAGGAAAAAAGAACCTAAAATTATGAAGTTCGAATTAAAAAATGTGATTTTCAGATTTCATGAGGTGGAAGAATTGATAAAAATATTACATAAAAAACGGTATAATTTAAAAATGTGTTGGACAGAAAATATCTGAAAGACTTGGGATAAAAATGTGTCAGTTTTTCTAATTTGTCTTAATCAATCATGAACAAGCACTTTTTGTAAAAATTATACCTACTTCAAAGACAAATTCCAGAATTTACACGACACCGTTTCTTATGTAACTACTTTTATTTGAGTTAATGTACTTTTAGCTAGGGTGATTTTGTCCTTTCAAACTCCTGAACAAATTAAACTAATGTTGGAATTTGATTTTGAAATAATGGGTGTTGATCCATATTGGACCAAATATTTAAGTGGTTTCTATTGGTGAAAAATGGAATTAAATTACATGATAAAATTCTACTAAGTGAGTAGATGAGATTGACATTTTGAATTTCTCAAAACCAATTCCAGATGAATAAGAAATTAATGCTACAAGTTAGCCACTTAAAACTGGAAATTGACATGGAAATTGGTAAATGTGGGGGAGGAGTGAAAATTCATCTCATATAGAATAGAAAGTCAAAATTTGCTCTATTTATATAACCCAATTTGAAGTAATGGAATTGAGCCCTTAGGGCACCAAATTTTTTAAAGGAGGGAGGACCTATATACTTGTGGGTTTGGTTCAAAACACACATAAGTGCACCGCCGACCAGCTCAACCCGGCTTGGGTCTGGGTCGTGAGCCTGGGCTTGGGCTTCAAGACCCTTATAGTTTTGGACAAAATTTGTTTAAACCTTAAAAATATTTTTTTACTCAAAATTGGGTTGGGCCTTGCGCGCGGTCGTGCAGTTTCGAACTGAGGCACCTGTTCGGGTTACGAGGTGCGTTTTTGGGCTGTAGATATGTCTTTTTGATTCAAAAGACAACCAATCCATAAAGGCACTTAGATGCCTATAAATAAGAACCCCTGTAGATGAATAAATATACGAAAATAATTAGATAAAACCAAGACCATTCTGCATTATCAGCATCTTGATCATATATCCTTCAAAAGCTTGAAAGCCTTAAACACTTCTTAGTTCGCTGTTGGTTTGACTTTTGTAAGTGCTGCTAAGTCGAACCTGTAAAGTCGTTGTATCTTAGGGACGATTGCCAGAATCGTAAGCACTCGTAACGGGGCAATTTTGTCTTGCAGAGATAATATCTAATACTAGCCTCGACTTTCAAAAACTCTACCCCATTTTTGTTTATACACTTAGAGCCATTTCTTTTAAACAGTACCACCCAAAAAATAATTGCAACACGAAATTCTTCTGCTGTTTTCATGATGAAGGTATCCGTAAGTTTCACTCTGATGGCGCTGCTCCTGCTAATGGCGAGAAACCTGCAAAATTTTCCGGTGTCGATTTCAAGAGGTGGAAACATAAGATGATGTTTAATCTTACCACCTAACTGGGTATGTCCCAGTTCTTGAAAGAAGACCCTCCTACCATTGGTGAAGAAGAATCAGACAACCAAAGGAGGGTCGCTATAGATGCTTGGCACAACAACGATTTCCTTTGTCGGAACTATGTTTTGAATGGTCTGGAAGACACCCTCTATAAAGTCTACAGTTCATTCAAAACGTCCAATGAGTTGTGGGATTCTTTGGAGAAAAAGTATAAAACTGAAGAAGTCGGCACAAAGAATTTTGTTGTCGGCAAATTTTTGGATTATAGGATGGTTGACACCAAAACGTTGATCAACCAAGTGCAAGAAATTCATATCATACTTCATGACTTAGTGTCTGAAGGGATAATTCTGAATGAGTCGTTCCAAGTGGCTGCGGTTATCGAGAAATTTCTGCCATCGTGGAAAGATTTTAAGAACTACCTCAAGCACAATCGGAAGGAAATGGGGCTTGAGGATTTGATAGTTCGACTTTCGATTAAGGAAGACAGCCGAAAATCCAATTGAAATCGACAATTATGGGGGTGTGACCATACTTTATGGAATACAAGGGGAGCTTCAGCTGCATTTTTAAATATCACAGAAGGTGTTGTAATACCAAAATCATTGTTGCATGAAGTGTTGTAACACTAGAGCCAGGCATAGTACCATGATATATATGAAGTGTTACCGAAGATGTGATAACATCTAAAGACACACACACTATAAAGGTTCTAATGGAATTGTTGGAACTAAAGTCTGAAGTTTTTTAGAACAAGGTTCTAACTGGATTATTGGGACAAGGTTCTAACATAACAAAAGAAAAGTGGCCGAGAGCCATAAAAATTCTAGATAATCTTGTGTTGAACAAGGATACCAAAAATTGGAAGGGGATGTTAGAGTAGGTTACCTATTGCTCCAATTAGATTGGAGTTTATTCTACTTGTAAAGACAATTTTATTGAAAATCATATTAATAATGGCATTTATTTATCATTTGTTTTGCATTTAATAATATTAATTGTGAGTTTGATAAAGTCCATAGATCATACAAAGCTATGGGACATGGTTGCGCATTTGATGGCGATCATGGAACATGTCTTTAGGGCTTTGATCTTAAATTAGTTCCAAGTCAATGGGCTTTTTAAGATAGGACATTGAATAGCCCAGCAAGATTTGTGCATATTATGCATGCTCGTATGACGAGGATGTTGCATTCCATTAACATTAGTGTTGTGACGCAAATGCATATATGTGGGTGCATGTTAGAGAACAAGTACACTGAACATGACACAATGGAAATTCTTATCTAGAATATTTATTGTCGAATTAATAATTTCCACATTGCGATAGTACATGATTAGTCCTTAGACTTGAGGCACGATAGTAGCCTTATGTACATCATGTAATATTTTGATTTATCTTCTGATTGCTTGACAATTATAAAGAGGATATTTTGGATGTTGCACTGGTGTATATGGAGGTTAATCAGTGGCCAACATAGAATTCGACACTTGTTTATTGACAAGCGAATCTCCTGTATTTTCACAGTTTGTGATTTAAAGACCTTGGCCAAGGCTTGATGAATATTTATTCATAAAGAATTTAGTAAAACTTGAAATGGAATCACATTTATTAAATCAAGTGGGTTTTGACTTATAATCCATGCCCAAGATTTAATCGGGAGATTAGATGTCGAAAGGACCATACATGTATGCAACCGCAATTGAAATAGGTATACTCGCTATTTCACCTATTGCTAGACGATCATGTTACTTGCTAGATATTCCTATGGTTTGTAGGTTTTTGGAATGAAAGAGTTAATTTCAAAACATATTAATTAATTGGATTAACTAATTGAATAATTATTATTCATAAGTTACAAAAGTTGTAAGCCTACTACTAGAATTAGTTGTGAACCTAAAGGGTCACACACAAAATGGTTGGTATCATTTCTTCAATCGAAAATAGTCCAAAGGGTTGGATACAATTAATTGATAGAGATTACTTAATTGTGGCTTGATTTTAATTCAATGATTGAATTAAATATTTAATTAAATAATTAGATTATTTAATTAAGCCTAATTAGATTAGGAAGTCTTTGGAGTGAAAAATAATTTAACTGACAAGATCAATTAATTTATGAAATACTATATTTAAAATATAGTTAAATATAGCCAAATAAATAATTGGATTATTTATTTGGGCTAGATGGAATTGATTTGATCAAATTAATTAGACATGGGCTCGATCAAATAACTGAAATTAATTGATAGACCTTTTTAATTAGGTCCACAAGGATAGGCCCATTTGGCTAATTTGTAAGAAACGAAAAGATAGAGGGATTTTCTTGTGAATATCTGGATAAGGGTTATCCAGATATGGCAAGATATCGTAGGATCAATTGGATTGTCCTATAATATTCTCCTATTAATTTTAGGTTTTGAACTCGGTCGCTTTTATGAACATTGGATGAATCATATAAGTATCTTTAACAATCAGTAGAAGAATAATAGATACAAAACAAATAAAATTTAGCTCATGTCTTCTACACCAGAGTAGACGTGTTCTCTCTGTTATATCTCTCCAAGTTTTCTTCTTCTTTCTTCTTCGTAGAAAAAATCAAGAGCCCATCTTGGTTTAACTACACAACAATAATTCTTAATTTCACCGTAATTCTTAATTTCACCGGTTGAATTAAGGATTGTTATTCACTCCAAATTTGAGATTGAACATTGAAACAGGTTATAAATTACTAGCGAAATTTATAATTCGGGGGCTACCATCCCTCGTGTGGACTGGCTTTAGAGGAGGGACACTTGGACCTCTGCCAGATCGTGATTCGAGGATTTACCCTGCTGTGAGAAATTTGAATTCCTTGTACATCTTCTTCGAAAGGAAGTTTTTTAGGTAAAACCCTTATAATAGGTTTTTACCACTTGTATAATTCGCGCGATTGCTAAATCGCTACGAGAACCCGGGGCGTTTAGTTTATGCATAACTTGTATGCATGTTTTTAAATTTTTTTTTTAATTTCATCGAAGACACAATACCATTAGACAGTTGATTTCGAATGGGGTTATTTCGTTTAACTATATGAAGTCAAAGGAAAACCTAGTGGATCTGCTGACAAAAGGAATAAATCAAGATCAATTGTATAAATTATTAAGGGGAATGAGTTTAAAATCCACAAAATAAAGAATGTTCATAGCGGTAACCCAACCTTGTGAATTGGAGATCCCAAGACCTTGGTTCAATGGGACAACTAAGTTCTGAATATTAAGTTGTACACTTGGAAAATGTGTTAGCTCATTCCCGGAACTTCCAAGTGAAATAAAAACCTACTTAATGTGATGAGGTTAAGTTTAAGACTTTTAGTGATTCCTAAACCGAAAGATGGAGTATGGCAGGGTACTCTTCAATAAGAGATCACCTATATAAGTGAGAAGTAATGACTGCTTCAAATAAACACTTATAAATCGGAGAGGCCCCCGGTGCAAGTGGAGAAGGTCAAGGCAGTCTGGAGGTGGTCAGGCATAGGGTTGAGCTGGATAGGACCATGGCCGCATGGCCTAGAAGTAGGCCCCCATTGAATGTGGTGGAAGGGTGGACTCGGATCGATCAGAACGAGTAGATAGGTCTGATGATGCAGCACGAGTTGTAGGCCCTTCATCAAAGGTACCAGATCCCTTCGTCGATGTACTTCTGGTTGCCTGATCATGCCTAGGTGCCTAAGCATCCCCCCAGGGTGCATTGCCATGTATGCCCATAGTCTCTTGTACGGGCTAAGGTTCCCCCTGCCGAGGCTGATAACCAAGTGGTTCAGGAGTTGGAACCTGCCCTACTCCCAAGTGCATCCGATGACCTGGGGTCAGACAATTGGACTGCTCGTCCTCTTCTCTCGTCAGAACTACCTGCGCCCATATTTTGAACAGTTGAATATGTTATTTGTGTGAAAGGCGACCCCGGGTCAGGGGCGACCATCGGGTTGGTACTATGTATAGACCCGGCCCGGCTATCTGGACGGATTGGTTCTGGGCCTTCCACAGTCCTTAAAGGAGTGGAAGGACAAGTGGTTCTGGGTTGGTAGTGACTGGCAGACCCGCCAATGGGATTCGTTTCTTTCCCCTCCACTCGAATTCCGATATGATTTTCGTAAGCACATTCCATTTTTTAAATTTAGAAGTTTTTTCTAATCATTAATTCTTTATCCTTTCCATGCAGGGAACCGTCCTTCCCCGAACCGCCTTTTAGCTGCCTTCGTAAATCGGCTACATAATATCCAAGCGTTGGCTGTGTCGGATAGGAGGATACAGATCTTGGGTACAGAGGCAGAGCTGTCTTGAGCCGGTCTGCAACGTAGGCCGCCTGCTGAGTCGGAGGCCGAGGAGGAGGTTGTCTGGGAATAGTAAGGTGGGGGAAGTCCACTGCGAGCTGAGCGAGGTGGGATGCCGTGCCGAGACACACGACGCCGAGGGCTGAATGTCGGGACCGAGCAGCTGCATCACAATGAAACCTAAGGTGAGCATATTTTCATAAGTTTGATTTTCCTCGCATTTCAACATCATTTTTGCCTTCTTTCATATTTTCTATGTTTGTAGTAGGTCTAGCAGGGGTGGAAATTTTTGCTCGCCTTAATCGTGGAAGGTGTACTGCTGCCCGAGGTATTGGGGCACATGTTGGCCAGACCACCAAGACCGAGGAGGAAAGGCAGGCCAAAATTCAATATGGCAAGCATAAGGCCACGGATGACTGAGAGGAAGAAGAGCAGCCTCTCGGGCGAATGAGAGGGAACGGGATCGAAATAAAAGATCCCGGCTAGACTAAAAGGACTGGGCCGACTTTGCGAGTGTCCCCGATTAATTTTCCTTCAGAGGAAACTCTAAATAAAGCCTGGTAATGGGTATTTTCGGACGAGTTGGGGTAGGAGGCCCATTTTATCCCTCCGAACCTTGGCCGAGAGGATGCTTGTGAAGGAATAGCCGGTCTGAGGCCCAGGTGGTTTATTGAGTTTGCTAAGTGCTCGACACCGACTGAGGAGCCAATGGCCGCACTTCCTGAGGCTGTTCGGGCAGCACGAGACATACCGAATTGGGCTTGGACAACCGGCATAGAGCGGTTTTGCACGGAGACTGGGTGGGAGAAGAAGGCCCAATATGCCATGGGGTTATCTGGCAGAATTATCGGTACCCTGAGGCACATGATTAGGCAGGCGCGTGACTTGGAGAGGCGCCATGGTGATCTGCACGAGGCCCAGCTACCTACGTGGGATTCAAGAGTCTCTGGAAGCTCAGACCAAAGTGACCGTGGTGGCGGCCAATACTGAGAGAAGGAATGGTGAGGAGGCTAGAGCTGCTCGCGATCAAGCACAAAAGGCTGAGGAGAAGCTCCGTGCGGAGGTCGTAGAGTTGATAAGGGTGGTGGCCGCGCACCCTAGGGAGTTGGAGAGGCGAGAGGCCAAAATTCAGAGGGAGATGGAGAAAGCTCGGGTAGAGGCCGTAAGGGCTTACAAACGGTCGGGGTAATACGCCTATATGCTGACCTGCGGGCATGCGACCAGCTTTGAGGAGATCCTTGGAGACCTCAAAAAGGGTAAGGTCGTGGCCGATCTGGAGATAGAGCTTGATGCTTTGAATGCAGATCTGGCTGTGCTCCGTCCTCAGTATCCGGGCGCCATTTCTGAGCAAGATGCCCCTCCAACCAATGACGATGGGGAGGAAGTAGCCTCAAGCGGTCCGACCCAGACTCCTGCTCCTAGTGGAACCCAACCTCCCGCTCCATAGGGTGTTTTTGCACTTTTCCTTTTTTGTTTTTAATGTAACTGGCCTTTGGCCTTTGATGTAATTGTCTTAGGGCCGCCATGTACATATTTTGTCATTAATAAAAATTTCCTTCTAGTCGTTTCTTCACTTTATTGTTTTTCCTAAATTACGCCAAGTGTTGAGCTCGGCATACTTGAGTAGAAAGATGTATGGATTAGATGTCGGGTGGAAGTTGATCTTCACAAAAATTTGAGTAAATGTTTTTAAGTGTTGTGCTCGGGACTAGGCCGAGTCTTGTTTGTAGTGAGCTCGATCTTGGTCGAGTTTCAAAAATAGTTATTTATGACGTGTTCGGTCCAGGCGAGACGTAAAGTTGTGTGTTGTGCTCGGGGCTTGGCCGAGACGAAGTTTTTGGTCGGAAAACTTGAACTTTATTGATAATATTTCTTCAAATAAGATACATTCCACGGATTGTTGAATTTCTCCCCACTCATACTCGAGTTCGTACGCCGCATTTAACAATACTTTGCTAACTCTATATGGACCTTCCCAAGTCGGCTTTAGTGGGCTGGGCTCGGTCCCGGTGACCCTTTTTAAGACTAGATCGCCGACCAGCAATTTTCTTTCCTTCACTTTTGATTTGTATTACCTTTCACTTCTCTGTTTGTATATAGAATTTTTCATCTCGGCACTGCATCTCTTTTCTTCTAGCAGATCCAGTTTGGCTCGTAGGGCGACCTCATTCTTTTCTTCAGAAAAATTAGTAATTCTGAATGTTGGGGCCCAGATTTATACTGGAATGATGGCCTCGGCTCCATATGCCAGGAAGAAAGGTGTTTCACCCATGGCAGATCGATGTGTTGTTCTATAAACCCATAATACTTCGGGCAGCTCCTTGGGCCAATTTCCCTTGGATTCTTCTAGTCTTGTTTTCAATGTATATTTGAGGATTTTGTTCACCGCCTCGACTTGGCCGTTAGATTGTGGGTGATATGGAGTGGAGAAATGATTCTTGAAATGAAAGCTTTCCCAAAAAGTTCGAAATCTTTGGTTATCGAACTATTTTCCGTTGTTTGTTACTATCGAGTATGGTATCACGAACCTACATATGATTGACTTCCATACAAAATTGACAATCTTTTCTTTGTCTATCTTCGCTAGGGGTTCCGCCTCGGCCCAGTTAGTAAAATAGTCCACTGCAACTATGGCATACTTCACGCCCCCTTTGCCTGTGGGGAGTGGTCCGATGAGGTCTACTCCCCATTTGGCAAACGGCCAAGGACTGAAAATTGAAATGAGCTATTCGGGGTGGTACCTGACTTGTGGTGTGAATCATTGACACCTTTCGCATTTCTTGACTAATGAGATCACGTCCTGCTTCAAGGACGGCCAGTAGTACCCTTGTCGAATCAGCTTATATGCTTTAGTGTCTGGCCCCCCTGCATGATTTCCACATATTCCTTGATGCACTTCGTGGAGAGCATAGTCGGTGTATGTTTCTGATAAGCACCTGAGTAGTGGGACCGAGTAACCGCGTTTGTATATGACCGCATGCACTATAGTGTACCGAGCGGCCTGCATTCTTAATGTTCTGGCGTCGGCCTTATTTTCTTGTTGAATCCCATGCTCTAGGTATTGAATGATTGGTGTCATCCATGTCGGCTCGGCACCTTCATTAGCATTTATCTTTTTCGTGTTCAATGAAGGTGAAGATAAGTGGGTTACCGTAATGTCGTTGATTAGGTCGGTTCCCGGGCTAGATGCTAGCCGTGCCAAGGCGTCCGCTTGTACATTCTCGGTTCTGGGTATATGTATTACTTTTGCCTTGAATTGAGAGAGTCTACCCTTTGCAAGCTCTAAATACCGTGTTATCTTCGGCTTCTTTGCTTCATACTCTCCATTTATTTGATTGACTACCAGCTGGGAGTCACTCTGGACGAGTAGTCTTTTCAGACCCATTGACGTTGCCATTTCCAGACCTGCTATTAACGCTTCATACTCTGCTTAATTGTTGATCGCCAGGAAATGGAACCGTACGGCCGAGCAGTAACACTTATGTCTTGGATTGATTATCACAATCCCGTCCCCTGCTCGTTCTACGGTGAAAGAGTCGTCGACAAATAATTTCCATTCTTACTCTTCGATGATGTCTAGTTGGATCGACGGAGTGAACTCTGCAATGAAGTCTGCCAGCGCTTGTCCTTTGAGTTCCATCCTCAGCTCATAAATAATTTCGAATTGGTTGAGCTCCATGGCCCACTTGATCATCCGACCTGAAGTGTTGGGTCGGTACATGACCTGCTTCAAAGGATAATTCGTTAACACAATGATCTTGTGTTCCAAAAAATATGTCCTTAGCTTCCGTGCCGAGATTACTAATGCATATGCCAGCTTTTCCAACGAAGGATATCTTAGTTCGGCATCGTGCAGGGCTTGGCTGATATAATAAATTTGATGTTGAATCAAACTATCCAATTGGATTAGCACCGAGCTGACGACATATTCAGAAATTGCGAGATATAAATACAAGTCTTTCCCCTGGCTCGGTTTCTGTAGAACAAGGATGGATGTTAAGTGTTGCTTCAGTGATTCGAATGCTGCCTGTGTTTGATCGGTCCATTCGAAATCCTTATTTTCTTGATTATTTCCTAGAATGGTTTACATTTATCCGTTGATCTCGAGACAAACCTACTTAAGGAAGCTAGGCGCCCAATTAAGCTTTACACTTTCTTAACAGAATGAGGGGATTCCAGGTCGATTATAGCTTTCATTTTATCCGGATTAGCCTCAATTCCTCTCTAACTGACCATATATCCTAAATATTTACCCGAACCGACCCCAAATGTACACTTTTTTGGATTTAACATCATCTTGTACTCGCGTAAAATTTTAAACATTTTATTAAGATCAGAAAGATGACCGATAGCATACAGAGATTTTACAAGCATGTCATCTACATATACTTCCACTGTATGTCCTATCAGCTTTTCAAATATTTTGTTGACTAACCTCTGATAGGTCGCCCCAACATTTTTTAAGCCTAACGGCATCATCTTGTAACGGTATACTCCTCGGGCGGAGTAGAAGGAAGTGTTTTCTTCGTCTGGGTGCATCCAGATCTGGTTGTAGCCTTAGTATGCATCCATGAAGCTCATTAACTCGTGTCCCACCGTGGCATCGACCATGTAATCTATGTTCGGAAGAGAATAGTTGTCCATTGGGCAGGCCTTGTTTAAATTAGTGAAGTTCACGCAGAGGCGCCATTGTCCGTTGCTCTTTTTGACTAGTACATGATTGGCCACCCATTGAGGGTAAAGTGCCTCCCTGATGAATTGATTTTCCAGCAATTTGTCGATGCTTGGGGTCGATGCCAGGCATGTCGGCATTAATCCAGGCAAATACGTCTAGGTTGTTGCTCAAAAATTTGATTAGCTACGATCTGAGTGGCTCTTGTAAATTGTGATAAATTCTCAGCTGACGTCCCACGTTTTGCTTATCGACATCTACTATGTCGATATCCTCCACTGGCTCAGCATGTTTGCGTTTCTTACTCTTTCCCTCCTTTTTCTACAAAAGTAATTCTTCCTCGGTAATTGGCTCTTTCCTGGGTTGTCTGCCTGGGTCGGCCTCTGTCAGATTTTCTGCTCGGTTGCCCTGTTTGGGGTTCGGCTCAGTCTCGTCAGTTGACTTGATTCATTCTTCTTCTTTTGACTTCCTAGATTCACCCTTTTCGATCACATTTATCTCGACCGGCCTGATTTTCAGGGGGCACTCTCGCGATTCACATTGATTCCCCTTGTGGACGCCTTCCCCATATGGCGTTGGAAATTTGATGCAAAAATGGTATACCAAGATGGTTGCCTTTATGTGATAAAGCAATGGCCGTCCGATAATAGCATTGTATTCTGAGTCCGAGTTGATGATCTTGAAGGTAGTGATCACCGTTCTCTTATGCGACCCCTGGCCTATTTGAATGGACAGGTCGACTTCACCAAGTGGGACGATTTTTCCCCATCCAAAACCCAAGATGTTGTCGTTGCATGGTCAGATATAGCTGTCGTCAACATTTAATCTTCTGAAAGCTCTGATGTATATGACCGAGGCATAGCTACCCGAGTCAACTAGGATCTTGTGCACGGGGATACCAAGGATTGGCGCCGTCATGACCAGAGGGTCGGAGTGGGGGTGTAAGAGTTGATCGGCGTCTTGATCGAAAAAAGTAAAATACCCCGTTGGCCGGCCTACTCAGATTTTGGCAACTCGAACTTGTTGCCCAGCGTTCGCAGCTTCTCTGACTTCTGCTTTTCCTTTTTGGATGGGCCAGTTATCTTAGACCGTATTAGTGTTGATCAATGTTAGGATCTCTTGTCCTGGGCTCTCATTGTGAGGTGGTAAATGAGCCGGATTGGCTAGTCGCTCCAGATTTATTCCGGGAGCGAGGACCGGCGGTGGTGGGAGCTCATGAGCATATTGCTTCTATCATCCCCTCTGAAAAATCATCATGATCTCTCGAATGAGGTCTCGACACTCATTTGTTTCATGTCCAATCGATTTGTGGTAGCAACGGTATCTGTTGCCATCTAGTTTAGACGGATCCAGCTTCAATGGGCGAGCTGGTGGTAGCAGATTAAGGTTCTTGATGTCGTTCTAAATGGCTGATGGAGTGTGGGTTAAGGTACTCCTCATTGCCGCCACCTCGGCGCGGATTTCTTGGTATGACATATATCTCGTGGTCGGATTCTCTGCGAAAGACTTGAATCCTGACCCGAAACCAGAGGCGGCTTCTTTCTTACCATCTTTTTTGGCGCCCTGAGTTTTTTGCTTGGGTTGTAAGCCGAAAATGGCTTCCTCGGCTCATATGTGACGTTCTGCACGGATAAGGAACTCTTGGAAGGTGCTCTCTCCTGACTCGTGGATGGCATAGTTGAATCGAGACTGTGAAGCGAGCCCGTCCATTTCCTCTATGAGCATTGCGTTGTCTGAGACCGGCTTCATTTCTCGGATCTGCTTGTTGAATCTGGCAATGTAACTTTTCAGCGGCTCATCCTTGCCCTGCTTGATGTTAACAAGAGAGTCTTTTGGCACTGCGCGGACCTTGGATGTCAGGAAATGGGTGGTGAAAGCAGGCATCAAATCATTCCATGAGCGAATGAAACCTTGAGGTAAGGTCCAAAACCAACGATGGGCTCGGTCGCCCAGTGTTAAAGGGAATGCTCTACATAGGATAGCGTCACTCGGGTCGTATAAATCTATCCACGCCAAATATTTGTGTATGTGAGTAGTGGGGTTGGTCTCACCAACGTACATACCAATTTGGGGAACTTTAAACTTTGTGGGGAGAGGAGTTGACAGAATGTGTGGAGCGAAAAGTGACACAACAACTGGCCGGTATGTCACAGGGCTCGGCTGGTAGTGAGCATCGTCTCATGTCTCCTCCAGTTCGTTTAGACAGCATCGAAGGCGAAGTATTTCTGTCTCTTGTTCATTAATTGGACTGGAACCTTGAGCTCGGTTGGCCCTAGGCGGCTCTCTGTCATCAGGAAAACGAAGCCTAGAATTAATGGACTGCAAAGGCCGTTCCCGAATTAGGTCCGACCCCAAGCGCCCTGCAAACACTGAATGGGCCCGATGGGGGCGATGAAGTAAAGATGACGATATCGCCACTCTGCTGTGTTCCCCCGCATCATTTTGCGGCCTCCTTCTTTCACGTCTCTCATCAGGTTGTCTGTTTTGGAAGTTGACTTCCTGATTGTCATTGTTTGAGGGTGTTGGATTTTGAGGGTTGGGGTTTAGTGGTGGATCTACTCATGGGGGTTTTATCAGTGGGGGAGGTTGTATTTGTGGTGGAGGATTTGCAAGGGCTTGGGTAACGAGCTGGTTCATCTGTTGGATGAAGTTCGGGTTAGTGAAAAGTTGCGCAAGGGGTAATAAAACCGCGTCCCCAGTCTCGGTTGGGGATACGTTTTGGCCACTGGTGT
Source organism: Rehmannia glutinosa (assembly GCA_016081115.2). Classification (NCBI taxonomy): domain Eukaryota; kingdom Viridiplantae; phylum Streptophyta; class Magnoliopsida; order Lamiales; family Orobanchaceae; genus Rehmannia; species Rehmannia glutinosa. The sequence continues at coordinate 291,421 of JABTTQ020002169.1, read as the reverse complement.
TTTGGCCATTTTGGGTATCTTGTGGTGGTCTTCGTTTCTACGTGGGTTTCTTGATTTTTCACTCATTTTTTGTAAGGAGATGAAACAAATTACCTTGGCTGGAATGGTTTGGATTTCTCGAAAAACTGACTGGACCAAACAGGCCCTCCTTCTAGCGCCAATTTTTTGATGTTCTTCTTGGACCAACAATGAAAATACTTAAATAGTATGATGTGGAAATAAAACAAACACTTGGCAATTGTGAAAAGTGACTAATTCTGCCTTTTTATATTGAATACCGAGCAGAGCGTGTCTGGTCGGTTTCGTACACTCAGTTTGAATTTCACAAGCTATATAGTAGGATTTTCTCTCTTGTCTTTTTCCTAATAAATGAGATCTATTTATACTAATATAATTAGTGGGCTGATCATCATTACATCTAGCATAATAGTGGGATAATTGTGGGACACGTGTCTTCTCCTGGTGTGCATGAGGCGCGTGTTGGCCATGTGTTGAGAGAAACTTGTTGACTTGTCCCTTTGACTCCTCGACAGGTGTCATCTTGGTCTACCACTGGTGTGTTGAATCCACTTAGCGGGAGATTTGTTGAGTGGAGCACTTGCTTGATTTTATTTGGTTGTAGTGGGTCGGGCTCGGCTCGTGCCACGTCAACAGGTCACTACTTAAGTTATCATGGTCGGTCCACGTCATTCTGGACCGCTTTCGTCATCATCAGCTGAATGGCCACGTGGACATATTTTTGCCCACCTCGGCTTGGATATCATCAAATTTCATTCACGTGGAGGATTGTTAGAGTTTGATTTGGAAATAATGGGTGTTGACCCATATTGGACCAAATATTTAAGTGGTTTCCATTTGTGGAAAATAGAATTAAATTATATGATAAAATTCTACTAAGTGAGTAGATAAGATTGGCATTTTGAATTTCTCAAAATCAATTCTGGGCCTTGGGTTTGGGCTTCAAGGCCCTTATAGTTTTGGACAAAATTTATTTAAACCTTTAAAAATAATTTTTTACTCAAAATTGGGTTGGGCCTCGGTCGCATTGTTTCGAACTGAGGCACCAATTCAGGTTACCAGGTGTGTTTTTTGGGTATAGACATGTCTTTTCGATTCAAAAGACATGACCATTCCGTAAAGGCACTTAGATGCCTTTAAATAAGAACCCCTCCAGATGAATAAATATACAAAAATAATCAGATGAAACCGAGATCATTTTGCATTATCAACATCTTATCATATATCCTTCAAAAGCTTGAAAGCCTTAAACACTTCTTTGTTCTCTGTTGGTTCGACTTTTACAAGTGTTGATTAGTCGAACCTATAAAGTCGTTGTATCATAAGGTCGATTGCCAGAAACCGTAAGCACTTTGTAATGGGGCAATTTTGTCTTGCAGAGATAGTATAGAATACTAACCTCGACTTTCAAAAACTCTGTCCCATTTTTTAGTTTATACACTTAGCCATTTCTTTTAAACAATACCACCCAAACAATAACTAAGTAGTCTAGAAAATAAAATTTTGCAGCATCACTTTCTATAAACATTCCTAATCCGCAACATCATCTTGTGCACACATTCCTAACTCAACAGTCAACACCAATAAAACATAGAGGATGTTTTGTAAGTTCAAGCGGCTACGATAATCTAGAGGGGGGGTGAATAGATTATCTCCATCTTTTCGATTTCGCCCTCTTTTTCAAACCGAATGCTCAAAGACAATAATAACGGTGCGGAATGTCACGCGTCGATTTATAGAGGTTCTGTCACGCCCCAAACGTGACGCGACAACGATCAATCACTTAAACAGAAATAAATCAACAGTCTAAACCAAAGATACCAAACTCCAAGTGAAATAGAGTCTAATGCAAATGGAATTAAAATAAACACGAGTACAAATTACAATCTTAAAGTCCAAGGCGGTATCCGAATACAACCCAAAAGATTATCTAAATTAACTTACAGTCAAACAAAAATAAAATGAAGGAGTCCAACAACAAATAAAAGTAAAAGAAAATGTCGCTCCACATCACGGATAGGGATTCAATCTGCGGTAGGTTCGATGTCTTCAGCGAACTCTTCTAAAGGTTAGAAAACGAGGAGGGGATGAGACAAAATCTCGATGGATGGGGTGATCGTGGTGCAAGTGTGGCGATATAATTAGTTAATGCGAGAAATTTAGTTGTATGAAAACGCGTGAGAGATGATGCATGATTTCACACACATCCACAAGCGTCGTGATAAATATATTAAATAACGCATTTATATAGTTTAAGAAAATAGTTCGTGGTCACGCAGCACTACGGTTCAAGCGGGGCGGGAGGATTGCGTGCGGTTTGTAATGCCAATCCTATGCAAGACAAGTAAGCGGTTGCGTCTGGTTTGTAAGCGCCAACCAAACGGGTCCGATTAACTCGAGTCGTGTGGATCGGAAAATGATTCCTTCATTTTTCCTTGTAACTCCCGAGCAAGATGGTCCAAGACCTGTCACCTTATCGCTCCGTGGCAAAGACAAAATCCACAGTGGAGCTAGCAAGGCTCGGATTTGTCATAATCATGATTATACCTCAAGTACTACGACCCGCTTCCCTTGACAAACTCCGTCCCTCGCCATGGGGATTAGGGCGATGGGGCCGGAAGAGTGGAATAGCAGGCCCGAGCTGCCCTGTTCCATCCCCCGACGTATCCATTCCTCTCAGTGAGCTCGACACACCAAGTTGACTCAAGCAGGAAAGTAAACACAAGTTCATGTAGTCAACGAGGCAGTCGAGTATTATTGATTCGGGAAGCAGTTCATGAAAAGTCCTCAAAATTTGCACAAGATGTTTATGGCGTTGGTGGAGTTATTGGGATGAAGATAATTGTCGGGAGGATAAGTAGTCTTCGATATCTTAAGGATTAGGAGGAACATAGGTCCCGTTATAGATTCGAAATCGCGAGACGAGGAAGTTGCCCCGCGATCGGGTATTAATTGGTCAAGACGATCCGATAAGTCAAGGGATTTTTTAAGAAAATAAAATATTTTAATTAAAATATTAAATTAAGAGGGTTCAGGGCTATTTCTTTAAAAGAAAATGATTTGAGTTAGGTCCTTATAAAAATAAAAATTACAATTAGCCCCGCTTTGTAAAAACCAATACTTTTGGGGTTAAAAGTTAAATAAATAAATGTCCCGACCTTGAAAAATTATGAGGTCAGTTCCTAAATTCTCTAAATTGTTCAGAGATTCAGGTTTTTAAAGTTTTGAGGTCGAGTTTTTATAAAATTCTCACATTGTCCCCAAAATTGTTAAAATTGTCATTTCGGGCCCTAAGTTTAAAATAATCGGAACTCACAAACCGGAAGGGCTTCTAATGTGATTCCAGTTGGAAAATGTCACTAAGGTTAGTGGGATATTGGGACAAAAACAGTTTTAAAACTTCATAAGTATAGGTCCCTTAACTTTTGAAAATCTCATTTTTGTCCCATTTTGAGATAATTGCCTTTAAAGCTTTTAGGGGGTCCAATTGTTATGAAATTTGAATCTTGGGTCCAAAATATAATTATGTTATAGGTAAATTAGTATTTCCAGGTGCATGGGCTGCATAAGTCCTGGAAATTTCATTTGGGTCCTCAAGTTTAATCTTTTACAATTTGGTCCCTCAAGTTTTATAAAATTACTTTCCCAGCTCTAAACACTTGGATTTTTGGAATACACTTAAAATATGTTATTTCCAGTCCCTTAAGAGTTAAAATTTCAAATTTTAAAATTAGGGTCTGGTACAGTTTCGAAATTTGCAAAATAGCCCTTAAACTTCTCAAATTTTACAATCTAGTCCTTGGGCTTTTAAGGGTTGATTTTATTTATCTAAAAACTCTTAAAACTTTAATAAAATGTCAAAACATAATTTTTGAACCTGAGTTCAGTCCCAAAAATCGAAAATTACAGAGGGGTCCCTTAAGTTTTATTTTCTTGCAATTAAGTCCACCAACTTTCTATTTTTGTATTTTAAGTCCAAAAATCGAAATTTAATAAATTATGCTCGACTTGTCCAGGTTATAGGTCATTAAAAACATATATTTCAAGAGTCATAAATATACATATCCATCTCATACAAGAATTTATCAAATATGACAATAAAGTGTACATGTATGTCCTAATTTTCGGTAAATCGCATTTTGAGCAACACTTGAGAAATTTTTCCAACTTGATACAAGAAAATAGAATGCAATACATAATATATATCTCAAATGCTCAATAACAAAATACTACATGCATTTTTATGAATTAAAACACCTAGAAGTTGAAAGGATTTTTCCACCCACCTTGTTTGTTCGGTTGATTGGTGTAAAGTGGTGTCACTAGACCTTGAGGATTTTAATCCTTACTTAAGGCAGCCCCTAAGTCCAATAATACAAGGATTTTTGAGTTAGAAAATGAAGATTTGAACTAAGGAGGGAAAGAAGAGAAGGAATAGGCCAAAGGTACCACACTTACCTTGTGTAGTTGAAAGTTGTAGACACAAATAGATGGTCTCTTAAGAACTTGATCACCACTTAAACAAAGCTCCAAGGTCAGCCCCTAATCACCTCAAAATTATAATTTTGGTGTTAAAATTCGAAATTAATAGGGGAGAAGAAGAAGGTACCAAAAATCCCATTTCTTACCTTATAGTCCAAATCCTTCAAATTTCTTCAAGTCTAGAAGTCTTCCTCCAGGGTGATGTTGAAACCTTAGTATCTTCCAAGTCTTCTATGTAAACCTCAACATAAAAATCCAAACTTACATTAATAAGTGAGAGGAGATAGTTAGATGATATCAAGACAAGAAGAGGAACAAAATTTCTTACCTTGTGTAGGGGGGGGGGTGTTCGAATTTTTTGTGATGGAGTAGAAGGAAGAGTTCTTGTATTTTTACTAAGTGTTTAAGAGAAGAGAAGAAATTGTAGAGAGAGGTAGGAGGATTTTTAGAGAGAAGTAAGATGATTCAAGGCTTGAAGAGATGAATGTTGGTGAAATGAAGTGATGAATGAAACTTGAACAAATTTCTTGCCCAACTAAGGCCTCTTGGCCGTCCACATGGGGTGGGGAGGGGGACAAAATTTTGTTTGTTCTATGGCTTGAAAGGTGTAGCTTGCATGAGGGACAAAGACTTTGGTCAAGGTGTAGTCTTGCATGGGAGGATGGAATTGCAAGGATAGAGAGGAATGTTGGCATGGGGTGTTGGGAAGCCTCCAACATGTTGGATAAGTTTATAATAAAGAATTGGTGTATAAGATATTGTGTATAAGATTTGAATTAATGGTGTAAAAAAAATACACAAGATGAATACATAAGGTGTACATGTACAAGAGTTGGGAGATATTTCTACACCAAAATATACCTCATGACCGTCCCACCTAAGGGTATTTGTGGTATTTTCCATATTTTGTTTTATGTCCCAAAATTGATGATAATAGGTGAATAATATCAATCTCCAAAATAATTAGTGATTTCCTTGATCACTTATAAGTCTCATGATCACTTAATCTAAATCGAATTCTTAATTCTATAAGGTATAAATCTCTAAAATAAATAGTCTCCAAAAATTCTAAGGTGACTAATGAGTACACAAATATTAATAATGATGATCGATCGAGTGATCATAAATGCGAAATAAAATTAATAAATGATTATGATCACAAGAAGTAAATAAAGAAATTAAGGCAAAATGTAATTATCATTAATATTTACCCGTCAAAGCGACGCGGTAGAATTGTCAAAAGTACAAAGACGACACGGTAAGTACATGTTCGAATAAAAAAAATCGAGGGCTTCACAGGTTCAACCCACCTAGGGCATAATCCTCTACCACCCCAGTATCTCTGGGATGGATTTCAAAAAGAAAAAAGATTTTATTAATTACCAAAATTAATACAACATCTTACAACATCACCTAGAAGAGCACCACACTCTTCTACAACACCACATTTGAGATTACCACAATCTCTCTTGAAGAGTACCACAATCTCCAATGGCACCTTGTGAAGATTACCACAATCTTCAACCTTGAAGAACACCAAATTCTTCAATACCTCAAGAGCACCACACTCTTGAAACACCTATCACCTAGATCACCCAAGTGTATTCTTTCCACAAGAATACTCACAAGGATGTCTTGTGTTGAATGACGACAAAAATCAAGATTAAAACTCAATAATGAATATTACAATTTGAGTGCAAGTGTAATCCGAAAATAAAGCCTAGACCTCAAAATGTGAAAGTGAAATACTTAAATTTATAAATACAACAAGAGTGTTGAATATGAAAGCTTGGAAATTTGCGATTTCTTGTTGTGTATTTGCTTGTGTTGTTTTTTTTTGTGTCTTCAATTCATCCTCTATTTATAGGAGAGTCTTCACCAACATAGGCTCCCAACATAGGCTCCTTCTTCTTCACTTTTGTCTACAAAAAGAGGATCACAAGATGTAGAAATATTGTACAAAAATGAAAAGTAAATCTTGTTGATAAGGATTGCAACGGTTGGAATTTTTGCTGTAAAAAATAACATAGGGCGACCGGTTGCCTTGTAATAAGATTTCGAACGTTTTGAAAACATAGTGCGATCCAGGTACAGGTTGAAGGGGGGGTCGACTGGTCGACTGGGGGTGCGACCGGTCGCCCTATGGTGCGACCGGTTGACCTCCATCTTGACCGGTCCCCCTCTTCAAATATTGTGTTCCAGAGTGTTCTGTTTCATATACGCAATCTTCAGGTACCGGTCGACCTCTTGTTCGACCAGTCGACCTCCAAATTGAAATATTGTCCAATTTTTATCAAAAATAAACTTCAAGAAATACTCCAAAAAATTAGTAAAAATATTTTAAATCACTTGGAAGTATTTGGACAACATTTATAAACATAGTAAACTCATTTAAACAAAACCATCAAAAGTGTTGTCCATTTTTATCGAATAATAAACTCTAAGAAATACTCCATGAAATTAGTAAAAACATTTTAAATCTTTTAGGAGTATTTGGACAACATTGTTTTGGTGTAAAAACCAATTAACATAAAATCATCAAAAATGTTGTCCAATTTTATCGAGTAATAAACTCTAAGAAATACTCCAAAAATTAGTAAAAACATTTTAAATCATTTAGGAGTATTTGGACAACATTTATAAACATTGTTTTGGTATAAAAACTCATTTAAACATAATCATCAAAATCTTGATAAAAACATTTATCTAACAAACTCCCCCTTTTTTATGATTACAAACCAAAAAAAATTTTAGGAAGTTGATTTTAAAACGAAACAAATTTTCCGGTCTAAAACATCAATTCATTTTAAGCAAGATTCATCATAAGTACAAACACACAAGGATAGGAGCAAAGATTTTTCAAAATCATTTTTGCACAAGCTCCTCCTATCAACAAGCATAGCAATAGTAAGTATAGAAGCTTAGCTTTTACAACTTAAGCTTGAATTTCATGAGCTTATAAGCTCCCGCTGTCACAAGACATCATTAGTCCAGCATAAAAGTCCACAATACATCAAATGGACTAAGTAATTTGGCTTTTAAGAGCCATAGCTTGTAGCTTTTCTTGCAAGCTTATTTTCAAGCCTATTTCCACTTCTTTGAGTGTTTATGCGTTTTTCCTGTTTCTCCCCCTTTGGAATCATCAAAAAGAATGTTAGCACGATAAAAACATCATACAATTATATCAAAGTGTGCAACTTAATCGATTTATCGGCATATTGATCATTGAAGAATAAATTCCAAATAATAAGGGAGAAGTGAATCATGTGATTTGCAAAAGCTTATTTGATTGTCAAAACATGATCTCTATAAACTTATAAGACTTTTCAAATCGAAAGAATCATGTAGGTGATGAATTTTTCATAGAAGCATTTTGTCGAACACTTGGCGTGCGTCGAATAAAATAAGAGATGTATAACGCCTTTGTAATACATTTAAGCCAAAAAAATTCATCACCAATTGCAATAATACAATATTCATCTATCAACAATAATCATGCACAACACACTTATACAAGAATTCCATCAAAAATCAATACATAAGCCTTTTTCTCAAGGGTTCAACCCAATTGAGATAAAAAGAGGAATTAAACTTACCAATCAATCGGAGAGGTCGAGTAATACAGATGATATACTCGTACTATAAACCCAAAAATATATAATATACAAGAAAGAAATTATTTTGGGTGAATTGTGTGTGAAATTTGCAAAGGGGTTCGATTTTGGAAGAAAATAGCCAAAATGACGAAATGAAGGACAGAGCCATTTTTAAGGCTGAAATCATCAAGAAGCGACGTGCATCGCCTTTAGCTAGTTAGCCCACTGTCCGTTTTGATTTTGCAAAATCCGAAATTTGAACCAAAAATCCGATTTTTTGCCCCTAAGTTTTAAAAACGTGCAAAATGCAAACATAGCCCTCATTCAATATACATTATGTCATAATCAACTCGAAATGAGGTAAAGGGCTCGCCGGTAAATGGTTGAAAACAAATGTCCGCGAGTTATTCTTGAGAAGGAATTAAACACATCTAAAATTTTCGTTTTTAGAAAAGCAATCCCTTAAAAAGTATCGAAACTCAATATGTTTAGTTCGAGTATGACGAACCATATTTTGAGAAATTGTAATCATCGGACTTGTTATCCCGAAAAATAATAATGTTTTAAAACTTTGGATAAACAAGTCATAAGAAGAAGTGCCTTACAAATATTTGAAAATTTCTTTTAACGACACTTTAATGAGATTCGTTGGGATTGTTTGAAGTCGAGCATATAGACATAAGGCATATAAAATGTCGAGTTTAAGGAGTAATAAACGAAGATAAATATACCTCGAATTTGGTTTGTTAACCAATATGCCTTTCTCAAACTTGTTCATCTTGATATTGTTGACATAGGAATGGAGATTGTTCTTCTTTCTTCAATGCCTAACTTCTTCAAAGGTTCTTTTGTATATTTTGATTGTGGAATATAACCACCTTCTTGGCATTGTTTAACTTGAAGTTCAATGAAAAGATTTGAGCTCCTCCATCATGCTCCTCTCAAATTCACCTAACATCAACTTAGAAAACATCTTGCACAAACATTCATTAGTAGCACCAAATCAACTCAAATTTGCACTAATAAGCAATCTTGTCCTTTTTCAAAAACAAAGAGAGTAGTATCAACTTTACCTCTTGTAAAACCATTTTGCAAAAGAAAAGAGCTAAGTCTATCATACTATGCACGGGGTGCTTGTTTCAAACCATACAAGGCCTTTTTAAGTTTATAAACATCATTAGGCCTAGAAATTTTAAACTCCGATAGACTTCTATTTGAATAAAACCATTTAGAAAATTGGATTTAACATCCATTTGGTAAAGCTTGAAATTTTCTCAAAACAAGAATGGGCAAGTAAAGTGCAAATAACTTCTAAATGTACTATGAGTGCAAATATTACATCAAAATCATTACCTTCTTGCGAGGCTTTGACATAAGCATCCAAGAATAATGGTATTTATATGTGCAATAAAATGCATAAATAGAAGATCAATTTTTTTTTTATCGAAACAAAATATAATCCTTTAAAAATCTTGGATAAAACAAGTTATGTTAAATAATGTCTTCTCAACACATCCTCTTAATGACACTTGTATAAAATAAGCACATAGGCATATGGCACAACATGTATCGAGTCTATGAGATGAATAACAATAATGAGTGTACCTCGATAGTTCATGTTTCTCTTGATATATTACGAGTAGATAACCATATGTTAATCCTACACAATTCTTCAACCAAATTTTGCACAAACACAATAATACATGTGTAGGCTAAGCAATAAGAGATATCTTAAGCATGCTTGTGCTATATAACTACATACGAGATAATAAACCACATAAGTCTAATTAAATGCACTAGAGTTTTAGAAACATCATGCAAGGTCTTCTTTTCAAAAATATTTTGAAACTCACAAATATATTGAAGACCTAAATTTTAAAAATATGAAAACTCATATTGCAATAAAGACATAAATAAAAACATGCAAAGAAGATAAAATACATATTTAAATAGGGAGATACGGTTTACCAATTTCGCCATTTCCATGGGTTGTGCCGTTCCCATTGTTGATGGTATCCTCCCTTTTGAAAATCTTCTTGTTGGTGATGGTTTCTCCAATTGCTCCATTTCCAAGCATTGTGGCTTTCCCATTTTTGAAAGTGTTTTTCTCTTGGAAAATCATCTTGTTGATGATGTCTTTGCCACTTCCAAGGATTTTGTTCATCCCATTTTTGATTATTTCCTCTTCTTGGAAAATGACTTTGTTGAATATGTTTTCTCCTTTGATCAAATGAAATGGTCATTTGATGTTTTCTTGGCGGTATGAATTTTCTTCGATTATTATTTCGTCGGGTACCTAATATGATATTATTTTGTGGTACCCTCAAGTGTTTGGGTCCTTTGGAATTAGCTTTGAGACCTTTAGGTCTCCAATAATAATTAGAGCTATTTCTAGCCCGACAAGTATTAACCGTGTGACCCGTTTTACCAAAATAAAAGCAAGTAGTAATTTTGGGAGCATAATGACCAACATGCATAGGGACTTGATTTCTTTTCAAATAATTAACAACACTAGGCTTATGATCAAGTCCTTGTTTCAATTTATCACAACTATGAACATCAATAATATCGGTCATTTTATCGGTACTCAAGTTGGATTTTGATAAATCATTTTTCATGCAATTAATATCCTCAACAAGAGTTCTATTTTCTTTTTCAAGGTTTCTAACCTTGTCAAGTGTGGTGGTGTGATCACATGAAAGTGATTCATAAGAGGAAAATAAATTATCCTTATCAATTTTCAAAATATTGAATTCCTTTTTCAAATTTTTGTATTTAACAAGTAAGCTTTGGAATTCATTTTGAAGTTAATCAAAATCATTTTGTAATTCATTATCATAAGAAGTGGAGGGTTTTGAACTTACCTCGTTTTCTTCTTCGAAGCCTATAAGACATTGTTCGTTTTCATCGACGTCGGAAGTTGTAGGAAGCTCATCCCATGTTGGGTTTGTATCCATTTGAGAAGTAAATGCTTTTGAGTGGCTCCTTTCATTTGCATATACTTCTTCTAATTTTCTCCATACTTTATGTGCCGATTTAATTCCTACAATATGATTATATTCCAAAATGGTAAGTGAACAATAAATAACATTAAGAGCTTTACCATTTAAATATATGATTTTCTTCTCTTCATCATTGAGCTCTTTGAGGCCTTTGTGTGGTGTGTCCATCATTGGAATGAATTCTTCATTTACGACCGTGTTGCAAATGTCGAACCCGCAACCTTGTAGATAGCATTCCATTCTTTCTTTCCAAAATATAAAATTTTTGGAATCGAATAGTGGTGGCTTGGTGGTGGAGGCGCCGGTGAGGTAGACTTCGTTCGTAGCCGATGATCGTTCCTCTTTACTCGCGATGTGGGACGAGCTTGCCAAAGAGTTTGGCTCTGATACCACTTGTAAGTCCAAGCGGCTACGATAATCTAGAGGGGGGGTGAATAGATTATCTCCATCTTTTCGATTTTGCCCTCTTTTTCAAACCGAATGCTCAAAGACAGTAATAACGGTGCGGAATGTAAACAACATGCGTCGATTTATAGATGTTCAACCCATCGAGGGCATAATCCTCTACCACCCCAGTATCTCCGGGATGGATTTAAAAAGAAAAATATTTTATTAATTACCAAAATTAATACAACATCTTACAACATCACCTTGAAGAGCACCACACTCTTCTACAACACCACCTTTGAGATTACCACAATCTCTCTTGAAGATTACCACAATCTCCAACGGCACTTGTGAAGATTACCACAATCTTCAACCTTGAAGAACACCAAATTCTTCAATACCTCAAGAGCACCACACTCTTGAAACACCTATCACCTAGATCACCCAAGTGTATTCTTTCCACAAGAATACTCACAAGGATGTCTTGTGTTGAATGACGACAAAAATCAAGATTACAACTCAATAATGAATATTACAATTTGAGTGCAAGTGTAATCAAGAAATAAAGCCTAGACCTCAAAATGTGAAAGTGAAATACTTAGGCTATAAATACAACAAGAGTGTTGAATATGAAAGCTTGGAAATTTGCAGATTTCTTGTTGTGTATTTGCTTGTGTTGTTTTTTTTTTTTTGTCTTCAATTCATCTTCTATTTATAGGGGAGTCTTCACCAACAGAGGTTCCCAACATAGGCTCATTCTTCTTCACTTTTGTCTACAAAAAGAGGATCACAAGATGTAGAAATATTGTACAAAAACGAAAAGTAATCTTGTTGATAAGGATTGCAACGGCTGGAATTTTTGCTGTCAAAAATAACATAGGGTGACCGGTTGCCCTGTAATAAAATTTCGAACGTTTTGAAAAAATAGTGCGATCCAGGTACAAGTCGAAGGGGGGTCGATTGGGGGGTGCGATCGGTCGCCCTATGGTGCGACCAGTCGACCTCCATCTTGACCGACTCCCCCTCTTCAAATATTGTGTTCCACAGTGTTCATTTCATATACGCACTCTTGATGTAATTTGTCGACCTTTGTTTTGACTTTGGCCGACCTCAAATTGAAATGTTGTCCGATTTTTATCAAAAATAAACTTCAAGAAATACTCCAAAAAATTAGTAAAAATATTTTAAATCACTTGGGAGTATTTGGACAACATTTATAAACATAGTAAACTCATTTAAACAAAACCATCAAAAGTGTTGTCCATTTTTATCGAATAATAAACTCTAAGAAATACTCCATGAAATTAGTAAAAATATTTTAAATATTTTAGAAGTATTTGGACAACATTGTTTTGGTGTAAAAACCAATTAACATAAAATCATCAAAAGTGTTGTCCAATTTTATCGAGTAATAAACTCTAAGAAATACTCCAAAAATTAGTAAAAACATTTTAAATCATTTAGGATTATTTGGACAACATTTATAAACATTGTTTTGGTATAAAAACTCATTTAAACATAATCATCAAAATCTTGATAAAAACATTTATCTAACATGTTTGGTTGGGTTTATAAACTCTTTTAAACATCTTATAAGACTTCGTATAAGATGTTTGAGATTTTATACACTCTCTAAAAGTGTTTGGAAGATTTTGAAAAAAAAAAAAAGAATCTTATAAACTCCCAAAATAAAATATGAGCTTATGAGTTGTTTTTGAAAAGAATGGGAGATTTCAACTTATTTTAAAAATATAATCTTATTTTAACAATTTTCTTTGAGTTGACCATAATTGTAAAATTGGCATCACTATCATCTTATATGTTCCATTAATTTTATCCAAACACTTCAATAACTTATGCAATCCTAAAAAACTAGAAATATGAATAACCACCAAAACATGTGGTTAGGAAGCCTGTGTGTAATTTTTAAAAGAGCGGCCTAAGATTTCAAGTTTCGCAACAATTTTAATTAACTATAAACTATAAATTTTATTTCTATGTAATTTTAATAATATCAATTATTTTAATTGTTTCACGATATCTTTTGAGAATATTTTATCCCTGCAATATGATATCCATAAGAGTAGCTATTAGGCCGACCATAAAGCACGTTGGCATAGTTAAAAGCAGGTCTCCTGTCAGACCGTCTAACGGATCTACTTCGTTAGACGGATCCCAACCCAACCCGCCATTAGCATTTATCACAAATTCTTTTTTACTCCATCACCCTGTTTTGCTCCATCATCTTGTTTTCCGCGCCATCAACCTTTTCTCACCGTTAATTCATCAAATTAACTCTCTCTCAATATGTTAAAAAAAACATGAGATGCCGTCCACTATCAAAGAAAACACTCCACTCTCTAAGCTTCTTTTTACATAAGAAATAAGCAATAATGGGTCAGAGTAAAAACTCTGCTGCAAAATCAAAATTAAAGCAAAAAGAACCTCCAGCGGAATCAGAATCCACGACAGTCGTTGATCTTCTTTTATGTATGATTCAAGAAATCCTGTTGAGGGCATCAGTTGAGGACCTGTTAAAGTGGAAGTGCGTCAGAAAACCATGGAACGATCTAATTTCCATCCCCGAATTCATCCGGACTCATACGAACCGCTCCAAGGAAGATTGTTGCTGCTTTGTAGAACCAAAAGCTTTTGTATCCATCTTGTGGTTGGAAATCACATTGCTTCCAGATTAACGACACCACATCAACTTTTGAAGCTCCCTTCTCTCTTGTCCTTGCTATCGCTGCCCAAATTTCATCCGTAATTGCGTTTAAAGTAAATTTTGTAAATAATGAAATTGTTCGTCAATCAGTTGGAGATCTTCTTTCTTCTTTCTCGGTCTTCTAAAAGTTGGAGTTTGAAGATTATTATTTTAGTTGTAAGAAAAAAACTAATACTTTTTAGGGTAACAATTAATACTTTTCAGTGGGGCTATTAATACTTTTTATTGGAAAAACTAATACTATTCAGGGAAATTACTAAAAATATTTCAGGGGACAAAACAAATATTTTTCAGGGGAACTACTAATACGCTTCACTGGGACTACTAATACTTTTGACAAAAAAAAAATAATACGTTTAGAAGGACTAATAAAATATTGTTCAAGGAACTAATAATACTTTTTCGAGGGACTGCTAATACTTTTCCGAGTGACTACTAATACTTTCGGGAGAAAATATTAATTATATTCAATAGAACTACTAAAATACTCTCAAGGGAACTACTAATAATGCATAGTTAGGGTTCTTCTACTGCATAATTAGACATCAAATAATGCATATTTAGTTATTTTGTTGGCACATTTTTTTACAAAAACAAGACATAATTGAATATAACGTCTTTGCATATGTAGTTATACTACTGCTTGCATAAATAGGTTCAATATAATGTATATTTAGTTATGAAAATGGGATGTTGCTTCGGAAATTATAAAAATGGGATGTTACATAATGTCGCATATTTAGTTATTCCACAATGCGTAGATAGTTTCTAGATAATACATAGTTAGTGATTTTGTTGCATAGTTTATGACGTCTTGCATAGTTGGATATATTGTACTACATATTAGTTTTTTTACTGTTGCATAGATAGTTTTTGAGATAATGCGTATTTAGTTGAGTTTTGTTGCATATTTAGTTTTGAACTCACCGTTCGTTATTTCTCCTCGTAATATTGCACCGATTTTTCTTGGTTTTCTCTGTAATTTTTCATGAACTGTAATTTTGAGTTCTTCACGCTTTTTTTATTTGCGTTAATGGAGGAATGAGAGAGAGAGAGAGAGAGAGAGAGAGAGAGAGAGAGAGAGAGAGAGAGAGAGAGAGAGAGAGAGAGAGAGAGAGAGAAAGAGATTTGATTCCATTTTTGTAACTAATTTGTTATGTTATTTTACTGTCATACTACCCTTATATTGATTAAATTAATATTTTAATATATTTTTATCTATTAAATCATACTCATTGATTAATAGTGGGGATGGTTGAGATTGGTCCATTGTCATTATGCCGGCACCTGTGGCATACTGCCTCACCAAACAATCCTCCTCCCCATATATATATATATATATATACTTTTCAATAATAAATGTGACTGACCTATCACGTATAGCAAAATAATCATAACCTCGTTGTGAAAATATTAAGTCAAACCCAGAAAAAAAGATTTGGCGATCAATTATGGAGTTAAATAGGTTGTGAACGTCCACATACTACAAATCATGATCAAATTGTTAATTAAAATGACTAGATATATAATATTATTGGAAATTAAGAAGATTGCATCATGAGTGAATTCCCTAGCATAGGTGAAGTGTTGAAATATATGGAAGTGGAAGCAAGGTTGTGGAAAGGCTGCCCAAGGGATATTTTGGGATATTTTTGGTGTCTTTGGTTATCTTCTACGTAAAGCACCTAAGTGCTTCATCCACATACTAAATGCCATCCACATACTAAATGCCAGGTGGCATTCAAAAGCCTGTTACTGAGATACCTATTGTTTTTATATGCCTTCCTTCTCCAAAGTACTTGTCGACTCAAATCATCACATGCTCCAAATAAAAAAATGCACATGCTCCCACAGATAACACATATTGAAATATTACATGAGACTTTGGGGTGGCTTTATTTTTTATTCCGTTGCAATTTAGATACGGTTTTACCTTATTGGTAAATTACAATCTAATTACATTAGTAATATAACAAGCAAAACTACCATTGATATTAAAACCCACGAAAGTATATAAATTGAAACCAAATGTAATAATTGAGGAACCTCTACTATCAGGATTCCAACTAAGATATGTGATTGAAATATACATTGATATCCATCCTTAAAAGATGTTTACTATACAATAACAAAAGAATCTCTCTCCTAAAATTTCTTTCTATGTTTTTCTTCTGGGAGCATCACCAAAGTTCTCCAAGAGTTTGTGCGCATCAAAAATAAAAAACTCTAGTGGTTATTTACGCCAACGAGAAAGACAGTTCATGATCTTGTTCGTGGTTCAATCAATCTATGAGGTTCGATTCGTTGTTCGCGTTCAATCAAAATGAAGGTTGTAGACGGGCTCAATCTTGGCTTTCGTGGGTCGATAGTATTCTTTGCAAATAGGTGTACTCGATCCACCTTATATATGCAAATATGTGATATAAGTTTTGACCCATATTTGCTAACAGTGGTATCAGAGACACTGGGGCTCGATCTCGCCTATATGATTTGTTTTTAAAAAAAGTCGAATCTGCACTTTCATTTTTATGCATTCAATTTTTGTGTCAAATTGTAGATCTTGAAAAGACGATTAATTTAATATATTATTTATGAAATATGGATTTGTAACGAAAAGGTTATGGTGATTCAAAGCTTTGGAGAGAAAAGCAAATTCTCATGGAAATTCGTGCCAATAAGTAGTATTGGTTATGTTTTTGGCTAACACTATTTTTCCTCTTAGAAATTGTATGCGCCACCTGGGCTTCGGCTAAGTATTTGAGTCAAAGCATGTTGTAGCGTGACTGACTGACTGAGTAGTCGATTTTATTATTAAAAAATAAAGCAAGAAAAATATCGCCACACGGGCGTGACCTCATCTGTCATATAGGTGCCAATGTGGCGACTTATGACTGCCACATGTTGCTGACGTGGTATTGGGGCACTGACATGGCATGACGGTCGCCACATGTGGACTGGGCGGTGACATGGTGTGCCGGCCACGCAGGTAGTTGGCGTGGCATCTGTTTGGATGCCACACGGGCGATAATTTGGTGTTGAGTAGTGCGTATGTGGTGTGTCCCTTTGATATAAAAAAATGAAGGGATTGTTGGTCTTACATAGATTTGAATCCTAGAACATTCAATATATATTTTGTCTGTCCACCACTAGGCTAAGAAGTTTCTTATTATTATTCCAACATATTTTCAACTTATATAGAATCTCAACAGTAAATTTTTTCTTGCATGTTATTGTATATGGAAGTTATTTTTTGCGCGTTGGGACGTTTGCAAAATTATTTTTTTTGGTTATATAATTAATGAATGTAAAATTATTTTGCGCAATTTAGTGCTTGCAAAAATTATTTTTGTGCATGAGAATGCTTTAAAAATTATTATTATGTAACATGATACATGAAGAATTATTTTTTACACATATGTAGCAATAACAGAGTCGTCCCTGGGGCAGCCAAGACGGCGCCGCCGCACAGGGCCCCAGCCCCGAGATTTTTTTATTTTTTTAATGATTTAAAATATATATATGTATATATACAAAATGTCGCGCATTTTGGCGAGAATTGACGTTCGGCAAAGTGGTTCAGGCACTTCTTTCATTGCTGGGGAAGTCCCTAGATTGAACTTCAACGCGCATTTTGGCGAGAATTGACGTTCGGCAAAGTGGTTCAGGCACTTCTTTCATTGCTGGGGAAGTCCCTAGATTGAACTTCAACTGCAACAATGCCTGTTCCTTTTTTGTTTTACCAAATCTGCACTTTTCATCTTTTAATCTTTGTTAATTGTTTTTACCAAATTTTCACTTTCCATCATTTTAATTCAAAATAGTCCACCCATAAACAACTTTTCAGCATTTAACTCAAAAAAACCCATCATCCAAAAAATTGAAAACATGCACCCATCAACAAATGATTGTATTTTTCTAATGGTTATTCCTCAATTATTTTTTTTTAAATATTTTAAGATATATTTAGATTTAATTGTTTCATTTTCACATCAACAAGAATTTTTTCTATATTTATTCTTTTATTCCTTAAGGTTTCATTTTCTCTCTCTAAAATAAAACCCTCTTATTTTTTCCATAAAGTTCTTTCTTTTATCTTTTATTTTTTTTAATATATGATGTAATGATATTGAAGTATCTCATTCGTAGCATTACTTTAACTAAATTGGAAACATTGAAAATAAACTATAATGTTTTATTATTTTATGTTTATATTTTATATTTTGATCAACGAAGATATTTTTCGTAATAATGATTAATTAATTAATTTTAAATTTTTTTATATGATTAGTTGAATATAGGGCCCCCTTTCATTTTTTGCACAGGACCCTTCAAAATATAGGAACGGCCCTGAGCAATAATATATTTTTTTTCTTTTGTTTTAGGTGCATGAAAAAAAAATTAATTTTGCGCATTAAGATGCTTGCAACAAATTATATTTTTTTTTTGTTCACTGTGATGCATGCTAAAATTATTTTTATACATTGGTGCATGAAAAAACAAATTCGCATAAGGTGCATGAAAAAAATTATATTTTTTGTGCATTGAGGTGCAAGGAAAAATATTCTATGTGACTTTTAATTTATAAGTTGCATGCTTTGTAAATTGCTTATATGCATACAAATTTTTTTGTGCTGCAATTAATTAAGTTGATGTGATGTGACATTGATATACGGGTGCTCAGCCACACTTCTACCCGCTGCCAATGCTTCCATGAATTTTATGGCCATAAATCCACAAATCTACTCGTTTGTTTTTTGGTAGGTGCTCCATAATTGCAATATTCCAATCGACATGGACATCCTCGGTACTTTTGGTTGTCCCAAATATTTCCCATATTGCATATTATGGGAAGTGCCTTGAAACCAATGGAACAAACTCCTTTTTGTCTTTGCAAGCTGTCGTAGTATTGACAGGAGTCATACTGTCGTTATCGTGCACGGTCAAATCCAACTCATCACAAACCCAATGATTGCCAAAAACATGGGCCACTCAGTATATTTTGTCACATTACGCCCAATTCGACCCTAGCTCCTTCGAGTATTTGAGTGTTTACTGTTTTATATTATACTATTTGTGGGAGTTAATTTTTGACAATGGTGGTAATTCGATATCCTCATTTTTTTTAGTTTTTCTAGATTGATGTAGTACGTTTTGAAAATATATAATTTTTTTATTTTTCTAGACATGTATTTATTGAGTGGATTTTTGGAGGCTATGTAACATCAATTTTAGGAGGATATTTTTTGTTTACCACCATATGTCTAAATTTATCTCCACATGATGCACCATATGTCAATGTCGCCCATGGGGGCTATTTTTCGTAATTATTCATATTGCATGGTTGTCTGCATGATTTATTTATGGACATTGACAATTTTATTTATGGATCAGTAATTTTATTGTGACCTTCAATTCGGTGGGAGATGATTACTAGCATTGGTGGCAAATTTTCGATCTCATTGATTTGAAGAAAATAACAAATATTACTTGGATCTAGAATAAATCCTTGGATCACTACCTAATTATTTGCGCAATTTATTGAAATGTGTCTAGACCAAACTCACCAACTTTAGTTTAGCCAATTTAGCATTAGACAAGGTATACAATATAGTCGCGACTTAGACGCGGACAAATGGAAGAGCTTAATTGCCCGAAACAATCGCAGTTGAGATGCCGATGATATACTTATGGATCAAGAATTAGGTTTGCACTTTAATTTATTTAATCTGCAAAATTTTAAAATGTAAAATAAGTGTCTAAGCTCTATTTTTGGAATATGGGCTTACTCGCAAGTAAAACTCTAATTATCCAAATTCGCTATTTGAGTTGAATTAAGGATATTAGTTACTTGTGTTATTATTAATGAAACTCGCCATCTAGAGGTTGATTATAAAAAGTTGAGAAATACACAAGTAAGTGCAATTGTTGCTTATGCTAACCGACATAAACCAACTCGGATGAATGTTGGAACAAGTATAATGTAGCTTGACGAGGGCAAAAGCTAAAACTAAAACTATAAATTGATCCATATAGTGACAAGACATGTCACCTTATTGAATGTGGAAATTAAGTATCATCAAATATTAATTGCACTTATGAGATTGGCAACTTCTCTCGTAATTGTACTGAGATGAAGTTTGACTATTTAATTGATCCCTTATTTTTTCGTTAATGTTTCTAAATCTCTCCATGGGTGGATTGTAGATAATGACTCAGCATACGTTTGAGATTGAGCAAACGCATATGACTATTATTGGATTGTACAGCTATAGAGAGAATAAGAGGAGGCTAAAAAAAGTCACATCAAGCTCAACAGTTGGTGTGAGCAACTTGATGCGTCGATGTAGTCTTACTCGGATAAATGCACATGTAAAATATTTGTTGATTGAGAAGACTTGTCTATCTTTTCTTTGTGATGCTTGACTTTAGATAGTATTTCTTTTAGGTCTTCTATTGATATCGTGACACGTGAGGTTAGGAGGACGATCGTATTAGCTCGAGGAGGCTTTATTGTCTAACTTCGGTAAGATCAATCTCATACTCGCATAAATCTTTTCAAGCGGGATAAGCTTGTTTGAAGAATGAAAGATGATTACTTTTCCTTAAAGGTAAGTCCACTAAATTGAGTGCAGACTTATGAGTGTGAGGCACAAATTAATGCATTATATTTTCCTTTATTGCTTTCTATGCTATAAGTTAGTACATCCCACTCTCATCGATTAGAAGCGTCAAATTGCTTTGGCGGTTCTTAATATATGGAGATGTGCTAACAAGGACAGAGGATAACATGTGTAATTAGTTTAGACACACATTTGAAGGAAACAGAGTTGCAAGTTGAATGATGATTCTAAACACTTTGCACTATATGAGCTCGCAAAGAAAGAACGATCACTTCAAAATGGTTGGATTTATGATGGCGCAAATTGATTTGTGTATCTTCTTTGCCGCCTACATAAAAAAAAAATGTGTCTCTAAATGATTCATCAACCTTGTATGAGCTTTAGTTTGGTAACAAGCCCATTTAGTAGGTGTGTGCCCATATAAGTTCGAGAATATGTGTTCTCAAGTGGAGAGTCAAGTCACATGATTTAGGTTTTCCGTCAAAGGGATTTATTGAGCATATGTAAGGTCAAAAGAGATCTTCAAACTATGCAAGTTGCAAGATCCTTAGGAGGCGCTCGTTTCTCTAGCGAGGATGTTGTACTTTAAACTTGCCTAATAACTTATTTGGGATAGTAGGAGCAACACTAAGTCGGTGGGAGCTAGCGTCTCACACACAAAGAATCTCAAATTCCACGAGTAAAAAGGAGTGAATATGAAAAATTCCACATCATTAATATGACATTGAGTGAGTATCCTTCACAATTACTTTTGTGGGTGTTGATGAGTCGATAAAACATGTGACTTCACTTGATACCTTAAGTGGATAGTTACTATGAAAGAAAAGATAAGTCGAATGACTAAGAATAAAATCTAAGAGCTTGTTGATCTTCTGTTTAGATGCAAGACCATTTGAAACATGTGGTTTTAGTAGGTCAAAGTGCAATATATATGGGTTGATTGACATGTGTGAATCTCGACCAAGGGCGAAATATTTACGCCTGTTAGAAGAGCATAATTTTTTTTGAGATGTTATCTCTAAGTGATGAGATTGCCTAAATTCGTCGATATGTTATATATTATTGCCACTTTCGTCTAGGTTTGTCTTGGTGATTGATGTTGACATATTTCAGTGAAAATTGAATCAGGAGATCTATGTGGATCACCCGATGAATTCAAGAAGTGAAGTAATAGAGCATTGACTGCTGATCAAGAAGCTCCAGTTGTGACTTGAGTCATCATTGATTTGATCGAGCTATCATTTTGTAGGCCTATGATGGTCAATTAATTCACTAAACATATGTAAGAGTTGCATCTCATTGTATACGGCAAAAATATGATGACTGCAAAGAACATGGAGTTATCGCCACTCAGTATTGGTTGTCTTTACACTCCATAATCAAAGATCATATTCTTAGTCAAGAAACGATATCTCCGAAAGAAGAAAATAAATGCTAGCTAGTTTATGTAAGCACTGTCGAATGTTTGATGTGCGCTATGTGCGTACTCAATAAGTATGTACTTAGCAGTGTAATTAGTGAGTGGATATCGAAGTGATTCATGCGCTATTGTGATGTCGATATGTGGATACTTAGATATCTTAACAAATTGGTCTATGATTTGCTAGAGGTAAATTTGACATCTTGAAATGATGCATATTGCGCGCACATCCATGATGTATTTTGTTGTCTTTATGATAGTAAAACCACTTTGGTGTATGGTTTGGGCGCCAAACATGATGCTCAACTTAGACAGCTTGATTGTGAGCCATTATACGAGGCATGGGACAGATTTAAGGAATTATTGGAGAAGTGCCCACAACACGGATATCCAGACTACGTGCATTACTTCTATAATGGTCATAGCAGAAATACAAGGACTATTAATAGCTGTTGTATCCGGAGGTGCTTTATTGGGGAAATATCCGGATGGGGTGTTATTGTTGGAGGAGATGGAAAATAAATAATTATCCGTGGCCATTCGGGAGATCTAATGTCAAGAGAGTGGCAGAAGTACATGATGAGGATAAAATTGCCATGCTAACCGAGGAAATTTATGTGCTAAGTATGAAACTGAATGCGGTCTAGCAAGCGAATCCGAGGTATCCAGCAGTAGTTGAGGAAGAGGTACATTTCGTGGGACAATGGAATTTCAACAACAACTACATGAATAATCAAGCACCTACGTATTATCATCCAGGGCTGTGAAACCATGAAAATGTTTCTTACACTAACAACAGGAATGTTTTGTACCCAACCCCGAGTTTTAATATGGGTAATCAAGGTAAGAATGAAGCGGACAAGAAAAAGCCATCTTTGGAGGAGATGTTAGCCTCATTAATTGAAAAGAGAAAGATTAAATAAGGATGAGGCTAAGATTGATAGAATTGAGGATCAAGTTACACAACTGAATACCAATGTGAATGCTAGACTGAAGTTATTGGAGACATAGGTGGGGAACATAGCCACAACAGTGGGCGCCCAACACCTGAAAGGCCAATTCCCGAGTGACACATAAGTTAATATGAGGGAACAGTTAAAAGCCATTCATCTGAGGAGTGATGCAGAATTTGAGGATCCAAAGATGCAGTCGAGCAAGAGCATAAGATTGAGGATGAATTAGTGAAAAAAAGGGAGGAAGAAGTGGTGTAGGCCGAACCAAAACCGATTGAAAAACCCAAGGTAGCTACTACTCCGATAATCCTTATTATAAAGGTACCAATTCTCTTCCTGCAAAGGTTTGAAAAAAGAAGCTAGATGATAAATTCGTAAATTTCTTCAATTCTTCAATAAAATACAAATCAACATAGCTTTTTTGGATGCCTTGGAACAAATGCTGAACTATACCAAGTTCATGAAAGATGTAATGGCAAAGAAGAGAAAAATTACGGTATATGAGACGGTAAAACTGACAGAGGAGTGCAGTGCAATTATTTAAAATAAGTTACCCCAATAGCTTAAAGATCCGGGGAGTTTCACGATTCCTTGTGCAATTAAGGGTGTAACCTTTAATAAAGCATCAGTCATCGACAATCACCTTGCAACTAAGAGATCGATCAATGACTTATCCGAAGGGGGAGATAGAGGATGTTTTGGTAAAGGTAGATAAATTCATCTTTCCTGCAGATTTTATAGTGTTGGATATGAAGAAAATAGCGAAGTTTCATTCATTCTAGGACGACCATTTTTGGCTACATGCAGAACACTCATAGATGTGCAGAAATGGGAATTAACATTAAGGGTAAATGACGAGCATCTATTGTTTTCAATCTATAAAAGCGATGCAATTGCAGCAGAACGTCGAGCACTGCAACATGATAGATGGCATAACACCATGCATAGAAACCCAGTTCGAGAGGGTTGTGATGAAAAATGCATATGAGTGGTGTTTGACTCATTCCCAAGGGTCACAAGGTATGTGTTTCGATGTTACTAATAATGATATGCTTGAATATTTGCTTGCTTTAGATTCAGCGGAAGAACAGGTACAAAAGAAAGCTCAGACAAAGGCACATGATCGTGTGAATTTACATGACCACACACATGGCTGTGTGACATAGATAAAAGAATACCGTCCCATCCCAAATTTGTTTACTAAAGTATATATCTACCAAGTTGTTAAAGAGAAATGACTTTTCTCTCCCATTGAAGATAGGCTCCCCCGAGTAGTCAAATTGCAAGTTCTTGCAAGAGAATTAGGTTAAAAATAAATAATTTTGAACCGTTTCAGGAGGAACTTTAGAACTATGAAAGAATTTAGGGGTGTCCAAATGGAACCCGAACCAGGTTCCTAATCGGAACCAGAACCGTAGTCAATGGTTCTGGTTCCTTATCTAAAAAACTGTGGAATCAGTGGTTGTCGGTGGAACCAACGGTTTTTCAAGGTTAAAAACCAATAATTTTTATTTTTTTGGTAAAAATATGCTAGAAGAAATGTTAAATATTTATTATCACGTTTTATATTCGTAACTACATGAGACACGTTTTAAACCAAATCTTGTAGGCGAACTACGTGAACTTTGATTTCTCGATACCTTAACAGTATATATAGACAATTTAATATTATTCTTAATATTAAGTACAAAACTTAGTTGAATATTAACTCCAAGTCTTTTTTTTCCGTTTTTTTAATTGAAATTGATAAACCATTTAAAAAAATTAAAAAATTATCAAAAGATAAACAAACGGTTTCTGTTAAAATTGCAACCGTGGAGGAACCGTGTATTAGATCAATGTTTTTATTTTGATTTTTTTGATATCATATAAATAAGTTTTATACCAAACCAATGTTTCCAAATGTTGTCCAAATACTTCAAAATATTTTAATTAATTTTTACTAAACTTTTGAAGTACTTCTTTAACTTTATTTTTGACAAAACTCGGACAACGCCTCTGTGTTGAGGTTTACCGCTCGCCCTATAGGGAGACCTGTACCTGAAAGTTTGCAAAACAGAATACAAAACAGTGAGCTGGAACAGGAAGGGCGATCAATCGCTCTATAGGGCGTCCGGTACCTGGGAGTTATTTTTTTGTTTCAAAAACTCCTATGTTTCTCGAGTGAACGATCACCATCTACAGCAATCGGTCACCCTAGATAGTGACCAGTCACCCTCTGTGGTATCCTGTGTCAAAACTTTATCCAACAACTTTAAAATTCGAAATTTCTACATGGCGATCGGTCGCTATATTGTCGTGACAGCAGAAACTATCAGTTGAAGAAACACTTCTCATGAAATTAAGGCTTTATCATTTCTTAACTATTTCTTGGAGTTGTTTGATCTTTCTTTTGCAGACAAATTGAAATTAGGAGGAGCCTATGTTGGGGATTACATCTTTGAGCTTTCTATAAATACATGAAGGACTGAAGGATCGAATATAACACAAGCATAAAACACAATAAGAAAAATCTCAGCAAAATCTATTGTTCTAACTTTCCACATTCTTGTGTATTAGCCTAAACTTATCACTTTCACATCTTGCTTATTAGGATTTCCTTATTTATTACACTAGCACTTTTGAGTTGTAATATATTCATTCAAAGTGTAATCTTGTTGAATTTTGTAAAATCATCCAAAGCAAGATCTACTTGTTGAGTGTTCTTATGATAAGAACACACTTGGTTGATTCATAGGTATTGAAGAGTTTGGTGCTCTTGTAGGTCCCAAGGGGTGTGAGTGTAAGGTTTAGAAGGGGGGGTTGAATAAACCTTACCAACTCTTCGATTTAGTCCTTTCAAATATTCAGAGTTAATACTTCACAAACAGTCCTTGATGGACAACTAAGTTAGTTAATCAAATGAGTTAGTTACTCAACAGACTGACTTCGAGCCGTTGATAGAATAACTCAATTTTTTGACTAAAGACTTAACTCGACTGTGATTTGTTTTCAACGGAAGACTTTACATCCTTAAATTTGGTTTAGTACTTAGAGATTATCAAGTGGATAGAAAATTTATCAGCAGAGTTAAATAAATAAGGTGCAGAAATTAAAGTGTTGAAATGTAAATGACACGATAAGTTTTTATAGAGGTTCGAAGATGGGGTAATTCTTCTACTCCTCTCTTCTCCAACTCCTGGAGGAATCCACTACGTATTGATCGAAGATACGAGTGGTAGCAGTCTAGATACAAGTCTTGATCACACAAACACTTGATCCTTTGGGACTCGATCAGAGATGCCTTGGTCACGCAGGTGGCTTCTCGTGCGACTCGGCTTCTTCACAGGGGTAGTTGCCTTGCTACTACAACCCACTTGCTCAAGGTCTTTGGATTTGATCACGAAGCCCTCCAAAAACTTGAGACTGGTTCGACTTTGAACCTTCCTACAATTCTCCGTGGAATGTAGACCCCTTGTTTCTTCAACAATTTCCTCTTCAACCGATTGAAGTTATCTTTCCTTCACAAAGTGTTGGATTGATTTTCTTCGTAGTTTTGGCTTGAGGATTAATCTTGAATAATTTGAGAATATCTTAGGTTACAGTTCAAATGTTTGCTTGAATGTTCTTGGTTCGAGTAACCTTCTCTCGTAGTCATTCCTCGGCCTTTTATAGTGATCTTTCAAAAATCGCCCGTTGAAGAGATAGACTTATTTTTGAAAGTCACTTGTGGCCGTTGGCTTGTCTTGTTGCGATCCTTGGAATTGCCACTTCCTCGTATGAATTGTTCTTGACTTTTCGGAGTTTTGACATGGTGCGGTGCTTCCCATTGGTTTATTCCTTTTGCACGCTTCTGGGGTGAGCACTTCGAGAAAGGTAGTATGGAGGTATTACTTGTTTAAGTAATTCCCTTGATTTACGTACAACGGATCTCTTCGATTATCTCGACTTGACTCGCATTTCCTTGCTTTCCCCGGTGACTTAGAGTCGACTTCCAATCATTGGATGACTCTTCTGTCACTTCAACTTGAGACTTGGCTATCTTGAGTTGACTTGATCGGGATACTCTACTGTTGCATCTCACCGCTCCTTGTCGAGTTCCGTCTTCTCTTTTTGCCATATTCAGCTGTCTTGCAGTGAGTCTTCCTTCTAGTCTCCGGTTGTCTTCTTGCATGTTTAGGCATAGGCGACTTAACTCGGCTTCACCAACCCTATTTATTACAATGCGGTTTACAAAAAATGGGGTGCCAACTTCCTATTCTAAGTTTTACATGGCATTCATCAAAATCTAAACAATAAATTTCCCAACAATTTCCCCCTTTTTGATGATGCCAAAACTTAAAACATTCAAAGTGTAAATAGCAAAGATACATACATATAGTGCATTTACGAGAGAATGTATGCGTAGAATCAATTCTTTTATTGATCATAACATTCTTGTCCTTTACACAATTTACAAAGTGTATTAGAGCAAACATCTATGTCTACGCAAAAATAGAGAATTTACAGATTTATTATAGAAGACTTACATAAAATGTATTTACATAGTAAAATACATGAAGGGGTGGACATCAACACTTCATCTCATTCGCTTCCTCCTTCTTTCTTCTTCTTGACTCTGTCATTTTCTCGGTCTTCTTTTCTTTTTCTCATCTTCAAATTGCTTTCTTCTTCTTTTTTCTCGCCTTCCGGCAGCTTCATCTCTTCTTATTCTCTCTTGTCTCTCCTCCCATAGCTGAGTTTGTCTTTTATTTTCTTCTTCAATTCTTTTCACATACTCATCATTGTTTTTAGCCACTTGCGATTGGCTACTTAAAAACTCAAAACCAGCCCAATAGATCCCTCCTCTTTTGCCTGGATCTATGTACTCAATGTTTTTTGGGCAGAGGTCTAGGTGAAACCTCTCCCTCCACCACTTTGCTTCTTCCTCTACCTCTTCCTCTGCGGGCGTGTATTGTCTTTGGGGCCTTCTTTTTCCCGGTGAGTGACTAGCGGAGTGACTAGCAGAGTATTGCCGGTAGTCTGCTTTGCTGTCGGCTTCTTCACATAGTGTGAGACCCTTTTCCCGATACAAGTCCTGAGGCTTGAGCCATGGACATGTTTGCGAAGTATCCTTCGGATGCGAGCATTTTAAATTCATCAACTAATCTTGGCTCGATTCCGGCATCGAGATGGCATAAGTGTCTCTGTCTCACCGGAATGTCTCCATGTTGTTTCAAAATATCCATAACTCGGGCATTCATCCTTCCTTCCACTTCCTCCATCCCTCGCTTCAACCTCTTTCTCTTGTCGGCCATAGGTACAACAGTGTTGGAGTGGCGAGTCACTTGGAGTTTGGCTGATAATATCAATCGTGACAAGACCTTGTTGGGGGTTTTTGCAATCATCAAGGTTACATCTCTCGATCCTTCCCCCTCAACAGACTTCCCTTTCTTTTCTCTTGAAACTTCCTCAAGCTGTCTTTCCCTTCACAAATTGCTCCCTCCTTCTCGACTTGAGATCCCTTCGCTTTTAGGTATTCCTCTTCCCCCTTTTGGCATCATCAAAGGAGAGAGGAACCCCGGAAACAAACTAGCAAGCGGAAGTCGAGTGGCGACAGCAGCCAAGTTACGCCGAGTGCTGCTGCGGAGTATGCGGTATGAAAACTCGAGCGAGTAGCGTTGGATTGACTTTAATTAACTTCATCTCGGCCGTGAGAAGGCTGAATTTTCGATCCATGTTTTCTTCCATACGCAGGAGCTCATTCTTATTTTGCTCACGCAGACTTTATCTCGGTGATGTGAGATTCATGCATGTGCTCAATGTGTTCTCTCAATTTTGTCTTTGCATCGGCATTCTCATTTCGCTGGACCAACAGCTTGTTGAACAATGTTCTGAAATATCTAGCTTGTTCCACACGCATTGTTTCTTCTTTTGCCACCACTCCCGGATTCTCGACTATTATGCCTCTCAAGTCGTGATAAGGTTGGCATCTCTGTTATCAAGTCTCATGTCCATCGAGGCCCGATGCCTCTCCATCCGTTCAATTTGATAAATAATTCTTTGAACACCTCCCGAACTCAGCTCCTCTCATTGCGGTGGCGACGGCCAACGTCAAAATCATAGTCACCGAACGATGGTATACGATGGAATGACGGGATCAGTGCAATCGTGGAAGCGCTCGAGATCTCTTTCGACTCTTCGGGAGGTCGGGTACCTCCGGAGAGAAGGGAAATGATTCTACAAAGGGATCATCACGAGCAAGCTGAATTTGTTCAATGATGAGTGGTGCTCGTGAAGTTCCTTGTGGAGTCGAACTGCTTTGTAGCTTGGGGAGCCTGCGTGATGGACTCTAATTCAAATTGGGTCTCATTGTGAAGTTGACCCGACTTGCCGAGCCTCACTTTGTCTCAATGCCGTTGGTCTCATTGGTTTTTCCACGTGAGTTGGCGGTCCTCGGCCTTATCGGCGTCATCGGACGATGATGAGATTTCCATGGGTGGCTCATCATCAAAGTTGTAAGTTTGACGAGTAGACTTGAGGTCGAGACTTACTCGTGGTTGGAACATCCTCACCGAGTCTTTTGGATCGATCACGGGGGATGACTCGGCTTCATCGTCTCCTTCCGATCCCGAGAAAGGTTACATCGAGATTATCACGGGAATCGTGAAGCGCACTTATCTCCTTTTACGATGGATCAATGATAGCGGGAGGGATGTTCTCATACTTGACTTCTTTACCCAGGGAAGTCTCAACCTCCCGTTGGCCTTCATTACCTCCTGCAATCTCAATCGCTGCGGCGAGGCCTTGAACATCCCTTTCGACGGTGTCACATGTCTTAGGGTCTTCTGGGTGGCATCCATTGGAGTCTCAACTCCATGGATTGCACTTTAAATGCGCCCAGTGTTAACTCCTAGGGCTGTTCCTTCCTCGTGCCTCGATTGCGCATCGGCGGCGTCATTAGCCTTCGGAGCGATTGGCACCTCAGTGAGATAGTATCAAGCTGTCGAGCCTCGTTGATGACAACTTGCTGTGTACTTTGTGTTTTTCCTTCTCCACTTCGCCTCCTACATTCATTGTGTGAGTCACCGCAACATCCTCCGACCTTGCCGCTGCGGTGGAGGGAGTTTCCCCCTCCTCGGGGCACACCGGTGAGTGACTTGAATGGGGTCACTCGTCTCCGGACTCATGTTCCCATTGAGTATTCGGCCCCGTTGGGGCGGTGGTCGACACCTTCATTAGGGGTTGGCTAGGCCCCAGGGTCCCCACTATCCGGTTTCATCGCCGTTCCCTTAGTTCCTTCTTCCGAGTGAGGGAAGTGGTGGCAATATCTTTTCACCACTCCCATTGGGTCTATCTCCACGTGTGTTTTGGAGGACTCTCACAGTCCCTCCATTATCCTTTGCTCATGAAGGATTCGGATTCTCGCATTGCTTGCTTTGCATTTGCAATTCTTTTTGTAAAAAAGGCGGGTCGAGTCCTCATCACTTTCGATAGGGCGTCAAAGTGAGGATGTGTGTTTCTGTAGTGCGGTGATAGGGCGGATGTTGGCCTTCTCCCGTGCCTCTGCGTCTCAGTTGCTTTAGCCCGTTCATTATCTTTTCGAATTTCCAAAGATATTTATGCAATTATCCTCGTTAAGGCCTTGCAACACTGTGTCCACCTCAAGAAATCAAGAGTTCTTCTTCCTCGGAATGAACTCGGATATTGAAACCGCACTGGATAGGCTTAGCTTCCATTTTCTCCACTCCACGTGACGATTTTGGATGTCTGGATACAATGGAGAGTGCATGATTAAATCGTCTTCATCATCCTCTTGCCGCCCTCGTTTCCAGGTATTGAAGGTAGCAGACTTGACGCTTGCCGACACCTTGGCGACCTCATTACGGTGGAGAAACA
Source organism: Rehmannia glutinosa (assembly GCA_016081115.2). Lineage (NCBI taxonomy): Eukaryota > Viridiplantae > Streptophyta > Magnoliopsida > Lamiales > Orobanchaceae > Rehmannia > Rehmannia glutinosa. Next base: position 260,361 of record JABTTQ020002169.1, on the reverse strand, counting down.
ACCACATCAGCAGGTGACTTCGGTTGTCTCGGCCATTCTTTGTTCCTCATTTTTCGACTACGGTTGTGTCTTCAAGTTGCTCTGTTTGATCGGCTCAAAGACTTGGCGTTCATCAATCACTTCGGAGACTCTACTTCTCCAGGTCTCGGAAGTATCTTCTCCCGGTGAGTGACAGACTCAAATTTGTCTTTTTAAGCTCGGAGAGTTTGGAAAGTCTTATTCTTCTCTTTGTTTTACCAAAGGTATTTACGCTCCACTTCCTGGTTCATTGAAGGTGAATGCCTTCGCAAATGTCTTAGAGGTAGCCGCCTTCCTTGTTGTGGCGATCCTCTTCTTTCTTGATCACCGGAGAAGGGATTAATGGTTCCTTCTCCATTTGCGAGCTGCGGCGGGAGACACGGCTGCGAGGGCGGTGACTTTCGGCTGCATGGGCGGGAGCAGATTTTTTTCTTTCTTTGCGAGGGCGATTCTCTTAAGTGCGAGCAGCGTTCTTCTGTAGGTGGAGAGGACAAGCTGTATCTTCGAGGTCGGTGATTCCCCTCACTCGTATCGAGCTCTCTTAGCGTAGGCTCTCTTACGTGTCTTTAGAGAGGTTTGATCTCGAACATCCTCTTGTTTACATGGAACGCCTTTCCATGTCGAAGAGGGAATCCTTTTACCTCCATCAACCGGCCAATCACTGCATCCGTATCCCAGGATCCTCCAAATGCTCCATTCTCCTTGAAGGATTTGTTCCCTACGATTCAGCGAGAGTCTGCTTTGTAGACAAACTCGGCCATTCACTTTCTTTTCTTCAATGATCGCGGCCATTACGATCAATTTCGCTTTAGACGATTGGTCAAAGCGCCAAATTGATGTCTATGCATTTGGCAACGATGTCCAACAATTTGTGGTAGTCCTCCTTGATAGCCTCTTGTTAGTCAGTGTAGACTATCTTTTCAAATAGTAGCGGTCTTGGCTACTTCCTTCCAAGCGACCAAGTCAAGTCAACATCGCTTCATTGATTTCGATGCTCCGCCCCAGCGATAGCAGGCGGTGTTACGCAAATCCTTGGCGATGATGATGAAATCCTTCCCGTGAGCGAGGATTTGATCCCCTCATCGTGAATCTCGGCATTCACGTGAAGCTGTGCGACCTCTTCCACATAGGTCATCGGAAAGTCTATCGTCAAAAATGGTTTGACCATACCCTCGAAATCCACAAAGAGACCCGGTGTGGATTTGCTTTCCTAGCTTGACAAAATCATGAGTGGATGCCATTTTTGATGTTTCACGAATGAAACTTAGAAAGTGATTTGAAGATTGATAGGGTTTTGAGAGAGTTTTTGCGTTTGCTTTTGAGAGAGAAATGAACAGTTTTTGGTAATGTGTGAGAGAAAGCGGGCGAAAATGGTTTAAGTATGGTTCATGAAAAGGCGTGCGGGTGGTTTTTGAAATGTGATCGAAATCAACGGCTTAGATTTTGCACGCCAATTTGCATTTAATGTCTCGTATTTAATGCGGCAACATTTATATCCAATCATAAGCTTGGTGTGCGGCTTTTTTTTTTTGCTGTACACGTCATAATTATCTTGACATCATTCTTAAAAACATTCCCGCTTAGTAAAAACATTGCGTTTTTGTCCCTTTGCTCATAAATGACTCAAACTTATCCCTTAGGTGATTTAACTCTTCTTCTCACAGTTCTCTAGTGACTCGGTTGTCAGCTAACTCGGTACAACTGTTGTCTTTTTCCGATATGGTGATTCAACAGCTAATTTGAGAGTTCACTCTTTTTCCCTTTTCGTGTTTCATTTCTTTTCTTTGAGTCTTAAGTGTCACTCAAATTAACCTAACTCATGCTTGAGTTCTTCAAATCTTGACTCACATAATGGTTTTGTGAATATGTCACCAACTGCTTTTTATCGATTGAAATATATTCAAGGTGATGTCCTTCTTTTCAACATGATCTCTTATGAAGTGATATCGACATCGACATGCTTTGTTCTTGAGTGCAACACAGGATTTTGAGTGATTGCAATTGCACTTGTGTTATCACACATGATTGGAATTTCCTTTTCTTTAACTTCATAGTCTCTCAGTTCTTTGTCTCATCCATAGGACTTGGGCACAACAATTGCCCGCAACTATGTATTCTGCTTCAATTTGTAGAGGTGGCTATTGAATTTTTCTTTTTGCTAAACCAGAAATTAGCTTTGTTTCCAAGCATTTGACATGTGCCGAGGTGCTCTTCCTGTCAACTCTACATCCAAAGCATAGTCAGTCTGAATAGCCAATTAGCTTGAATCCACCTTCCTTTGGATACCATAAGCCAACTTCTTGGCTTCTTTTCAAATATCTCAAGATTCTCTTGGCTGCATCATGTGCTTTCTTTTGGAGCGATTGAAATCTTGCACATACACCTACAAAGAAAGGTGATGTCCGGCCCGCTTTTGTGAGATAGAGCAATGATCCAATAAGTGCTCTGTATCTTGTTTGATCTCTGAACTGCCATTTGCATCCATATCCATTTTGACTGATGTATTCATTGGTATTTTCACGAAGACTTCTCTTCCATACCAAATTTCTTCATTAAATCTTTGGTGTATTTTGTTTGACTTATGAAGGTTCTATCCTTGGTTGTTTCACTTGGAGTCAAGGAAGAATGTAAGCTCTCCCATCATGCTCATTTCGAATTTGTTTTGCATGAGGATTGAAAATTTATCACCATGACTCTTTGTTTGTGGATCAAAAAATAATGTCATCCGCATATATTTGAACAAGCAATATACTCTTTGCATCTTGAATTAAGAAGAGTGTTCTATCCACTTTGCCTTTTGTGAATCCGTTCTCGATCGGGAATTGTGACAAAGTATCATACCATGCTCACGGGTGCCTGTTTCAATCCATATAGAGCTTTCTTGAGTTTGTATATCTTATCTCCAAGAGTCTTACTCTCAAATCCTGGAGGTTGTTCAACATACACTTCTTCTTCCAATAAACCATTAAGGAATGCACTATTTACATCCATCGATATACAATAAAATTCTTGTGAGTGTATAGGCAAGAAACATCCTTATAGCTTCCAATCTTGCTACGAGGGCAAATGTTTCATCAAAATCTATCCACTTCTTCTTGGCAATATCCTTTGGCTACTAATCTTGCTTTGTTTCTTACCACAGAACCTTCCTCGTTCATCTTGTTTCTAAACACCCATTTAGTGCCAATAACATTTTGATGGGTGGGTCTTTGAACTAATTCCCATACTTTATTTCTTTCAAAAGCCGATTCACTCTTCTTGCATAGCTTGAATCCAATGTGTCATCGATGCTTGTGACACATCTTTGGAGGCTCTATTTGTGAGATAAAGCATGTGAACATAGCTTTTGTTGAGTTACGGATCTTGTTTTGACACCTTCTCTTATATCTCCAATGACTAGTTAGTGGATGGTCTCTCGGCCCATCTTACATCGGAGTTGGAGTGAGTTAGGCTGGATTCGATCGTCTTGCGGCTATGTTGCTTTGATCACTCTCTCGTCATCACTTAGGCTGCAGATTTTCCACTTTGTTTTTGAGACTCGGCTATCTCATCTTCATCCGGGATTATAATTCTAGCTTGACTTGACATAGGGACTCTTACGCATAGTTGGTTGATTCGACTTATCGGTGACTCTTCAATGTATTCTCCATTTACATTTGGCTCATCAAACACCACATGAATGGATTCCTCTCCTGTAACCATAGTCCTCTTGTTGAGTACTCTGTAGGGTTTGCTTTACCGAGTATCCCAAGATACCTTCATCGACTTTAGCATCAAAAGCCTTCAAATTATCTTTGCCATTGTTATGGATGAAGCATTTACATCCAAATATTCTAAAATATGCAACATTTGGTTTTCTCCCTATCCAAATCTCATAGGGAGTCTTTGTCAATTGTCTGTTTATCATGCATCTATTTTGAGTGTAGCATGATGTGTTTATTACTTGACCCAAAATCTTTTAGGTAGCCCCCGCTTTCGGCTAACATGGTCCTTGCTTCTTTGAGAGTTCTATTCCTTCTTTCTCGCAACTCCATTCTGTTTGTGGAGTTCTTTGCTTTATGACAATTCATGACCAATACCATTTTCTATACAATATTGAGTTATTATACCATTGACAAACTCGGTTCCTCTGTCGGATCTTATTTTGATAATGGTTTGGCTCTTCTCATTTTGAATCCTCTTCATCACCAGTTTGTGGTAGTTTTTCGTAGAGTTTCTTTCTTCTTACACATGAATATTGTCCATGTATATCTTGAGTAGTCATCTACTACCACCAAGGTGTATTTCTTCCCACTTATGCTAGTGGTTCAATTTGGACCAAATAGATCCATATGTAGCGAATGCAATATTCTTGTTGAAGATGGACATGTCTTTTCTTTGAATGATGATTTGATTTGTTTTCCCTTCCGACATGCATCACATATACTCTCCTTCTTGTATCTTCGAGTGCGAAGTCCTCAAGATTGCTTCCGGCAAGCTTGTTAATCGTTTGAAATTCAGGTGACTCGACTTCTTGTGCCACGAAACTTGATTCATTTGTGCTCTTTGCTAATAGACCAGGTGATGGGTGTTGCGGTTGACCAATCCACGACATACATGTTCTTTTGTCTCGCATCCTTGAAACAAAACTTCATTTGATTGATATCCTTGATTTGGCATATACCCATGTTAAATCCAACATTATAACCTTTGTCACGAGAGTTGGCTGATGCTTAGCAAGTTGAAGTTGAGTCCTTCAACATATGCAACATCCGTGATTTCTAATCCGTTTTTCTTGATGGATCCAATGCCTCTTATTTCTCCTGGAGCTTCATTTCCTCCAAATATGACTTTTGCTCCTTTGACTTCCTTGAATTTTGACAGATTTTTCTTGTTTCTGTCATGTGTGCGGAAATGACCACTATCCATGTACCAGGTTCCTTGGCACTCACTGTTCCTTGAACACCAAACAAGGAAATTAAGTTTTAGGTACCCATACTTGTCCGCAGGTCTGAGGGGATTAGTATTGTAAGATGATCCAACCAACCTATGGCCAAATGGTTTGACTCTAAGGGGTTGCCATCTATCGATGCCATAATCATAATTAATTTTGGCAAATTGCTTGGGGATTCTAGGTTCATACAAATTTGTCTCTTTTGTCTGTATGCTGTATATGTGTTTTAGCAATTGCCTTCTTTGGGTAGTTGTGATATCTCCGAGTGTAGTGCCTAGGTGCATATGTGTCTTTGATGAAAGCTCTTATGCCTTTGGAATGGCCTTTCTTTGAGTTCTAGGCCTTTGCCATTTTGGCTTATATTCCATAGGTCTTTCTTGATGGTTCACATTATTCCAATCATCTTGGCTTGGGTATTTTCTACCATTCCCTTCATATGTATTTCTTTTATAGAACTTAAGGGTTTTGGTAGCTCTGTTTCTTCTTTACTGAGTATTTCTGTTTGGAGTTTTTGAGGAACTCGGCTAGATTTCTTCTCACTGTCCCTCTCGGACACTTAACTGGTTGTTTTCCTTTTCCTTTATAACCAAGGCCAGTTTGTTTGTAATTGTGCTTTGGGATAAATGTGTGTGCACCATTTGGAGTTTTAGATTTTGAGATACTTCATTGCTTTAGAAGATCCTTTTTCCAAAATCACTTTTGGAGCTTGACATAGCACGAGAGGAATTAAATCTTAAGCATGTCTTGTCTCCACATTCTCTTTGACTCATAATAAGATCATCCAATGATTTAGATGCCTTAGTGAATGAGGCAATCACATTTTTGAGGTCATTTTCCCTCTTTTCTATAGCGGCTATTTACTGCTGTTATTAGCTTAGCATTTTCGGTCTTTAAACTTTCATTCTCATCGGCTATTTGACTTAGAGTACTCGGCTCCTTAGTCACCGTGAGTTTTTGCTTTTGAGTAAGTTTTCCTCATTTAGTAGTGTGTGTGAGGATTTAATGTGTTCAAAATCTTTCATCGTTTTGCCTAATGAATCATAAAGATCGGTGGGTGATGAAGTGTGTGTGTCACATCACTATCACTAGAATGCGAAAGTGTGATGAGTTAGAGTGTACCTCATCTTCTTGGTCGGGTTGGTCTGTTCCTTGGCCATCAAACGGATCAAGGCTTCTTCTTCGTCAGTCACTTGAGTAGTCGGCTTCACTACTCTCGAATCAATTGTGTCTCTTGACTTGGTTGTCTCGGCGATCTCTGCGGCCAAACATTGCCTTTTTCTTTTCTTGTCTTCTTTCTCTCTCGAAGACCTTTCTTTCTTCTTCATTCCTGTATTTGTTGACTACAGGATATGGACAATTAATGGCATAGTGACCTGGTTGCCTACGTTCAAAGATAGATTTTCAACCTTTTGATCGACTCTTTCCATTCTTGGATTGTCGGCCCTTTGATATTCAGCTTTTTGATGCTCTGTTCTCTTGGTTGGCCTATCTTCCCTTGACTTGGAGAGGAGAGTGTCTTCCGGAGGATTCGCCCTTGCCTCTCTTGTAGTTCTTATTGAAGAACTTGTTAAACCTTTTAACCATCGGGGCTATTTCCTCTTGGTCAATGACTTCTTTGACCTCGGCTCTCTTGCCATCCTTAACAATTAGAGCAATTATGGGTGGGCAAATCTCTTCCTGGTCTTTTCTTCTCAGCTCAAATTCGTAGGCTTTGAGATCCGGGAATAGCTCATGGTTGGATGTCTTGGATAGGTCCATGGAGTGTTTCATGGCCATGACTTTCATATCCCACTCGGTTGGGAGACTTCTTAGAATCTTCATACACATTTCATTCGTGTATATTCTTTTCCAAGTCGAGATAGCTCGTTGGTAATTTACGTGAACCGAGCATCCGGTTGATCCAGGGTCTCTCTGCGATCATTTTGAAATTTTCAAATTTGACAATGACCAGATAATTTATTTTCCTTGATTTGCTCACGAGCCTTCACAAATCAATGTTAGCTTGTCCCAGATTTCTTTAGCCGTTTTGCATGATTTGACTTTATTGAACATGGCTTTGTCCAAGGTTTTGTAAAGAATGTCCTTGGCCACATTGTCCAGGTTATATCTTTTTCTGTCATCATTTGTCCATTCGACTCTTGGTTTTCAACCATAGTGGTCTAGGAGCAACATCCTCTTCACCTTCACCGCTCTCTCATTACAAATGTGTTCACTTTTAAAATTTGCGATTGGCCCATCCTCTATCACTATCCACATCTCATCATGTAATCTTTGATAGATGAGCACTGCATACGAATTTTCCAATCATCAAATTCTTCAATTGTGAACATAGGGATGCGTGTCAAATTTGCTTCCATGATAATAACTTTTAATGATAAAAAGAGTTTTGAAAAACTTAAGTACTAAAACAGACTTTGAAAAATTTGGAGATCTAGTTCAGTAACCAGTGCGGAAGGCTCAATGAACCAACCGCTCACGATAACACTTGTAGGTCCCAAGGGGTGTGAGTGTAAGGTTTAGAAGGGGTTGAATAAACCTTACCAACTTTTTGATTTAGTCCTTTTAAATATTCGAGTTAATACTTCACAATTTGAGTCCTTGATGGACAACTAAGTTAGTTAATCGTGAGTTAGTTACTCAACAGACTCGGAGTGTTGATAGAATAACTCAAATTGTTTTTGACTAAAGACTTAACTCGACTATGATTTGTTTTTATTGGAAGACTTTACACCCTTAAATTTGGTTTAGTACTTAGAGATTATCAAGTGGATAGCAAATTTATCAGTGAGTTAAATAAATAAGGTGCGAGAAAGTAAAGTCTTTGAATGTAAATGACACGATAAGTTTTTATAGAGGTTCGAAAATGGGGTAATTCTTCTACTCCTCTCTTCTCCAACTCCCGGAGGAATCCACTAGGTATTGATCGGATACGAGTGGTAACAGTCCGGATACAAGTCTTGATCACACAGTGACTTGATCCTTTGGGACTCGATCTGAGATGCCTTGGTCACGCACCGGCTTCTCGTGCGACTCGGCTTCTTCTTCACAGGGCGTTGCCTTGCTACTACAGCCCACTTGCTCAAGCTCTTTGGATTTGATCACGAAGCCCTCCAAAAACTTGAGACTGGTTCGACCTTGAACTTTCCTACAATCCTCTCAGGAATGTAGACCCCTTGAATCTTCAACAATTTCCTCTTCAACTGATTGAAGTAATCTTTCCTTCACGGGTGAGTGTTGGATTGATTTTCTTCGTAGTTTTGGCTTGAGGATTAATCTTGAATGATTTGAGAATATCTTAGGTTCTGATTCAAATGTTTGCTTGAATGTTCTTGGTTGGGTAACCTTCTCTCGAGTCATTCCTCGGCCTTTTATAGTGATCATTCAAAAATACGCCCGTTGAAGAGATAGGCTTATTTTTGAAAGTCACTTGTGGTCGTTGGCTTGTCTTGTTGCGATCCTTGGAATTGCCACTTCCTCGTATGAATTGTTCTTGACTTTTGAGTTCGACATGGTGCGTGCTTCCCATTGGTTTATTCCTTTTGCACGCTTCGACCGAGCACTTCGAGAAAGTAGTATGGAGGTATTACTTGTTTAAGTAATTCCCTTAATTTACGTGCAACGGATCTCTTCCATTATCTCGACTTGACTGCATTTCCTTGCTTTCCCCGGTGACTTAGAGTCGACTTCCAATAATTGGATGACTCTTCTCACTTCAACTTGAGACTTGGCTATCTTGAGTTGACTTGACGATACTCTACTCACCGCATCTCACCGCTCCTTCATCGAGTTCCGTATTCTCTTCTTTACCATATTCATTGTCTTGCAAATGAGTCTTCCTTCTAGTCTCGATTGTCTTCTTGCATGTTTAGGCATAGGCGACTTAACTCAGCTTGACCAGCCCTATTTATTACAATGCGGTTTACAAGGAAAATGGGGTGCCAACTTCCTATTCTAAGTTTTACATGGCATTCATCAAAATCTAAACAATAAATTTCCCAATTGCTCTTCATAGATGCGCGAAGAGTGTGGTACTCTTCTAAGTTGGTGTTGTAAGAAGAGTGTGATATATGCTCTGAAATGTAAAGGTTGTAATTGTTTGGTATCAATAAAACTTTTTCCTTTTCGAAATCTATTCGGACATACTGAGTGGTAGAGCGCGTAGGCCCTAAGTGGGTTGAAGCTCTATAAATTATTGTGTGTTGATTTATTTTTCTGCACTTCTACTCTTCATTTTCTTCATATTCGAAAAAGAGGGCACAAATCAGAAAATTGGGAAAATCTATTCACTCCTCTCTAGATTTTCGTAACCACTTGGACAACAAGTGGTATAAGAGCCAAACTTTTTGGCTAGCTCATTTCTCCTTGCAAGTAAGAGGAAAGATCCATGGCTACGAACAAAAGTTACCTCACCACCGATGCATCAACCAACAAGCCACCACTATTCGATGCCAACAACTACGCATTTTGGAAAGACCGAATGAAATGCTTCTTACAAGATTGTGGGTTCGATATTTGGAAAGCGGTTATTAAAGGAATAACTCAACCAATAAAGAAATTGGAGGATGGAACTTTAGCTCCCAAAAGTTTCAAAGAGTTCGATGAAAATGACATGAAGTCTTTCTCTCTAAACGATAAAGCTTCAAATATTTTACATTGCTCTCTTACCGCCACCGAGTATAATTAGATTCGAGGAATAAGGTCGGCACATGAAGTATGGGAAAAATTAGAAATCATCTATGAAGGAACTTAGAAGGTCAAACAAGCTAGAAAAACCATACTTGTTAAAGACTTTGAAAATTTCATAATGTTCAAGGGTGAAGGGATTTTGAAAATAGTGGAAAGGCTCGACAACATCGTCAATCCTCTATTGGCGCTCGGAAAAGTCATCTCCGAAGAAGACATGGTAACCGAAGTATTAAATGTTCTTCCCGCCAAAAAGGTGACGGCTATAACGGAAGCTCAAAACCTTGAGTCTCTCAATCTTATCTATGAAGTCTATCTCAAGGAAAGAAAGAACTCCAAACCATCCAACTCTCAATCGGGTATGCAATCTACACCTAAAGGCCTTGCTTCAAATTCAAATAATTCCTATTATGCTAGTGATGAAGAGGATGAGGGAATGGCCGTCCTTGATCGAAAATTGGCCAAAATGTCAACAAAACTAAGGTAAGAAAGGAAAGAGACAACTCGTGCTTCAAATACGGGAAATCCGGGCACTTTATAGCTGGTTGTCTAAAATAGTGGAGGAGGAACAAAAGAAAAAAAAGGCTTTTCCAAAAAAGAAAGCTCTCAATCCGGATGTCAAAACGTGGGATGAACTTCTTGCAACATCCGATGATGAAGAGAAAACCGAACATGGTCTCATGGCCATAAATGATTAAGACAACAAGGTACACTCTAACTCTTCTTCTTCCTCTTTAATTGATGAACTTCAATGTGTTTATAATGATTTACAAAATGAGTTTAGAGATCTGATTTCCAAATACAAGAGTTTGAAAAAGGAGTTTAAAGAGTTAAAATTAAAAAAGACAACTTATTTACTTCTTATGAATCTCTCGATCATGCTCATTCAATTACTCTTGCTAAAGTTAAAAGTCTTGATTCCAAAAATCAATTGCTCACTAACGAAATAGAAAATTTGAAAAAGGATATGCAACGTTTCAACTCGAGTACCGATAAGGTCACAAATATTTTTGATACACAAAGAAGTGAGCAATCTAAACCAGGACTTGGTTACAAACATTTTCAAACTAATTTCAAGAAAAATAACCAAGCTCCAACTTTTATTCGTGCTAGTACTCCTAGAATAATTACTTATTTTTATTGTGATAAAAATGGACATCTTGTTAGCACTTGTGAAATTAGAAATAGTAGTAGTCATTATTGGAGACCCAAGGGTTTCAATGCTAACCACCATGGACCTCAAAACTCTATGGTACCTAAAAGTAATTTATTTGTAAGTACTAGGGGCAATAACAATCATGGGGGATTCCAAACGACTCGTGGACAACGGATGTTCGCACCATATAACTGGAAAAAAGCAATGTTTTACCAACATCAAGCTCCAAGAAGAAATAATGGTCATGTTCAGGAATGGCAAATGCAAAATCCTTGGCAATGGAGACATTGGTAATTCTTCCTTCTCTTTACATGATGTTTTATTGTAGATGGGCTTAAGTTCAATTTGATAAGTGTAAGCCAACTTTGTGATTTGAACTATGATATTCCTTTTAATAAAGAAAAATACCTTATTCTCAAAAATGGTAAAATTATTTGTGAAGCTAGTAGAAAAAGCAATCTTTATAAAATATGTACAAGTGATTTGATTAGTCAAAATGTTTCTTGTCTTATCGCTAGCAATGATTTAACTAGTTTATGGAATAGGCAACTTGGACATATTGGATACAAAATTTTATAAACCATATACAAAAATCAACATGTCAAAGGACTACCCAAATTAAATTTTCAAAACCTTGGCTTATGTGACACTTGTCAAAAGAACAAATTAGTCAAGAGTAGTTTTAAGCCCAAAAATGAAATTTCCACAACCAAGCCTCTACAACTTTTTCATCCAGATTTGTACGAGGATATTGGCACGGCTAGTCTAGGTGGAAAATATTACACTTTTGTTATTGTTGATGATTCTTCTAGATATACTTGGACTATTTTTCTTGCTAATAAAAGTGATCCCGCTAATGAGTTTGCTAAGTTGTGTAGACTTATAGAGAATGAAAAGAAAGATATTATTAAGTCTATAAGAAGTGATCGAGGAGGTGAATTTGATAGTGCATTTAGAATTTTATGTGAAACCAAGGGATTGCTCATAATATTTCGGCTCCGAGAACTACTCAACAAAATGGTGTTGCCGAAAGGAAAAATCGGACGTTACAAGAAATGTGTTGGTCTATGCTCAATGAATTTTCACTTCCAAAATATTTTTGGACCGAAGCTGTAAACACCGCTTTCTATGTCATAAACCGAGTATATCTTCGTCCCAAGTTAAATAAAACTCCATATGATCTTTGGAAAGGAAGAACACCAAATATTAGTTATTTCAAAATATTTGGATGCAAATGTTTTATCTTGAACACCAAGGATCAATTGGTCAAACTTGATCCTAAGGCCGATGAAGGGATATTTATGGGGTACTCGACTAAGAGAAAGGCATATCAGGTTTATAATAAGACTAGCTTGGTGGTCGAAGAGTCTATTAAAGTCAAATTCAATGAAGCCTCCGGAGTTGAAAGAATCCAAAATGATGATAGTGATGAAGAAGATGAAGTTGGACAAATTATTCCAAATGACCAACCTTTTACCTCAAATGATAAACCTTCTACCTCAAATGTTCAACAAGAGGGTAAGGGTGATACTTAGGATCTTCCCGTAGCTTTAAAATTCAAAGAAGATCATCCAAAAGATCATATAATTGGGGATCCACTTGACAAAGTAATGACTAGAAGAAAATATGTGGAGAAAGCTCTAATATCTCAAAAGTAGCAAAAAATACTAAGGAAGTCATAGAAGATGAAGATTAATTTCTAGAAATGTAAGAAGAGCTTAATCAATTTGAGAGGAATGATGTTTGGGAACTTGTGTCTTGTCCTCCATCACAAATTATCATCGGCACAAAATGGGTATTCCAAAACAAATAATGAGTGTAAAATATACGTGCATTTGAGGGCTTAAAATGATATATATATATATATATATATATATATATATTTGATGCATTTGCACGCATATTCAGTGTGTTTTGGTTGGTTTCTTTTGTTGGGCGTGATACTGCGTATTCTTTTAACTTCTTACAGGAAATGGAGATAAATTGGTTAAAAAGAGATATCACGTTACAAAGTATAGGTCAAGAGCTAAGCTACGAGCAAATATGTGAAGGAGAGAAGCACAGATGATCGAACAAAAGGAAACTTCCTTCAAAAACGTCCAAATGAGCTAACAGTTTCCAGTATTGTGGCCATAACTTTCTCTACAAACTTGCTATTGAGGGGATTCAAGTGGCTATGGAAAGCTAAGAGAAAGGGCTACAACTTTCATGAATACCCCAGAGCAAATTCAGACAATAACACGAACAAAAATACATCACACGGCCGAACCATGTGGTATCACACTGCCGTGTGTAAATGCCGGTGTGAAAGTGCCACAACCGTGTGAAGAAGGGAAGAAAACAGGGGACGTAACCAGGACCACACGGTCAAACCGTGTGAAGCCCACACGGGCGTGTGGGAAAGGGCTGTAAACCACATGGCCGTGTGGGACACTGCCAGACGCATTTTTCGGAGACCTCTCCAAGCATCTATAAAAGGGACCCAAGGCTTGCACGAAAAAACATCACTTCATATAGAGAAAACACATCAAATAACATAGGAACAAAGGAATCGAAGAGCTTCTGAGAGCAAAAGGCTAGGTCATGAAGAACACTACAAGGCTTTCGCATCTACGGGAGCACAAGAGCTTCGAGGACTTAGAAGGGGAATCCATCCTGACAAGAAGGGGTTTTCTTTCTCTGTCTAACTCTTGTCTGTGCTTAAACGATGTCTTAATATTGATTCGAATTTGTCTATGAGTTTGTAATCAATGTTTGGCATATTTTTCGGATCTCAGGGGCATAATTGAAACTGTGGATTTATATTAAAAATGATTATTTATTTTCTTAATTAATTCATGCATTCTATTTTATGAATTCGAGTGCTTATTTATAATTGCTTTTTATTTGGCCAATAATTTGCATGTCATATTTGTTAGTGCAAAATTTCTTACGATGAGTTCTAACAAAGACGGAAATCGAATTCAGACATAAACGGATGTAACGAGTCGGGAGTCCTACAACTGTTTGTGGGGAGTCATTCAATTCACAGATCTTTTGGGAGTTAGTAATAATTGTAACTAGTCGGGAGACCTATAATTATTATTAATCAACTGTTTATTTATCGCCCGGGAGGGGGAATAGACTAACTTAGGAATTGAACCCATAGAATTGCATGAATTGGTTTTTAAAACTTTATTTGCATTTAATTTTGAAGAAGCATATTGAGATTATATGACTAAGGTTGCTCCTATAGATGGTGAAAATATTTGTGGGGTTCGCAACTTTATTACTTTTTCTTTCTTTTATTTTTGATTTTTTTAGTTTAAATTACTCAATATTTGGTCGCTTCGATAAAATTGGAATACAATGTTATTATAGCCTAAGTGTTTCGAATATCAATCCTTGAGGAATACGACTGTTGGGAAATTTATTGCTTAGATTTTGATGAATGCCATGTAAAACTTAAACTAGAAAGTTGGCACCCCATTTTCCTTGTAATTTGCATTGTAATACATAGGGTTGTACGAGCTGAGTCAAGTCAGCTATGCCTGGATATATAAGAAGTCAACTGATGAATGAAATGAAGACTCCACTGTGAAACAAACAACATGTATGGCAAGGAGGAGAAGTTAAGAACTCGACTGAAGGAGTATCAGCTGAGATACAGCTGTGAGAAGTGTCAGTCAAGTCAACTCAAGAAGCCAAGTCAAGTTGAAGTGACAGATGAGTCTTTCAATCATTGGAGAAGACTCAAGTCACCTGGTAAAAGGCAACTCGCAAAGAGAGTTAATCGAAAAGAATCCGTTGCACGTGGTCAAGAATATTACCTAAACAAGTAATACTTCCATGTTGCCATGTCTTAAAGTGCTCGATCCCGAAGCGTGCAAAAGGAATAAACCAATGGGAAGCACTTCGCACCTCGTGTCGACTACGAAAAGTCAACATTCATTTAATACGAAGAAATGTCAACATCAAGGACTCGCAACAAGACAAGCCAACGAACACAAGTGACTTTTGAAATCAGCCTATCTCTTCAACGGGCAGATTTTTGAATGTTCACTATAAAAGGCTGAGGAATCACTTTGAGAAAAGGTTACCTTGCATACCTGAACCACGAACATTCAAGAAATTATTCGATCAGTAACTCGCAATATATTCTCAAGTTATTCAAGAAAAATCCTCAAGCCCTAACTTTCAAGGAAATCGATCCAACACCAAGTCCGTGAAGGAAAGACAACTCAAACTGTTGAAGAGGAAACTTTTGAAGAATCAAAAGGGGTCTACATTCCAAGATGGATTGTAGAAAGGTTCAAGGTCGGACCAGTCTCAAGTCATTGGAGGGCTTCATGATCAAATCCAAGAAGCTTGAGCAAGTGAGCTGAAGTAGCAAAGCAGCTGCCCTGTGAAGAAGCTGAGTCGGACTAGAAGCCAACTGTGTGACCAAGGCATCTCCGGCATCGAGTCCCAAAGGATCAAGTCACCGTGTGATCAAGACTTGTATCTGGCGATAACCACTTTGTACTCTGATCAATACTTAGTGGATTCCAACAGGAGTTGGAGAAGAAAGGAGTAGAAGAATTACCCCATCTTCGAACCTCTATAAAAATCATTGTGTCATTTACATTTCAGCATTTTTATTTCTGCATATTACTTTATATCTGTGATAATTTGCTATCCAACCGATAATTAACAAAGTGCTAAAATCAAGTGTTAAAACAAACTTAAACCAAATTCAAGGGTGTTAAGTCTTCCAATAAAATCTCATCACAACCAAGTTAAGGTTTAGACTAAAAACAATTGAGTTATTCTATCAACAACTCAATCGAGTATGTTGAGTGGCTAACTCTATTTGGTTAACTAACTTAGTCATCCCTCAAGGACTTAGCTGTGTATTTAACTCGTATTATTTTAAAAGGACTAAAATCGAAAAGTTGGTAAGGTTTATTCAAACCCCCCCTTATAAACTTTACTCACACCCCTTGGGACCTACAAGTGGTATCGAACGGTTGGTTCGGTGAGCCTTCCGCATCGTTCTTGAACTAGATCTCCAATCTTTCAAAGAAGTTTTTAACACTTGTTCTTTCAAAAGCCATTTTTTTTTAAACAACAAAGTTATTATCATGGAAGCAAATTTGACACGCATTCCTATGTTCACCATTGAAGAATTTGATGACTGGAAAATACGTATGCAGGCTCATCTATCAGCTTTACATGATGAGATGTGGATAGTGATAGAGGATGGGCTACTACAAATAATGAAGGTGAACACAGCTGCAAGGAGAGCTGCTGCAGCTCCAGGGAGAAAGAGGCTTGCTCTAGACCAGCTATGGTTTAAAAACCAAGAGCTGAATAGACAAATGATGACAGAAAAAGATACAACCTAGACAATGTGGCCAAGGATATACTCTACAAGACTTTAGACAAAGCCACGTTCAACAAAGTCAAATCTTGCAAGACAGCCAAAGAAATCTAGGATAAACTAACCTTAATTTGTGAAGGATTAGAGCAAATTAAGAAAAAAAATTATCTGTTGTTGTTCAAAAATTTGAAAACTTTAAAATGCTTGCGAGGTGAGACAATGGATCACCGGATGCTAGATTCACCGAAATTACAAATGAGCTCTCAAAGACTTGGAAAGGAATACACACAAAAGGAAATGTGTATGAAGATACTAAGGAGCCTCCCAGCTGAGTGGGAAATGAAGACCATGGCTCTAAAGCACTCGATTGACCTATCAAAAACATCCAATCATGAACTATTCTCAGACCTCAAAGCTTATGAATTTGAGCCGAGAAGAAAAGATCAAGAGGAGACAATTGTCAAAACAAAATTTGCACTTATAGTAAAGGATGGGAAAAGAACTGAGGTTAAGGAAGCCATTGACCAGGAGGAAATTGCCCTGATGGTTAAAAGATTCAACAAGTTCTTCAACAAGAACTACAAAAGAAATAAAGGTGAATCCTCTAGAAGACATTCAGCTCCCTCCAGTCAAGGAAGATAGGCCACCAAAGAGAGTGAGTATCAAAAGGTCAAATATCAAAGAGTGACAACCCAAGAAATGAGAGAGAGTTGACCAAAAAGTTGAAAACCCGTGTTGGAATTGCAGACAACTAGGACATTTTGCTATTATCGGCCCATATCTTGTAGTCAATAAATACATGAATGAAGAAGAAAGAAGAGTCTTGAGAGAAAGAAGACAAGAAAAGAAAAAGGCAATGTTGGCTGCAGAGACTACCGAGACGGCTAAGTCAAAAGATACAAAGAGACTCGAGAGTAGTGAAGGCGACTACTCAAGTGATTCTCGAAGAAGAAGCAAATGATCCTGTCTAATGGCTAAAGAACAAGATCAACCTGACCAAGAAGATGAGGTACATTCTAACTCATCTCACTCGGGAAATCTAGTGATAGTAATTGTGCCACACACACTTCATCACCCACTGATCTTTATGATTCATTAGGCAAAATGATGAAAGACTTTGAGCACATTAAATCCTCACACACACTACTAAATGAGGAAAACATCCATTTCAAAAGCCAAAACTCACAAACACTAAGGAGCCGAGTACTCTAAGTCACATAGATGATGAGAACAAAGAGTCAAGGCCGAGAATGTTAAACTAATAAGAGACAACAGCTATATAGAAAAGAGGGAAAATGATCTCAAAAATGTGATTGCATCATTCACAAAGGCATCTAAATCATTGGATGACCTTATTATGAGCCAAAAAGAATATGGAGATAAGACAGGCATATGATTCAATTCCTTTGTGCACAAGCAAACTCCCAGAGTGATTTTGGAAAAAGGATCTTCAAGTAATGAAGCATCTCAAAAATCCAAGACACCAAATGTTGCACACACATTCATTCCAAAGCACAACCACAAACAAATTGGCCTTGGTTATAAAGGAAAAGGAAAACAACCGATTGAGTATCTTTGAGAGAGGACAGCTGAGAAGAAATCCAGTAGAGTGCCTCAGCAAACTCCAAACAGGAAGTACTCTGTGAAGAAGAAACAGAGCTACCAGAAACCCTAGAAGTTCTATCAAAGGAACACATATGATGGGAATGGTAAAAATTATCCAAGCCAAGTTGATTGGAATAATGTGAAATATCAGCAAAGACCTATGGAATACAAGCCTAAATGGCAAAGGCCTAGAACTCAGCAAAGGCCATTCCAAAGGCAAAAGAGCTATCATCAGCACACATATACACCCAAGCACTATACTCAGAAATATCAAAATTACCCAAAGAAGGCAATTGCTAAAACACACACACAGGCATATAGACAAAAGAGACAGCTGTATGAACCTAAAACCCCCAAGCAATTTGCCAAAGTGAATTATGATTGTGGAACAGATAGATGGCAACCTCTTAGAGTCAAATCATTTGGCTATAGGTTGGTTGGATCATCTTACAAAGACTAACCCCTCAGACCCGCACAAGTATGGGTACCTAAAAACTAATTTCCTTGATTGCAGGTTCAAGGAACAACTGAGTGCCAAGGAACCTGGTACATGGATAGTGGCTGTTCCAGACACATGACAGGAAACAAGAAAAATCTATCAAAATTCAAGGAGATTAGAGGCGCAAAAGTCATATTTGGAGGAAATGAAGCTCCAGGGTAAATAAGAGGCACTGGATCCATCAAGAAAAATGGATTAGAAATCACAGATGTTGCATACGTTGAAGGCCTCAGCTTCAATCTGTTAAGCATCAGACAACTCTGTGACAAGGGCTATAATGTTGGATTCAATATGGGAGTGTGCCAAATCAAAGAGACTGAATCAAATGAAGTAGTGTTGCAAGGATCCAGACAAAAGAACATGTATGTGGTAGATTGGTCGACTGCCACACCAATCACTTGTCTGCTAGCAAAGAAAGAGTACAACCGAATCACGTTGGGTCGTGGGTAAGAAGTTGAGTCACCTGATTTCAAGATAATAAACAAGCTTGTAAGGAGTAATCTTGTAGAAGGACCGCGACTTAGTGTACAAGAAGGAAAGTGTTTGTGATGCATGCCGATGGGAAAGCGAGATCAAATCATCATTCAAAGAGAAGTCAAGTCTATGGACTTATTTGGTCCATTGAGCCACCAAAGATAAGTGGAAAGAAATACACTTTAGTAGTGGTGGATGATTATTCAAGATATACATGGACAATCTTCATGTGTAAAAAGAAGGAAACTTTGCGAGAGTTACCTCAACTCGATGAAAAGAGTTCAAAATGAGAAGAGTCAAACCATTATAAAGATAAGATCTCGATAGAGGAACCGAGTTTGTAAATGGAATAATAACTCGATTTGTGTTGAAAATGGTATTGCTCATGAATTATCTCATGACAAGGACTCCACAAAGCAGAATGGAGTAGCGAAAAGAAGAAACGAACTCTCAAGGAAGTTCGCAAGGACCATGTTAGCCGCGGTGCCTAAAAGATTTTTGGTCAAGCCATCAATACGCATGTTATACTCAAAATAGATGCATGATCAATAGACAACCGACAAAGACTCCTATGAGTTTTGGACAGGAGAAAGCCAAATGTTGCATATTTTAGAATATTTGGATGTAAATGTTTTATCCACAACAATGGAAAGGATAATCAAGGCTTTTGATGCTAAAGCCGATGAAGGTATCTTCTTGGGATACTCAGCTGAAAGCAAAGCCTATAGAGTGCTGAACAAGAGGACAATGGTCACAGAAGAGTCTATCCATGTGGTTTTTGATGAACCTAATGTAAATGGAGAAGACATTGAGGAGTTAGGCGATAAAATCGAATCGACCAACTATGCAGAAGAGTCCCTATGTTGAAGCTGAAGCTAGAGCAATCAATCAAGATGAAGGTGAAATAGCTGAATCTCAAAGACAGTTAGAAAATCTGCAGCTAAGCGATGATGAGAGAGCTGCTCAAGGTACTACAGCTGCAAGACGACTGAACACAACTGACTTACTCCAACCTGACGTGAGATGGCTGAGAGACCATCCACCAGAGCTAGTCATTAGAGATGTAAGAGATAGTGTAAGAACTAGATCCAGAGCTCAACAAGAAGCTATTTCACTTGTTTTATTTCCCAGATAGAGCCAAAAGATGTGTCCCAAGCATTGGATGATACACATTGGATTCAAGCTATGCAAGAAGAGCTGAATCAGTTTGAAAGAAATAAAGTATGGGAACTGGTACAAAGACCAACCCATCAAAATGTTATTGGCACAAAATGGGTATTCAGAAACAAGATGAATGAGGAAGGTTCTGTGGTAAGGAACAAAACAAGATTGGTAGCCAAAGGGTATTTCCAAGAAGAATGAATAGATTTTGATGAAACATTTTCTCTTGTTGCAAGATTAGAAGCAATAAGGATGCTTCTTGCCTATGTTGCACACAAGAACTTCACTATATATCAAATGGATGTGAAAAGTGCATTCTTAAATGGATTGTTGGAAGAAGAAGTCTATGTTGAGCAACCTCCAGGCTTTGAGCAGAAGACTCTTGGAGATAAGGTGTACAAGCTCAAGAAAGTTCTATATGGATTGAAACAGGCACCTAGAGCATGGTATGATACATTATCTCAATTTCTGACAGATAATGGATTCACCAAATGCAAAGTAGACAGAACACTCTTCAGAATTCAAGATGGAGAGAGTATACTGCCTGTTCAAATATATGTGGATGACATCATTTTTGGATCCACAAACAAAGAGCTGTGTGATAAATTCTCAAACCTCATGCAAGGCAAATTTGAAATGAACATGATGGGAGAACTGACATTCTTTCTAGGACTTCAAGTAAAACAGCTGAAGGATGGAACCTTCATAAGTCAGACAAAGTATACCAGAGATTTAATGAAGAAATTTGGTATGGAAGAGAAGTCTTCTGTGAAAATACCACTGAATACATCAGTCAAGATAGACATGGATGCAGATGGTAAGCCTGTGGATCAAACCAGATACAGAGCACTTATTGGATCGTTGCTCTATCTCACAGCAAGTAGGCCAAACATCACCTTTGTTGTAGGTGTATGTGCAAGATTCCAATCTGCTCCAAAAGAA
Source organism: Rehmannia glutinosa (assembly GCA_016081115.2). Classification (NCBI taxonomy): domain Eukaryota; kingdom Viridiplantae; phylum Streptophyta; class Magnoliopsida; order Lamiales; family Orobanchaceae; genus Rehmannia; species Rehmannia glutinosa. The sequence goes on along the minus strand of JABTTQ020002169.1, from coordinate 239,549 downwards.
AGTCACATGACTGCATCTAAGAGAATCCTAAGATATTTGAAGGGATGTCGGAAGTAGGCTTATGGTATCCAAAGGAAGGTGGATTCAAGCTAATTGGTTACTCAGACTCTGACTATGCTGGATATAGAGTTGACAGGAAAAGTACTTCAGGTACATGTCAAATGCTTGGAAACAGATTGGTTTCCTGGTTTAGCAAGAAGCAAAACTCAATAGCCACATCTACACTGACCGGCATACATAGTCATGGGCAAAATTGTTGCGCAAGTCTTATGGATGAGACAGCAGCTGAGAGATTATGATGTTGAAGAAAAAGAGATTCCAATTATGTGTGATAACACAAGTGCTATTGCAATCACTTATAATCCTGTGATGCATTCTAGAACAAAGCACATTGATGTTAGATATCACTTTATAAGAGATCATGTTGAAAAGAAAGACATCACCTTGGAATACATCTCAACTGATAAATAGTTAGCTGCCATATTCACAAAGCCATTATGTGAATCAAGATTTGAAGAACTCAAGCATGAGCTAGGGTTAATTGAGCTGAGTCGACACTCAAAAGACTCAAGGAGAAGAGATGGAACGACAAAAGATGAAAACAGAGCAGAGCTCGTGAATCACCGTGACGGAAAGTCAATCAGACGAGTTAGTCGACAATTGAGTCACTATGTGAATAGAGAGAAGAAGAGCTGAGTCAGTTAAGGAGCAAGCTGAGTCATTTATGAGCTAAGTGACAGAAACACAGTCGTTTTTAATAAGCGGGAATATTTTTAAGGATGATGTCAACGTAATAATGACAGGTACAGTCAAAAGTTGCACGACAAAGCATATGATTGGATATAAATGCTGCCGCATTAAATGTGGGCAATTAAATGCTAATTGGCGTGCTAAATCTGAGTCGTTGATCTTGATCAAAATTTCAAAAACCGAAAGCACGTCCTTTCACAACCCTTATGTACTCAATCATTCAGTTTTCTCTCTCTCATATTAATCAAAACTGTTCATCTCTCCAAAACAAAGAAAGATTTTTTCTCTTAAAACCCTACCAGTCTTCAAGGCAAGTTTGTCAAGGTTCGTTCGGTAAAACTCAGAAAAATGGCATCAACCTATGATTTTACCAAACTAGGGAAGCAAATCCACACTGGTTCTACGGTGGATTTTGAAGGGATGGTTAAACAGGGTTCCGATGAAACCTTTGTGAAGAAGATAGCTGACAAAATTGAGAAATCTGGACTGAAACCCTTTCTCACGATGGAGTTTCAGATGACTTATATTGAAGAGGTAGCACAGTTCTACGTGAACGCCGAAGTTCATGACGAGGTCATCAAATCTTCTATTCACGGGAAGGATCTTACAATCTCTGCTGAAGATCTAGCGGAGCATTGTTTGCTGCCGTTGGAAGGTGTGCCAGAGATATTTGAGGCTGACGTAGATTTGGTCGCTGCATGGAAGGAAGTGGCCAAACCCGAGTGTGCTGCAAAAGTTGTCTACACAACCGATGACAAGAAGTCGCCAAGGATGATTATCATAAACTGTTGGATATCGTTGCCAAATGTGTAGACATAAAGTTGGAAGCTTCAATCAGCTGTCCAAAACCAAGCTGATCGTCATGGCTGCGATGATGGAGGAGAAGAAGGTCAATCCGGGCAACCGACTACAAAGCAGACTACCGCCGTATCGTTGCTAATAAGTCCTTCAAGGACGATGGGCCATTTGGTGGTTCTCGGCTATGGCCTTGTAATTGGCCGCTTGATGGAGGTTAAGGGTGTTCCACTCGACATGGAAAGTCGTTCCATGTCAACAAGAAGATGTTCTCGGGCAAACCTTTCAGAGCCCAAAGGAGAGCCTATGCCAAGCGCGGATACTGGGGCGAGGGGAATCACCGATCCCGAAGAAATAGCTGTCACTTCCCCTCCAAGAAGAAAGCTACCCATGCAACAAGCTGAAGAAGCCACCGCCCGGCAACAAAGAAGAAAACCGCACCTGCCCCTGCAGCCGAGTCACCTGCCCCTGCAGCCGAGGCAGAGAAGGAACCTCAAATACCTTCTCCACCATCAAGAAAAAGAGGATCGCCAAGCCAAGAAAGGCACTCCTCAGTAAAGAAAGATGCACTGCCCCGCCGCCAAGGGAATCTGAGGAAGCCGCATCTGAACCATAAATTCCTCTGGTAAAGACAAAAAGAAGAAGACTCACCAAGCGTTCAGAGCTTGAGAAGATAGCTGAGTCTGCGACTCAGCTGGAAAAGATCTCTGAGACTGCTGGAGAAGTGCAGTCTCCAGGTATTATTGATGAACCAGCCAAGTCTGCTGAGGTCGATCAACAGAGGCAAATCGAAGACCCAGCTGTGGACAGAACAATTGAGGAACAAGAAGCAGTAGAGATAGTTGAATCTCCTGTCGACAGGATTGTGTCTCCACCTGCGACAGTTGCTGCTGAGGGTGAAGAGCAGCAAGGTCTGCTACCCTCCATTCCTGAAAAGGAAGGATAGCAAGAAGAAGATGACGATGATGTGATTATGCTCTCTCCACCATATCCAGACATCCAAAATCGTCTGCGAGAATGGAGGAAATGGAATTTGAGTCGCTCGAGAGAACAGTTCGAAAAACCTGAATTCATTGAAGAAGAGGAAGAACTGATGGAGTTCCTCGGGTTGACCACAGTGGTCCAGGCACTTGATGAAGATAACTGCTTAGATATCTTGCAGATCTTCAAGGAAAAAGAGAAGGAGAGATTAGCAGAGGAAGCTGAAGCTCATGCGAAGGCCAACATTTGTCCTTTCACTGGAACCACAGATCACACCCATCCTCACTTCGATGTCTTCTCAGGAAGTGATGAGGACTTCGATCCTGCTGCTGCGACGGAGGAGCTAGAAATGTAGCAAGCCATGCGGGAATCCATGATGATGCATGTGCAACAGCTGACATGAGGACCTGGAGAGTCTTACAAATTTCAGCTGGAGATTGATCCATTGGGAGTGGTACAACAGATTGCCACTGTTATTGTTGCAATCACTTCCCCAGCTCACTCAGGGGATGGATCTAGGGAAATTAGCAATGAAACTGGGAACTTGGGGACCCAAGTCGAGCCAACCCCTATTGAAGGTGTTTTACCACCTGCCCCCACGGCTGACCACTCATTTGACAAAGCCGGAGTCCGGAGCAGTGACCCCAACATAAGTCACTCACCGGTGAGCCACCGTGAGGGGAACTCACTCCACCGCGCCTAGATCGGAGGATGCCGCACCGACTCCACCCCGAATCTAGGAGGCGAAGTGGAGAGGGAACAAGAAAAGGAAACACAGCAAGTTGTCACCGACGGCTTCGGACGATTGAATCTGTCTCACCGGTGCCAATCGCTTCTCGCAGCCGAGGACGCTGCCGATGCGGTGAGGCACATGATGGTTCTGCCTCGAGAGTTAACACTCTGGGCAATGAAAGTGCAATCCACGGAGTTGAGACTCCTGTGGATGCCACTGCATAAGACCCTAAGACAGAGATGCGCTGTCGAAGGGATTCAACAAGCCCCACCGCGCTGAGACTGCAGGAGGTAATGAAGGCCTAATGGAGGTTGAGACTTCCCTAAGTAAAAATCAAGGAGATAAGAGCATTCCTCAGACCATAATTTCTGATTCAGAAGAGGAAATCAGTGCTCTTCATGACTCCCAGGATGATCCTGATACAACCTTCCTGGGATCTGCAGATGAAGCTAAGTCTACCCCAATTGCACATCAAAAAGACTCAGCTGAGGAAATTATTCCTAGTACGAGTAAGCTAGACTTCAAAGCTGCTCGACAAACGTTCAATTTTGATGATGAGCCAAGCCTTCAAGACTCCTCATCTTCCGATGACGCTGATGGTGCAGCTGAGGAACAACAAATTCATTTAGCAGAATCTACTGAGGCCAAAGAAGCTGTTAAGACAACTGAGGCTCAGTCAGCTGACCAAACCACTCACCAAGGCCCAACTGAAACTGAGTCGTCTGCGCAGGCTCCCAAAGCTGCAGAAGAGTCGACTCAACCAGGCACATCACAGGCTCGAACGACTGTATATTCCATACCTTACGTCCGTGATGATGCCTTGAAGAAACTTTCCCTTTTTCAATTGAGGTGCCGAACTTTTGAAGAAACAACCCGTGAGCGAAACGATACCACCAACCCGATCCAAGTGATTCCCACCGACTCTATTGTCCCAAGAGACCGATTTTGATGTTTGGCCACCACCGAGACAAGTAACAACGAGGTGCGTGAAGTCTTTCAGACTATCCTTGAAGAGATTGAGAAAATTGAAAGGCACGAGGCCTCGTTGGATATGCGGCTGGATAATAGGGATGCCACTCTCACAGCCGACTTGAGAGGGATTGTGCTACGGATCAGAGAATGGTGTCAACAAAGAAAGTACAATGCGATTCGAACAAGTCGAGATACTTCAAGGCATTGTACAACAAAATGTTGATCTGGAGCGCTGATAATGCTAACATGAAGAAGAGGATGCAAGAGAATATTGACAGAATGCATGCCTCCCACAACACTGAAATGGAACTGCTGCGAGAATTTCACAGGAAAGAACTTCTGCGCGTAGAGGAAAATATGAACAATAAATTCAGCCTTCTCATGGCTGAAATGAAGCTGGTGGCAGCCGAATCTAAAGCTACCCGCTCAGAATTTCGTACAGCATACTCCGCAGCAGACTCCAAACACAATTCATCCATCAGCAGACTAGACTTCATGCTTGTTGGTATGTTCCCAGGGGTTCCTCTCTCCTTTGATGATGCCAAAAAGGGGGAAGAGGAATACCGAGAAGATGCTTAAGGGGACGGTTGGTGAGAAGGAAAGGAAAACAATTGCCGAGAGAAGAAAGATACAGTTGTTGAGAAGATGAAGGAGAAGGGAAAAACAGTTGAGGGGAAGGATCAAAAGATATGACTCTAATGTTTGCTGAAACCCCTCAACAAGGCCTTGTCACAAATGACATAATCAAAGAAACTTCCAAGAACACTGCGCTCCAACACTCTGCTTTGTACCTATGTCTCGAGAAGAGAAAAATTGTAGAAGCGAGGGATGAAGGAGGTCGAAGGAAAAATGGATGCCCGTGTGATGGATATATCAAACAATACGGAGGCATTCCAAAGAAAGAGACACCGATGCCATTTCGGCGTCGAAAACGAGCTTAGATCAATTGATGAATTCAAAATGCTCGAATCCGAGGGATACTTCGAGAACATGTCCATGGCCCAAGCCCGGACTTGTATTGTGAAAAAGGCCTCAAGTCAGTGCAAAGAAAGGCACAGCGAGACTACTAGCATCGCTGCTGGGTCACTCTGGAAAAAGAAGGCTCCAAGACAATACACGCCCGGAGGAAGAGGAAAAAGCGATGGAGGAAGAGGTTTCGGACCTATACCTCTACCCAAAAACATTGAATACATAGATCCAAGGAAGAAAGGATGGATCTATTGGGCTGGATATGACAAAGTAGCCAACATGGAAGTGGCTAGGAAGAATGCTGAGTATGTAAAAAGAATTGAAGAAGAAAATAAAAGACAAGATCAGCTGTGGGAAGAGAGTCAACAGAGGCAAGAAAAAAAGAGAAAAGACGATGCTGCAAAAAGAAAATACGAGAAAAAGAAGGAAGCTGAAGATGAAAAGAACAGAAAGAGAGCAGAGGGGACAGAGTCAAGAAGAAAAAGAAGGAAGCGTGAAGCGATGAAGTGTTGTTGTCCACCCCTTCATGTATTTTATCATTTGTAAATACATATGTATGTAAGTCTTCTGTATGATGAATAAAAGTTGTGTAATTTCTATATTTGCGTAGATATAGTCTGCTATGTTTGCTATGATACACATTGTATAAACAACTTTGTAAAGGACAAGAATGTTATGATCAATAAAAGGATTGATTCTACGCATACATTCTCTGTTACTACATTGTCTGTATGTATCTTTGATGCTTACATTTTGTTTGTATGTTTTAAGTTTTGGCATCATCAAAAAGGGAAAAATTGTTGGAAAATTTATTGCTTAGATTTTGATGAATGCCATGTAAAACTTAGACTAGAAAGTTGGCACCCCATTTTCCTTGTAATTTGCATTGTAATAGATAGGGTTGTACGAGCTGAGTCAAGTCAGCTATGCCTGGATATACAAGAAGTCAATCAAGATCGAATGAAGACTCACTGTGAAACAACGGAGTATGGCAAGGAGGAGAAGTCAAGAACTCGATCAAGGAGTATCAACTTGAGATACGAGATGTGAGAAGTGTCACCAAGTCAACTCAAGAAGCCAAGTCAAGTTGAAGTGACAGATGAGTCTTTCAATCATGGAGCAGACTCAAGTCACCTGGGGAAAAGGCAGAATTGCAAAGAGAGTTAATCGAAAAGAATCATTTGCACGGTACGTAAGTCAAGAATATTACCTAAACAAGTAATACTTCCATGTGCCATGTCTTAAAGTGCTCGAGTCCTTAAGCGTGCAAAAGGAATAAACCAATGGGAAGCATCACCGCGTGTCGACTCTGAAAAGTCAACATTCATTTAATATGAGGAAATGTCAACATCAAAGAATGCAAAAAGACAAGCCAACGAACACAAGTGACTTTTGAAATCAGCCTATCTCTTCAACGGACAGATTTTTGAAAGTTCACTATAAAAGGCCGAGGAATCACTTTGAGAAAAGGTTACCTTGCATACCCTGAACCACGAACATTCAAGCAATTATTCAATCAGAACTGCAATATATTCTCAAGTTATTCAAGCAAAATCCTCAAGCCTAACTTTCGAAGGAAATCGATCCAACACCAAGCTATGAAGGAAAGACAACTTCAAACTCGTTGAAGAGGAAACTTTGAAGAATCAAAAGGGGTCTACATTCCAAGGAGGATTGTAGAAAGGTTCAAGGTCGAACCGTCTCAAGTCATTGGAGGGCTTCGTGATCAAATCCAAGAAGCTTGAGCAAGTGAGTTTGAAGTAAAGCACCAGCCTGTGAAGAAGCCGAGTCGAGACGAGAAGCCGCCTATGTGACCAAGGTATCTCCGGATCGAGTCCCAAAGGATCGTGTCACCGTGATCAAGACTTGTATCTGGTCGATAACCACTTTGTACTGATCAATACTTAGTGGATTCCTCCAGGAGTTGGAGAAGAGAGGAGTAGAAGAATTACCCCATCTTCGAACCTCTATAAAAATTATTGTGTCATTTACATTTCAAAGATTTTTATTTCTCGCATATTACTTTATATCTCACGATAATTTGCTATCCAACCGATAATTAACAAAGTGCTAAAATCAAGTGTTAAAACAAACTTAAACCAAATTCAAGGGTGTTAAGTCTTCCGCTGAAAATCTCATCACAAAAGTTAAGGTTTAGGCTAAACAACTCGAGTTATTCTATCAACATCCCAATCGAAACCGTTGAGTGGCTAACTCTCTTTGGTTAACTAACTTAGTTGTCCCTCAAGGACTTAGTAGTGTATTTAACTCGTATTATTTTAAAAGGACTAAAATCGAAAAGTTGGTATGGTTTATTCAACTCCCCCTTCTAAACCTTACTCACACCCCTTGGGACCTACAACGGCCTTGCTTGCCATTATTCTATAAACTATACTATACATTTGCAGTTGTATGAACCAAAATATTTTTGGCGAACAACAAACCCGATGATCAAAGATTATTTGAAATAAAGTAAGGCTAGTATCTCAAGGTTATTGTCAAGAGGAAGGTATTGACTACGGTGAAACTTTTGCACCATTAACACGTTTAGAGGCTATTCGTATTTCATTGTCTATTCTTGTTTTAAAATTTTCAAAATTTATCAAATGGACGTTAATCCACTTTTATAAATGGTTTTATTCAAGAAGACGTCTATGTTAATTAACCTCCATGGTTCGAAAAATTATCTAGACCAAATGATATGTATAAACTCAAAAAGGCTTTATATGGTTTAAAACAAGCACCCCGAGCTAGGTATGATAGACTTAGTTCATATCTTATATAAAATGGTTTTACTAGAGGTAAAGTTGATACAACTCTCTTTGTTTTCAAACAAGGGCAAGATAGTCTTTTACTTTAAATTTATGGTGATGTTATCATACTAATAAATCTCTTTGCAAGAAATTTTCCAGGTTGATGCAAGGTGAATTTGAGATGAGTATGATGGGAGAACTCAAATTCTTCCTTGGACTTCAAATAAAACAATGCCAAGAAGGTATTTATATATCTCAATCAAAATACACCAAAAAATTTCTAAAGAAGTTCGGGATTGAAGAAGAAAGAACCGTTGCAACTCCTATGGCATCAAACTTAACAAGGATGAGAAAGGCAAGCCGGTTGACGAATCAAAGTATCGAGGTATTATTGGTAGTTTACTTTACTTAACTGCAATTACACCTGAAGTTCTTCATGTCGTATGCATATATGCTCGATTACAAAGCAATCCCAAAGAATCTCATTGAAGTGCCGTTAAACGCATTTTTCGTTATTTAAAAGGCACTATTTCTTATGTTTTGTTTTATCCAAACAATGAAAAAATTTCGTTAAAAGGATATAGTGACTCGTATTATGCCAGAAATATTGCTAATCATAAAAGTACATTTGGCTCATGTCAATTTTTAGGCGATTGCCTAGTTTCATGGTTTTCAAAAAAACAAAATCGTGTATCTTTATCAACGGCCTAAGTCGAATACATTTTCGCGGTATTTTGTTGTACACAATTACTTTAGTTGAGACAAACCTTAGCAGATTACAAATATTCTTTCGAAAATGTCCCTATTTTTTGTGACAATACTTCCGCTATAAATATTTCTCCAAATTCGGTTCATCATAATCGAACCAAACATATTGGGGTTTGACATCACTTTTTAAGGGATTGTGTTCTAAAACGAAAAATTGAGATGTGTTTTGTTCCGTCTCAAGATCAACTCAGGATATTTTTACAAAACTGTTAATCGCCGAGTCTTTTACTTTAATTCGAGCTCGTTTAGGCATAATGCATAGTGAATTGAGTCTATGTTTGCATTTTGTGCATTTTTAAAACTTTGGGGTGAAAAATCACATTTTTAAAACTGAAATTCGAATAGAAGAATTGCATTGAAGCAGGGAGAGGTCGCTGTGGAGGGGCGACCAGTTGCTGACTTCAGGCACCGATTGCCCCCCACATCGACCGATCTCCTGTGTACAAAAACTTGTGTTCAAACCGTCTGTCCTCTTTCTTCATTTTATTTTCCAACTTCCACACCCCTTCGTGCAATTCACACACGTATCATTCAAAAATAATTTTTCTTGCAATTGCTACTATATTGGGCTTCTATAATGTCTATCTTATCTATCTTTTTCATCTTCCACAATCTTTGGTAAGTTTAGGCTTAATTTTTATCATCTCAATTGGGGTGAACCCTTGTATTTTTTTTCCAATTATTGGAAAGTATAGTTTTTGTATAAATTTGATGGGGTTTGTGTATATTGATGTTTTATGGCTATAGAGTTAGGTTTGGTATTGAGTTTTTTTGGCTCGATTCTATATACAAATGGGTTATACATTTTTGTTTTCTATCTATGCATGCTAAGTGTTTGATATAATTCCTCAATTATATTTCACTTTTTTGAATGATCTCCTTGCCTACATTTGATTGTAATCCACATATTGATCGTGTTTTTGTATCTCTGCCATGTTCTTGAAATGATATTGTGATTCCTTGTACTCAAACCATGATATTTTCATGATAATTGCTCATTTTTTAGCTTCATGCGCACTTTGATATCTATCTATGATGTTGTTATTGTGTTAATAGACTTTTTGATGATTCCAAAGGGTGAGAAAAAAAATAAAATGAGCTCACAAGCTAATGGTAAGATCAAATGAGCTAGAAAAAACTCGCATAAAAAGTTATAAGTTGAGGATTGTTGTTGAATTTATTGAGCCTTATGACAAATGAGTTATTTTTGACAGGGAGAGCTTTTAAGCACTTAAGCTCTTAAGCCTTTTAAGGCAAAATTGCAATTTTGGTCCCATAACTTGGCTCATTTTCGCATTTAGTCCGTTAAATTTTATGGGTGGCGTTTGACAACCACTAACTTTTTTAAACTTGCACATTTGGTCCGATTTCAAAATTTTGGGGATATCTTAATCCTAAAATGCTAAATTGGTAGAAATAGTGGGGGTGTCAATCTCCGACACGACACGAAAATACGACCCGAACCTAACACGATATAAGCGGGTTAAGGTTGACCCATTTATTATTCGGGTCATAATGGTGTCAGACCCAATTAACCCAAAAAATAAATGGGTCCAATTTGGATTGACCTGAAATGACCCACTAAACCCGTTTAAATATTTTAATATTTTTATTATTCTATATATAAATAAACCAAAATTCGAATTTTATCATAATAAATAGAAGGTTTATTCAAGGTTGAAAAATATATATGTCATTTCGGGTCATGTTCGGGTTACCCATGTATTAAACTGGTCGTGTTCGGGTTGACCCATCTGACCCGAATAATTAAACGGGTTGTGTTCGGGTTGGCCAAATTTGTATAATTACATGTCTCAACATGACCCACGAACCATAACACGACTCGAATTGCCACCTCTAGAAATAGTCTTTGAGTTGGACTAAATTGCAACTTGTTTGGACCATTTTTGCCTTAAATTAGTATTTTACCCTTTTTTTTTTAAAAAAAAATAGTCATCCATGTAGATGTAAAATGGAGAGATCTCGCAACCATGTCAAGAATAAATAAATAAAAATAGTAAAAAAATAAAACATAAGTATTATTAGAAAATAAATTATAAATATAATTTTTAAGATAAAAATTTTAAAAAAAGAAAACCAAAAAAAAAAAACTGAAAAACCGAGAATTATTTTTTTCTATTTTTTAATTTTTTTAAAATTAAAAAATATAAAATATATGTCCCATTATTATTGTAATTTACTTTAAAGAAAATAATCTGAACATATATTTAGAATCATCAACTGTAAATAAAAATTAAAGAAAAATAGAAAACAAAAAAAAAAGAAAAAATATATATTTATAACTTTCAACTGTAAATAAACATTAGAGAAAAATAGAAAAGGAAAAAAATGGAAAATAAAATATTTACAATTTTCTACTGTAAATAAAATTTAAAGAAAAAATAGAAAACAGAAAAAAATAGAAAAACCAAGAAAAAAAGAAAATTAATTTCTTTTTTGTTCAATTTTTCTTCATCTTTATTTAAAGTTGAAAAATATAAAATATATGTTCGACTATTTTCTTTGATTTATTTAATTTTATATTTATTTTTGTTATTTAATTTTATTGATATATTAAATACATATATTATGTGTCACCATTTTCTATTTCATTATTATTAATTTTAAACATATTCTTAGGTTTTTAAACATTAAATTTTCAACATAACTTTTTATATAAAATATATATATATATATATATATATATTGATTTTACTTTCTACTAATAAATAGTTTTAATTTTTTTACTATATTTTTTTATTTATTCTTGACATGGTTGCAAAATCTCTCCATTTTTCATGTACATAGATAACTATTTTTTTTAGAAAAGGGGTAAAATAGTCATTTAAGGCAAAAATTGTCCAAATAAGGTGCAATTTAGTCCAATTCAGCACTATTTCCGCCAACTCATCATTTTAGGAATACGATATCCCCGAAATTTTGAAATCGGACCAAATGTGCAAGTTTAAGAAAGTTAGTGGTTGCCAAACGTCACCCATAAAATTTAACGGACTAAATGCGAAATAAGCCAAGTTATCGTACCAAATTTGCAATTTTGCCAGCTTTTTAAGATATTGTGAAAAAGTTAAGCCTCTAGCTTATAAGTTGTTAGCTTCTTTGCATATTCTTGCTTACCACGTTGATAGGGGGCTTTTAAAACTTATTTTGAAAAACTTTTTGCTCCTTATCCTGGAGAAGTATTGCTTAAAATAGATAGATCATTTTGACCGGAAAAACTTGTTTCTTTTAAAATTCGCTCTCTTAAAATTGTTTTGGTTTATAATCATCAAAAAGGAGGAATTTGTTAGATCAATATTTTTATTTTGATTTTGATGATTTCATATAAATGAGTTTTATACCAAAACAATGTTTCCAAATGTTGTCCAAATACTTCAAAATATTTTAATTGATTTTTACTAATATTTTGAAGTACTTCTTTAACTTTATTTTTTGACAAAAATCGGACTACATCTTTGTGTTGAGGTCGACCTGTCGCCCTATAGGGGGACCCATACTGAAAGTTTGCAAAATTGAAAACAAAACGGAGAGTTAGAATAGGGGAGGGCGACCGGTCACTCTATAGGGCGACAGGTGCGTGGGAGTTATGTTTTTGTTTCGAAAACTCTGTTTCTAGAGCAAACGGTCACCATCTACAGCGACCAGTCACCCTACACAGCGACCGATCGTCCTCTATGGCATCCTGTGTCAAAATTTTATACAACGGCTTTAAAATTCGAAATTTCTCCATGGTGACGGGTCACTATATTGTCGTGACAATAGAAACTATCCGTTGAAGAAACGCTTCTCATGAAATTAAGGCTTTATCATTTCTTAACCATTTCTTGGGGTTGTTTGATCTTTCTTTTACAGACAAATTGAAATTAGGAGGAGCCTATGTTGGGGATTACATCTTAGAGCTCTCCTATAAATACATGAAGGATTGAAGGATCAAATATAACACAAGTATACAACACAATAAGAAAAATCTCAGCAAAATCTATTGTTCTTCACTTTCAACATTCTTATTGTATTAGCCTAAGCTTATCACTTTCACATCTTACTTATTAGGCGTTCCTTCCTGATTACACATGCACTTTTGAGTTGTAATATTTTTATTCAACGTATAATCTTGATTATATTTTGTAAAATAATCCAAAACAAGATCCACTTGTTGAGTGTTTTTATGGCAAGAACAAACTTGGTTGATTCATAGGTGTTGAAGAGTTTGGTGCTCTTCATAGAGGTGAGAAGAGTGTGGTGCTCTTCTAAGTTGGTGTTGTAAGAAGAGTGTGGTGTTCCTCAAGGTAAAGGTTGTAATTGTTTGATATCAATAAAACTTTTTCGTTTTCGAAATCCATTCGGACATTGTGTGTTGAAGCTCTATAAATCATTGTGTGTTGATTTATTTTTCTGCACTTCTACTTTTCATCTTCTTCATTTTTGAAAAAGAGGGCACAAATTGAAATTTGGGAAAATCTATTTACCTCCCTCTAAATTTTCATAGCCACTTGGACTAACACCGGGTTCCAAACCAGGACTGAAACCGTCGATTATGATTTCGGAATCAGAATTGTGAGGTTCCTCCAAAATGAAGAATTGGAACTTAAGGTTTTGGAACTTGAACCGATGGTTCCGAAACTGTGGCCATCACATGATGAATTTGCTTTTTAATATGTATTAGGTGGTTTTAAAAAAATATATAAACATAAATCATTATATACGTGACATCAACGGCGGATCTAGTAGGACAAGGAGGGCTGATGCACCCAAAAATTTTCCAATGTTTCTTCTTTAACTTATATAGTTGTTATTTTTCTATATTTATGTATAAGCTAAGTGAATAAATACATTTTCCCCCCAAAACTTTGAGTAATTATTTTTGTAATTGTCATAAAAATATGTTTCGGCCCCATGTTTCCAGTCCTGCGCCCGCTACTGTATGACATTCTCATGATGGTACAATAAAGACAAAAACTTGAGTTAGACTGTCTAACGGGTCTCTTCCATTAGACAGACCCAACCGACTCGGGTTTTATTATAATTTCATGCATCGGTGGTATTTTTGTAATATTCTGGGACAGTGTTATAGGATCTCTGGACCAGTGGCATTTTTATAACATTAGTGGCTGTTAAAAGTATTAGTTTTTCCCTGAAAAGTATTTGTAGTACATTTGAAAAGTATTAGTAGTACTTCTGAAAAGTATTAGTAATCCCCTAGAACAATATTTTTAGTAGCCTTTATGAAAAGTATTACTTTTTCCCTCAAAAGTATTAGTAATCCACCTAAAATGTATTAATTGCCCCCTTGAACAGTATTAGACAGTGATGTACTATTAGGCAACCCTCAAAAGTATGAGTTTTTCCCTTGAAAAGTATTAGTAATCTTCCGAAAAAAAATTAATAATCCCCTGGAAAAGTATTAGTAACCCCTTGAGCAGTTTTTTAAGTAATTCTCATGAAAATTATTGATTTTTTTCCCGCAAAAGTATTAGTATTCCCCCAAAAATATACTAATAATCTTATTGAGAAGTATTAGGTTTTTCGATTAAAGGTATTCTAGTATTTTCCTGAAAAGTATTAGTAGTCCTACCAAAAAGTATTAGTAGCCCTCCCAAAAAATATTAGCAATCAGATGTTGTTGTTGTGGTGTTAGTGGTTGTGCAGGTCAATGGGCAAGGATTTACCGCGGGCCGGGTATTTGGATTCGTCTAACGGATTAGATCCGTTAGACGGTCTGACAATTGCAAGTGTACAATATAGTTTATATAATAATGGCAAGCAAGGTTGTATTCCTCAAGGATTGATATTTGAAACACATAGGCTATAATAACATCGTATTCCAATTTTATTGAAACCGAATAATGAGTAATTTATACTAAAAAAAATCGAAAATAAAAAGAAAAACTAAAATAAATTTGCGAACCCCACAAGTATTTTCAACATCTTTAGGAGCAACCTTAGGCACATAATCTCAACATGCTTCTTTAATATTAAATGCAAATAAAGTTTTAAAAACCAATTCATGCAAATAAAGTATGCATAATATAAAGCAGTTTAAGGCACAAAAGCTCACAGGCTTATTTTTCACAACATAATGCTCAAATACCCAATTTTCTTAATAAATGCCAAGCAAATAAATAACTTTCCTCCTAATAATTTATTACATTATTCCCACAAGTATGTTATCCCATGCCATAAAATATCCATAGTAAAATCATACGAGAGTTGGGCATAAAAACTGAATTAAAACCACACACAAAAGTAATTAAACGTGCTAAAGCGGTAAACGTGATAAAACAAGATTAAAAAAACTCGAAAAAATTAACTAAAAATCGATTTTTTTTTTTGTTTTTGATAATGCAAAGTGCTCTACATGCAGTCCTAAATGCAAATGCAAAATGCAAGAAAGTACTAAATTACGCCTTCTTGACAACGTCCCTCCCAAACTTAAAATATGTTTTGTCCCGAACATATGAGGAAATTATCAAAAGAAAGAGGAATGCATAATAAGTACTTACATAGATCACTGTGGTGGTGGAGTGGATAGTAGTGGCCTTATGAGATGTGCCACTGATCCATACGAGACATCATACATATGATGTTGCTGCTGGGTGATGGCATAGAAACATTGTAAGTACTCCTAGTGATACTCATCAGCGGTGGTTGTTAACTGATATGTGTCATCTATCAATTTCCCCACATCAACTTCTACCCTTTCGAGCCTCTCACTCATGGTAAATGGCCGGTTTTCCCTTGTCGAGAGGATTAGGTATCTCCTCATTGGCTCACCCCCGCTCTTCTTGAGCAAAGCAGCCCCTCTACCTCTCTAGGCAACCAATTACCCCTATTTCTAATGGATGTGGCTTCGGGGTTGGAAAGCTTAACTATTATTCTATCTCGCTTGAATGAGCCAGTAATCACGCCCATCAAATTTTATCATCATCATAGCAGTTAGAACATTCAAATCAATCAATTAGGCCTAGCGGCCTCCACAAACCCCTCCAAGTTAATATTAAAATATTCAGCTATAGGGGTGATCATCCCCCTATGCAAATTCCTCCCCTCTCACTTCTTCTAATCCTATCAATTGTCGGGCTATCATAGCCCCTGCGTTTGGCACAACTTCAGTCCCTGACGCCATACACCAAATGATAAATAACTCGTCTACTCTCAACGCCCCTCTACTCTTCTCCCTTGCAAATATTGTTTCAGCTAAGACTTGCTGAACATATCGAAATATCGGGTTTTAAATACTAGATGACTTTGAAGTGCCTGGCGTGTAGATTCGTTTTCCAGTTATCTTTTTCCAAAACCTATCCTTATCGAACTCCTCGTGCTCCTTCACCCCATACGCCGGAGTTTTTAAAATCTCATTTAAGTCATCAATTGTTAGTTCCCTTTGTTCATTCACCAAGCGAAACCTAACTCCCATCAAGTTTCTTTTTCGGACCACCAATTCAAAGCTACTTAAAAATTCAAGTGTGATAACAGAATAAGGGTCCAATGCCCATTTAAAAATTCATGCCAATCAATTCTACCACACAAAGCTCTAAAATCTTCCAATAAACTTAAATTTGTAAGATTAGGTTCATCGGGATACCTCGTATTAATCCATAGATGGAAGTAGAGTATCGTCCATCTAGTCTGGTGGGTTTCGTTTGGCAAGATTACATTTGAAGCTTTGGGCTCTTCCGGGTCAAAAATTAGTTGAGGCTCGGGTTCGGGCTCCAGAGTCGGCCCCCTGCTTCTTCTTGTATTTATCCTAGTTCCTCTTTCATCCTTAGAGGCCATGAATTTCAAGGTTTGGGGGAGGAAAATCTGAAATTTTTGGAGTGTTGGAGTTTTCCCAAACTTGGTGTAGAACTTGGAGAAGTTGGAATTTGAAGGTATTTGGTAGTAGGTTTTCTTGAGACGGTGAAGGATTTGTGATGTTGGTTTGAGATTTGTAGTGAATTTGGAGAGATTTGGAGAGTAAGTTTAGGATTTAGGGAGAGAATTTTCGTGGGTTAGGGTTTGTATAGGAGAAAGTGTGAGAAAAAGTGAGAATTTGGGGTAAAAATAGGGGGTATTTCGGTTCTACCCAATTCTGGTGCTGGGGCCACACGGCCGTGTAAGGGTCACACGGTCTGGCCATGTGGCCCTGCATGTTGTTGTCTGCGTCCTGGTTGTTTGGTCTTTGTCACACGGCCGTGTGATGCTGGGCTGTTCGTCCTCTCGCACGGCCTGGTCGTGTGATCTCACACGCCCGTGTGGGATTGGTTCCATTTTTTTTTCAATAACTGGGAGTTTGCCGTGATGCCTCCTACACAACAACTCAAGAAAACTAAACAAAACTAAAAATTAAGTTAATAAAAGAATTAAAAATTAAAAATTGAAATTAAAATCTAAGGCGATAAAAAGGTATGGCAATAAGAAATAAATTTGGTTGCCTCCCATACAGCGCTAAGTTTTACGTCTTCAGCCAGACTTCAGATTTCTAATCACTTTTGCTAAACCTTGTCATTTGAAATCTGTGAACTCTCAATGCCATCCATCAGACGAATGGCATTGCATTGCTCCCGCGGATTCATATCAGTATCGCTTGGGAATTTGCCTTTTTTATGCTGGCCTCCCATAGCAGTTGCGATCTGGGCTACTTGTGTTTCCAGAGATTTAATTCTTGCATTTACGTTCGTGTTTAGCTGAGTGACCTGTTCTTCTATCCTGTCTATCTTGGCTTCATCTTTGTTCAGTCTCGCCCTTGTCTCTCTGATAAACGAGGATATCATCTCTTCAACAGATGCTTTCTTTTCACTTGACTCCGCTATGCCTTGATTACCCACGTTATATCCCCGAGGTGGCTACAAAATATTTTTTATTGTTAGCATAAGAGAAATTTTCATGGTTTCGCAACCCTGGATAGTAGTAGTTGGGTATCTGATTATTTTTGTAATTGTTGTTGAAGTTCTTTTCTTGGCCCACAAAGTTTGCTTCTTCTTCAACAACAACAGATCTCTTGGACTCACTTGCCGACGCCTCCGCCATATTCAAAGACGGATACATTGCGTGAGCATGGCGACCTTCTCATCCTGAACTTCTGCCACTCGTCGGATAGTAGACCTCTCGGATGGCCATTGGTAACTGTTGTTCGCCATCTCCTCTAGCAATTCTAGTGCCTCCTCAGGATATTTCCCTCAAAATTGTTTGCATTGATCGACAGACGGGCCACACCCCGATAAGTTTGACTTACCTTTGGCTGGAAGTAGTCCCTAACTGCCCTTCTCGTGGGCCTTTCCACAATTCTGTCTTGAACGCTGGCCCCTGGTGGGTGCTCCTCATTGTTTGTGTTATCCACTGCGTTTGGATTAGTCCCATTTGTCATTGCTTTGGCTCTTTTCCTTAGTTGTTTCGATGTCTTTTCGATTTCCAAATCAATTGGTATTGGTTGGGTCGATCTGGAATGCGTGACCATGCACTATCTGCACTTAACAAAAACAATGTTAGAATCGGATAAACTAAAAAATAATAAAAAAAATAATTTCGACTATTTCAAAAATTTTGAGAAAATTAAAAATATGCTTCAATTAAGATTGAACTACTTATTACTATATCTAAGTAGAATCTAATCAATCCCCGGCAACGGCGCCAAAAACCTGTTCGCCAAAAAATATTTTGGTTCATACAACTGCAAGTGTACAGTGTAGTTTATAGAATAATGGCAAGCAAGGTCGTATTTCTCAAGGATTGATATTCGAAACACTTAGGCGATAATAACATCGTATTCCAATCTTATTGAAGCGACCGAATATTGAGTAATTTATACTAAAAAAATCGAAAAAAAAAAGAAAAAAAAATAAATTTGCGAACTCCACAAGTATTTTCAACATCTTTAGGAGCAACCTTAGGCACATAATCTCAACATGCTTCTTCAATATTAAATGCAAATAAAGTTTTAAAAACCAATTCATGCAATTCTAAGGGTTCAATTCCTAAGATAGTCTATTCCCCCTCCCGAGCGATAAATAAACAGTTGATTAATAACAACTGTAGGTCTCCCGACTCGTTACAAATATTAATAACTCCCAAAAGATTTATAAATTGAATGACTCCCCACAAACAGTTGTAGGTCTCCCAACTCGTTACATCCGTTTATGTCTGAATTCGATTTTCGTCTTTGTTAGAACTCATCGTCCGAAATTTTGCACTAACAAATATGATATGCAATTTATTCCCGCAAATAAAAGCAATTATAAATAAGCACTCGAATTCATAAAATAGAACGCATGAATTAATTAAGAAAAACAAATAATCATTTTTAATATAAATCCACAGTTTCGATTATGCCCCTAATATCCGAAAGATATGTCAAACATTGATTACAAACTCATAGACCAATTCAAATCAATATTAAGACATTGTTTAAGCACAGACAAGAGTTCATAGACATAGAAAGAAAACCCCTTCTTGTCAGGATGGATTCCCCTACTAAGCCTTCGAAGATCTTGTGCTCCTATAGATGCGAAAGCATTGTGGTATTCTTCACAACCTAGCCTTTTGCTCTCAGAAGTTCTTCGATTCTTTCGTTCCTGTGTTATTTGATGTGTTTTCTCTGTATGGAGTGATATATTTTCGTGCAAGCCTTGGGTCCCTTTTATAAATGCTTGGAGAGATCACTTGTAGAGTTAGAACGGGAAGCAAACTCTGAAAACGCGTCAAAACAGAGTCCCACATGGCCTTGCCATGTGGTGTAGTCTTCAGCCTTCGGTCACACGCCCTTGTGAGATTACACGGTCCAGTGGTGCTATGCATTCTCATTCCCACACGGCCGTGTGACTTCACACGGTTCGGCTGTGTGGGCCTGATTCCATCCTCTATTTTTATCCAAATTCATACGGTTGTGTGATTTCACACCGGCACTTCCACACGACCGTGTGACACCACACGGTCCGGCCGTGTGAAGTATTTTTGTCCACTTTTTTCGTCGTTTTGATCTTCTCTTCGCAGTTGTCAATCTTAGCCGGGCATTCCAACTGATATTTCTTCATTTGAAGTTCCGTTTCTTGCAAGAATTACTAGAATACGCAGTATCATGCCCTTTTAAGGAAACCAAGTAAAAACATTGTAAATATGCGTGCAAATGCATTAAATATATATCATTTTAAGCCCCAAAATGCACGTATATTTTACACACATCACCTGTAATAAAATACTAGATGAAACAACATAGGCAATCTGTAACAGAAGTAGTTAACATATATCGAGAGAAATAATTAAGTTAAACAAGAAGCTAAGTAGAATAAACATTCTCCTCTCTAAAGGAGCCCTAGTCGCCCATTAGGGTTTTGTTAGGGCTTTGGTGTCCTTGTCTTCCGTCTGGCTGATCGCTGCCGCTCATGTCCCTTTTCCTGGTTATCTTTTCTCTCTTTCATCTCTAAGTCTGTCTCTCCCTTGTCTTTCCGCTTTTGTTTCGATCCTTTTTCCTTTTCTCTCGGTTTTCTTCTTTTTTTTTTCTTTTGGGTGTTTTGCAGGGTGCACGTTGCGTTGGGGTTTATCGAAGCCTTCTTCCAATACAACCGATCTACCTAGGGTGCACTTGAGAGGATCCAGATTATTCAATCCGCTCGCATCAGTTAGAACTAGTTGTGGCCACCGATCAATTTTGACGTGAACAGACGGGGTTTGTCATGAGGATCTTACGGAGAAAGAAGAGGAGGTGGTCGATCTTGGCGTTCAATCCTATAAATACGCATGACTCATCACAAACGGATCTCTGCCCTGGTCGAAAAGCTTTACACGGACAAGTCATGGAAATCCTTCTACCTAATTGAGGTCATGAAAAAAGCGTGGAAACCGAAAAAACCGATTATTGCTCGTGAATGGAGTGCAGACCTGATTATTTTTCGATTCGAGGATAATGAGGATAAGGAGAGGGTACTTGCGAACCAACCATGGTATTAAGACAGAGGTTTGTTCGTGATACGTAAAAAAGAATCCGACGAGCATCCATCTATTGCCAATGTCACGAAGGCAGCTTTTTGGATAAGAGCATACGACGTTCCGGTGGCGTACATGAATCCGATTTACCAAACCTTGCTCGACAACTAGGCGATGGAAATGTTAGATCTGTCCACAAGGTTTATTCGGGAAATTCATCCAGTTTAAGATTCTTATCGATATTACTAAGCCGCTAACAAGGCTTCTGACAGTATGGGTGCAAAGGGCCAAATTAATACTGCCGTTGAAATACGAATCCTTACCTACGTACTGCTTTTGATGTGGATTGATCGGGCACTTTTTTAGAAATTGCGAGGGCTATGATAGAAACGAGTGCCGGATACGAGCGAGTGGGCCGTGGTTGAAAGCTTCGCCTATATGTCGCCTAATAACTCATAAAGAACCACCCACCCGATTTACCGTCACTAGGAACTTGTTTGGCCTCGACCAAACGGCTGAGTCCTCATCATCTACACAACAATCAGTCCCAAAACCCGTCCCTACCCCACATAAGACACAAACCCAAAGAACACATTATAATCCCCTGAAGGCCCCAACAATTCCATCAATGAATCCATCCAAATTTCTTTCAAATCCCTCACCATAGCCTCCAACCCCCCCGAGTAACTTGATGCCAAATACACAACCTCAAACCATAAACATGCCATCCAATACTCTAGCTATCACAGAAACAGGCGCACAATTGACACAAAATAAGCCCGACCTGGAGCCCCCTAGCATTATTACCCCCACCCCCACACCAACCCAAGCCACAACTAGAAACCACAGAAACATAGTTACCCCATCAAAACCATAGGGGCACCCCAACCCGCATCACAACCGTACCCACCCAAAACCGCATCACAACTATACCCGCCCCCACCAATAAGCCACCCACTGCCACCCAAAAGCCACCTAAAAATGACCCTACCCCTAGCCACGAACCAAAAAACTTTTGGAGCCGCTTGAAAAACCGCACCCCCACTAAAAAGCCAGCCACCCCATCCCATTCAACCACCAAACAGGAAAAAAAAAAGAGAGTGATACCACAGTAAGTTCAACTAAAGAGGAAGTGACAACAAAAAAACCAAAGGAATTCGGTTTATTTGATACCCCCGTGTACGTTTGATCTAACGGCGGAGACTGCAAAGATGCAGTCCCGCGGATCACAATGAGTTGGCTCAGTTGGAACTATCGGTGGCTTGGGAACCCATTGACAGTTCGGGTGCTTAAACGTTATATTCCTCAAGTTTACTTGCATCTTTTACACGCCCCCTACCTTCTCAAAATTATATAAAATCTCATTAAAATCCCCCAAGCATAGCCAATTCTCATTATTAATAGCAGCAAGATCGCGGAGAAGATCCCAAGTCCGCGCTTTATTCGCATCCTCCGGCCAACCATAAATCCCCGAGAGTCTCCATGCGTTATATGAATTAGTCACGGTCCCATCTATATGATTTTGAGAACCCGAATGAACAGTGAATTTGTAGCTTCCCTTCCATAACATGCATAAACCCCCTCTCCTGCCACCTTGAGACGTGTCACAACTAAAAGCATGATACCCATCAAAACCCAACTGTCTAGTAATCTCTTCGACTTTGTTTCTATCTAATTTTGTTTCAACAAGGAAAACAAGAGCTCTGTAGGATACTCACTTGGACGATTTGGGATACGAGGGCTTTACATATACATGGACAAATGGGCAACAGGGTGAAGCGAACATTTAGGAGAGACTCGATCGATGTTTAGGCAATCAGGGGTGGCTTAACAGTTTCCCGGGGTATCAAGTTCACCACCTCCCGAGAGTGGCGTCGGACCATTGCCCAGTTCTTATCTGATGGCGACACACTCGAGGGTTGAATGGTGAGCAGCGTAAACGAAAGAGGAAAATTTTTAAATTCGAGTCTATGTGGTTGCTCGATGAATCGTGCCAACATGTGGTTAAGAAGACATGGTTGACGGATTGTTATTCCCCGGACTCCAATTTGATCTCAACAAGAATCCGAAATTGTGGTATCCAATTGATAGCCTGGGAGAATTCACATTTTGGAAAAATCAATAGCCAATTAAGGGATTGTGAGAAGGAGCTGCAAACCGTAGGGGTCGAGACAGGCGGAGGTGACGGTATTCATGAGAGGCAGCGGTTAGAATGCAAACTCCAGGAGTTTCACTTTAAGCAGGAGAAAATGTGGCACCAACGGTCACGCGCTAACTGGATTAAGGACGGGGACCAAAATACGGCCTTTTTCCATAAATTAGCAAATAGCCGCAAGGCTCGAAACTCAATAGAAAAAAATTGAAACTCTAACGGGGTGTGGCTGGAGGATGAGGTTGGTATTGAAAGGGAGTTTATGGAATATTATCGGGACCTATTCACGTCAGAAGAGACCTTGGACATGGAAAACATTCTAGATGCGGTGGACAATAAGATGACGGATAACGCAAGCACAACCCTCTCTAAACCGTTTATAGCGGAGGAGGTAAAGACGACCCTGGCACAAATGCATCCTACGAAAGCACCAGGATCGGACGGTATGCCCGCTTTATTTTTTCAAAAGTTTTGGTCCATTCTTAACACTGATATCATCAACGCTGCCCTTTCGATCCTTAACGAGGGCGCAAGCCCTCGCCCTTTTAATCACACCTTTATCGTTTTAATTCCGAAGAAAAAGAGCGCAGAACTGGTTACTGATTATAGGCCTATCAGTCTCTGTAACGTTTTATTTAAAATCATCACGAAAACGATTGCAAATAGGCTTAAGCTTGTCCATCCCTCCCTTATTCACCATACCTTATTCACCATACACAGTCTGCGTTTGTCCCGGGATGACTTATCACGGATAATGCCCTTCTTTCCTTTGAAATTTTCCATTCTATGAAGCATAATACCGCTAAGAAGCGGGATTCGTTTGCTTTTAAATTAGACATGTCCAAAGCGTATTATCGTGTTGAATGGTCTTTTTTACAACGTGTAGTTAAAACTGGGCATAACTAATTATTTTGTGCATACTATAATGAAATGTGTTAACTCCATTTCTTTCTCTGTTCTCCTAAATGGTCAGCCGGGCACCCCTTTTAACATCTCTCGAGGGCTCCGTCAAGGAGACCTCCTTTCTCCTTATCTTTTTCTTTTTTGTGCAGATGCTTTTTCGTCATTAATTCGAAAAGCAGAAATTGGTGGCTGCTTACATGGCATACGCGTATGCCGGAATGCCCCAGAAGTATCACATCTCTTTTTTGCAGACGATAGTATCATTTTCGGAAGAGCCAATGCTAAGGAAATTGATGAGACGAGGAAAATCATTCAAGCGTACAAAAGGACTTCGGGCCAACGAATCAATCTCGAAAAGTCTGAAGTTTCTTTTAGTAGGGGTGTGGAGTTGGCGACAAGGGATGCGCTTTCTCTTAGACTGGGTGTTTCAAAGGTGGAAAAGCATGCTATATATCTCGGCATCCCGACGGTGGTAGGGTGGTCGAAGAAGGAGATTTTCGCGAGAGTAGTTGACCGAATCCGAAAGAAGCTTTAGGATTGGAAGGGCCGATTTCTATCCTCTACGGGGAAAATGATTTTAATTCAATCCGTTGCTCAAGCCATTCCGTCAGAATGATCTTATTACTTATTAGCTAGGAATTGGGATCAAGCGAAATTGCACCAATATTTTTCTCCCTCAGAAGTCAAGTCCATAATGGCTATTCCTCTTAGCTCTATCAGCAGGGAAGATAGGATGGTCTGACACTATGCAAAAGACGGCAAATATTGGGTAAAATCGGGGTATAAGGTGGCGAAGGCGATCAAAGAAAATGAGTCCAATTTCTCCACATCGTCCGGATGGGTGACAAGGTAAGGAACTGGCTTTGGGCTTTAAATAATCCTAACAAAATTAAAACATTCTTGTGGAAGTGTGTTCACAACATTCTTCCAACTAAGAGTGTTTTAAAAAACTGTGGGGTGCAACTGGATAGCATGTGTAGTAGATGCGGATTGGAGGTGGAAACAAATGTGCACGCGGTTAGGGATTGCGCGTGGAACAAGTTTTATTGGTCGGCGGCTCCTCTTCGGATTAGCGTGCCTCACGTACAGCAGCAAGGAGGACTGGGGGATTGGGTTGAGTTTCATATGTAGTAGGGAGATACAGACGGGCATGCCCTATTTGCGATGTTGGTTTGGGGGGCGTGGTGTGCTAGGAATGACCATCAGTTTAACAAGGGCAGCAGACCACATCAGCACTACTTCCAGTTGGCGACAGCAAGGCTATACGAACATGAACAGGCCATTGGTATGGGGGGCAAACATGCTGCAGCTTTGACAGGGAGCGGGATATGGATTCTATACCAAATGGCAACGCTATAAAAATCAACACGGATGCATCTGTGAAGGAGAATGAGGGCACGGGGATTGGAGTTGTGCTGCGGGACATGAAGGAAATGTGGTTTCAATGCTCTCAAAACTAATCCTAATGGTTCACGAAGTGGAAATTGCGGAGGCGATAGCATGCCGGGGAGGTGTGATGCTTGCACGCGATCTTGGTTTATGGAGAGTGGTTGTGGAAGCTGACAATGTCTCACTTATAAACCGTCTCAAGCGCCAGTATGAAAACCTGTCATATTTTGGCAATTTAGTTTCGGATATTCTCCATTTTGCTTCTAGTTTTGAGTCTTTTAGTCCTAATTTTGTTAAGAGGTCGGGCAATACTATAGCCCATCATCTTGCTCGTTATTCTTTTGCTTTAGTTGGGTCTGAGCCAAGGATCGGAGCAATGCCGGATCACTTGGTGGACCTCGTTGTAGACATGTCCAACGATTCTCAACCGCCGATTCTGATTGAACCGCTTCTGATTCGCCCGCGCTTAGTGGCAACCGTAACCCAACCGTCCCTATAGAAGGTTTCGGTTCGGTTCGATTCGAAACACTTGGTTCGAAACCGCCGATTCGGCGATTCGGCTCCGATTTGGCGGTTTTTTTTTTTTTTTTTTTTTTTTTTTTTGAATTTTTGAATTTTTGAATTTTTAAGTTTTTAATATTAATAAATTAACACCATTGATAAATTAACACAATTGATGAAGGAAATAAAATTGAGTAACACAAAAATAATTTTATTGATTTAAAAGTAAAATTACAACTTACAATTTACAAAATGAAAAATTCTAATATATTACAATTCCAAAGTACAATTTAAAAATAAAATTACAAGTTAATACAATTTCGTATAAAGTTTAAATTACAAAGTACAAAGTACAAACCACAAAGAAAGGAAAAAAAAAAAAAAAAAGAAATGGGTTTGAGTTTTATTTTAATATTCTAAGTTAAAAATTTGAAATTTAACTTTGAATATTGAAATAAAATTGCCCTACGTATCCTCATAGAGGAATCAAAACCCTACGTAGTTCTCTTACCTTTACTTACCTTAGGAAGGTGGCAATTGGCAACGTGATTCTTCAATTATTTTGTGACCGTTGCTTGAATCGGTATCAAGATTATCGCTTTCTTGAATCATCAAAATCGACTTGTTGCTCACGTGTTTGGCGTTTGTCAATCGTGGAGCAATACTTGAGCCTCTAGACTTTCTCTTCGTTAATCTAGATCGTCTAGGATCCGAGAATATAACCTCCTCATTTGAATGCTTGCTCTACTGGAGACGGTTGAGCGGGAACGGCTAATATTTCCTCGCAATTAAAGTTACTATAGGAAAAGAGAAGACCTCTTTGACCACCACTTTAACAAATCGAACTTTGAATTCCCTACTACAAATTCAAGATAAATCAAAAGGAGATGTTAAATATGTATCAAGTTCAAGATAAGGGGATGTGCCTCCTCGAACGTTTTGGTATCCTCGCGTCATAAAAATTATCTAATGGTGCAAATATCGACGCCTCATTAAACGTACCAATATCACTAGTATGTTCAACATCGGGTGTAGAAATAGCGAAACTAGATGAGCCTCTAAAACTATCACCAAATTTTATTGAATATTCTTTAAAAATATCATATAAACATGATTTAGCATTCTCTACTACAACACTTGGAATGGGAGTGTCATGTTCTTTAATAGGAAACAAAGCATCATAATATATTCCTAACAATTCTTCTAAACCATCTAATCTTACTCTAGGATCTAATATTTTTGCAACTAAAAATACATTAGGAATATAAGTGAAATATTTTAACCATTTTAATCCCATTTGGGCAATAGTTGGTCCTATAAGTAGCCAGGCATGAGAGATCTAAAAAGTAGTGCAATTTTAACACAACGATCTACAACTAAAATTGATGTAGGATAATAAACACCGGATAATTCTTCTGGTAGCATCTTTAAAAACCTTTAAAAGTTGAGATAAATTAGAGCATGCATCCCATTGATTGGGAAATAAAACTATGCCACATTGTTGATCGGCAAAAATGAACATAAAGCTTCTCTATATGCATAACTATCATTTATCATTTTATATGTAGAATTCCAACGAGTTGGCACATCGGCCGAGAATTTTCTTGGGTATAAACCATTTTCTTTACAATATCTCGCCCATTTTTTCAAAACAAGAAAAAATCTGTTTAAATATAAAAGTGCATCTCTAATAGGTGCAATTTCTTCTTTTAAAGTAGCTAAACCATCTTGAACACATAAATTAATAATATGACATATACAACGAACATGAAAAAATTTGCCACCAATAGAAGGTTCACAAATATTAATAAGTGATGGTAAACTAGCCGTATTAGCACTAGCATTATCAAATGAAATTGAAAAATTTTTGTAACTAAACCATATTCTTGTAAAATAGTATGAATTTTATGAGAAATATTAATAAGCGGTATGTTCAACATTAAAATCTCTATATGCAATTAAACGCGTTTTGCAAAGTCCATGAATCATCAACCCAATGACAAGTAATTCCCATAAAAACTTCTTTGCCAATGATCACTCCATACATCCGAACAAATTGAAACTTTTGTTTGTAAATTATCAAATGAGTTAATTAATTGAAACTTATATTCACAAACTGTTTTTTTTTAATATCGCGAGTCAATGTAGAACGTGAAATTTTATTAGCAATGGGGTTAAAAGCACGTCTAGTATACCTTTCAAATTTTTATTATCGGAAAGGTAAAAGGAAGTGACATACCACTAACAAATAAAGTCAGTCTCTTTTCTAAAGATTTAAATCGGTATATTTAAATAAAGAAGAAGAAGAAGACTCCATACCGTTGAAGAACCCGTGAATCCGTCGGTAGTTGTGTTTGAGCACGATCTAACCCAACTTTATCCGGATGCTTTTTGTTGAGGTGGTTCGTGAACGTCCCATAACCGCCTCCTCTAAACTTGTAGGAATTAGTGCAATAATTGCAAGTAACTTTGAAACCGCCGGTTGTAGGATCCGAAATTTTTTAAAATGAACCGAAAAATATCGGATCTAAGTGGCGAAGCTTCGGCGACTTTGAGTTTGAGTTGGCGATTGCGATTCCTGGTTGAGCCTCACCTTCAAGTTGCAAACTAGCAAAACAAGCTTCGATTTCATCTTCGTTCAAATCGAAAGCTTCATCAAACGTGGTGGTGGTGGTTGTTGCTCGGAGCCGGACGCCAAACCTTTACCCTTAGATTGATGGGAAGATCCTCCACGTCTCGACATTTTTTAAAATAGCTAATGAAATTAAAAGTATGAAACTACTAAAACTTAAATTGAAACTTGGAATTTAAACTTGAACAAGTTGAATATAGAGAATGTAGAGAATTGGGAGATTAGAAATTTGGTGTGAGGAAAAATGGATGAATTGGAAGGGTATTTATAGGAAAAAAATGAAATTCAAAAAAATAAAAAAATAAAAACGGAAAACCGCTTTTTAACCGAAACCGGCGGTTTCGGTTAAAATCGGTTTTCAACGGTCAAATGATCTTGACCGTTGATCATCAACGGTCAAATGATCTTGACCGTTAATTTTTTCAAATTTTGAATTTTCAAAAAAAAAAAAAAAAAAAAGTTAAAACCGGCGGTTTTAACCGAAACCCACGGTTTACGGTTAAAATCGGCGTTAACTGGTCACAAAAAGTGACCGTTTCAAATTTCAATTTCAATTTGAAATTTGAAATTCAAATTTCAATTTCAATTTGAAATTTGAAATTCAAATTTCAATTTCAAATTGTAAAAAAAAAAAAAATAGAAAAACCGCCTTAAACCCGGTTTGAACCGGCGGTTTACGGTTTGAGAATTCCGAACGTAACCTAACCTTAAAATTAAGGTTTATGGTTCCTAAGTTGAACCGAAACGAACCAAACCGGGGTCAATCTGGTTCGAAAATCACACCACTTCGTTGAAACCGCCGATTCGCCGGTTCGGTTCGAACCGTTGGACATGTCTACCTCGTTGTGTCGATTTGAACCATTTATCTATATAATTTCGATTTCCCTCAAAAAAAAAAAAAAAAAAAAGGCAAGAAAACTAAGTAAAAAGATAATTAAGGAGATGCAAATTTTGAAGAAGGGTTTGTGAAGTAAGTAAGGAAGAGATAGTGACATCAGCCATGGGGACATCCATCAAACCATGCGCAATTGAGCGGTCCCTCCTCCTCCTCTCATTCTCAAACCCCTTTCCTTTTTATTCACTCCCTTCTCTACAATTCTTTCTCCCCATTGTCTACTAAAGTAATCTAAATTCTTAAATATACTTTTATAGAATATATATTGTTGTCTTCTTCTTCTTCATCGTCCTTGTTTTGTCTTCTCCAGGACTCGGATTAATAGCCACACACATAGCTACCGCAGGTGAGCCTTGCAATATTCATCGTGCGTGGAAATATATTGGAATTAACTTAATTATATTTCCACTTTGGTTAGAGATAATTGTTGGTGGATATAAGACATGCCATTCACAAAATGGAACTAAAATGTTATTTGTTATAACTCGGTTATAGCAAGACATCTGTGTGTGTATTTGTATTGTGTGTATCTATCTTTGCACTCACTCATGATACACAGAATTAAAGTGATACAGATCATCCAGAAATTAATTAATTGTAGAAGAAGAAAGTACTTTCATTGAAGTGGAAATTAGTATAATTAGCATTTTTATTAGAGAAGGGTTTAGATATGTGTAATCATCCTATGAAGCAATTAATCCCATTATTCATCTATCAATAACCATTGGATTCAAAGGGTGGGTAGTCATCACAATACTGCTGCAAGTCTTTGTTCTGTGTATTATGATCATATGTATGGTGTTTTTAGTTAGGTATATATATATTTGTGTGTGATGTTTATTTCTCCAATGAATCTGATATGGGAAAAGAGTGAATTAAAGAGTTGTGCCATGTTAATTCCAGACAAGCAGACAAAAGGGTCAGACTCCATCTCCCAAATGGACACATCAAACTGCTAATTCCCTTAACAATGTTTTTTTTCTTTCTGCACACTTTCTTTCCTTTTTCCCCTCTCAACCTTTTTTTTCTTTTTTTTTCACTTATCTTCCTTCCAAACGAGCGCGTGCTGGATCTTGCATACGTCATCAACCTTGTCCCTTGTGCAACCAACCTTAACAGTTTTTTTATAATTTTGATACAAGATTATATAATGCTGTAAACATTTGAAACAAGAAAATTATAATATTCAATGTGTAATCATCCAAAGGTGTAGTGCATTATTTTGATACAATATATAGCGACCTATGTGATCCAAAAGATTATTACGATACGTTCGATCGATCATGCCGTTTAACTTTGATATATATTTTATCTCATGTTTATATAACAAAATGCATATTAATTAAATCTATAAAATAACTAAATATATATTTAACCTGTATCATATAAACTTAATATGCAACCATAAAATGAAATGCGAGATCAAATTCACCCCAAAACGATGATTCCATGAAAAAAAATGATTTTTCATGTATCTCTACACTAGTTAATTTTTTAGTATTATTTTTTTTAGGAAGCTTAGTCCATCATGAAGCTTAGTCCATGTTAGACAAAGTCACCACAATATATAGTTAAATCAAATATAAATCCTA
The DNA here is from genome assembly GCA_016081115.2 of Rehmannia glutinosa. Classification (NCBI taxonomy): domain Eukaryota; kingdom Viridiplantae; phylum Streptophyta; class Magnoliopsida; order Lamiales; family Orobanchaceae; genus Rehmannia; species Rehmannia glutinosa. The sequence goes on along the minus strand of JABTTQ020002169.1, from coordinate 208,851 downwards.
TAGGGGATCAATTTTGAACTCCAGTGGTAGATTTTTGTGTTGTAAGGGCAATTGACTCATGTTTGATCCCATACGAGTGTGTGTGTCTCATCCCCTACTATCCCCCAACCTGTACTAAAAAAAAAAATAGAAATCCAACATGCATGATTCACATATTTTAGATATATCATAATAATAAATTCACATAAGAAATTATATGAATTTGACTATAAATATATTTTAAAAAAAAAAAAGTTGATATATGGAGTGTGATATACACTCACCAACACAAGACACAAGACAACATCATTGCTTGTCCGTTTCCATTTCCTACCCTCTTTCTCTTGGTTTTCAGCAGGAGCTATCCCTCATCATTATTTTCTCATGTTTTTCTATCCTCTCCATCTCTTATTCTATATATGAACCCAAAAAATAAAAACATATACAAAGAAAAATAGAAAAAAAAACGTATTCTTTAAACCACGCCTTGATTAGCTTTTAGAGATAAAATGTGAAGCATTCCTCACCAGCAAATGAGCTGATCATTATATCTGAGTAGCACTTGTCACCTTTTCATATGTAGCCTTCATAATTCCTTCTCATCTGACTAGCCTTTTCTTTTTTTTTTTGTGCTCTCAACTTTTTGGTGTTGTGCGTGCTAGCTGCTGCTATTAATTCCTGGCCTGTATATATCTCTTTAAGTGAATGAAGGTCATATGATTAATTCAGAGATGCTGAAGTAAAAAGATATATAAATAGGTATATATATATATATAAGTTGACTTATAATTAAAAGGGTGGTGAATTTGATGCAGCATCGCAGGTGGTGGTAGAAAGAATGATGGATACGACATCTGAATGTTGCGTTCCGCCTGGTTTTCGATTTCATCCGACCGACGAAGAGCTCGTTGGTTACTATCTTAGGAAGAAGGTGGCCTCGCAAAAGATTGATCTTGATGTTATCAGAGATATTGATCTCTACAGAATTGAGCCATGGGATCTTCAAGGTAAATTAATTAACTACTCTATTTACTATTTATAAGAAATTATTAATTATATGTTTTTTTTTCCATATATGTATATATTTGCCTTCATGGAAGTAGTTATTGATTAGGGTTTCATGAGTCCCACTTTTGAGGGCCTTTGAAAATTTGTTAATTTAGTTAATTGGTTTAATTTAGATTCTTTTTTTTTTTTTAACACATGACGAGAACATTAACAGTATATATCCCTTTAGAAGAACCCTCCTTTTCTATTAAATGCAGCACAATATAATGAAGATGATACGGTAGAGTACTGAAAATCAGTTATTAAAAAAAAAATAGATGATATATAAATATATAGCACAGGGAGAAAGTTTATATGATTTATTTTTGTAATTTATATTGATGGTGAATGAAATTGTTATATATGACAGATAAATGTCGGATCGGATACGAAGAGCAGAAGGAGTGGTATTTCTTCAGCCACAAAGATAAGAAGTATCCAACGGGTACGAGGACCAACAGGGCTACCATGGCTGGGTTTTGGAAAGCTACTGGAAGAGATAAGGCCGTTTACGACAGGACGAAACTTATCGGCATGAGGAAAACCTTGGTGTTCTACAAAGGAAGGGCACCAAATGGTCTGAAAACTGATTGGATCATGCATGAGTACAGGCTTGAATCTGAAGAGAATGGACCTCCACAGGCATGCTTCTTCTCTAAACATTTTAATTAAGCTTTATCTATAGTTTATAATTTGTTCTCTCTCCCTTAGCTTTCTACTTTACTTGTTCATCAACTAAATAAGCATCTACAAGAAAATAGATAAATATATTATTGGGCTGATACAATGATTCAATTTCCCTATTTCAAAATGACGTTTATTTCTTACACTCCGATGACCAATTTCTTCAAATATTTAAGATGTGTAAACATTTTTCTTTTTTAATTTGTCTAGGGGTCTTCATTCCTGGTCCTTGCCATCATTTTGAGTGACATGGAGCACCAATTTTCAACTATTACTAAATACAATACATTTAATGCATGGTTATCACTTGTCTTACAAAATAAACCCACAATTTATACTTGAAAATTAATATGTGTTAGTTTTTATAGAAGTCATATCAGTATGATGTCATAGGAGATAAAACATTATCTTTTGGAATACAACATCCCATTCTGTTGTTGCCAAAGAATTAATTAAGTAAACAATATGCATAATAAACTGCATATATTGGTTTTCTATCCCTATATATATATATATAGGGGGAAACCCAACTTGTAAGTAGCTAGGCATGCAAATTAACTAACCTTTTATCTACCTCCCTTTGCATGTTCGGCCATTACATGCAATCTCTTTCAGTATATATACATGTCTGAATTCCTTACCTATAAGTCAAAAAAGTCGTCATTACTTTTACAGAAAATGAATGTGCTCCCCATTCAGGCCAAACTTTTCTTGCATGAGTTTTTCAGCAAATGAATTCAACTTAATTCACCGAATAAAAGTAGCTAGTGTCAACATACAATATTCTACCAAACAGAACCTCAAATTAAAGTAGTGATATATATATTTTATTTTGTAAATTAAATTCTAATTAATTGCAGGAAGAGGGATGGGTGGTTTGCCGGGCTTTCAAGAAGAAAGCGAGTACGGGACAAACGAAGAACAGCAATCAAGGATGGGACTCAACATACTATTATCATGATCATGGTGTTACCTCATCATCTGTTGATTATATAACAAGCCAACAGCCCTCTAATAACTTTCTATCCCACAATAACTTGATCTGCAAACAGGAGATTGAAGTTTCCGATAATCTACATTTCGTCCAATCCGATCAATTCGTTCAGCTCCCGGAGCTTGAGAGTCCATCCCTGCCACCATTGACGAAAAGGAACAATAATATAAACGAATTAGATGATGATCGGTTTATTAGGCCAGGAAGTAGTTCGAAGAAAGTGACTGATTGGAGGGACCTTGACAAATTTGTAGCTTCTCAGCTGAGCCATGGAGATCGATACGATGATTTGGATGTCGGGCCGGGCATTGACAGCCATTGTACTGATTCGGATTTGGAATTGCTTCTACTGCAAAGTGGTAGGGAAGAGGCAGCAGGGCCAAGGTTGAATGATATTTCAACTTCTGATTGTGATATTGGAATTTGCATATTCAATAAATGAATTATTTAATTGTTGGCAATGAACAAAGGCATTGTTTAGTGATTGAGATATATAAAATATTATATATATATATACAATTTTTGTGAAAACATGTTTTATTTTGGGTTATAAAAGTGGGGAGTTTATTAAAATCTTTTTACTGATTTATTATATACTCTTGTAGCTAGGGTGAAAAGTTCATGCATATATGATATTGTTGTGTTTACACGCCGTTTGGATGTGTATTTAAAATGGTAATATTAATTAGCATGCATAATAAAACGGTCCACAACTCTACTACTTGGATAGTATATATATCACGTAGTGGCATCTCATAAACCAACATGTAGCTATATATATATATATATATATATATATATATATATAGGGTTATGATCAAATGTGGCAGGGGGCTTACCGTGTGGCAGTGTGGATTAATCCAATTCATCCACACAATTAATTCAATGGTCCAGATTACTATTAAAAATAACTAATTTATCAATTAATTAATAGGTGGAAAGGGCATAGTAGTAACAAGCAAAATGTCATAAATCACGCCCCTACAATCAAGGGATTGATTAATATCATGTTTCCATAACTGAATTGTGCACCATTTTAATACCTGAACTGTACACCATTTAATAACTGACTGTGCACCATTTTATATCTAACAGTTCATCATTGTATAACTAATTGTACACTATCAATCCCAACGATTTTTATGGGATTTGATTTAATAATTGTTCCCGATTTTCATTCAATTGTGGTTTTCTCACAATGATGTACAATTAGTTATATAATGATGCACTGTTAGATATAAAATGGTGCACAGTTAGTTATTAAATGGTGCACATTTTAACTATTAAAATGGTGCATAATTCAGTTATGGAAACATGATTTTTATCACAACCGTGATTGTATGGCGTCATTATGTGAAGGTGGTTACACCATTTTATCTTCATAGGGTTTTTAGATGATGTACAATTAGTTATACAATGATGCATCCGTACGTCCCCCTTTCTACTTCATCGTCGTTGTTGGATGCACTGTTAGAAATAAAATGTTGCACAGTTAAGTTAATAAATGCAAAGATGGTTACACCATTTTGTCTTTATAGTTCCTTTAGATGATGTACAATTAGTTATACAATGATGCACTGTTAGATATAAAATGGTGCACAATCAGTTAATAAATGGTGCACAGTTCGAGATAAAACGGAAAGCGGGAACAATCATAAAATCAAATCCCATAAAAATCGCTGGGATTGAAAGGTGTACAATTAGTTATACAATGATGCATTATTAGATATAAAATGGTGTACAGTCAGTTATTAAATGGTGTATGGTTCAACTATTAAAATTGTGCACGATTTTAATTACGGAGACGTGATATTAATCAATCCCTTGATTATAGGGCGTGATTTATGGCATTTTGCTAGTTACTATTATGCCCTTTCCACCCTATTAATTAATTGATAAATCAATTATTTTTAATAGCAATCTGGACCATTGAATAAAAGATGTGGATGGATGGGATCAATCTACACTGCCACACGGTAAGAGGCTGCCACACGAGATTCCATCCCTATATATATAGGGGAACAAGTGAGACCATGTCTCTGAGACACAATGGACTAATCCCAACCATCCCCACTATTAATCAATGAGTATGATTTAATGGATAAAAATATATTAAAATATTAATTTAATCAATATAAGAGTAGTAGGGTAAAATAACATAACAAGTTAGTTACAAAAATGGAATCAAATCTCTTTCTCTCTCATACATCACCCAATTTCCCCAATCTCACGTCTCTCTCTCTCTCTCTCTCTCTCTCTCTCTCTCTCTCTCTCTCTCTCATTCCTCCATTAACGCAAATAAAGAAAACCGTGAAGAACTCGAAAATTACGCTTCATGAAAATTACGAGAGAAAAAACAAGAAAAATCGGTGCAATATTACGGAGAAATAACGAATGGTGAGTTCGAAAACTAAATATGCAACAAAACTCAACTAAATATGTATTATCCGAAAACTATCTATACAAATAAAAAAACTAATATGTAGTACAAAGATATCCAACTATGCAAGACGTCATAAACTATGCAACAAAATCAACTAACTATGTATTATCTAGAAACTATCTATGCATTGTGGAATAACTAAATATGCAGTACATTATGTAACATCCCATTTTTATAATTTCCAAAAGCAACATCCCATTTTCATAACTAAATATACATTATATTGAACCTATTTATGCAGTGTAATATAACTACATATGCAGTACGTTATATTCAATTATGTCTTGTTTTCGTAAAACAGTGCCAACAAAATAACTAAATATGCATTATTTGATGTCTAATTATGCAGTAGAAGAACCCTAACTATGCTGTAAAATAAAAATATTTGGAAAAAAATGGGTTCCTTAAATTCCGCACAAAATCCTAGTAGTGTCAATTTCACCATAAAATCACTGGGACCACTAATTTGAATTACAAAATTACAATTTTACCCTTAAAATCAGCAAAAATTAGGAAATAATTAAAAAAATAAATTAATCACATCCCTTCATTTTTTAAGATCAATGGGAAAGATGAGTCCACACTCTCACCTAGGGAGGGTGGTCTCATTTGAACCAAATCTTATATATATATATATGGGGGGGAGGATCAAGTGAGACCATGTCTCTAGGTGAGACATAATGGACTAATCTCACGCCTCTCCCTCTCTCTCTCTCTCTCTCTGTCTCACGTCTCTCTCTCTGTCTCTCTCTCTCTCTCTCAATTCTACCATTAACGCAAATTTGAAGAACTCGAACTATGAAAAATACTCTCTCTCTCAATTCCACCATTAACGCAAATTTGAAGAACTCGAACTGTGAAAAATAAAACAGGAAAGAAGATGCGTTTATGTTCGAATCATGATGCATGATGAATCATCAGTCGTAGAAAAAACTCTACCCAACAACATCAATGGTGTAGACATCGATGGAGAACTCGAAACTAAGCCATTAACATCAACTCTTAAAAAACTATTATTTTCACGAATAAGACGATGCATAGATATTTATGGAATGATGTATAAATACTTATGAAACGTTGCATAGATACTTATGAAACGATGCATATATCTGTAGGGTATTACAGATTTGAAAATATGCAACACAAGTTAACTAAATATGCATTATCTGAAAACTATCTGTGCAGCGTAAAAAAACTAATATGTAGTACAGTATACCCAACTATGCAAGACGTCATAAACTATGCAACAAAATCAACTAACTATGCATTATCTAGAACTATCTATGCAGTATGGAATAACTAAATATGTCGTACATTATGTAACATCCCATTTTTATAATTTCCAAAAGCAACATCTCATTTTCATAACTAAATATGCATTATATTGAACCTATTGATGCAAAGATGTAGAATAACAAAATATGCAGATGTTATATTCAATTATGTATTGTTTTTGTAAAACAAAGATTACCAACAAAACAACTAAATATGCATTATTTGATGTCTAATTATACAAAGAGAATAACCCTAATCTGTCTTTGAAAATAAAAATATTTGGAAAGAAAACAGTTCCTTAAATTCCGCCACAAAATCCTAGCTTCAATCTCACCAAAAAACGGTTTCAAAAAGTCAAACTTACCGTAAAACTCGTTGGGACCACTAATTTGAATTACAAAATTACAATCTTACTCTTAAATTGCGTAAATGGGGAAATTAGAAAAAAACTTGAATTAATTACATCCCTTCATTTTTTAAGATCAATGGGTAAGATGAGTCCACACTGTCTCACCTGGAGAGGATGGTCTCATTTGAACCAAATCTTATATATATGTATATATATGTGGTGTTGTAACTAAAGATCATGTTTTTCATTGTGATAATTCCTCAAATTACACAAATGGAATACAAAAAACTCTTTTTTATCACTTTTTCATAACAAACTCTTTTCTACACAAAAAGAGTGTGTTTTTACATTTTTACCCTTATTTAATTTTAACCCAACCCCATGGTTAATTAAATCATTTTTCTTCAACATACAATACACATCTACTCCCTTCAATAAAAAGAAAAAAAATGATAGAAACATGGTGTAGCTGGCTGCCTCTCGCTGCCCGTAATTGGAAAATTTTATTGTCCACACTACTCTCATTATGGGGGAATTTATTGTCCAACCAACAATATTCAAGTGGCATATTTACATTTGGTGTGTAACTCTCACATTATCATATCGTTTTTGTCTTTGTCCTCCTCACATCTCCTCTGCTTATGCTTAGAAATTGAACGGCATTGTATGTTATATACTTATATATGGACTTATATGATCGTACTTCAAAGTATTAGACATTATTTGCTTATTTTTATTTCGTAATATATTATTCTTCTTTGGTGTAAGTGTTCGATTGTAATATCACTTTTATGATTTTTGGTAATTATTGTATGAAAGTAATCACTATATGACTTGAAATATAACATCACGGTATCGATATCAAAGAACTGGTTCAGTTCACGGTATGGTATATGGTTCACGGTTAGTTTGATGTTGATGGATATTGTTGCATAAGTTCACGATATAGGTTCACAATTTAGGTTAACGGTATATATTCACAGTTTAATCCATTATACCGTGAAAGCATATAATACCGTGAAATCATATAATGTCGTGAAGTTTTGCAATACCGTGAAATTATAGACTACTGTGAAGCCCTATATTTCGTGAAGTGAATTTATACCGTGAGCTCATATGTACTTCACTGTATAATGGATTAAATTGTGAACATATACTGTTAACCTAAACTGTGAACCTATATCGTGAATTGATCTTCAACAATCTACTACAATGTCCATACCGTGAAGTCCATAAACTCTAAATTAGTAATTAATCTCCAACTCCTATATACCATTAACAATAAAATCGAAACTAAAATACCTAAAAAAACTAAATGTCCATAAAACCCGGCGATTTGGGTGGACGGTGGCGAGGATGGTGACGTTTTGTTTTTTGGGCTGGGGGGATTTGTGCAGCAATTTTTGGGTGGGTAGGGAAGGGAAGGGTTGGTGGGCAAGGGCTGGGGTTGATTGTTTTTCTTTTTTTTCAAGAAAAATTCACTTTTGGTCCTATTAGACTTACCCCCTAATGATTTTAGACACATGTCTTGAAAATAGTCCCATGAGATTTTTCTTGTCTCACTAATGGTCCCACCGTTAAAAAATTAACGATCAAACTTGTCAAATTGAAAGTCAAACATGCGATTTGGGATTAAAAGTGAGAACAATGGGACTAAAATCATCAGGTGCTCAGTCTAATGGGACCAAAAGTGAATTTTTCTCTAAAAACTAAATATAACTAATGTATATTTTAAAAAATATATTATCATTAAAGTTACTATTTGTTTATTTATTATAATTAAAAAATTGACAAGTAAATTAAATGATAAAATTTATAATTCAACTTATATAAAATAAATTTTCTGAAAAATAGTTTTTAAAAATAGATGTTAATTTTTTTTTTGTGAATGTGTAATACAAAAAAAAAAGATTCAATACATGTATCATTTATTTTAATTAGAAAATTACAAAGTAATTTAAATGATAAAATTTAGGGTAAAATTCACTTTACCCCCTTGTACTATTGGATTTGTATCAAATACCCCCCTCTACTATTAAAACCTTCAAATACCCCCCTAATTCAATAAAAGTTATATTGATTGACAAAAATGCCCTTGGTTTATATAAGATTAAGTTTACTTTGATGGATTATAAGAATGAAACAATATTATTATATAGAAAACACGTTAACATTTAATAGAAAATATATATCTTACATAAATTTATATTACTATTACATTTAATAGATAGCTTTAGTAAGTAGGTACGTAGTCGATTTACAATATTAAAATTAATTGATATTATTTAATTTTGCATATATTTCTATTATGTTTGATTCACATATGTAATTGAAATATATTAATGGATTAAATAACAAGATATCAGATTATTTATTAAATGTGAAAGAGAAATTACTATTATATAATCAATAAGAAAATCTTGCTAAATATTAATGCAATTAAGAACCGAGTAAAGAAGCACAAAAAAATAGAAATCTAAAAGGTGTTTTCTAAAACAACAAAATATAAAGTTATTTGAGATAATACCTATTTTAAATTTTAATATGTTTTTATGTTATTAATATTATATTTATTTAATTATTTATTTTAATTTAATTATGATAATTTTAAGTAAAAGTTAGATCAAATTATTAATATTTTATTGTTAGAGAGTATTATAGATTTTTTTGTTTAATATTTCAAAACATTTACTTTGCCGATTCACTAGTAAATTTATAATTAGTAAATATGTTTTACCTATATTACATCTTACATAATATAAATAATATGAATATAAATGAATATCTAAATTTAATATTCACTTATTAAAATAATATACACATATATAATGATAGTAATGTAAATTTATTTGTTTAATTAGAAAAATTAAATACAGTTCTATACTATTGAAGTTATATTTGCTGTTTTATTTATTTTTTTAATAAATTGTAGGATTAGTTATTTAATAAAATTGGAGTTGAGAATTGTAGGAGAACAAAAATATGGAACCGAATATCTTATTTGTTTCAAGGGTATTGTTGTCCGTCAATATATCTTTTACTATTATAGGGGGGTATTTGAAGGTTTTAATAGTAGAGGGGGTTATTTGATACAAAGATGATAGTACAAGGGGGTAAAGTGAATTTTACCCTAAAATTTATAACCCAAGTTATAAAATTTAAATTTTCTGAAAAATGACTTTTAATTAAAAGTAGAAGTTAAATAATTTTTTTTTGTGAATGTGTAATACGAAAAAAAATCCATACGTGCATATATAACTCAGTGCATGCATGTGTATATATGTAAAGTTTGATGTTTTTTTGGTCCCTATGTTCTTACTCCAGGATACTGATCTCATATAACCCAGTGCATGTGTGTGTATATATGTTAAAGTTTGATTATTTTTTTTGGGTCCCTATGTTTTTAATAGTATTTATAATTTATTTATACTAAAATATTTTAATAGTATTTTTCTAAAATTTTTAAAAATAATTCCTATATTTAAAATTATGAAATTATTTAATATCGTAATTTTTTTATTTTATTGATAGTTGAACTACATATATTTTTCAAAATCAAGAAGTGATTTAAACTTAAAAAAATATAGGAAAATTATTTGTTTTTCTAAATATTTTAAGTAAAAGAATTTGTTTTAGGAAATAAATAAAACACACTGGAAAGAGATATTTTTAGAAAAAAGTTTGAAGGACAAAGATTTTTTTTAGTTTTCAAGTGGGACATCCACAATATTAATTTAAATAAATAACGCAAAATATAAAATTTAAAATAATTTTTATCATCAATAATATTAAATTTAACCAAAAGAAAAAGAATAATGAGACCATTTTTGGTGAAAATTTTAACCTTGGGTGTCCTATGGGACCATTTTTATCGTTAAAAATTTAACTTTGATGTTCTATGGGACCATTTTTGTCATCATAACGGTTTTTATTAATTATTTAACGGAACAACAGCAAAATTTCAGTTTTCCAGTCTTATATATGGGACTATTTTTGGTGAAAAATGTCAATTTGAGACTAAAAGTGAGTCTAATGGGACTAAAATCATGAGGGGGTAAGTCTAATGGGACCAAAAGTGAATTTTTCTCCTTTTTTTTCTTTGGAAAAGGATTTTGTTTTTGAAAATGGGGGAAAAATCAAATAAGTCAAAAAAGGGTTAGACCAAACCAAACTGTGGTTGAGTTATGTGAGGTGAGGTTAAAAAAGTGTAGAAAAAAGTTTTTTTAAAAGTGTGTGTATGAAAGAGTTTTAGTTGTTAAAAATGTGTAGAAAATAAATTCTCCCTTTTTCATTTGTGCATGGCAAAGACATGCATGCCTCTATTTGAATCCTGGATTTGAGCCAGAAAATGTTTTAATTTATCTTTTTTGAAGTAAACACAATAGTAATTAAAACTTATAATTAATTGAATTAAAGGGATCTTTATTTTCAATATAATTACTTGTAAGGAAATGTAACTATGTAAGTAACAGTTATTTTGTTCAAACGGGGAGAACTTCTATATCAACGTAAATTTGCATATACGAGCAACATTATTAGAGCATCCCCAAAAGACTCTTCAAAATTAAAAAGTATCTCTTGAAAAACAAAGAGCATCTTTAAATTTAAAGAGTAATATTTTTTGCATTTTCCAACACACTCTTTGTATTTGGCTCTTTATTTCAAAAATTTTGTGGTTTTCAGAAATTGCCTTAAAAAAATTTCATTAAAAGTGCAAGAAAACAACAAATATGGTATTGGAAGTAATTGATCATTTAATACAATTAAATATAGAGAGTTGTTTTGGCTCTCCAAATTTGGAGAGTGAAAAATCATTCTTTACATTTAAAAGGTAAAATAGAGAATTTGTTGGAGATGATTTTTGATGTATTGCTCTTCAAAATAAAGAGTATTTTTTAATTAGAGAGTCTCTTGGGAATGCTCTTAGTTATTAGTTTTAAACCGTTTTTTTAAAAAAAAAGGTCAGGTGAATACTACACGTCACTACAACATAAATGACATTAGGTAACACAAAATTGTATAGCACTTTTTACATAAAACACATTATGTAACACATGTTTGTAATACTTTTACATTATAATATTTATGTAACACTTTTAATTTGTAGCACTTTATAAATATGTAACACTTATTTGTAAGAGTTTCAAATAAGTAGCACTTTAAGTATCACAATTTTTTTGTTATTGTTTTGATAACACAAATGGGTATCACTTTAATTAAATAACACTCCATTGTAACACTTTTTTTGCTATATTTTGGTAATACAAAATTACGTCACTTTAATTAAATAATGCGAACGATTTATTTAGTTAATTGATATCCCAAAATTAGGTAAAGACAAAAGTAATATTTTTTTAATTTTTATTTTCTTTTTAATGTTTAGTAATATTAATCTATAAATATTATTAAATGCCAATTTCTATAGATTTTTTACCCATTTATTTTGCCTCTTTGTTGTATACGAGATATTAGTTAGTTTACTTGTAGCCTTAACATAATTTAAGATTTCATAAATAAAATATATTGATTATTTATTTGTTAATTTTTAACTTATTGCTATTAATTATATTTACTAGAGTATATATATATAAGTGATACATAATCAATTGCTAAGTGTTATATGACATTACAAGAAACTTATGAAATACCCACGAATTTTATCGATGGAAACCATTCTTAGGCATTACCGAAGGTTTTTATTTTTCTTTTAGCTTTTTAAAAGAAATTAACAATGTAATTAATTTTATCATAATATCCACGAGAAAATCGCTAGGTAAATTTATTATTGTTGTTTAATATTTTTAATTTTACTGACAGAAACTAATTTTGTTGGCAACCTCTTTTTGAAAAAAAAAATATCAATGAAAATTGATGTCGTCGGTAAATTATTCTTTTATTTCTATACTTAGTTTTATTTTTACTAATGGAAAATCAATTTGTTGATAAACTTATTTGATATTTTTATTTATTATTTTATTATGTTCTTTAATATATAATATAATTTCTAATATAAAATATAATTTCTAATATATACAATATATAATATAAATTTATATTTATAGTGCATAATTTTAATACATATAGTATATAATATAATTTTTAATATATATTTATATAAACATATATGTGTACATATAAAAATAAAAAGCAAAAAATGCAGTAAGAATCAACTTAGCCCAGGGCAAATTGCCATTTCTAAACAACATAGATATTGGGTTCGATGCTTCTTGTGAGCAAAAAATCACTTGTTAAATTCCAAGAAAAGTGCTACAAAAAAGTGTTACATTTTGCCAAAAAAAGTGTTATGACAAAAGAGTGCTACATTAGACTCATATGTTACATTTTATAATTATTTTTTTAAAGTTTTACAATAGATGAATACTTAATGTAACACTTAGAAAAAGTGTCACTAAAGCTATTAAAAGTAATACCGTAGATTATAGGTAGCACGGGCAAGTGTATCACCATAAAGTGCTACCTATTGTCTATAGTAACATTTTATGACTATTATCATTTTTAGGGTGTTACCTTATGTCACTTATGTTGTAGTGCGTTATATCTTAAAAAATTATTGTTGTTAAAAAGGTTTAGTTTTTACTGTTTATGCATGACATGTCAAACTATATTTTAACTTTTTAGTTGCTTCCATATAATTAAGCGGTCGGCATAAATAGGTTAGCCCTATTGATCATCATGAAAGACTAAAGGTCAATGTGACTTTAAATTCTTTTGTGAAGTTGAAGATTTTCCAACCCCTTCCTATTTGATGACTTTTGTACCTATTGTAGCATTATACTGGAATTTATATTTTACAAAAAGGGGAAAAAGGAGGGCGGAGGAGGAAAGAGAGTACTTTCAAAAGGAATTTCCCCTAAAAATGGACAAAAAAAACATGGTGTAATTTGACTATATTTTTATCATGTTTAATAATAAAAGAACAAATATTAATTATTGAAATTTGTCATTACTATGCTCACATATATCTTATTGAAGCTCTATAATAGCGTGATACATCTGATAGCTAGCTACTATCAAGTAATATCTAACTTATGTTCTGAGAAATCTGTTGTGATTGCAGTTTGATTCAAGAATTAAGAGTAGAAAAATTGAAATCTTTAGCTAATAACAAATTCTTCATACTCATTTGGATAATTTTCAATCATTATGTACAGGGGTCGTTCCTATAATTTAAAGGGTCTGGTGCGAAACGAAAAAAGGGCCCTTTATATTCATATAAAAAAGTAAAAAAACAAATATAATAATGAGCATTATATTTCCATTTCAAGACATTTCTACTACAAATAAAAATACTTTAATATCATTACATCATAGATTTTTACTTTATTATTTTATCACGTCTTTTCCGCCACAAAGAATCAACCGCTTAGCTAAAAAAAAAGAAAACAAAGTATCTGTGAAATATTGAACTTGCAACCACAGGCATGTAAGAGAGATCACAAACCACTGCACCTAGGAGGTTTTTATTAAAAAACTAAATGGAATATATATATATATAAAAGAAAAGAAAAAGAGTCATCTTGAGCACATGCCGCTCGAGTAGCCAAAGTTTGGGGCCTTATTAAAACCTACCAAGTTAAAACCCACCCTTATAGGGAAAACCCTTGGCAGAAAAAAGAGTACCCCCATAGATTGAGCAAAAGGCCATCCCAAAAAAGACAAGCCTGAATGACCAAAACCCACTATGCAACAAATCTAAATTGTGAAATCCCAACATAGTCGTCTGCAAGAAGCCGCACTATTTCATCTGGCGGACTGTCCCACCAAAACGTTAACGCATTCATCTTGCAAAGGCGGTCCCCACACGGTTCCCTTCACGAAAGATATGAAATACGACAAAATCCATATATGAGAGCAAGTGCGAGTGTCTTTGTCATCGAGCTTAAAGCATGATCCATCGAAATGGATGATGGGGTGGGCTAAAAAGTAAGAAAATTTAAGAACAATAAAATTTAGGAGCAATAAAAATTGTTTTTAAAATTTAGGAGCAATAAAAATTTAATAACAATAAAAATATCTTATAAGCTCCAAAAATAAGATATTAGGAGCTAGCTTATAAACTGTTTTTAAAAAAGTTGGGAACCCCAACGTATTTTCAAAATAAGATCTTATTTCAAAAAAGTTCTTTAATTTTGACTATTTTTAATTACAAAATTGACATTAGTAACATCGTATAAGCTTCAATATCATTTTTTATTCAAACACTTCAACCACTTATTCTTAAAATCAGGTCTTTCGTCTATAAGATGTTTTAAATAAGCTTAGCTTCAGAGCATAAAATTCATCAATAACAAAATTTACATTTATACTATTAACTAAATCTCGTTCAATGTAGAGCATCAAACAATCCACAAAATGTTCATATAAATTACTTTAAATTATTCTACGGTAGGGTAAATGTTGTTAGCCTTGAAAAATTGGACCTGGGAATTAGTAGGGGGCAAAAATAAAATCACAATACAAAGTTATTGTAAGTCCAAGCGGCTACGATAATCTAGAGGGGGGGTGAATAGATTATCTCCATCTTTTCAATTTCGCCCTCTTTTTACAATCGAATGCTTAAACACAATGATAAAGGTGCGGAATGTAATCAACACACGTCGATTTAAAGAGGTTCAACCCACCTAGGGCCTAATCCTCTACCACCCCAGTATATCCGGGATGGATTTCAAAAAGAAAAAGAATTTTATTAATTACCAAAATTAATACAAATTCAACTTACAACACTTTGAAGAGCACCACACTCTTCTTCAACACCACCTTTGGAGATTACCACAATCTCCCTTTGAAGATTACCACAATCTTCCTTCAACGGCACCTTTAAAGATCACCACAATCTTCAATCTTGAAGAATACCAAATTCTTCAACACCTCAAGAGCACCACACTCTTGAAACACCTATCACCTAGATCACCCAAGTGTATTCTTACCACAAGAATACTCACAAGGATATCTTGTGTTTGGTTGATGAATTACAATCAAGATTACACTTTGAAAAATATTAGAACTCAAAAGTGCAAGTGTAATCAAGAATGAAAGCCTAGACCTCAAGATGTGAAAGTGATAGTACTTAGGCTATTACAACAAGAATGTTGAAATGAATAACAAAGATTATGTGCTTGTGATATCTCTTGTTGTTTGTATCAAGTCTTGTATTTGATCCCTCAAGCTTTCATCTATTTATAGGAGAGCCTTCAAATTTGAATTCCAACATAGGCTCCTCCAAAGGCTCCTCCAACATAGGCTCCTTCATGGGCTCCTCCATGTTTTCTTTTGTCTACAAATAAGACAAAGAGATTAAAATAAATATGGTTGTCTCATAAGGATACAAAAATCAGATTATAGAACAATCCCACATTTTAAGGAAGAATGGTCTCGCTACACAACGGTTATATTTTTTTGTCAAACTAAAGGGCGACCGGTTGCGCACAAAAGACATTTGAAATTGTCTTGAAAAATTACACGCAGGCGACCGGGGGTGCTCGACCGGTCGACATCACCCCCTACCCTTGGTCGACCTCTCCAAAAATAGAACAGGGAGATTTTGCACACTTGCGTACCTGGTCGACCCACACAGCGACCCCGTCGACCGGCCGACCTGCTGATTTTTCTTCCGTCTCATTTTCTGTTTCAAAAATCATCTTCAGGTACGGGTTGCCCTATAGGGCGACCGGTCGACCAAGAGACAGAAATATTGCCCAATTTTTTTCGAAAATTAACCTCAAGAAATACTCCGAAAAATTCGTAAAAACATTTTAAACTAATCGGGAGTATTTAGGACAATATTAGAAATATAGTTTCAATGTGAAAACCCATTGACATAAAATCTTTGAAAGTGTTGTCCAATATTAATCGAAAATAGACTAGAGCAAATACTCCGGAAAATATTGAAACTATTTTAAATCATTTAGGAGTATTTGGACAACCTTTAAAACCATTGTTTTGGTGTAAAAACAAAATCATCAAAATCATGATAAAACCATTTTTCAAACAGTTATTTGACCAATGTCTATCTAATTGTCATGGAAATTCATGTTTGATTTTGAAAGAAAATTAAATGGGATTGGGATTTCGGAAGAAGGCAGAGGCAGGACTATTGGAATGGTGAAATTAGAATCAGACTTGTCTTTTTGTTTTGGTCATTGGTTTCTTT
Source organism: Rehmannia glutinosa (assembly GCA_016081115.2). Taxonomy (NCBI): domain Eukaryota; kingdom Viridiplantae; phylum Streptophyta; class Magnoliopsida; order Lamiales; family Orobanchaceae; genus Rehmannia; species Rehmannia glutinosa. The sequence goes on along the minus strand of JABTTQ020002169.1, from coordinate 191,909 downwards.
TTTTGGGTTTTTTTAAAGAAAAATGGGATGGGCTAATGATAATAAAACTAATGAAATAAGCATAAATGTAAGTAGGATGGACTAATTATAGGATGACCTTCCACAAAATTTGCACTGGGCTCCAGCCCAGTGGAGCCCTTGCATGGATCCGCCCATGGCCAGAAATCTCCAAGGAATATTAGTCGAGCGAAGGCGCAGAAGATCAACAACATAAGTGTCCGACTCCAGCCAAAGACGGTGCCAACCCTTGCTATGTGCGTACGCAATGGCAACCATGATTGCATGTAGTTTCGCTTCAAAAGCAAATCCAATACCCATACGCTCCACGAAACAGCACCGAAAGAAGCCCCTAGCAGTCCAGAAAACTCCCTCCGCAACACTAACCCTCGACGCACCCGCCGCGTTGCCATCCGTATTAACTTTGATCCAACCAGGGAGGGGTAAATGCCAATCCACTTGCACAATTTTGGGGGCCTTACGAGGCCGCCCGGGCACATGAAGCCGCCTCAAACATAAAAGATTCGACTGGTCATTATTCATGCAACCTCTATCCAAAGATGATGACTCGATGATAAGTACACGAAGTTGAATTATGGCTGCCTCAATCGTCCATAACTTATCATTGAAAATGTAGTCATTGCGAATGTGCCAGATGAGCCAAATGCAGGAAATGAAAGCCACACGCCAGAGGAACTGGATCTGCTCACTGAATCGATAACCCATCACCTACACAACAAATTCATTGAAAATGAATGTAATAGGGAAGTTAATGCCAAAAGCTTGGAAAATCCAATTCCAAAGAGTCGCTGCACCTAGGAGGTTTTTTGTGAAAATTTAGTATTATTTATTTTATTTATTATTTTATCCCATCCTGCTTAGGTAAAAAAATAAGAAAGCAGACTTCGTATCTGTGAAGGCTCGAACACGCGACCTCAGGTATGCAAAAGAGTACACAAACCGCTGCGCCTAGGAGCTCTTTCATATAAATTTGTATTCTTTATTTTACATATACATATATATTATACCATTAGATTAATTAAAAAAAATCGGGGCTCAGGGCCCTCGCCGGAGGGGGATCTATGCGGCGGCGCCGCCTTGACCGCCCTAGGACGACTCTAATTATGTATTTTAAATAAGTACTTGAAGTTTCACTTTGATTTTGTATTAATTAATTTTCTTATAATACAATATTTATCTCTTATTATAGGTGGATAATCGTATGTTTCAATGGTAAAGACTTGTGTTGTCAAGGCAATTGACCTAGGTTCGATTTCATATTAGTGTATCTCCTGCACTACTTTCTCCCAATTTTACTATAAAAAAATTCTTATTACAGATGGCACAACTAATTTTCCATCATAACTTTTGAAATATATATATGTGAATAATACAAAACTTGCACTTTTTAAACTATAATCTTCTTTAAAAAAAAAAAACTATTAAGTTTTGAGGGAGAAAATGAAAGCAAATTTATATGCACAATTACGTCAACCACTCCCTTTCAAACGGAGAGAAACGTGTTGACGGCATCAAGAACTAGGTCAAAAAAGTTTAATGTGAAAGGAATATTTATCCAATAAGAACTTAGGAGAAGGATTAAATATTGGATATATGAAAAATAGGAACCATAGATAGATAGGTCAAATTGAGGGAGTGCTACGGGTGGGGCCGAGGGTTGTCTAGCATGCGCAGTGCAACGGGTCTTCTATTTCCCATGCTTTGTCTCGATTCAACTCCCGCGACGGCCCACTCATCAGCACACTAACCATTTTCAACTATATATACTTATTCGATTAACATTTTTCTATATAGTTTATTAGATTCGTTTGCTTCCAAGAGTTACAAATACATTTTATTGTTTTGTTTATAAACCATAAATCTAGTTTCTGATTAATAAAGTGAGAGGAGGTTGTTAGAATTAATAGAATTAATTCATACCCCAGAATCATCACGTGAATAATAAAAAAACAAATATAAAACTGAATCTAAATTGGAAGCGTACCTTAAATTTATAGACACAAAATTGATACATTTGATCCATATTGACGCCATGTGAATCCTTAACTCAAGTTAGCGTCTTCCACCAAATTCATTAGGTGGTTTCTCTCTCTAAAATAGGAAAGATGAGATGAGTGAACGACTGATTTGACTTTAGGGACCATAACCCTAATGAGAGTTCTTTATATACTAATACTAGGTCAATTAAGAGTCCATCAAACCTAGTTGACTAGTATTGGGTCTCTACACATTGCAAAGCCCATACCCATTAGATATCCCTAGAGCCTTATTAAATTAGACCACTTATAATTGGTTCTATTAAATTAGATAGTCCATAATATAATTGTAATTACATATTTACTAGAGACAATTATATTATAAAATCCTGAGTGCACGCTGAAAATGCTACTATACTTGATATATTCCCTTAGATACAATCTGGTCCATTTCCTATATTAGTATGAGATCAAAGCGGCTTTTTGTTACACTTAAATGGTAATTAGACCCATCAATAGTCACCACGCCAATATATTCAATGACATAGATCGAGTATGGATGTGTAGCATGAAAATTACATGCAACGTGATCTCCAACATGCCTATTTCCAACTGTTCCTATTTTATTCTCTATGAGATCGTGCAAAAAATGCAAATGATTCAGAGTCCAAAACCAAAACTTTATTCTTTATTCTGCAGAGGATATTTATTCCCGAATGTGTCTAAACCTGAAGAACATCAAAATACAAACTCCCACTGAACATGCACATCTTTAAAACCGGACAACACCTATATGAGCATTATGCTTGTAAAATACCTTAGGTAGTAAAACTCGCTTGCGGCGGCGCAATGCTGAGTTTGTTCGAATATGTTCAATAGACACTTAATGACTCTGAAACTTGCAGTTTATGTGCATCTCAACTTCAAGAGTTTCTGTTGTTGGAATATGGTAAGACCGAGTTATTGTCACATTATGTGCTAACCAATATTTAATTAATGATTTGATTAAAGTTTAGTATAAGAGTTATTTTAGGGGACAAGTTAGGGGTTATATTAGGGGTTAGTTATTTTAGGGGCTAATTTTAGATTTAGGGGTTAATATTAATTAGTATAAATATGTATAACTTCATTCACATATTTTGCACCATATTTCCAAGAATTATAAGGTAATAATAATTTTATATTTTTTTCAAATTTCATATATATATATATATATAAATTCCCAATTCATAAGCTTTCTTTCAAATTTTTACAAATTATTTCATTAATTAGTTCAATTTATTAAAATCACATATTATTTATATAATTTTATTTAATGTACAAAACGAAGGGGTCCAGGATTAGGACTTTTATCATTCATTTTTCTACATCGAATATCTGCGATTATTAAGGTAGAAATTTTTATATTATTTGTCTTTATTTAATATTCCATGATTATACTTCATTGATTGCAATATATGTCAAGAGAAAATAAATTCATATAAGCTAGGGGCCATGAAATGGGTCCGGAATCAAAAGTATCTTCGGGGTGAACCCGCAATGTTATATGCGGTAACTGGCCAGTCAAAGGGAAAAGAGGAAATTAATGAATTTATTGTTGTAATTATGTGCACTACAAGAAAAATCCATTCTGAAGCGAAAATGATTTTGTCACTAAATTTTTTAATTACCTACGAAATACCTACATAATAAAAAAATATCATTTTTCCCTAAATTATACCGACAAATTACCGACAGTTTTTCAATTACCGACAGATTTTCTGCAGGTAAATACCAACAATTTTAGATTCTGTAGGTAAATATTTTACCTACACTTTACAATTTTCTTAATACTTACCTACAAATTTTTCCGTAGGTAAACTGGTTTTTTCTTTTATTGGTGAATGTTTTTCATGTTATACTAAATATTGACAGATATATCCCTACTGAGCGAGATGAAGCTCACCCCTATTATTATTATGACTTTCAGGTTAAGGAATCCAGCTGAAGATATGATGTTGTGGATGGTGGAATAAATCATGTTATATTTATATTTTAAATAATTATGATCGAACTAAATTTTGGATTTATGACTTTAATTTTTTTTATGCTTGGGATAATTGTTGGATATTTAATTTGAAAAATTATTATTATTATTATTCATGTTTTTCTAATAACATTTTTAGAGTACTTTTAATTTCATGAAATTGGGTCGTTATAAGTGGTATCAAAGCAGGTCTACGTTTCTGTAGGCTTGTAAAAAAATTGAAAATTCAAATGTATAGTTTTTTTTTAAAAAAAAAAATTTAATAAAAGTCAAACTTTGTATAAGATAAAATGGTTTAATAACATCCACCTCCGTCATATCTTGCCGATCTCCTCAAGGTATGAGAATTATTAATGCAAGTTACATTATACAATTGTATCAGTATGCTCATTTATGTCATGATGTATTTTATTATGATTCCATGTTACTATATTCTGCTTTAGAAATATAATACCAGTTTATATGTTATATGAATAGAAATCTTGTATTCCTTAAAAAAAAAAGGGGGTCCAGGAAGAGGAACTTGAGAAAGATTCGAAGTTTTAGAAGACTTAGTGTCTTGTAAACTTTATGGATTGATTAATAGACCCATTATTATTGATAGAGATGAGGAGTGACACATATTATCTATAGCTAGAGATGATTGGCTAATCACCATTAGCTTTACGTTAGTTCGCTAATCATTATTGTTAGTTAACTTTTGGTTGTTGACTTTTATTTTTTATGCATGAACCCCGTTATTCGGGAATTTTTATTATTAATAAGATTTTGTTTTTCTTTAGGATTACACGTCTTGATTTGGATTATGAGAAACGATGGGAACTATTAAGTCAATAGATGCAAAAGGATAATCTCTTGATTTTAGTTGTACAATGAATTTGATTAAGTTTTTACTAACCCTATGATACAAGGCTCAAGTCTAGGTTTGTTTTGATGGAGGCCTAGAAAGGACTTTACTACAATCCAAGTTAAACAGACTAGTGATATAATTAGCCTCAGATAGAATTTTTAATAAGCTATTGCTATTGATTTTCATATTTAATTACGAGGTTTGTTGCCTAAAGCGTATAATAATTTATGTGTTGGTGTAAATTAGATTGTTATTGCTGAGTTGGTCTATTACTGTGTTATAGGCTTATTCCCAAATGAAGGTGATAATGTTTACCCAGTTATAGCTGAACTACTGATTATAGTGTTTTTCTTGATTAATGTTTGAGTATATGGTTTACTCTATAAGGTTTGAGTTATTGAATATAACCTTTTTCCTATGAGGTTTGAGATATTGAACACAAGATTTTGCCCTATAAGATTTGAGTCATTGAATGTAAGATTTTTCCTTAAAGGATTTGAGTTATTTGAATATAGGGTTATCCCGTGTATCTGAGTGAATGATTTTTCCTAATTACGGTTTGAGTATTTGGGTATATTAAAATATAAGGTTTTCTCAATAAGGTTTGGTTATTGTAGTTGTGAGTTGACAACCAATAAGGTTAGTTATTTGATGAAAAGTTCTCCTACTAAGGGTTAATGTATTGAATACATAAACAAATTAGGATTTGAGATGGATTTGCCCTAATGCGATTTGAACGCAGGACTTCTGTAAATTACATTTTGAGCGTGTAAGGTTTTCTTATTTAAGAGTTTGGTTGTATTGAACATAAGATTTACCCTAACTACAATTTAAACTGTGAGACCAAGGGTGAATGACTTGTTTGCTCACGGAGTAAGAGCAGTTGATAAGAGAGTTATTTTGGGGGCGAAGTATGAAACGAGATAATGGAACTTTTGTGGAAAAATATTTGACTTATCAGCAAGTTAAAGCCGAACACCAAAGACCATCTGGTTTACTCAAACCACTTGATCCAGAATGGAACTGGGAGCACATAACTATGGAATTTGTGGTAGGGATTCCACCATCAATCAAGGGAAATAAGGCCATATGGGTTGTAGTAGATCGATTAACAAAGTCAACACATTTCTTACCTGTTAAGATAACGTTCAGTATGGAGCGATATGCACAAATTTATATTGAGGAGATAGTGAGACTTCATGGAGTTCCCGTGTCAATTGTTTCAGACAGAGATACGCATTTTACTTCTAAGTTTTGGAAAAGTATACAAAGTGCCTTGGAACAAAGCTAGATTTTAGTACGACTTATCACCCGCAGACAGATGGACAAATGCAAAAGGACTATCTGAGATATTGGAAGATATGTTGAGAGCATGTGTGCTCGACTTAGGAAGTAATTGGGAAATATTATTACCCTTGGTAGAATTCGCTTATAACAACAGTCATCAAGCGACTATTGGGATGGCTCCATACGAGGCGTTATATGGAAAAAAAGTGTAGATAATCATTATATTGGAGCAAAATTATGGTGAAAGAAATATTTTGGGGCCTGAATTAATTCGGCAAACTGTTGAGAAGATAACTATGATACAAGATCAAATCAAGATGGCTCAAGATAGACAAAAGTCGTAAACTGATAGACGGAGAAAACATATACAGTTTGATGAAGGAGAAAAAGTATTTCTGAAAGTAGCTCCTATCAAAGGTGTTATTCGATTTGGCGAAAAGGGAAAGTTCAAACCGAGATATATCGGACCATTCGAAATCTTTTCACGAGTTGGAGATTTAGCTTATCAACTAGTATTACCATCGAGTCTATCGAGTGTGCACAATGTTTTCACGTCTCTATGCTAAGAAAGTACGTTCACGATCCAAGTCACATCGTGAATTATAAGGATCTAACAATAAAAAATGACTTAACTTACGAGGAAGCCCCAGAGGCTTTTTTGGAATGCAAGATTCACCATTTGAGAAATAAAGATGTTGCTCTGATCAAAGTACAGTGGAGACGTCATGGCAGAAATGAAGCTACTTGGAAGCGTGAAGAGAAGATTCGTGTCAAGTACCTAAGTTTTTCAATTCCAGGTAAGATATCGAATTTCGAGGATGAAATTATATTTAAGGAGAGTAGAATATGATAACCCATATTTAATTAATGATTTGATTAAAGGTTAGTATAGGAGTTATTTTAGTGGACAAGTTAGGGGTTATATTAGGGGTTAGTTATTTTAGGGGCTAATTTTAGATTTAGGGGTTAATATTAATTAGTATAAATATGTTTAACTTCATACACAAATTTTACACCATATTTCTAAGAATTATAAGGTAATAATAATTTTTTTTTTCAAATTTCATATATATATATATATATATATATATAGGTATTGGATCAAATGAGACCACATTCCTGGGAGTAAGACAAAGTGTGGACTAATTAATCCCATTTATTTAATATTTTTGAGGGCTGAGATTTGGCTGATTTATGGGCTTTTTTTTAATTTTAATTTGAATAATGGCAGAGTAGTCATTTGCCATATAACAATTTTATTACTTTTGGTAACTCCCTCTAAATCGTCTCTCCTCCCCCACAAATCGTGGTTAGTTCTTTTTTCAATTTTTACAAAAACATTCTGTCAACAAAAATTCAATCTCAACCCAAGGAGATGGAAAATCAAAGAAAAATATCACTAAAGCGAAAAAACCAGAGCATACCTGAGATTATGGCAGAGAAGATTATGCTTGCTCTCTTGGTCGTGCGACGGGATGACAAATTTAAGTGGTGCTGCGGCTAGCCGACAACGATGGTGCTACAACCGACTGACGACGATTGTCCTGTAACCGGCCGACTGTGGCTTTAGTGTCTCTCGACCCACTCGTCGATCGATTTTAGTTGAAAGGGAAGTTTGCTGCTGTGAGGATTTGCCAAAGTTTCAGCGGTGGAGTGTGAGCGAGAGAGGGAAAAAAATTGGTGGAGGTTCACCGGCGTCAGGGTTCGTCGAGAGAGAGAGAGAGAGAGAGAGAAAGAGAGAGAGAGAAAAGAAGGGAAGAGGGAGACTGTATACATAGTTTGATTTTATTGTATCATTAGACATAATTTACTGTATAGATAGTCTGATTTTATTGTATAGTTAGACATAGTTTACTGTATAGATAGTCTGATTTTATTGTATAGTTAGACATAGTTTACTGTATAGATAATATGATTTTATTATATATTTAGGCATAGTTTACTGTATACATAGTCTGATTTTATTGTATAGTTAGACATAGTTTACTGTATACATAACCTGATTTTATTGTATAGTTAGACATAGTTTACTGTATAATAATTTAGTTAATTGATTTTGTCTCTATTAGTTGTTGATTATTTAATTATTGCTATTTGGTATACCATAGTAAACCGTAATTATTGGTCTGCCCAGAATAATCTTGTTAACTGATTCCTTAATTCACGGTCCCCACATATTTTTATTTGACAATTTTAATATGCGATATATATGTTAAATATATAGTATAATAGTATTTAATATACAGTAAATATATGTTAAATATACAGTATAATAATGAGCGTGATTCTCTCTCTCTCTCTCTCTCTCTCTCTCTCTCTCTATAATTGATTTACTTAATTCATGGTCCCCAAATTTTAATGAGCGTGATTCTCTCTCTTTCTATAACTGATTCCTTAATTCACGGTCCCCACATGTTTTTGTTTGACTATTTTAATATGCAGTAAATTTTTGTTAAACATACAGTATAATAGTGTTAAGTATACAGTACATACATGTTAAATATACAGTATACTGCATCGCAAAGAACATGATTGATTCTCTCTCTCCCCAGCGTAATTTTCTCTCTCCCCAGCGTGATTTTCGCTCTCCCCATAACAGATTCCATATTTGGACGGTCCCCACATGTTTGTTTGACAATTTTATCCTTTATGAGATTTAATTAAATGGTTAATGTATTATTAACCCAAATTATTCCTAGCCTTTGATGCAAAACAGGGGAGGGTTGAGATTAGTCCACACCGTCACACCATAAAATGTGGTCTCATTGGATCCTCCCCCCATATATATATGTATGTATATATATATACATATATAAATTCCCAATTAATAAACTTTCTTTCAAATTTTTACAATTAATTAGTTCAATTTATTAAAATCACATATTATATATATAATTTTATTTAATGTAGAAAATGAAGGGGTCGAGGACTAGGAATTTTATTATTCATTTTTCTACATCAAATATCTGCGATTATTAATGTAGGGATTTTTATATTATTTGTCTTTATTTAATGTTCCATGATTATACTTCATTGATTGCAATATATGTCAAGAGGAAATAAATTCATATAAACTAGGGGCCATGAAAAGGGTCCGGGATCAAAAGTATCTTTGGGATGAACCCGCAATGTTATATGCAGTAACTGGCCAGTCAGAAGAAAAAGAGGAAATTAATGAATTTATTGTTGTAGTTATGTGAATATTTTTCTTGTTATATTAAATATTGGCAGATACATCCCTACTGAGCGAGATGAAGCTCACCCCTATTATTATCATGACTTTCAGATTGAGGAATCCGTCTGAAGATATGATGTTGTGGATGGTGGAATAAATCATGTTATATTTATATTTTAAATAATTATGATCGAACTAAATTTTGGATTTATGACATTTATTTTTTTTATGATTGGGATAATTGTTGGATATTTAATTTGGAAAATGTATTATTATTATTATTATTATTATTATTATTATTATTATTATTATTATTATTATTATTTTTATTCATGTTTTTCTAATAATATTTTTATAGTACCTTTAATTTCATGAAATTGGGTCGTTACACATTATCCTTGTTGTATGTCAATACCAGTCTTAACATGCAACCTAGTGACAATATCTACCATATCTCTTGATAAGATCTCACTACAAGAAAAATGCAAATAGACATCACTACAAAGACATCGGTGTTATGACTTTTCTGTTGTCCTTTTCCATATAATAGTGGTTTTCAAAGAAACCGGTATCTAATTGGTGTTGTCTTTTGATAATAAACAACGGTTTCCCAGAACTTGTGTCTATTGCAAAAAAAAATTCCCAAATCGACACCGGATTTGGCATCGGATTTACGGAACCGCTGTCTATTTATATAAATTATTTTAGATTAGACAACAGTTGTTTTGACATCGTTCTAAAACAGGTATCTTTAATTATTTAGAAACCATATCTTTAGACACCGGTTCAAATACGGTGTCTAATCATATCGTATTACACCGGTCTACACAACCGGTGTCATTTACATATTTTATGTAAGCTCTTAATTAATTATGGAGGTGTTAGTCCAAAACTTTTTTTTGAAAGGAACCAAACCTCTCATACGTCTTTCTCTTCCGCCGCTCGCGCGAGTAAGAAGAAAAAAGAAAATTTGATAGAATAGTAAGGGAGAGCATTCCTTTTTCTTTTTATGACAGTGCGTCACAAGAGAATGAAGGAAGAAGAAAAAGCAACGAAAGTTTCATGAAGCACTTCTTAAATTGCTTTATCCTCCTCGCCAAGTATTCCTTTAATTCTCGGGACTTTCTGATCTCATAATACTTTGGTCATCCATCATCTACTGACATATCCTTTGAAAACAGGATGACGAAGAAGAAGAAAAGGAGTGGATTGAGCCGTTGAATGTCCTTCCAGGTGTTTGTTAGAAGTACTGAATGGGATTTTCATATCTATTTGTGCCTAATTAATGAGAGCGACCCCTTGTTTTACTTAAAAGTACTTGTTTGGGTGATTACAGGGGAGGAGCTAGAGAAGAGGAAGGATATTCATTGCCATCAAGCAGCGACGACAATGAGGGTGAAAATGGCGGGACTGAAAAGCTGACTAGGGCTCAGAGGAAGAGACTTCGAAAGAGGAAGCTGAAGGAAGCCATTTTTTCCCGACGCAGAAAGATCATTGGGCGTCTGTTACTTGGTTCAAGCAATGACAAGAATGATGGTAGCATCGAGGTTTTAGATAATGTGCCTGAAGGTGTTCGACAAAATGCCGCAACTAACTTTTCAGGTGAGATTTCTTTTAAGCTTTCAATATAACTATGTACTATGTAGAAATCCATTCTCTGGAGTTACTAATGATGTATTCCATGAGTAAAATTCTAGGAGAGCCAGCTTCTTGCTCGAAACGAAACAAGCTCAAGCAGAGAAGGAAGTCCGAGAACTTGTCTGGTAAAAGTTGAACTCACTGAAAGTAAGGTCTTCTTATAATAGGCCTGATACCCAAAAATTCCCCGGGAGTTGTCCCTGGCTAGTAATCTTCCAATTAAATGTATGTTTTTGGGCTTAATTGGTTCATGATTGAAAAATTCAAGCAACAATTTTTGTGTTTGAGTTGTGGTAACCGTGTTGGTTGATTTAACTTGTGCATTGATCTAAGACGTAATAACACGAAAGCTTGTTATGCTCTACATGTACATGGAGAAATACAAACATGCACACAGTATACATTTTTAAGTGTTTGAAAAGAATAATACACCATTCTTTTATGGTGTATTTTTATGTAATTGATGAGTTACTCTTTCGGTTGACATATTGAGCTTTGGTTATGTCGAATGTAGTACTGTAAATTGTGCACAATGTGAGGCTGCCTTTAGTGCACTGTGCTCGTTACCACTAACTGGAACTTTCTGTGATTCAGAGGCTTTGTGTGAATTCCCTCCGAAGTCTGTTCAATTGAGATGCCTTTTGCCATTCAACCTTGGATGATTTCAGAGGAAAATGTCGGAAACCTCCTGATGGTACACATTTTTATGAATTTTTCTTCTTTATGTACCAAGTTTTTTTGTTTTTAAGAAACAGGGGAGGTGCTTTTTTTTTTCTTTTTCCTTGGGAATGCCATCTGTTGAGTGATCATTTGATTTTCAGTTCAAACTGGTCTTTTTTTTTTGACCAACTGATAAAGGGAGTATGTGATGTGCCAAAAGAGTATTGGAGTTAGATAATTGATAGTTTATGGGCTTTATTATGCTTCGTTGATTGATCATTTTTTCCTCAACTTCATTGCTTAACCCCTCCCCATCAGCATCTCTGACTGTAGGCTTATTTATTTTCTGGAACAAATATAATGCACACAACACATTGGACATGCTTATGCAACAGTATACTTAGCGTATTTCAAGGGAAGTTACCAATTTATTTTTGTTGAGATAATCGAGTTTTCTTTTACCAAGGCCCAGAAATTTCATATTTCTATTGCCCCTAATGTTCTTATGTTTTCCTTCGGGAGGGATGGGGATGGGGGTTAGTAGAATGAAACTCCAGTACATTTGGTAAATGTTGGCTTGAAGAATTCTAATGGTATCATTTAGTTGATCAGGTTGGTAATTGGTGGATTTTCAACACTCTGTAGAGCTTAACTTAACTTCACTACATTGGTTTCAATGCAAATTACAAATGATGCTAGGGTATACATGTTATTGTATTGTATTTTGTTTCCATGGTATACTTTCCTATACAATTTATAATCGTTTGATTGTTGTGGTATTATTTTGTTGATCAGGTACTTAAAAGAATGGATGCTCTCATGGATAGTTAGAATATTTTGAAAGCTTGAATGACATGAGCAATGTTGATCATCTGGATTTTGTTGCCTTTAGTTGAATGTTTATAGCCTTTTTGTTGGTTGATGGAATTGGATTATGAATTTGTAGTTGCTTTATTCGAAAGGAAACTTCGCAACTAGTAGATCTTGGTGCCTTTAGTACTAATGCATTTTTTGTTGGTTGGTGGAATTGATTTCATGTTTAATTGGTAGTGAATTTATGATGGTTGCTGGAATTGGATTTCATAATGAGTTAAACGACATTGGTTTAAAACCTGTGTGAACAAGCGATGTCTATTTATCACAGACACCGGTTTCGAGCTGGTGTCTTTAAATAAAATGACACCGGTTTAAAACCGCTGTAAATGTTCTATGCCTATTCATCCAAAGACAGCGGTTATAAACCGGTTATAAACCGGTGTCAAAAACATAAACTTTTAACATCAAAGTCTTAGAATGCAGATATTTTATCTCTAAGACAACGGTTTAAAACTGGTGTCTTTCTAGGAAACAACACCGGTTCAAAAGTTCATGCTTTTAACACCAGTGGCTCTAACAACGGTTGGTTCACAAATAGACAGCGGATTAAAACCGCTGTCTATTGGCTTTTTTGTAGTAGTGTAGATGCCCCTTAACAAGCTAAAACTTAGCTGTCATTATGGAATGAACTATAAGTGTCGCTAGCACTTTCCCAAAAATAGCTCATCCAACTAACAATTAAGTATAACCCAAACTGGATCTCTATTTACTTTATTGGCATCAATTAAAATCGAAATCAGAAATACCAAATGATCTCCCGAAGATCTTATTTCTGATAATTGAGCTTATAAACCTTTATTCTCTATAAACACTTTACAACCCCTTTATTGGTTGCTTTCTAAATGATCCATCATAGGGTTAATATCTGTCTAATAATCCTGCTATGCACGCTATATCCGGATGCGTACATACTTGAAAATACAAACGACCTCTTATAGCTAATATATAATTAGTCTTTTGTATATCTTAAATATTAGACTCATTCTTGGGGTACTGAATGAATCAAACTTAAGTTCCTTAACAATGAGAGTCTCTCCCACTAAACCTACGGTACATACCATTATCAACTTTATATACCTCAGAACCAAATGAGATAATTCCTTAATGATGATTGTATTATCATAAACGAGAAACAGACTAAAATTAAAATGAGCCATGAATACCATAATGATTTTAAAGAGTCTTTCGATAAACCCAAAATGAAAGTTTCTTTACAATCATTGTCTACCTTTTGATGAAATTTTTGACATGATGACAAACCTTATATCTCTCAATACTACCTTCAGGCAATTTTATGAGATCCAAAATGTCATTATTATTCTTGGATTTCATCCAATATTTCATGGCATCCATTCTTGAGGCTGTTGAGTTTGCCCTTTAAAACAATTATCTTATCTGGACAAGGAGTTCCTTAACATTATCTTGATAATCCGAATTTGCATCTTGAACAATGTTAGGAATGAAAGCCTATTCATTGTCAATTGCAACTGTAGGAGTAAAATAAATTTCTCCTTTCATGATAATGTTTATAACCTTATTCTCCCCTCAAACTCAACTTCCTTAAGAACCTTCAAGTTTTCCATCTCAAGTGACCTTATAGAGTATCTAACAAGCAACAACTAATAGTTCTTGAGTTCAATGTCCCTTATTAAGCCAAAAACTTTATCTTAATTGGACAACCCCAAATATGCAAATATCCAACATCGAATGTTCACATATTAATAATCCATAAGGGGCTTTAGCTAGCTACTGCTTAGTTTAGAACTCTAATAATAAACCATGTCGCAATCCTTAATGCTTCTCTCATAGAGTTTGTGGTAAGAAAAAATGATTAATCATTCTTTTTACCATATTCTTTATTCTTTTATTGTTTCATGTGTTTTGTACCATGTGAACTAGCATGCAAAGTGTCATTAAATGAGACAATCATATTCAACAATTATAGGTTATCATCCATGATAAAGAACGAACATGAATATTGAAAGAGAGAAAAATTACTATATCCAAATTGAACAATCATAACCAAAATTTGCTCAAAATGGAAATAGAAACAAAATTCCGTAAGTTCTTCAAAATTCAATAACCTTATCATCAATGATTAAACCTAAATATGTAGCCTCAACCACAATTGTTTTACTATTACCCTCCCAAATGCATCTTTCAGCATTAATTTGTAATTGGCTCCACAAAAACTTTGCATTAAAACATATGCGAGTAGTGGAACCAATATCTACCCACAAAACATGTCTAGGTATAAAACAAGACTGATTGAAACATAAGCTGAAGTGAGAAGTAAACTTTAACACAACATACTCACTTGGGACATTTCTTTCATGTATCCACCCTTCTTGCAGAAGTAACAGGTAAATTCTTCATCCTATTTCTTGTGCATTCTATTTATGGTGTCCCAGTTACAACCTTAATATATATATATATATATATATTTCCTAAGGAAAAGGATGCTAAGTGAGTACTTTTAGTGTTATCTCGCTCAAACTTTATTTTCTCGCACAATGAGAAATGATCTCCGAAGAGTCATCTCAATCTTTAGGGTGTTGTTACTAACCTTAAAATCCTTATTGTACAAGAAACTGAAGCAGAATGACACCTCCTAATGTACTCCCCTATGTTCCATATTTATTTATAAGCTTATTGAAACAAGATTAGTCATGATAATACTTGTTTCAATCTTTAAGGAACTCCTTAGCATTAACATCCTCAAACATAATGCCCCAAAAATTTAAAACATTGAGATAACATAAATAAAATCCATATAGACAGATACTTTAGAAATACAAGCAGAAATTTAATTCAGGGAATAAAATTGAAAAATACTTACACTTAATCATGCCATAACAAAATAACATGGAATTCATACTTATGCATGACATTATAAAATAATATTGGGCCCATCTTGAGATACCTAGCACAATATTGATGTTCAGTCTTTGGACAAGTGCATCAATTGTAAGTGGTACTCTCAAATGTAGTAATCAAATACTGACAATAAGTCATGTCAAACAATAACCTTTCTTTGTGCCGATTATTGTTTACATGGATAACCTAATAATCATCACATATTTATTGCCACAGGTATGTCTAGTATTCGGCCAGGTAATGACCTTCCTTTGGGCCGATCATTATTTGCATAAATAATAGACATACACATCTTAATATTTTAAAATAAATAAACCTACACAATAGATGTTACTTTGGCAACATAATGTTTCAATTAATTTATTTTGAATATCGGATATAAAATATAATATAATCCCAATTTTGCCTCATATATCTATCATCTGGCCAGATAATAACCTTTCTTTGGGCCGACTATTATCCGCATAGATATAAACAAATTACAAATCTTTTACTTGAATCAAATATATCAAAATAAATTTAGTAACAAAGATTACTTTGGCGACATGCTATTTCAATTAATCTCGAAATATAATGATAAGATTTGCTAACTGAAAAATAATATATCAGGATTATAACTAAACTTGGGTCGTATTATCAGTAAATTAAATTTAAATCCAACCCAGATTTAAATCGAATTCAATCGTTACGGGTATGAATAATTTCATCCCAATTTTATGACCCAATGAAGCAAGCTCTAACCATAAGCCAGAAAAGACATATTTATTTGGACTTAAAACCCAAACTGCTAGATTAGGCTTAAATTCCACTTTATATGAACTTGATTTCAAAATTAACCTTATTTGAATTTAAAGTCCCAAAGAAAACTAAATAAGACTTTAAATCCAACTTTATTTAGATTTAATAACCCAAATAACCGGACCGAGTCATATATCTAACTTAATGAGAATGGATCCAAAATAAATCAAGTCCAATATTTAAGCTGAAGACTAAACCATATAGCTGTGAGCCCAAAATAAATTAAGCTCAATCCAAAATTCTTTATTTTGATTTAAAGCCTGAAGACCGAATAGGCCCAACAATCAAACTTTTAATTTTCTTTGCAAGGGTTTCAACTGAATTTGGGTCTAAATTCTTTACACATTAAATTTGAATAAAATTCAATATCAATCCAATCTTTATTAGTTGAGTTAAAGGGAAATTACATGGAATACGCTGATTCTTGTACCATTACCATACAATACGCTCCAATTACTCTTGTGCCTTTTTTTTTTTTACTTTTGTACCTAATTTTTTTTACGCTCCTTGCTATTTTTTGATTATTTTTATTTTTTTCATTTTTTTTTGTTCTGCATTGTTTTATATGTTATATAAGTTGTTTCGATGTTATTTAAATTTGTTTCTTTGTTGTTTCTATGTTGTTCTTATATTGTTTCTTTGTTGGTTCGATGTTTCAAAACAACTGTAAACTATTTTTTATGCTATTTTTTATTCATATATTATTTTGTACATTGTTTTTATTGTTTCGGTGTTGTTCTATAATATTTTTATTGTTGTTCTAATAATTTTTTTTGTTGTTTTCATGTAGTATTCAATGTGTAAATACAATATTTACCTATTTTAAGCTCTTTTTATTCATGTTGTGTTTTAAATATTTTTACGTTGTTTCTGGGTTGTTTCCATGCCCTTTTTAATGTTGTTCTGATGTTTCTTTATTGTTTCAATGAAGTTTTCGATGTTTAAATACAATTTTTACCTATTTTTATTAAAAGAAACATGTTAGAAACAATATTGAAACACAGAAACATGTTTGAAACAATGTTGAAACACAGAAACATGTTTAAAACAATGTTGAAACAAAGCGTAAAAATGTCCGGAAAAATTTTTGCTAGAGCGTATTGTTGTGTAAAAAAGAGCGGGAGCGTAAATTTAGAAAAATTGTAATCATAAAAAGTGACGTTGACTTAAAAGAGTGGGTATTTCGGTCAATTACCCTTGAATTAATCAACCCCTTATTGACCCAATGACCTAAAGCCCAAATTAATAATCCAAAATTTTCCTTATTTGAATTTTGAATTCAAACTAGTTCAAACTCATTATTCAAACTCTATTTAGACTTAAAAACCCAAAAATAAAATATTTTAGGCCCAAAATCTAATCAGCTCAAGGTATGATCCAAAAGCTCCTTTATCAATTTAAACCCAATTGAAATTTTGTCTTCAAGCCCAAAGATTGAGCCGAAATCAAAATTCATCGTTTTCCATAAGAAAAATCCCCAGAATTTGTCTTGTTCCTTCACAATTTACACTAAACTATAGCAGCAGCCGCCACCCAGCTGCCACTAGACCAGCGAATATTTCGACGCCAACAACTAGATGTCGACCAGTCTCCGCAGCGGCCGCTTTCTCAAGAAACCGTCTATCCCTCTTAACCCGCCGTCCAGCCAACCGTCCAAATCCAAAGTCCAGTCATTCGGCGTCCAACAGTAACAGTGGCCGTGAAAAATGAAGTGGCCACCTCCCATTCCAAATCGGAGACTAAAACAAAAATAGGGTTCGTTCTTGAGGTTAAGGGCGGTGAGAACATTAAATCGACCGCGCCCCTTTTTGAAGCTTGAAAACATAAGGGTTGACCAGACATTGAATTTTGATGGATTGTTGACGGTGTGTGACGAGAAAACCATTATTGATGTTTGAAAACCCATTGTTAACCGTCACACAAGTTTTGGTTCATACATATAAAATCCAAAACATAAATCCGTGAAATAGATTAATGAAAAACTAAAATCTGAATTCCAATTTTTTTTTCTTCTTTCGATTAAAACCAGAATCTGATATCTTAATCTCATTAATTCACCAAAAATAATTAAAACTGAATAGCATCATAGTAAGAACACAAACTCTTCTCCATAATTCAACATGATTTGCTCTGATACCACTTGTTAGAATTAATAGAATTAATTCGTACCCCAGAATCATCACGTAAATTATCAAGAAACAAATATAAAACTAAATCTAAATTGGAAGTGTACCTTAAATTCATAGACACAAAATTAATATATTTGATCCATATTGACGCCATGTGAATCCTTAATAGGGTCAGCGTCTTCCACAGTCAAATCTTTCAGGTATTTTATCTCTCTAAGATGTGGAAGAGGAGATGAATGAACGATTAATTTGACTTTGGGGACCATAACCCTAATGAGAGTTCTTTATATATACTAGGTCAATTAAGAGCCTCTCAATCCTAGTTGACTAGTATTGAGTCTCTACACATTGCAAAGCCCATACCCATTAGATATCCCTAGAGCCTTATTAAATTAGACCACTCAATTGACTCTTTTAAATTAGATAGCCCATAATATAGTTGTAATTACATATGTAAGTCCACACGGAAAATTAATAAAATCCCAACAGAGGTCTCCTGTCAGACGGTCTAATGGATCTAATCTGTTAGACGGGTCTAGCTTAACCCGATCCAGTACACAATTCCCAAAACCCGGTACAACTAAAAAAAGAGAGAGACATCTGCAGCCCGTCTGTAGAGAAAACCCAACAATACTCTCTACATCCGGCGGTGAAAATCAACACATCTCCTCCTCCTTGAGAAAGAACTATGCTGAGGTTTTTGATACCATCATTTTCTCGTAATCTTTCTGCAATTCCATCTCTTTTCGTGCATATGCAAATAAATATGTATCTTGGATCTGCGAATATGGTTTGCTTCCTTGTGGCACATTCATTGGATGTTTATGAGAAGGATGAGAAAGTTACAGATGTGGCCAATGATGATGAAGAACCCTATTATGGAATGTTTTTAATGATGTTTCAGAGGACTACTAATACCTTTTAGGAAGACTACTAATACTTGTTGGGAGGACTGCTAATACTTTTAAGTGGGAAAACTAATAATTTTTAGTGGCACAACATAAAATATTTTTCAGGTGGCAACTAATACTCCTGGGGGATCGAACTAATACTTCTATGCAGAAATACTAATACTTTTTATAAGAAAAACCAATACTTTTCGGGGGAATTACTTAAATACATTTAATCGAAAAACCTAATACTTTCATGTAGACTACTAATACGTTTATGAGGATTACTAATACTTTTGAGGGGAAAATGAATACTTTTCTTGAGTACTACTAAAAATATTGTTCAATGAACTACTAATACTTTTTCCGAGAGATTGCTAATACTTTTCATGGGAAAAACTAATACTTTTGAGGGAAAAAAATAATACTTTTTATGAAGGCTACTAAAAATATTGTTTAAGAGGATTACTAATACTTTTCGTATGTACTACTAATACTTTCCGGATCAACTATCTCAGAATATTACAAATATGCCACCGGTACATGAAATTACGAAAAAGCCCGGGTTGGATTGGATCCGTCTAACAGAAAAGACCCGTTAAACAGTCTAACCTAAGTCTTTGTCATAAAGTGATAGAGGTTCATACCAAACTTTCTATATGACGATCTTTTAAGTAAAAAAAAAAAGAGAACCATTATTTAGGCCAAATTGGTCCATAATACTGAAAAAAATAGTTTGTTCGATATATTTCTTATACTTATACAATGATACATTATGGGCTCCAATCACTTGAAAGAACTTCGATAATAAGTCAATATACTTCTTTAAACAAGAGGAAGCTAGAGTCGTGTCTACAGGTTTTAAAGCCTTAGGCAAAGTTGTATTTGGGGCCTAGTTTAACAAACCATTAATTTTTATTTTTATTTTTGAACTTTTTGAGCTCTATACAAAATCACTTATTAAAGTTTTATGATCTAGTAATTCTAACATGTCACTCGCACTACATAATATGCATGACTAGTCCATTTCAAATAAAATTTAAACAATTTTTAATTTTGAGACACTTCTTTATATAGTAGCTAGCAACAACCACATGTATCGTCAGTAATATTGTATAAGAAACATATGTATTTGGAAAAGAATCTAAGGCTCCATTTGGATGAAATGATTTGAGCTATGGATTTCAAATCCATAATAGCAAATCCATTGAGGTTGTTTGGGTGGAGTCATTCTATAATGGATTTCAAATCCTTGAAAGTTATTTTTGGAGTCATTTTGGAGGATTTCAAATCCTTTCTATTTGGAGTCATTTGAAATCCTTCCCTAAATCCTCTCCACAAATCCAAATCATCTCATCCAAATGCAACCTAAAGGTGCATTTGGATGGGAGATTTGGGATGACATATTTGAAATCCTTAGCTAAATCCACACCCTTGTTTGAAATCCATCTTTAATTTTAGTTCATTTTCAAAGGATTTTAAATCCCTCCCAAAACCTAGTCATTTGAAATCCAATTTTTTTTCCCTTTATGCTCACTTGAAATTTACACACACTGCACACACACTGCACACATTTACACACACTACACACACTGCACATATTTACACACATTTATACACACACACTGCACACACTGCACACATTTACACACATTTATACACACACACTGCACACACTACATACACTGCACACACTTAAACACACTGCACATTCTTACACACACTGTACACACACTACACACACTGCACACATTTACACACGCACTGCACATATTTTTACACACATTGCACACACTTACACACACTACATACACACACTACACACACTCACGCATACTCTCTCTCACATATTCACACCGCACTATCTTCACACACACATATTCACACATAATAAAAGTTATATATTCCATATTTTTATTAGTGTGTAAAATCATAATTATTTATAAAATAATAAGATTATATCTTTTATTTTTATTTATTAAGTGTCAATTAAGAAAATGAATAGAGCTTTTAAATTTTTTATCAAAATTTACGATGGATTTAAAATCCTTACACAAATCCACATCATCCAAACAAGAGGTGGATTTCAAATCCAAAGAGTTTAAAATCCCTTGAAATTTCAAATCCCTCCATCCAAATGGACCCAATCTTATAACATAGTTTAATAATTCTATTGCAGTATTAACTTCTTTTGACAGCACTTCTTTCGAAAGGAAAACAAATGATGAAATGACGGAACCTGATAAATATAAACAATAAGAATCACACGTCGTTACTCCTTAGCAAACAAATTTATTCTTAAAATGAACTCTTAATTGTAATGATGTCTTAGTTCGTTTTAAGAATAAATGTTCTTGATTTGCTTTCTTTAATTTCTTCCTTTATTTTTAATGAGAAAATCTTTTTGGTGGTCAATGAATGATTTTTCCACTTCTCGTCATACATTGATTTTAAAATTTTAATTCCAATCTCGAATATACCCATATATTATAACTAAATTAATTATACTATTATGTTAACTAGTAATTCCGCGTCGTTGCACGTGTATTATTTTTTTTATTATTCACATGAATCATATTTTTTATTATTCACGTGTATTATTATTTTATTTTATTGGTTTATCTTTGAAACTATCTATTAACATGGTGGTATTTATTACTTTATTTTAATAATAAGACATTTGATGAATACGGAAATAGAGGAACGTAAGATGAAACCATATTTGGTGGTTATGCTACTGAATTTACGATCAACAATATCAAAGTGTCTCTCTATGTGCAATTTAAGTTGTATAACTATAAGAGGATGTTGCATAAATAATAAGTCCAAAAAATTCTTTGAATACAAAATCAATTGTTAATTCAATGGTGAAAGATACATAAAATCACAATTAAATCTGTTTTAACTATTATTAAATAATTTAGGAAAACTTGAATAGTCATTAGTGATTAAAACTTGATTAATTAATATTACATTTTACAAAAAAGTAATGACACCATTGAAACAAATAATAATATATTTGATGAAGATATGATGTATAGAATCAACATAATCATTGTATATATATGAACAGAACTGACGTACAATGATATAATATTATTATAGTGAAATACTATTTATAACTTTTATATATTTATATATTATATATAGATAGAATTGATAGTATAGACTCATTTTTGGTATAAAATAAGAATACAATTTATAAAATTTTCCTAATTTTTATACATACAAAAATAAGAATACCATTAATGATATTTTCCTAATTTATATACATATAAAGTAGGAATACCATTTACAATCTTTTCTTAAAATATTTTCCTAATTTATCTAATTACAATAATTTTCTTATGATATATTCCTAATCTAAGCATTTATAATAATTACCATTTGTAATGTTTCAATTATTTCCTAATATAAGAAGTAAAAAAGGCGGAAAAATTATTGTTTCGAACTTCTGCTATTATATATATATATATATAGATTAGTTTAGGACTTAGCATAAGTTCACTAATATATGGCCATAGGCATCCGCCTCGATCGCCTATATATATAATGGTTGTCTCTAATAGGAAATATCAATCTTAATATTAAAGAAACTAATGAAACAATAAATGATGAACAAAACCAGATGAATATTTTCTGCCAAAATACATAATAGTAATATTTATAGGGACCTAGGAAGATACTAGAGAGGAGACGTGTAGGCGTATCATTAGTATCATGAGGTACAGGTTTGTTGGGAATTCTCTACACACTATGTACTATTTAGAATCTTTCTAATCATAGAGAACAAATGGCTGTGATGTTGTCATCGTCTTGATGGTTCTCATGCCCGATAATTCGAGCGAGTTGAGAGGTAGAACTGAAAGTTTACTACGAAGACGAGTGAAGAATTGTCCTGTTAAAGCATTGGTGAGAATGTCAGCTATTTGTTCAGTGGAAGGAACATATTACACTGTAATTTGCTTGTTCATCACTTTTCCTGTAATAAAGAATAGATCAAGTTCTATGTGTTTCATTCTTGTGTGATTGATAGGGTTGTTTGCCAAGGAAATAGCTCCCAAATTATCAACCCAAACAACATGTGTTTTTCCTTCTGAGACTTTCAATTCCTTTAATAGAGATGGTAACCATAGCACATCACAAGTGGCTTTGGCCAAGCTCCTGTATTCTGCTTATGTGCTGCTTCCGGAGATAATAGTTTATTTTTATGAACTCCATGTAACTATATTGCCCCCTATGAATACACTGAAACCTAAAGTGGAACGCCTGTCATGGGATATGTGGCCCAATCTGCATCAGCAAATGCCATAAGATGGAAGAGGGACGAAGTTGTAAATTTGAGACCATAGTAAATGGTTCCTGCCAAGTATCTGAGTATACGTTTCACAGCTTTCCAATGCTTGTCAAAAGGAGTTTGCATAATTTGACTCACTTTATTGACACTATAGGAGATCTCAGGTCTGGTGATGGTAGCATATTGAAGATCTCCAACAAAACTTCTGTATAGAGAAGCATTTTGAATAGGGATCCCATCATGCTTAGATAAAGCTAGAGTGCTTACCATAGGTGAACTGAGGCCTTTAGCATCATTCATCCCTGCTTTCATAAGTAAATCTTCTATATACTTCCTCTGACAAAGTATCAAACTGTCACTGAATCTATGGAACTCAATTCCAAGGAAATATTGAATTTTCCCAAGATTATTAAAGGAGAAAAACTGGTTTGACTGAGATAACATGATCGTTAATTCCAATAATAATGATATCATCCACATAAGCAAGAGCTATAATACTGGAAATGGAGTCATGTCTATAGAATAGGCATGTGTCTGCTTTAGATATAGAAAAACCAAGAGATACTAGAATGTTGCTTAATATGTTGGACCAAGCCTTTGAGACTTGTATTATACCATATAGGGATTTATGAAGCTTACAAACAAGACCTTGAGAATTGTGTTGCTCAAATCTAGGGGGATGTGCCATACAAAGATCAGTTTCTAATTCTCCATTTAAGAAAGCATTTGCCACATCCAACTGCTTTATATTCGAGGATTTAGAAAGAGCAATGGCTTGAACAACTCTAATGTAGAGGGTTTGACTACAACACTGAAGGTTTTTGTGTAGTCAAGCCATAACTTTGGGTATATCCCTTTGCCATAAGTCTTTCTTTGTATTTAGCAAGCTTGCCATTAGTTGTTCTTTTTGTTTTGAATACCAACTTACAATCAATGAGTTGTTTCAGGGGGCAGATGACTCAAACCCCAGGTTTCATTCTTTATATGGGTTGCATACTCAGGGGGCAGATGACTCAAACCCCAGGTTTTATAAGTGGTTGCATACTTTTGTTCCATAGCCTATCTTCACTCAGGGATAGAAAGGGCCTCCTCCACAGATTGTGGTTTAGACAACAAGGTTCTTTTAGTGACAAGAACTTTAGGCTTCTATATTCCCGATTTTGATCTTGTGACCATAAGATGAGTTCGTGTCTGTAGCGTTAGGGATTCCCATACATATGTCGGTGCATTAGCGGTGAATTTATATTTTTATATGGCAAGTGTATAATGATTATACCCCCTAGATTGAATATGTGAAGTGGGAACAATATGAGCTGAAGGATCAGAAGATGGAGAGCTTATTGAACTAGGAGAACTTGATGACTTAGTGGTGGAAGAATCATTGTTAATAGGACAATTTGTGATAAAGTCTGTGGCAATCAAATGAGGAAAATAACACTTTCTTGGATGATTAGGTTGTGGGATATGATAACACGTTCACGTTCATTGGTAGAGAAAGGGAATGCACTTTTATTGAAAAAACATGTCTAGTTATGACCAACTTATTATTTGGTAAGAGCACCTTGTAACCTTTATGTGAAAGACAATATCCAAGAAATATAGCAGGCTCACTTCGAGTTGAAGTTTATGAGTGCTATATAGTCTTAAGTGAGGGAAACATTGGCAACCAAAAACTCTAAGGTGATCATAGATGGGTTTAGAGCACGCTATAGTGCAATTTTTGGAAGGAATCCTATTGATGGGATACACAATTGAGGTAAATGCAGAATCCCAATATCTTTGTGGTACCCCTTGATTTAGAAAGTAGAGACATACCTACTTCAATTATTTATCTATGTTTTATTTCGGCCAATCCATTTTCATCTGGGGTCTAAGGGCAAGATATACTATGAGTGATGCCATTAGTTAGGAAGTATTTGGATAGGGCCTTAAACTCACCTCCTCCATCTCTTTGAACACATTTTATTTTTCTATTATATTGCTTCTCAACAAGAGTGTGAAAGTGTGTAAATGCTTGGTATGTGTCAGGTTCGTTTTTAAGAAGATAAAGCAATTAAATCTAGAAGCATGATCAATGAAGTTTATATAATAACTATCCACCAAAGGATTTGATTTGACTAGGAGCATGATTTGATTTCAGCCTTCAGCTTGGTATACTCATCAGCTATGTGACTTAGAGTACTCAACTCTTTAGTCAGCTGTGAGTTTTGGCATTTAAGCTGGTTGTTTTCCTCATTTAAAAGTGTGTGTGAGGTTTTGATGTGCTCAAAGGCTTTCATCATTTTGCCTAATAAATCATAAAGATCTGTGGGTGATGAAGTGTTTGTGTCACAATCACTATCACTAGAATCTGAATGGGATGAGTTAGAGTGTACCTCATCTTCTTGATCTTTTGAGTCTTGTTCTTTAGCCATGAGGCAGATCATAACCTCTTCTCTAGTATCACTGGAGTAGTTTGCTTCACTACTATACGAGTCTGCTGGTTCCTTGCATTTATTTGGTTCAGCAGTCTCAGCAGCTAACATGGCTTTCTTCTTTTCATGTCTTCTTTCTCTGAAGACCTTTCTATTCTCTTCATTCTTGTATTTGTTGACTGGTGGATAAGAACTATCAATAACAAAGTGTCCTGGTTGTCTGCAGTTCCAACACAGGTTCTCCGCTCTCTGTAGGTCAGTTGTCTCAGCTCTCTGATAGTCATCTCTTTGATGTTCAACTCTCTTGGGTGGCCTGTCCTCCCTTACTTTGGAAGGTGTTGAGTGTCTTCTGGAGGTTTCACCCTTGTTTCTCTTATAGTTCTTGTTGAAGAACTTGTTGAACTTTTTCACCATAAGGGAAATCTCCTCCTGTTCAATTGTTTCTACTGGCTCAGCTTTCTTTCCTTCCTTCATCGCCAACAAAGTCTCACGGTATCTTAGGAACAACTGTTTCCTCTTGATTTATAAGCTTTGAGGTCTGAGAACAGCTCATGATTTGATGTTTTGGAGAGGTCCATGGAATGTCTCAGGGCCATGACCTTCATTCCCACTCAGCTGGGAGGGCTCTTACGATCTTCATGCACATCTCCTTTTGGGTGTACTCCTTCCCAAAAGCTAAAAGCTCATTTGTAATTTTTGTGAATTGGGTCCAGCTGATCCAGAATCTCACCTGCAAGCATTTTAAAATTTTCATATTTTGTATAGCAACAATTAATTTATTCTCTTTAATTTGTTCAGATCCTTTACAAATCAGGGTTAGCTTATCCCAGATTTCTTTGGCTGATTTGCATGATTTGACTTTGTTGAACATAGCATTGTCCAAAGTCTTGTAGAGGATGTCCTTGGCAACATTGTCAAGGTTGTATCTTTTTCTATCGTCATTCGTCCATTCACAGCGTGGTTTTTCAACCATGGCAGGTCTGGGCTCTGCTGCAGCATCCTCTCCTTCATCTGGATGTGCTCTTCTTAGAACAGTGTTGACCTTAAAGATTTGCAGTGGCCCATGTTCTATCACTAGCCACATCTCATCGTGCAAAGTTGATAGGTGAGCCTGCATACGAATTTTGCAGTCATCAAACTCTTCCACAGTAAACATGGGAATACGAGTTAGATTTGCTTCCATGATAATAACATTGATTTTGAAATAAAAGCTTTAAAAACTCAAGTGTTGTATCCTTTTGAAAAGATTGAGATCCAGTTCAGTAACCAGTGTGGAAGGCTCCATGAACCAACCGCTCTGATACCATTTGTAGGTCCCAAGAGGTGAGTTGTCAGGTCTAGAAGGGGGGGAGGGTTGAATAAACCTTACCAAATTTTTTGTTTTAGTCCTTTTAAATAATTCCAGAGTTTACTCAAATCAGCTAAGTCCTTGAGGGACAGCTAGGTTGGCTTACTTCAACAAAGTTACCCACTCAATAGACTCGACTGAGTTGCTGATAGTATAACTTAGTTGTGATCAACTAACACTTAGATTAACAGTTGATTTGGTTTTGTTCAACGGAAGACATATCACCTTTGATGTTTTTGAACTTGTTTTTAACACTTGTTTTGGCAATGTTATTATCAGCTAGGTTTAGCAATATTAACTTATCAGCAGATATCAAAAATATGCAGGAAAGTAAAGTGCTGTAAGTAAAATGACACAAGCAAATTTTATAGTGGTTCGATGATGGGGTAATTCCTCTACTCCATTCTTCTCCAACCTTTGGAATTCAGTTATTAGTTCGTCAGCTTTGATCACACAGCTGGCTGCTCCTGGGACTCAACTTCTTCAAAGACAGCAGCCTTGCTATTTCAGCTCCCTTCGAACCCTTGGAATTCATCACACAGCCTTCCAAAGAGCTCAAATCTTCTTGTACGACCTTGAACCTTACTACAGCTCCTTCAACCTTGGAGAGTAGACCCCTTTAGTTCTTTAAACTGTTTCCTCTTTAACTTGATGAAGTATTCTTTTCTTCACTGAGTGTGTTGGATCGAGTTTCTTCAATTAGGCTTGAGGAATGTCTATGAAAGCTTGAGAGAATATTTGTAGGTTTGCTTGCTTGTAAAATCTCTTAGAATTCGTAACCTTCTCTCACTTGCTTCCCCAACCTTTTATAGTGAGGATTTGAAAATATGTTTGTTGAAGAGATAGACATAAAATTCAAATCCCACTCGTAGGTTGTTGGCATGTATTGTCCTTGCAGCATTATTGCGTGTCGTACCATGTTTTTAATGCTCTGCAACCTTCACTTGGTCTCTGCAGGTTTTCAGGTACATCATATTGGTTCCTTGCTTTTTGCACTCTTTCAACAAAACAACTTGACTAGTATTGACAACGGATCTCTATCAGCTTTCTTCAAGTTTTGTCTGCTGCAAACCCCTTTGACATCGATTCCAATCATTATGGAATGACTTAGCTATCAGTCAGCTAATTGAGACAACTTTTCTTTCACTTGACTGATTCTTCACTAGGCTTCACACAACTAACAAACAGTTGATTCTTCACTTCAGTCTTCAGTTGACTCTTGTATTCTTCAACATAGCTGACTTCAGTCAGCTCATGCAGTCCTATCTGTTGCAAATAGAAATACAAGAAAAATGGGGTGCCAAATTCCTATTCTAAGTTTTACATGGTATCATCAAAATCTAACAATAAATTTCCTAACAATATTGAATCAACCAAGAAGCAGCAGGCTTAAGAACAATCAAAGAGTCAACAGACTTTAAGGGTACAACCCAGTCAAACCCATTGAGAGAGAAGGCTCATGCGAGGAAGAGCTAGATGAAGAGAATATGGAGTGCAGTGGGAGAGACGAAGCTCTCCACCAAGAAGACCAACTGGATTCATGGAAATAAATCCTACGAAAAGGGACTATGAATCTTGGATGGGCCAAAAATAGATAAGTCACTCGTGTTTTAGATGAGCTTTAGCGAGAGATACAAAGAAGATGTTGAAAGGTAGCAGAGGCAAGAGGACAAAAAGATGAAAAGAGATTATGAGAGAAGAAAACAGAAAGAAAAGGAGAAAAGAAGGAGGAAGGCTGAAGATGATCGTCTCAGAAGAAAATAAGAGGAGGAAAGGAAGAATGAAGCTGAAGAAGAGCGCCTCAAGTGACAAGAAGATGAAGAAAGAAGAAGAAGGCATCAGATGCGTTGAAGTTAGCACCAGAAAACTTTTGATGTATTTTTACATTCCTTTGTAAATACACAAAAATAATGTTAAGTACATGTAAGAGCTGAATGATTCATTTATATTTTAGCACTTTATGTTGTAATTTATGTTTTGGCATCATCTAAAAGAGGGAAATTGTTAGGAAATTTATTTGTATAGATTGTGATGATGCATAGAAAACTTAGATTAGAAAGTCGGCACCCCATTTTCTGTATATATTTAAATTTTATAATAGTTAGATAGATAACTTATCAAGCAGCCGAGTTGAAGATGCAGAAGACTGACTTAAGAAATGTAGAGATGATTCAGCTATGTCGCAACTGAGTATCGAAGAAGACTTCCAGTCAAGTAAAGAAGTTGTGTCTTTCAGTAGACTCACAGTTGAGTCATCCAAGAATCAATGAGACGACTCAATAAATGGGAAAAGTAGGTAAAAGACTCAGAGAAAGCTAAAGAAATCCATTGCAAAGAAAAGTCAAAGACTTACCCAAAATGGTAAGGGACATACTCCGAATCTTAAAAGTCAGTCTTCTTTGAAAAAGTGCAAGTGACTAGAACCATTGGGAAGTTTGTAGAAACTTGGTATATTTCAGGCACTTGCAGAAGCATTAATGTTATGGTTGGGTCAACATCAAAAGCTGCACAATAAGACAAGCCAACGAACAAGAAGTGAAGTTTGAAAATTGTCTATCTCTTCAACGGACACATTTTCAAACTCTCACTATAAAAGGTGAGAAAAATTAAAGAGAAAGTACGAGAGATACGTGACACATACAAGAGAAATCCGAGCAAGCAAGCAACTGCAATATTCTCTCCAAGCTAAACATTCCAAATCCTCAAGCACAAACACTCGAACTGATTCTAAGCAACACAACTTAGTGAAGGAAGGAAGAAAACTTCAACCGGTTGAAGAGGAAAACTTGTTTTTAAAGAACAAAGGGTCTACCCTTTCACGTGGTGAAATACGTGCAGTAAGGTTCAAGTTAGAGCTTTATTCAAATCTAATGGAGGGTTGTGTGATCAAGTCTGAAGGGTTCGAAGAGCTTAAATAGTGAGACAACTGCCTTACGAAGAAGCTGACTCCGATGAGTGAAGTCAGTTGTGTGATCAAAGCTTACTCGAACTGTATTATCCTTTTTGTAACTGTTGTTGCATTATTGGATTACATCCAGGAGTTGGAGAAAAGTGAACTAGAGGAATTACCCCATCCTCGAATTATTATAAAAATTTTATGTGTCATTTACTTTCAACATTTATTTTCTGCATATTTATTATTGTTGATATATCTACTTACTCAAGTGATAATAACTTAATCTAAAACAAGTGTTGAAAATCATATTCTAAAAAGGGTGTAAGACTTCCGATGTAAAAACTCAAGTAAGCTGATTTTCTAGAAAGATAACTTCACTTAGCTGAGTTACTCTATCAACAACTCTCTCGTGTCTATTGAGTGGTTAACTATCCTATTGCGATTAGACCCAGTTGTCACCCAAGAAACTTAGTTGTTTACTTGTATAAACTCTGATTTAATTTAAAATCGAAAAATTGGTTTAGTCTATTCCATCCCATCTTCTAGACTTAACTGACACCCCTTCAGACCTACATAGAATCAAGGAGAAGACTCAACTAAAGAGGTAAAGCAACTGAAGGACTTAGAAAAAGCTGAAGAAGTCCATTGGAAAGAAAAGTCAGGACTTACCCAAATTGGTAAAGGACAAACCTGCAACCTTAAAAGTTGTCTTGCTGAAAGAGTGCAAGTAGCATAAGCCAATGGGATGCTTGCAGAAACCTGGTAACATTCAGGCACTTGCAGGGAATTAATGCTAAGGTTGGTTCAACATCAAAAGCTGTACAACAAGACAAGCCAACGAACAAGAAGTGAAGTTTGAATTTGTCTATCTCTTCAATGAACAAATTTCAATTTTAGTGACCAGGTTGCTTTCCTTTGGCGTGTGGCGATACTTTCATGCATATGGCTCATATGGCATATCCGAAACGAGCTGATTTTTCACAACAAAAACCTAGACACTGGAGGTGGCGATCATTCATCTACAAGTACTCATTGTAGAATCATCATCATTGGACCGGGGATGCATGAACAATGATCAGCAGGACTTATTTATATTGCACGGACTGTGAGTTCATGGAAGGGCTAGACAAGCTCCGAGGATCGTGGAGGTTCATTGGCAAAAGCCCCTTCTGAGTTGGATCAAGGTTAACACGGATGGCAGCGCCTCAGGGGCATCGGGAAGTCTCACAGCGTCCGTAGTCTTCCGGAATTGTAGAGGCTTTTTTCGAGGGTGCTTTGTTCATCACTGTGGATCAGGGTATGCGTTTGAAGCTGAACTGATGGCAACATTGTGGGCGATCCAATATGTGTTTGCTAAGGGTTGGACACAACTTTGGTTGTAGTCGGATTCAATGTATGTGGTGAATTTGCTGGAGAAAAGATCGATAGAAGTCCCGTGGCGCCATCTGAGCTACTGGCGCCACACACTACACCTTCTCGGGCACATGGATCTCGTAGTCTCACATATTTTTCGGGAAGACAATTGGGTTGCGGACATGCTTTGAGCAAGAAGACGGACAACGGCACATGGTGGGGCATCCCGCCCATGGAGCTCTTACACTACCTCATTGATGACTATGTTGGCCAATCCAACTATAGGTTTATTACTTAGTGCGCCACTGCTTCAGGATTCTTTTCCATTTTTTAGGCGCCTATTGTTTCCCTGGGGTACTCTTTTTTTCCTTCCAGGTTTTTCCCACGAGGTGGGTTTTATCTTGGAAGGTTTTAACGAGCCCCAACCATTCACCATTTGGTCGGCTTGTGACCATTTATTTTAGATTTCGATATTATTTCCAGGATTATCTTTGGTTACCTGATCAACCTGTGATCAGGACTACTCTTTTTCATTTTTATATATATATATATTCAAACTTATTCAAAAAATGGACAAATTTCAAAATCTCACTATAAAAGGTTGAGGAATTTTCAAAGAAAAATATGGAAATGAACGTGACACATACAAGAGAAATCAACAATCAAGCAAATCTACAACACTCTCTCAAGCTAAAATTCTAATATCCTCAAGCCTAACATTCGAAGTGATTCTATCCAGCGAAACTCAGTGAAGGAATGACGCAAACTTTAAAAGTTGAAGAGGAAAATCGTTCCAAATGAACAAGGGGTTTGCACATCTACGAAGTGAAAAAAGTGCAGTGAGGTTCAAGTTAGAACCTAGTTCAAATCCATCGGAGGGCTACGTGATCAAGTCCGAAAGGGTTTGGAGAGCTAAAAATCGAGGCAACTACCTTATGAAGAGTGAGTCCCGGGAGTGAAGCCAGCCACCGTGTGATCAAAGCTTACTCGGACTATGTTTTGTACTCTTGTAACAAGTCAAGTTGCATTAGTATATTTCTCCTAGAGTAGGAGAAGAGTGAAGTAGAGGAATTACCCCATCCTCGAACCACTATAAAATTATCCGTGTCATTTACTTTCAAGCACTTTACTTTCTGCATATTTCCTACTTGCTGATATATTTGCTCATCCAACTCATACTAATCAAGAATAAAACAAGTGTTGAAAACAATCTTAAAAAGGGTGTTACGACTTCCGCTGTTAAAAACCAAGAAAACTGATTTTATAAAAAGCTAATTTCACTCAGCTGACTCTATCAACAGCTCTCTCGGGTCTGTTGAGTGGTTGACTCTCTTGTTGAGGTTTGACCCAGCTGTTTCTCAAGAGACTTAGTTGTTTTCTTGTGAAAACTCTAATTTGATTTAAAATCGAAAAATTGGTTAAGTCTATTAACCCCCACCCCTTTCTAGACTTAACTTACACCCATTGGGACCTACAAGCCCTAATGTTGCCGAAAATATATAAATTTGGGAATTTTATGACCAGTGGAAAAAAATGCCACATGTAATGAATTTGCATTAAAAAATAAATACATGTCATAGTAGAAATTAAATGGATATGGCAGGTGGTGAAGGTTGGCTACTTGGCTTGGTAGGTGGTGAAGGTTGGCTACTCTTCCCCAGCCGCCGCCCTCCACGCTTCTTCTTGGCAGGTGGTGAAGGTTGGCTACTTGGCTTGGTGCATGGCGAAAATGGATATGGCAGATGGTGGTGGCTGAAGAGGTGGAAATGGCAGATGGTGGAGATGACGCGTGGTGGATGTGAGAATATTTTGCTTAATTTTTATTTAATTAGATGGTTGATTTTGCTTAATTTTGTTTAATATTTGACTTTTTATCTAATTTTTTTCTCCCAAAAATTTTGCTTAACAACAAATAATTAAGTGGTTAATTTTGCTTAATAACCAAATCTTATTTAATATTAGCTTAATTTTAGTTTAATTCTGCTTAGTAACTAAAATTTTCTTTCCTTCCGAATACTCTGGTAAAATTAAATATTACAAAATTTTACCTTTTTAATTGCCTAATGTAAAAAAGACAATAAAATTTTAGTTATAAAGAATAGATTTAATTATAGATAAAGAAGAGAAGTACAATGTTTTGTATTTTATTATAAATTTTAAAAAATGAGATAAAAGAAAAAGAAATTCTATAATTTTAAATTTCTTCATTTGATAAATTATACAATTTTTTATGAATCTTATTTTTTATTAACTTTTTTTTGTTGTTTTTGTCAAAACATATATATTTATCATTTTAGGAATGTAGCTATTTTTTTTTATCTATTTTATATGCCTACATAGATTACACATGGACAATTTTGCCACCAAAATTGAAAAACCTCCAATTTGTTAGTCCATGTCTGCATAATTGTGTCCACCTCAGCAATTTTCGGGTGAGATTAAGGAGCTCCGGTGAAAATCTTACGAAATGTCAAAAAAATTGGAAGTGATTGGTCTACGACCGAGATTGGACTACCTAGCGGTCTAAATGGCTAAATGGCCAAAGTTAGCGGACGAATTTCCCAATTTTCCACATAGAAGACCCTTCTGCCCTAAATAAGATATTGTACATAAATTGATTTATTTTTTCGTCGAAAAGTATCTTGCTACCTGTGATTTTACTGATTTGAATTACTAATTTTGAAGATAATAATCTAAAATATATTATAACTAAAGAGAGAAAGAATGCCTTTTTTTTGTTCTGAAACGAAAGCTTTTACGAAAAATTACCATTTTATTTTGTTAGTGAAATGAATGCTTTTTATAAAAACACTCAATAAAATGTCAATACACATGATGGCTAAATGACCCTGCACTTCATGGACACAAACCGAAACCATCCACATAAGCATCACGAAGTCATAAATAATATGGCTTAAAAATAAAAAGAGAAATAAAAACGAAGTCCTCTTCAGGTAGGTCATGAGATTACCTATTCCACTTTCTGTGTTCCACTCCCTAATCTATTGATGTGGATGATTGACAAGTATAATAAGATAAACTTGAGTTGATGGCATTTTATAGGGTTAAGGACATATTTGCCCCACATTCCGGAAAAAAGGACAACTTTTTACTTTCTCGAACTTTTTTTGCACTTTTTTACGCTTTTTACTTTCTCGAACTTTTTTTGCACTTTTTACTTTCTCGAACTTTTTTTGCACTTTTTTACGCTCCCTACGCTCCCTCAGACTCTTTCGGAATTTTTTATGTTGTTGTTTCAAGGTTGTTTTGAACATGTTTCAGACATGTTTCATCTAATAAAATTTCAGTGAAAATAATTTTTGCCCCCATTAAATAATCAATTTTATACTTGAAATCTTATAAAAAATAAAAAATATACACATAAAACAACACATATTAAAACCAAATAAATTAAAAATAATACAGAAACAATACATAAATAAAAAAGCACAGTCTAATTGTTAATCCAATGGTAAATGGATTTGGTCGTCGAATATTCCTGCTAGAAGATCCATCGTGGTGTGGAAAGCAATTTTCAATCGTCTTGCGGTTATTGATAACCTTCACATTCGTGGATTTTGTGGTCCCTCGGCGTGTGCGCTATGCTATCAAGCTTTGGATTCAATTAATCATTTATTTACCACTTGTCAGTTTGCTAAGGGTCTTTGGGGATGGATGCAATATTTTTTTCAAGTGGTGTTGCCGTTAGATGGGGGTTTCAATCACTTTTGCATTCTGTAATGCAACAAAAATTTAGTCCTCAAATTTCTCCACTTTGGAAATCGGCTTATATATCAGCCATTTGGATTATTTGGCATTTCAAGAACCGGATTTTTGATGGAATTATTCCCCAGATACCACCGCTATTGTTATGCTTCGGGCTTTTGTTATCAAGTCGTCAGGTTTTACTTCGGGGTACATGCCCAATTCTGTTTTTGATTTGCTTTGCCTTCTAAAATTTCAAGTCAAGGGTAAGTTGAGGCCTGCTACACGGTTGCACGCGGTAAGATGGTTTCCTCTGCTCCCCGGTTGGACGAATGTGAACACATATGGTTACGCGTATGTACCTCTAGGGAAATGTGTCATTTCCGGGATTCATCGTAATTGCGGGGTTTTTTTACGGAGTGTTTCATTCAACACCTTGGAGTTGGGTTTGCATTTCAATCGGAACTTATGGCTCATCTGGATCTATACTTACACTGTAGTTTGCACTTTCTTTAGCATCTCGGTTTCCAATGGGACCTCCTCCACAAACGGAAAATAATTCGCAAATAGGTCACTAAGGACTTGAGAACATCTCCCACTCCTCCTTCGGGGCCTTTCCTTTGTTCTTCGACTTTCTTGACTCTTCGTGCCTTAGATATGGAAGCTTTATTGGCGATTCTGATTGTGTAAGCTGCGGGCCGATCGAGCCTCAGCTGTCTCAACAGCTTCGTTGGCATCAGTAGGTACTTCCTTTGGAGTTTGCATTGCCTCAGCCGCTTTAGCTGCATCACGGGCTGGTGATGGCACCATAGGGGGTGGGCCATCAACCAATGTAAATTTTGACAAGCCGCTTCCTCACATGCCTTTTTCATCTCTCGCTAGTTCCTCTATAGCTGATTCATCTACACTTTTTTCTTTGGGGGTGGACTCATCTTTGTTGTCAGTGCATGATCTTACTAACCAATTGCAAGAATCATTCTCACTCAAAGATGTTGGAGTCCTTAATTATTTCTTGGGGGTTCATGTTCAGCATACTAACTCTGGAGGCCTCTTTCTTAGACAAGAACAATACTCAATTATTAACAGAACTCTTTTTTCTAAGTTTGATGGTGAACCTCTATAGGATCCTCATTTGTATGGACAGATGATGTTGCTACTAAGGGTGAGAAGGTTGCTGAGGAGCCTTTGCAGGAGGATGATGATGATGATCTTCAGATTCTATCCCCTGCATACCCCGAAATTGAAGACATGCTGCATATATGGAGAGCCTGGAAGCTAAGTCCGGCCTGGTTTCAATTTGAAAGGCCCGATTCCATTAAAGGGGAATTCCTCTTAAGCTTTTTGGGAAACATTGGTAATCGCACTGCTCTGGATGTAGATGTTTGCACAACCATCCTTCATGAGAAGAAGGATGATGAGAAGGCTATGGCGATTGAGAAGGCCAAGGCAGTTGATGAATCCCTAAAACCTCACTCTTGCCCTTTCACGGAGGCTCCTGAGAGTGCCTTGCAAAGAGCCAGCAGTAGCGATAGTGACATGGAAATTTTGGATGTAGCTGATCCAACTGAGAAAGCTGAGCTGCAGCAAGCATTGAAAGAGTCCAAGGAGATATATGAACAATCATTGCTCAGTGGCCTTGGAGAGTCATTATCTAGTCAAATCTCCCCTACCCATGATATTCTTGAAATGGTGAGGAACATTGTTGCTTCTACCTCACCAGCACACTCCGAAAGACTGCCTAGGGAAACTGGCGATGAAGCTCGGGATGAAGATGTAGTGGGAAACCTAGCTGAGCCAAGCCATGTGAAAGTTATTGCGACAACTACCCAATAGGCTAATAACTTAAAAGGAACAGTGGAGTCTCAAGTGTCAGTTGACCCCACTGCCCATGATTCAGCTGGTGAGCCACCGGGGGAAATCAACACACCACAACTTGGTTGGAGGAAGATGTGGGAGACTTAACCAAACTGAAGTTAGGAGGCGAAGGTGAGACTGAAAAAGAACAGCAGAGTGGGATTAACGACGCTCAGATTGTTAAGACTGTCTCAGCTGAATTTCCAACTGCACTGTAGGCCGAGGACGCTGCTGATGCAGCTGAGGCACATGATGGATAATAGACTAAGTCAATTGTCACAAATGGTCCTGAAAGTGCAATCAGAGAGGTTGAGACCTCAAAGGATGCCAACGTCCAAGACCCTAATGCAGCTCCGCCTGCAGAAGGGAATGTTGTTGAAGACACTAATGCAACTAAGTCTGTAGAAGGGATAGATAAAGGCCTTACAACGGTTGAGACTACTGATAAGGTTGTTGAATGCCCCGAGGAGGTTGAGACTTCCAGGGGTGTTGATGTTCAAAAAGGGAAGTTGTCGGTTCATGCATTAGAGTCCCCAGAAATGGACAAAATTACAGCGCTACATGACTCTAATCAATCCCCGACAACGGCGCCAAAAACTTGTTTGCCAAAAATATTTGGTTCATACAACTGCAAGTCTACAGTGTAGTTTTAGACACATATGTTCATTTCCTGAATTGGTGAATAAGTCTACTTTGTTGGATAATCCTGTGACAGTCCATTTGCCAGATGGAACAAGTATGGCTGTTACCCAGTCTGGTAATATCAAGTTGTCTAATGAGATTGTTCTCACCGCGATGTGCTTATTGTCCCAAGTTTCAAATATAATCTACTCTCAGTCAGTCAGTTGCTTGAGGGAAACAAATTAGAGTGTGTGTTTTCTCAAGGCAAATGTTCGCTGCAGGACCCTGACACTGAGAGGATCAAAGCTGTTGGAAGGGCACTGGCTACTCTCTACATATTTGCAGGAGGTGAGTTTAGTGAAGTTTGTAGTAATAATGGTGCTGTAGATGTACTAAAGGTCTGGCATAGAAGGCTTGGACATACATCTCTCAATTGTCTAGAGCATATTGGTTTTTTAAGTGCATTTTTGTAATAAAGATGCTTTACAAATTTGTACTATTTGTCATGAAGCAAAACAGTGTAGATTGTCTTTTCCTTCCAGCTCTATTCAATCCAAAGGAGCATTTGAACTGATTCATATAGATCTATGGGGGCCCTAATTGTGACCGAGTGTGCATATAAACGGGGTTGGTGTAAGTTGTGGCTGGAATCTGATTCAACTTATGTTTGCGGATTACTGTCTTTGCGTTCCACTACAAGAAAATTGATTTATAATGATGAGAAATTTCATCATTAAATGTAAAAAAATCATCATTAAAGACTTTTAATGATGGGAAATTTCCCGTCATGGACTCCCATTATTGCACTCCTAGGTAAAAATAAATAATTACGGGAAATAGGTGCCGTCATTATTATTTGGATGTATTTAATGACGAGAATATACCATCATTAAAAATAAATTTCAGTGATGACCACCCCTCATTATAAATATTTTAATGACAAAAATATATCCTCAATTTATAGGCATTTTCCCATCATATGTTGTTTTGTTGATAAAGTTTACCGTCATTATTATTTATTAGCATGTCACTAAAATTTAAAATTACCCATCATAAATCAATAATCACCCTGATTAAAAGTTAATTTTTATTACGAAATTTAATATCATACTTACATGAATCGATCATTACATAAAAACACATCATTACTAATAAAAAGTTAATATTACTAAATATTCAAGAACACATAATTTAATATAAACAACTGCATTATTATTCATTAATTTACTAACAATTTAGACAAAAGTTATTTGTTCTAACATAAGAGTTTCATCTCAATAGATAGCTAAACTATTCCCTAAATATTTACTCCATGGAGTACAAAATACTTGAGCCCCATAAAATTACTCTCTCTTTTTTCCATCCATGTACCAATTCTCTAATCCATGCTTGAATTCTTCCTCATGAATCAACCTACAATAAATTAAAAAAAACCATTAATCCAGTAGCAAGCACCAAATAGTTACATTGATTGACTAAAAATGTTAAGAAACACAATGACCAAGGCAAATTCTACACTCACTATAGGGTCACACCATGTTTAAATATTACTTACAACACATAAGACCAAATTAAAAAATAATCACGTCGCAACAAATTAAAGAACTAAAATTAAAATGCATAATCACCTGAGAAACATTCATACCCCATTATCAAACCATAGTGGATTCTAACAAGCTCATTCTTTTGTGCGATTCATGTACCATTCATTCACTTTGCCTCTACGTACTTTATCCAAATTATTATAATAAAAAATGCCTCTATTTTGTTTTGATCATTCAATAATTTGAATAATGAAAAGAACATGATACAGTCCAGTTAAAACTTCATCAGACACATTTCGAAAAAAAAAAATTCATCAAGCAGAGCTAAACGTTTACTCTGGTTTGGACTTCACTGATAGGTGAATTAAATACCATTTTTGCATATACTTCCTATTTTCAGTCAATAAACTTTTGCAACTACTGAAAACTCGAAATGGGACATTCGTGCAGGTATAAACGGATGAAAATATATAAAAGAACTAGTATAAGATATATGAAAAAACAATATTGGAAACCAAACAAATAAACCACTAGTGATACATGTTCGAGATCATTACTAGATGTTGGATGTGCATCAAAAGCTGGTTGGTTGTCATTTTCTATTCGAGCCAATCTACTTTCAATGTGTCTCTTAAGATGATCATTTTCTTCTTCCTTCGCATGGAGCTTAGCCTCGAGTTCTTTTATATGAGCAGACAGAGAATCATTAAAATATTTTCTTTTCATTCCACCTCCAAAACCAAATACATGGCTATGACGTTGTGGTCCAAAACACTTTTCAACAACCTCGATATTTGATAGTGATGAGTTAGATTGGACAATATTCACAATCTCATCCTACAAGGTTAATGACTCATATGTCTAATCAAAAAATGATAAACAAATTTAAGATGAAAGGTTAGATCATACTCACGTATTTTTCTTGTTCTTTTGGCTCAACAAACTTTCTTTTCTCTGTCGAGTCTCATAAAATATTCTTGCAATATCAGATGGATCACCATGTTTACCTCCCTTAAGATTTAAAAAGGAAAAGTAAAAATTATACATTGAATAATCAATAAAATAAAATTTTCAAAAAATGTAAAAAGAATCATAGACTTATACTACCATGTCATATATCAATTGTCTATGCGGTTTGGTTTCGGTTTGATGATGCATCACTCCATTAACTCGATTAGCGGAATTTTGATTACTGGATATCTGTATAAATCGTGAATTAATATTACAATCTATATCTTCAAGATATTTCTTATAAAACTTTGAACTAACATTAGCATACCTGGAACTCATCAGTTAAGAACTTGTTAGTTACAAGCCATTCTCAATCTTTAGCATTCATCCCTTGTGGCACTTTTTTTTTTTAAACTCCAGCCTTAGTTTTTCAAGGTTTCACGTAATCTACAAGTAAAGATGACCTCCATGTTGCCCATAAAGCACCCATATGCTCCAAAGTACTCTCTTGATACAATTGTATATTATGATGACAAAAACATTCCTGAAACACATTAAATATAAGTAGCTATGGAAAATAACTTATTTTCAAAATAAGATTAAAATATTAATTTAATTAAACCTACCTTCACCGCATCCCACATGTCTTCTTTGTCTAATTCAGTCAAGTCCTTCCATGTCTTCACTTGAATGGGACATATGTGCTTATATCGTATGATTTTCCCCAAGTTTCTTGACCAACATTTGTGATTTTCTCCCACTGTACGATTGTTGTAGAATTTAATCCGAAATTTTTCTCTATTTTTTAGAGCTGCAATTTTCTTATTTTTATTCTTTCGTCTAACTCTATGTTCCTTTGGTGGTGATGAATCTATTCAAGAAATTAAAGTAAAAGATAAATGAATCGAAATTTCAGTTCAAAAAAATAACTTCAGATATAATATATTTTAAATATATTATACTTACCTTCGACATATTTATCCGTTATAACATATCTTGCTTCAACACTTTCGCCATCTTCACTCATAGGAGTAAATTTAGCAACAAGATAATGACTTACAGCTTCTACGGGTATTTGAAACTCCAATAGAAATCGTACAAATCAACATTATATAATATGGTTCATGCATGGAATATTTTTTATTCTTTGAGCCAAACACGTGAATGAGATATACTCGCCTTACCGATTGAACATTCACTTATAGCTTGCAGGCCAGTCTCCTTGTCAAAGTTTTTTGAAATGGTTATGAAGAATTGAACTATGCTAGCTCGTTCAGTTCCATTTACTACATCTCCCCGTACTATGACTTTTTCTTTTGTTTTATAATCACCTAATATCGTGACATCTCTAACTTTAGAACTCGTTGACTAGAAACTGTAGAGATTTTAATATTATAAATTAGTTTTAGATAGAAACACATAAAAATAAAAAAAAAATTAAGATTACCAAATGATAGATTGTCTTGACGCAGTTTGAAGAATAATGGTTCGATAGTCTCATCATCATCTACATAAATATGTATCTTTTCCACTCCTTCATGTTCTTTCATCATAAACAATATATCTTTATCATTTTTCAATGGCTTACCATCCCCGTCCATGACTTTGAAGCCAATAGAATAAATATCAATGAACTTTTTACAAATGTTCAAAATATCCAAAAAAGAACTATCTTCTGTAAAATCACTTTCTTTCCATTCAGCTTCTCCAAAATGCATATAAGATGTGGGATGAAATTACCCCTTTAGAAAGGAGATCCTATCTCTCCTTATCTCTTTCTGATTATCTCTGAAATCTTTTCAAATCTTATTTATCAACATGTGGCTTCCAATTCATTCCATGGTTTGAAACTATGCAGACAGGGTCCCCTTATTTCCCATCTGCTTTTTGCTGATGACTCTATTCTTTTTTGTGAAGCAAATGTTACTCAAGCTTTTATCATTAGAGAGATTTTGAACCAGTATAATAAAGTGTCTAGTCAGTTGGTCAATTTTGATAAATCATCACTTTTCTTGACTTTAATACTCATGCAGAGAGAGATAAGAGAGAGATATGTTCTATCTTACATGATATTGCTATTCAGAAATCATGTAGATATTTGGGTTTGCCTTTGGGGATTGGGAGGACTAAGAAGGAAATTTTCATATATGCTCTTGATTTTGTGAAGAAAAAAGTTCAAAATTGGAAGAATAAATTTCTGTCTCCTGCTGGAAAAGATGTGTTGATTAAATCAGTAATTAATGCTATCCCTGTTTTGTTATGTCTTGGTTCACTTTACCTGTTAGTATTTGTAAGAATATTAGCCAGGTAATAGCTGACTTTTGGTGGGGTGATGCTGAGAATGGTAAGCATAAGATACATTGGAAAGATTGGGAGAAGCTTTCATTACCATTGAAGGAGGGAGGCCTTGGCTTTTATGATCTCAGACTCTTTAATACTGCGTTGTTAGCTAAGAAACTTTGGAGGCTCTATACTAAACCAGA
This sequence comes from Rehmannia glutinosa, assembly GCA_016081115.2. NCBI lineage: Eukaryota > Viridiplantae > Streptophyta > Magnoliopsida > Lamiales > Orobanchaceae > Rehmannia > Rehmannia glutinosa. The sequence goes on along the minus strand of JABTTQ020002169.1, from coordinate 149,243 downwards.
CAGGCTAATGTGTAAGGTGCTGAGAGCAAAATATTTCCCCTCTGGTGATTTTATCCATGAGCCTATTTCAAGTGGTGCATCATGGTTGTGGAAGTGCTGGATGGAGACAAGAGCAGCTTTTGTCAAAGGGTTCTTGCTGGATATTGGGGATGGTGAGTATGGGCAAATATGGAAAACTCATTGGGTTCCAGAAATTCCAAATTTTATTCCTAAAGAACCAGTTAGAGGGCATGTTAATTCACCTGCCCTTGTGTGTGAATTATTGAAAGATGATGGAGTGAGCTGGGATGAGGATAAAGTGAAGTTGTTCTGTAGTAAAAAAGATACAAATGCAATCCTGAAAATCCCTTTGAGTAGGCCGGATCAAAAGGATAAGTGGAGGTGGAGTTTTAATGCTAATGGGTTGTTCTCTGTTGGTTCATGCTACAAAAATCTTGTGGAGGATAAGGTGGCCAGACTGTCTAAAGCAGAGAGTAGTAGCTGTAGGAGGAAGATGATGACTATCTGGAACAAGATTTGGAAGCTTAGTATTCAAAGAAAAATTAATTTTTTTCTTTAGAAATGTTGTCAAGGGATTTTAACTGTTAAATCTAATGTTGAGATGAGAGGGGTTGAGTTGGATGTCATTTGTCAAGTGTGTGGTAAGGAGATTGAAACTATGGAGCACATGTTTTTTGAATGTGGAAGAGCCAAGTTAATTTGGAGCATTGCCCTGGTTAGATGTGATAATTTGGATAAAATAATTCTTCCTTTGTGGATTAGTGGTGGGAACTGTGCTCTATGAAGTGGACAGCTGAAAATGTGGATAGAATTGAACTTACTACATACTTGCTATGGTGGCTTTGGAAGACAAGGAACCTGTGGACATTCCAACAGGTTTGGAGGCCGGAAAAGAGTGTGATTGAGGTTGCACTTGCTGAATGGATGGAATTTAGTAATCTTGACTACGTGGGCTATTTGGATGGGTTTCTGATATTCTGAAAAGTGTTTTTGATGGATGATAACTCCAAAGTAGGGCTGACTGTCAGTGCTTTGTGGTGGTGTATTCCTTTTTTGCTGAGATTGGCGAGACTGGCTGATGTGTGGAAGGTTGGATGTTTTCTGCTGGTGCTCTTCTCAATGTTGTTGTCTGGATCGTTGATGATAGTGAAGGGCTGTGTAATTTGCTAGATTCTGGTTCTTGGGTGTACATATATTTTTTGTCACTTATAACAGGGCCCTTCATATGTTTTGTCAGCATTTTTTCTTTGTTTTGGTGCCGGTTCTTGTTGTTGCTTCTGCTGTTGTTTTCAACGTGCTTGATCACCCTTATTGGGTTGATTTCCTAGTCTGCTCACTGATGATTAAATTGATTGTCATGAGGATAAACTTGTAATGGTGAACTTTGTTTGGATTTTGATTCTTGGTGGAATGGAATTAGTATCGTTTCATTAAAAAGAAAGGAAAATAAAAGCTAGTTACAATTATATTAATATATATTTTTACCTTATAAATGAAGGGAATACTTGGAAGTTGCAGAAATTATCAATTATGATGTGTATAAATTTCGAGGTTTACCAATTGTTGTATGATTACCAATATACCGAGCTTCTTGATTGTTAACCTGCACTCTTTGACTTCCATTTGTGCTCTTTTGGGCTAATTCATTTTCTAGAAAATAAATAACAAATTCAATCACGAATAACTATCAAGCATATAATTCTTGAAAAGTAAATCTAAGATATCAATTTAGCTAAAAAAGTACTATTGTACTCTCCCATAAGCCTCAGTGTTTTTGGTCCATATGCACGAACCTTAGCCAATTTACCAGGTGCTATAAATCTTGTCGGCTTCTCAATGCCGCCCTTACTATTTTTTGCAACCATCGGCTTCATATATCGAAGATAAAAAACGTAACCCATTAGTACAAGAAATAACAATTTTAAAATGGGCCATAATAATCACATAAGTAACACATAAGAACATGAAACTTACCTAATGAAAATTGTAGATGATAAAATAAAACAAACATGACATGTTGGAAACATTTGTTCAAATTGCTTTTCGCTTTCTTTTTCTTTTTATTGTTGGTATGTCATTTACTATAGGCTCCAAACCTGTTCTTTGCCAAATATTTTGATCATATACATCTACAGAAGTCGGGCCAGCACAGTCAAAATTGAACGATTCACCATGTTGATATGCTTCACCTAAATCATTAGCTTTGTTGCTCTCACCTTCTATTTGAAATTGCATCTCATATATATCCCGAGGTTGTGTCTTAACTATAACATGCCAACCTTTATTGATGTTGTCAGTTTCACAAAACATTTGAGAAGCTTGATTTGCCAGAATAAAAGGCTCATTTATTTTCAAAAGTCGACGACAATTAATGCTAGTGAATCCAGATTCATCGATTTTGACTCTTTTTTCATTATCATATACATCAAACCATCTACATCGAAAAATCCACACGTTTTCCATGAAGATATTGTAGTTCCAGAATCTCTGTCAACACTCCATAACAGTCAACATAATCTGTCTCACTACATATATTGACAAGTACACACACCCCAAAATTTTGTGTTCTACAACCACTATCACGAGCTTCAATCCGAAACCTATATCCATTGATAACATAACCACTAAAGCATGTGACATATTTTGAAGGACAACGAAACAATGGTAGTAACTCATCATATTTAGCATGTGGGTCTTGCTTTTGTATTTTTTCAACCTATATATAAATTATAAAGTAAATAAAATGAAAAATAATCTTTTTAAAATTATAACAGATTATAATAAAATCACTTACTTGTTTTTTGAACCAATTGGTAAAATTGTTATTCCACTCATCATCGGACATTTGAAGTGTACAACTTTGTTTGTTTTTAGAGTACTCTCTGTATTACAACAATAATGTGAAATACATATTTTGAAAAGAAGAGAAAAAGGAGTTTTAAGTGGTAGATGAGCTTACTCGATGAAAGGTTATACTTTATAGCAATTCTTTAAAAACTATAGATATGTGCTTTCACCCACTCATCACCATTGAGAACATGAGTGATACTAGCTCCCAATGCTCCTCCACATAGTGAAAATATGGATATTTCACCTTCATATTTATGAGAGCTACCATCAAAGTTTCGTTTAAGTGTATTGGATTTTTTCTTAATGCCTTTCAAGTACTTTGAACAAAGAATCATACACTTTTTCGCTATATAACCCTCTGCTATTGAGCCTTCTGGACGAGCCATGTTTCGAAATAATTTCTTTAACTCATACAACATACGCTCAATAAGATACATCCATCGATATTGGACAAGTCCAGCAATTTTAGCCTCATTAGTCAAATGAACAGGCAAATGCATCATCACATCAAAAAAAGAAGGGATAAAAACTTGTTCCAGGTTGCATAAAGTGATTGGAATTTGGGATTCAATCTTTTCTAGCTCATCCAGATTTAATGACTTAGCACCCAAACTAGTAAAGAATAAAGAAAACTCAATAAAGGGTTCACACACTGCTTTAGGGAGGAGGCCACATATTCCAAGAGGATGTAGATGTAGTAAAAGGACATGGCAATCGTGACTTTTCAAACCTGAGATCTTATGTTCTTTCATGTTAACACTTTGAGAAATATTAGATAAAAACCCATCTGAGGCTCTTAATTGCTTAAGGAATAAGCAAAATAAGTGTTTCTCCTATGTTGATAATGTATAGGATGCAATAGGCAACTCAATTTTCTCGCCTTTACGAATTGGATGCAATTCTGGTCGAATCTTCATAGCTTCTAAATCAAGACGAGCTTGGACATTGTCCTTTGTCTTTCCCTTTGTATTCATAATTGTCCCTATTATACTCTCACATATATTTTTTTTCAATGTGCATCACATCCAAATTGCGACGTAACAAAAGAGAACACCAACATGGAAGTTCAAAAGAAATACTTTTCTTATTCCAATTATCACCTCTTATATCATGTGACATTTTCACCTTTTTGTTAAGAGCTTTAGTCAAGACGATTCCTTCAAGGTCGTTCACTTGAGAAAGTACATCAACACCTGAAAGTGAATGTGGTACCTCTATAGTTCCATCAAACAAACTTTTATTTTTCCTCCATTTGTGGTTTCTAGGTAGATAACGTTGATGACCCATATAATATTTTTTTTACCATTGGCTAATCTCATAGAACAAGTATCTTTGTTACAGCAAGGACATGATATCTTACCCTCAGTACTCCAACCAGACAGGTTTCCGTATACAGGAAAATCATTTATTGTCCGTAATAAAGCTGCACATAATTTAAAGTTTTCGCAAATTGAAGCATCAAACGTTTCAACACCAACATCCCACAATTCATTCAACTCTTATATCAAAGTTTTAAGATAGATATCAATAGTATCTCCAGGTCCCTCAAGATCTGGTATGAGCATTGAAAGAATAAAATTAGATTCTTTCATGCACATCCATGGAGGCAAATTGTATGGAATGAGTATTACTGGCCAAATGCTGTATGATGTTTTTGAGTGAGTAAATAGTTGGAAACCATCACTTGCAAGACCAAGTCGTATATTTCAAGGTTCAGAGGAAAAATATTTATGCAAATCATCAAATGACTTCCATGTCATAGAATCAGCTGGATGTCTCATGACTCCATCATTTACTCTTCCTTCATGATGCCATCTTATAAAAGAAGCAAGTTTTTTGGACATGAATAACCTCTGAAGCCTTGGTTTTAAAGGAAAGTAACGATACTCAAAGTATCCGACTCTCCTTCTTGCTTCAAGTACCACATATTTTGCAAGTATCCGACTCTCCTTCTTATTTCCAATACAACATGCAGTTATTGATACATGCATCTATTTTTTGATAAGATATACCAAGATCTTTAGTAATTTTCTTGCATCATAATAGGATTCGGCAAAGTTTAATCGATTGGAAGAATGTTTTTCAATAGTTGTAGTAACATGCCGAAAGATTCATTGCTCCACGCACAATACTTTTGATGTGTAACAAATTGACCAACAAAGATAATTTTGAGGTCTCACAATCTGGATAAATTGGTTGTTCAGAGTAATTTAGCAATCTGTAGAATGTCTTTGCTTCATCTTTCGGTTCTTCTTCATGATTATTCTGACTTGACGAATCATTCCTAGATTCACTTTTATCGAAACCATCCATATTAGGGTACAAATCCCTTAAAATTTCTTCAATTTCATCATTACTATTACTTTCTTCTAATTGTTTGTCATCAGATGAAGGCTCACAGAGCCTTTCACCATGGTGATACCGAGTTGTATAATTGAGCATTATTCCATAAATATTTAGATGCATTTCTACCAGTTCACGAGATCTATAATCAGTGTTATTACATCTAACACATGACACCAAATTTTATGCTCCTCACTTGTCTTCCTAAAGCCATAATCTAAAAATTGTCCCACTCCAATCTTGTATTTTTCATTGAATCGATCATTGTACAAACTCATCCGTTCTTTTTTAGGTGCCATTTTCCTACTTGAGTAATAAATGTCAACTGTATAGAAAAATAATGAACCTGGAATTTCCAAGTGCACTTAATCAAAAGATGCCAAGATATTTTCAAAAATTTAATGATACATAAATTACTTCATATAAGATATCTGAAAATTAAAGTTTTAAGTATATATATATATATATATGTGTGTGTGTGTGTGTGTGTGTGTGTTCTAAATAATAGAATACAAATTTATTTTGTCACTGATCAATATTAGAAGTAATTAAACACTCTAATATATAGCTTTGGTTATGAAGTTTTATGGTCCTCCAGACCTGTTAAAATTTGAGCGACTTAATTTCATTATTTTATTAAAGCTCCAATTGTCTATTACTCTGTTATATAAGATTCAATTACATTATGTAGTTGAGTTGATCTTATCTTTAATATCAAAATACACACGCACTATCAAGCTCATGTTGATGTTACCAAATCAAAAATATTAAATCTTATGCTCTAGAAATTGCTGACACTAAATGTAACTGCACTAAATTAAACTAGTGTATTTATATAAAACTTCTTCATATCGAATTTTAACATATATTCACCTAATCATTGTCGAATCAAGCATAAGACTGACATTTCAAAATACTAGCTAGCTTTGTGTAGTATGAAAACATGTAAATTAAAATGTAATATAATATACTGAATATTGATCAATATTCCAATTGTATAATATTGAGGATAAAAAAAATTGCAACGTATAATTAGAGTTTAAAGTTGACTATGGGTCACAAAAAAATATTATCATACCTTAAAAAAACAAGACCGTGTGAATTTCTGAAGATGAATACTAGACGAGGAGTAGACGACAAAAGTTCTTGAACGAGAATCAGTGGACGACTAAGGCGAGAGAACTTCCAAGGCTTGGATTCTGGTTGATTTCTTCCCAAAGATTTCTATTTTGGCTTGAACTTTCTATTGTGGCTTGAAAACCCAAAAAACACGAATATAATTATCAAAACCACTTCCAAATAACAATTGCAAATATAAGAGCATCGACTGAAAACTAAGGAAGACTCGATCAACATGAAAAGCATAGGAAGATCTCAATAAATTATAAAATAGATAATTATAAATCAAAATTAATTAATTAAAAAATAATGATATAAATATCCCACTTTCACATCCACAAAAGTTAACAGGCCCACCCACTTCTATAAATTATTTACAAGTTTGCATGAGTATTTTGAATCACAAATCTTTATAAAGAAACACATACACACACGACACAAAAGAAAGATGAAACATAAACAAAATAATTGAGATTCTTTTATAATTAATTTTAATTTAATAAGGTTTTGAAATTTTGGGCCTTTTACTTTTTAGTGAGAAATCCAAATAATAAACCTGCTTTATGTTATAGCCGAACCATGGTGGTTGTTGGAGAAGAACTGCACCAAGCGGCAGAGTAAGGCTGCAAAAGGGAGTGGAAAATGTTGACGGGCGTTTTGGTCAACAAGCAAAAATATGTAAAGATATGCTACGTGGAAATGGAAATAAGCCTTAGTTCAGGGCTAATTCTGCCTTTTTATATATAATTCCGAGCCGAAAGTTCTGGTCGGTTTTTCTTACAGCGTTGTGTTTACAAGTGTTTTCTCTCTTGTCCTTTTCCTCATAAATGAGGCCCTATTTATACCCATCTCATTAGTGGGTTTTTAATATCCACTATTACACTTAAAACTTAAATAATTAAAAAGGGACACTTGTCCTTCGCCGAGTACGCATGCAGGCCAAGTGTTTGCCACTTGTCGACTCATCTGGTTGACGTGTTGACAAGTGTCAGCTTACTCATGCTAATGATGCTCTTAGCCTTTCTTAACTGGATGGTTATCCTTTAAATTTCCCGCCAAGATTGGGCTCAGGCAACCGAGCTTAATTCATGACGTCATCAGGTCGGTTGCTGACATCATTAGCTCGGTCCGCGCTGGCCTGTGGGTCTCATATCTCCATGTGCTGAATGGCCACGTGGATTAATTTGCTGACAGCTCGGCTCGGGTGTCATCAATGGCCCCCAAGTTTAATTCCGAGAGAAGAATTTCTGAAGTCGGATTTGAACTTTAATGCTAATCATAAGCTTTTAACGGGGAAGAGGAAACCTCAGAAGTCATCCTTCCCTGACATCTGTCGTGTAGCAGTTAATGGCTGAACCGGCGCATTAATTGTGGTATCATAATGACAGGCACGTGGCCTCTTGTAGTTGGACCAAACCCGCGCAGGAAACGAAGAGGTGGGCCAGCCTTGTCAGCGGAACGTGGGGACGTGACGTTTCTGATGTTTCTGACGCCTTTTGAGACTGAAAAGACACGTCTTTTGAAGTGGGTGTCTCACTTTTCGAGAAGATTGAACCTATAAATACCCCTTTCATCCTTCATTCTACACTTATGCATCCTTTATCATCCGAGCAAAATCCCTTGAGAGCGAGCAGAAATTCCAGGTCGGTCTTTAGAGTTCAAAGTCTCCAGGGTTAGGTATTTTTCCGAAAAACCTTCTTTCTTTTTATTTCAAATAGATGTCTTCCTTTGAAGATAGCCGGAGCCGCAGTTATAGTATGGAGGTAGAAATTGAAGACCCCCTTCGAACCTTGATTCTTTTCTCGATTCAAAGAATCGCATCTCCTAGTCCAAGTATCGTTCATATTTCAAGATCCAGTCACAACCTCCTGCTGAGACTCCATTGGAGCAGACACATAATATTTTTGATCTCGTGCCCTTCACCATATATCGAGAGGTCGTTTTCTACGAGCCTGGACTAGCACAAGAGAAGTTCAAGAAGAAGTCAAACTCGATCCCCAAGACGATCAACGAGGGGAAGAAGAAGAGATGAATCCCCAAAATCCTGAGCACGAGGAGCAAGTGGATGAGCCTCTGAGGGCTCGAGAGCTGAGAGGCCCGCAGGGCCTGTAGGTCATCGCCACGGAGATGGCAAAGGGGGGGGGGCCCCAGCTGACTACGCGTAGAGGGCCGGGTGGAGGCCCCCGACTGAACGACTACCCCAAAGATCTTGTGATCCCCAGAGTGGGGTTTTTCATCGGAAGTATAAGATTCTGGGGGGTGTACAATTTTGGCTGCCGGATGGTACGGAGTGCCCCCAACATCCGCCGGAGGGGTGCATGGCTATACACACTCCCAGCCTCCTGTACGGGCTGCGTTTCCCACTGCCGCTAGTGCTTACGTGGTGGTTTTGCAAGTGGGGTCTTCCCCTGTCGCAGGTGCACCCCCTATCTTGGGGCCGGATCATTGGGCTGTTGGTGTTGTTTCACCTGGAAGGGTATCCGCGCCCCAAATTTGCGGAAATAAATGAATTGTTCGTCTGGAAAGTGACCCCGGCGACTCCTGGTCGGGGGCAACCATCCGGATGGTACTACGTGCACACCAGACCTGGATACCCAGACGGGCTGGTTGAAGGCCTTCCACAATCCTTAAAGGAGTGGAAGGATAAATGGCTTTGGGTAAGTGGCGAGTGGCAAACTCGTGTCGGGACCGGAGCGGAAGAGATGGTCCTGCATCATCCTTCAGACTTCATTTTTAATTTCAGTAAGTGCACTTCCTTTCTTTTTTTTTCTTTTTTTTCATTTGGGCTCATCTGACCTTAACTCTTTGCTTTGTCCAGAGAACTGGCCCCCGCCGGCCCACTATCGGCCACTTTTGTCCGACGGCTGGAGAATGTTCAGGCCGTGGGCGCGAGAGATAGGCGGATTGAGAAGCTGGCCACCGAGGCTCGTCTGGCTGCGGCCGGCTTGCGGTCCGCTTTGCCCGCCGATCCCGAGGCCGAGAGGCAAACGAGGGAGAAGCGGCGGTGGTGGAAGAGGAGGCTAGGAAGAGCCTCGGAGAGAAGCCCTTCAAGGGTCGGGAGGGGCGTACCCCTAGCCGGGAGGAGCACTGTCATTTAACAGAGCGCAGTAGGCCGTCCCAATGACGGCTAGTCCTCCAGGGCGAGCGTCCGTGCCGACCGGGCAGGTGCGGACTCCTGAGCCGCCCAGGACAGCTGGGGCCCAAGGTATACGCTTCATATTTCTTGCACTTTCCTTCTTTTTAACCTTTTCTATTCTCGCTTCTTACCCAACTGATGTTTGCTTGCAGGGCGTGGCATGGACCTCTTCGCCCGTCTTCAGCGCGTGAGGGACACGGCCGTGCACGGGGCCAGCCTACCGATGCTGAGGCGGCATAGAGGGAGGCGATCAGGGCCGGGAAGCGTCCTGCTGACGGAGTCCCCAAAAGAAAAGGAGCCCCCACTCCAAAGAAGAAGAGGGGGGATCGTAATTGAGGAGCCCGGGCAGACGGAGAGGACCGAGCCCATGCTGCTGGTGCCTGCGGCAAAGACTCCTACAGGCGGGATCCCAAGAACTTTCTCGGATGACCTCGGCCGGGAGGGCCATTTCATCCCCCCGAGCCAAGTAAGGGATGAGGCCTGCGATGGGATGGCTGGGTCGCGTCCCCAATGGTTCGTGGAGTTCGTGAGGTGTTCTACGCCCACTGATGAGCAGGTGAAAAATCTGCCTGATGTTGGGCGGGCGGCCAGAGACGTGGCTGCAAGGGCGTGGACCACAGGGATCGAACAGTTTTGTTCGGAGATCGGGTGGAAGGAGAAGGCCTGGTACGTCATGGGGTTGTCGGGGCGCATCACTGGAATCTTATGGCACATGATCGGCGGGATGGAAGAGCTAGAGAGACGCCACCAGGATCTGCAAGAGGCTCATGCCCTTTGCCAAAGGGTACAAGAGTCTTTGAAGACCCAGGCAGAGGAGGCTGCGACCAGGGCCAACGTTGAGAGGGAAGCTGCCGTGAGGGACGAGGCCGAACGGGATCAGGCTCGTAAAGCCGAGGAGGAGCTTGGCGCAAAGGTTGCGGAGTTGGAGCGGACAACTGCTGTACAGGCTGAGGAAATGGAAAGGCGCTTGGTCGAGGTGCACAAGGAGGCCGAGGAAGCTTTTCGTAAACAAATTGAGGAGGCTCGAATATGTTAGATAAATGTTTTTATCATGATTTTGATGATTTTGTTCGATTTTGTTCAAATTAGTTTTTAAACCAAAACAATCTCCCTAAATGTTGTCTAAATACTTCCGATCGTCTTAAAATGTTTTTACTATTTTTCGGAGTATTTTTTGGAGTTTATTTTTGATAAAAAATTGGACAACACATTTGTTTCAGGCTCGACCGGTCGCCCTATAGGGCAACCCATACCTGAGTTGAGTTTTGAAATAGAAAATGGGATGTAAGAAAAAAAGAGGAGGGCGACCGATCGACCCCTGGGCGACTGGTACCTGGAAGCAGCCCTCTTGGTTCAGACTTCTCTGTTTCGTAATTTCTTCAACTCCAACCAGTCACAGCCAAGGGCGACTGGTCGCACCCCCCTCCGACCGGTCCCCCTATGTAAAAATTCACAGAATTCAATTTCAATCTTATCTCTGCGCGATCGGTCGAACCCCCTGTTTATCAGCAAACTATCCGTTGCGTTTTCAGACAGCTTTTCCCTATTTTGTGGGATTGATTTCTAACAGCTATATTGATCATTTTAAATGGTTTCTTTTGCAGCAAATCACTCCCCAAGGAGGAGCCAATGTCTGGAAATGAAAGCCAAGTCCTCTCCTATAAATAGAGACTTCATTCAAGCAACAAGACACACCACTCTACACAAGCAAAGAGCAATCAAGCAAACACTTTCATAAATCTTGTTGTATTAGCCTTAGCACTTTCACTTGCACACATTTGAGGTCTAGGCTTTCAATTCTTGATTACACTTGTACTCATATTGTATCAATCATTATTGAGTTGTAATCTTGATTTTGGTCATCATTCAACACAAGACATCCTTGTGAGTATTCTTGTGGTAAGAATACACTTGGGTGATCTAGGTGATAGGTGTTTGAAGGTTGTGGTAATCTTCAAAGGTGTTGTAAGAGGATTGTGGTAATCCTCAAGGTGGTGTAAGAGGGTTGTGGTAATCCTCAAGGTGTTGTATTAATTTTTGGTAAATTAATAAAATCTTTTTTTCTTTTTGAAATCCATCCCGGATATACTGGGGTGGTAGTAGATTAGGCCCTAGGTGGGTTGAACTACTATAAATCATCGTGTGCTATTTACTTTCTGCACTTAGCTTTTCATCTTTGCTTGAGTTTTTACGAAAAAGAGGGCAAAATCTGAAAGACCGGGATAATCTATTCACCCCCCCTCTAGATTATCGTAGCCACTTGGACTAACAGAATAGAGGCCGTCCGGGTCTACAAGAACTCGGAGGAGTATGCCTTTATGCTGAATTGCGAACATGCAACCAGTATTGGGGAGATCCTCCAGAACCTTAAGGCGGGCAGGACAGTCACTGAGCTCGAGGTGGAGCTTGCTGAGTTGGATGCCGATCTTGATACTCTTCGTCCCAGCTTCGCTGAGGCCGCTGGTGGCGTGGGCGTACCTCCTCCTGAGGAAGAAGTGGCTTCCAGTGAGCCCGTTGACATCCCTCCTCTTGCCGTGGCTTGACCCTTTTTTCCTTTTTTGAGATTTTTGTCTTTGCTTTTTGGATAGGTTAGTTGGCCTCGGGCCTCTGAATGTAATGGACTCCGGCCCCCCAATGTAAATATTTTTGATGTTGGAATGAAACTACTCTTACGGCTACCGAGTATAATCGCATAAGAGGCATAAGGTCGGCACATGAGATTTAGGAAAAATTGGAGACAATTTATGAAGGGACTAAGAAGGTCAAGCAAGCAAGAAAGACCATGCTTGTTAAAGACTTTGAAAACTTTAACATGCATGATGGTGAAAACATCTCCAAGATGGTGGAAAGGCTTGACAATATTGTCAATCCTCTTGTGGCCCTCGGTAAAGTCATCTCCGAAGAAGACAAGGTGACTAAGGTATTGAATGCTCTTCCCGGCTCATGGTCCGAAAAAGTAACGACAATCACGGAGGCACAAAACCTTGAGACACTCAAGTTTGACGAGCTTATTGGAAACCTCCTCATCTATGAAGTCTATCTCAAGGAGAGGAAAAATTCCAAACCATCCATAAATCAATCGGGTATGCAAATTATTCCTAAAGGTCTTGCTTCTTCTTATAATAATGCATAATATGATAATGATGATGATAATGAGGAGACGGCCGCACTTGTTCGAAAATTTGCAAAATTTATGAATAAAAATAAAGCAAGAAAACCAAGAGATAATGCTTGCTTTAAATGCGAGAAACCCGGCACTTCATTGCCGATTGCCCAAAGCTCGATGAAGAGGAGCAAAAGAAAAGGAAGCCTTTCACAAAAAAGAAGGCTCTAAATGCGGAGGTCAAAACGTGGGATGAACTACTCGAAACAACCGATGAGGAAGGAGAAACCGAACACGGTCTCATGGCCATAGACGATGAAAACAATGAGGTACGGTCTAATTCTTCTACTTCCTCCATAGTTGATGACTTGCAATGTGATTTTGATGAATTGCAAATTGAGTTTCAAAATTTAATTGTTAAATACAAAAATTTGAAAAAGGAGCATAAGGAGCTTAAGGTCGAAAAAGAAAAATTATTTACCTCTTATGAATCTCTAGACAAAGCTCATGCTCTTACTCTAACTAGAGTTCATTCTCTTGAAACCGAAAAGGAATCGCTCACAAAAGATATTGAATGTTTGAAAAATGATGTGCATCGTTTCAACATAAGCACGGATAAAGTCACAAAAATTTTAGATGCACAAAGAGGTGAGCATTCCAAATTGGGACTTGGTTATAAGCCATTTCAAAGTGTTTTTAAGAAAAATAACCAAGGTCCGACTTTTGTACGTGCTAATAATACTCCTACTTATTTTTATTGTGGCAAAGTTGGACATTATGCTAATAATTGCAAATTGAGAAATAGCTCAAGACATATTTGGAGACCCAAAGGTCTCAAGACTAACCCCCATGGACCCCAAAATTATAGGGTACCTAAAAGAAATTCTTTTGTAGGTGATAGGGGCTATAACAACAATGAAAGATTCAAAATGGCTCGTCGACAGCGGATGTTCACGCCATATGACCGGGAGGAGAGAACTTTTTACCAACATCATGCTCCAAGAAGAGGTATGGTCATGTTCGGCAAATGGCAAAGGAAAAATTCTTGGAAATGGAGAAATTGGTAACTCTTCTTTCTCTCTTAGTAATGTTCTTTTAGTAGAAGGGCTTAAGTTTAATTTGATAAGTGTTAGCCAACTTTGTGATTCAAATTATGATGTTTCCTTCAATAAAGAAAAATGCCTTATGCTTAAAAATGGTGAAATTATTTGTGAAGCATATAGAAAAGGCAATCTTTACAAAATTTGTACAAGTGATTTGGTTAGTCAAAATGTTTCTTGTTTAGTCGCCAATAATGATTTAACTAGTTTATGGCATAGGCGACTTGGACATGTTGGATACAAGAATTTGAAAAATATTTACAAAAACCAACATGTGAAAGGACTACCCAAATTGAATTTTGAAAATCTTGGCTTATGTGACACTTGTCAAAAGAACAAATTAGTTAAAAGTAGTTTTAAGCCCAAAAATGAAATTTCCACAACCAAACCCCTACAATTGCTTCATCTTGATTTGTATGGGGATATTGGTACGGCAAGTCTAAGTGGAAAACATTACACTTTCGTTATTGTCGATGATTTTTCTAGATATACTTGGGCTCTTTTTCTTACCAATAAAAGCGATGCCATTAATGAGTTTGTTAAGTTGTGTAGACTCATTGAAAATGAAAAGGAAGACTCTATTAAGTCTATTCGAAGTGATCGAGGTGGAGAATTTGATGGTGAATTTAGAGTCTTTTGTGAAACCAAAGGATATGCTCATAATTTTTCGGCTCCAAGGACACCTCAACAAAATGGAGTAGCCGAAAGGAAAAATCGGACACTACAAGAGATGAGTCGGTCCATGCTCAATGAATTTTTACTTCCAAAATATTTTTGGGCCGAAGCCGTAAGTACCGCTTGCTATGTCATTAATCGAGTTTATACTCGTCCTAAAATGAATAAAACTCCATATGAGCTTTGGAAAGGTAGAACTCCAAATATTAGTTATTTCAAGATTTTTGGTTGTAAGTGCTTTATTTTGAATACCAAGGATCAATTGGACAAACTTGATCCTAAGGCCGATGAAGGGATATTTATGGGATATTCAACAAAAAGCAAAGCATATCGGGTTTACAATAAGACTAGTGGAGTTGTTGAAGAATCCATCCATGTCAAATTTAATGAAGCTTCGGGTGTTGAAAGAATACCTAATGATGATAGTGATGAAGAGGATATTATTGAACAAATTGTTCAAGTTGATGATCAACCATCTACATCAAACGATCAACCGTCCACTTCAAATGGTCTTCAAGAAGATAGAGGTGATACCTCGGATCTTCCCGTTGCATTGAAATTTAAGGGAGATCACCCAAAAGATCTTATTATTGGTGATCCCCTTGACAAAGTGATGACCCGGAGAAAATTTGCCGAGAAAGCTCTTATTTCTCAAAAAGAGCCTAAGAATGCTAAGGAGGCCATTGAGGATGAGGATTGGTTCTTAGAGATGCAAGAGGAGTTAAATCAATTTAAAAGAAATGATGTATGGGAATTGGTACCTTGTCCTCCATCTCAAACTATTATTGGCACAAAATGGATATTCCTAACAAACTTGATGATCAAGGCAACATTGTTCGAAATAAGGCAAGGTTAGTAGCTCAAGGGTATTGTCAAGAAGAAGGTATTGACTATGATGAAACTTTTGCACCCGTAGCACGTTTAGAAGCTATTCATATTTTACTTGCCTATTCTTGTTTTAAAAACTTCAAACTTTACCAAATGGATGTTAAATCCGCTTTCTTAAATGGTATTATTCAAGAAGAAGTCTATGTAAAACAACCTTCGGGGTTTGAAAATTTTTCTAGGCCTAATGATGTTTATAAACTTAAAAATGCCTTGTATGGTTTAAAGCAAGCACCTCGTGCATGGTACGATAGACTTAGCTCTTTTCTTTTGCAAAATGGCTTTATAAGGGGTAAAGTTGATACAACTCTCTTTGTTTTTGAAAAAGGGCAAGATTGCTTACTTGTGCAAATTTATGTTGATGATATTATCTTTGGTGCTACTAATGATTGTTTGTGCAAGAAATTCTCTAAATTGATGCAAGGAGAATTTGAAATGAGTATGATGGGGGAGCTCAACTTCTTTCTTGGACTCCAAATCAAGCAATGCCAAGAAGGCATATACATTTCGCAATCAAAATATACAAAAGAACTTTTGAAAAAGTTCGGCATTGAAGAAGGAAGAACCGTTTCTACTCACATGGCAACAAATGTCAAAATTGACAAAGATGAAAAAGGCAAGTCCGTGGATGAATCAAAGTATCGAGGTATGATTGGTAGTTTACTTTATTTAACCGCTAGTAGACCGGACATTCTTCATGCCGTATGCCTATGCGCTCGTTTTCAAAGCAATCCCAAAGAATTTCATATGAGTGCCGTTAAAAGGATTTTTCGATATTTGAAAGGCACTATTCAATATGGTTTATTTTATCCAAAGAATGAAAATTTTTCTCTTGAAGGTTATAGCGATTCGGATTATGCGGGAAATATTGATGATCGGAAAAGTACTTCCGGATCATGTCAATTTTTAGGCGATTGCCTAGTTTCGTGGTTTTCAAAGAAGCAAAACGGAACATTTCCGCCGCTTTTTGTTGTACTCAACTTCGTTGGATGAAACAAACCTTAGCGGATTACAAATGCTCTTTTGAAAATGTACCTATGTTTTGTGATAATATATCCGCTATAAATATTGCTCAAAACCCGGTTCATCATAACCATACTAAACATATTGAGATTCGCCATCATTTTCTAAGGGATTGTGATTCAAAACGAAAAATTGAGATATCTTTTGTACCATCTCAAGATCAATTAGCGGACATTTTTACAAAACCGCTATCTTCCGAGACTTTTGCGTCTATACGAGCTCGGTTAGGCATAATGCATATTGAATGAGGCTTACGTTTGCATTTTGCATGTTTTTAAAACTTAGGGGCGAAAAATCAGATTTTTGGTTGAAAATTCGGATTTTATTAAAACTCACAAAAACAAGAGGCTAAACAGTTTGAGGCAACCGGTCACCCTCAACATCGACCGTCCCCTGTTCAACCACGACCATTCGCCGCCTAAGCCAATTTTTGGATTAAAACGGTTCGTCTTCAAGATTCGCCATTTTACCTTATTTTTGCCATTTTTCGTCCCTTTTGCCAAATTCACACAAATTTCACTCAAAACTTGCTTTCATGCATTCTAATCACAACTTGGACCTTATATAGCATGTTTATCATCATCATAGCTCATCCTTTCCGATCAAATGGTAAGAATTTTCCTTACCTTGCTCAATTGGGTTGAACCCTTGAGTTTATGGCTTTCTTGTATATTTCTTGATATATTTTGCATATGATCTTGTTGAGTTGTGCTATATTGTTGGTTTGTATGATGTTTGATGTAATTTGGTGATGAAAATTTTTGGCTTGAGTCATTTACAAGGGCTATATACAACTTCTTTTAATTTTCACGCCCACAAAGTGTTCGATAAAATGTCGCAATGAAAATTTCAACTTCTACATGATTCTATTGATTCCGAAAGTCTTCTATAGTTATTAGGATCATGTTTTGGCAAATAAAACGAGCGTATGAACTCTTCATGATACTTTTCTCCCATTTTCTTTGGATTTTTAAGCCTAAATTGCTCAACGGTTGATAAACCGACTCTTTTGCGCACTTTGATATAATTGTATGATGTTTTTATCATCCTAACATTCTTTTTGATGATTCCAAATGGGGAGAAACAGGAAATTGGCTCGTTAGCCAAAATAAGCTAATAAAAGCTCGCAATAAAAGCTTATAAGCTATGACTTCCTAAAGCCAAGTATACCTAGTCCATGGCTTGTATTATGGACTCAAGTGCAAATGATTATAAGTATTGTGACAGGGGGAGCTTCTTAGCTCATGATATCTATATGCACCTTATATAAGCTTGTTATAGCTTGTGCTTCTAACTTATAATAATCTTTTGTTGATATGCTCATAGATAGGGGAGCTTTGTATGGAATGTCTTTAACGGATAGTTTACTTGTAAAACCGGAAAATTTATTTGTTTTTCAAATCGTCCTCGAGAAAATTGTTTTGGTTTGTAATCATCAAAAAGGGGGAGTTTGTTAGATAAATGTTTTTATCATGATTTTGATGATTTTGTTCGATTTTGTTCAAATTAGTTTTTAAACCAAAACAATGTCCCTAAATGTTGTCTAAATACTTCCGATCGTCTTAAAATGTTTTTACTATTTTTCGTAGTATTTTTGGAGTTTATTTTCGATAAAAAATTGGACAACACATTTGTTTCGGCTCGACCGGTCGCCCTATAGGGCAACCCGTACTGAGTTGAGTTTTAAAACAGAAAATGGGATGTAAGAAAAAAAGAGGAGGCGACCGTCGACCCACAGGCGACCGTACTGGGCAGCCCTCTTGGTTCGAGACTTCTGCTTTTTAAGTAATTTTTTCAACTCCAACCGGTCACAACTAAGGGCGACGGCCGCACCCTCCGACCGGTCCCCCGTGTAAAAATTCGCAGAATTCAATTTCAATCTTATCTCTCTTGCGACCGGCCGAACCCCCTGTTTATCGCAAAAACTATCCGCTGCGTTTTTGCATGACTTTTCCCTATTTTGTGGGATTGATTTCTAACAACTATATTGATCATTTTAAATGGTTTCTTTTGCAACAAATCACTCCCCAAGGAGGAACCAATGTCTGGAAATGAAAGCCAAGTCCTCTCCTATAAATAGAGACTTCATTCAAGCAACAAGACACAACACTCTACACAAGTAAAGAGCAATCAAGCAAACACTTTCATATATCTTGTTGTATTAGGCTTAGCACTTTCACTTGCACACATTGGAGGTCTAGGCTTTCAATTCTGGATTACACTTGTACTCATATTGTATCAATCATTATTGAGTTGTAATCTTAATTTTGGTCATCATTCAACACAAGACATCCTTGTGAGTATTCTTGTGGTAAGAATACACTTGGGTGATCTAGGTGATAGGTGTTTGAAGGTTGTGGTAATATTCAAAGGTGTTGTAAGAGGATTGTGGTAATCCTCAAGGTGGTGTAAGAGGGTTGCGGTAATCCTCAACGTGTTGTATTAATTTTTGGTAAATTAATAAACTCTTTTTTTCTTTTTGAAATCCATCCCGGATATACTGGGGTGGTAGTAGATTAGGCCCTAGGTGGGTTGAACTACTATAAATCGTCGTGTGCTATTTACTTTCCGCACTTAGCTTTTCATCTTTGCTTGAGTTTTTACGAAAAAGAGCGCAAAATATGAAAAACCGGGATAATCTATTCACCCCCCCCTCTAGATTATTGTAGCCACTTGGACTAACAGAATAGAGGCCGTCCGGGTCTACAAGAACTCGGAGGAGTATGCCTTTATCTTTGAATTGCGGACATGCAACCATTATTGGGAGATCCTCCGCCCACCTTAAGGCGGGCAGACGGGCCACCGAGCTCGAGGTGGAGCTTGCCGAGTTGGATGCCGATCTTGATACTCTTCGTCCCGCTTGGCCCCGAGGCCACCGTGGCGTGGGCGTACCTCCTCGAGGAAGAAGTGGCTTCCAGGTGAGCCGTTGAGATCCCTCCTCTTGCACGGGGCTTGACCCTTTTTCCTTTTTTGAGATTTTTGTCTTTGCTTTTTGGATAGGTTAGTTGGCCTCGGGCCTCAATGTAATGGGCTCCGCCCCCAATGTAAATATTTTTGATGTTGGAATGAAACTACTCTTTCAATCCTGTGTATGCATTTGAATTCTGCTAAGTATTCTCGCTCGTTTTTCCATTTTGTTGTATGGCTTTTGTTCTTTCGTCGCTTTCCTTTATTTTTCCAAGTATGGGGCTTGGCTTTTAGTGCTCAAGTGACACTAGTGGGCTTCATTTGCCTATATTCATTTACTAAGTTTTATGCTCGGAGGTTAAGCCAAGTCTTTGTTTCTAGGGGGTAGTCCGCCTTTTGGCGAGACCCCTTTATCGACGTGCAAGGGACGTGCAGACGAGCGATCGGCGCTCGGCTCTTGGCCGAGGTGAATAAAAATTGTTCCCCCTTTGAGAGAGCTCACGAGAATATCGGATGAAAGGATAAATCCCAGTCGTATCTCAATCATAAACCGAATTTTTATTGATAGTACCTCTTGGGTATATTACATTCCATGGGTGTTCGAACGTTTTCCCACTCAAGTATTCCACTCATACGCCCATTTGACAAGACCTTCCATCGACCAAATGGACCTTCCCGTGTCGGTTTTAGTGGGCTGGGCTCGATCCCCTCAGTTATTTTTTTTTTAGGGCGAGGTCGCCGATCCAAACTTTCTTTCCTTCACTTCTGAGTTGTAGTACCTTTCACTCCTTTGCTTATATACGGCATTTCTCATCTCGGCACGGCATCTCTTCTCCTCCAACAGGTCTAGCTCGGCTCGGAGAGGGGCATCATTATTTTCCTCAGAAAAATTTGCAACTCTAAAGGTAGGGGCTCCGATTTCAACAGGAATGACAGCCTCGGTTCCGTAGGCCAAAGAGATGGGTGTCTCCCCCGTGGCCGCTCGGTGTGTTGTTCTATACGACCACAGCACGCCGGGCAGCTCTTCGGGCCAATTGCCTTTAGATTCCTCCATCCTTGCCTTCAAAGTATATTTCAGTACCTTGTTCACCGCTTCGACCTGCCCATTAGATTGCGGGTGGTACGGGGTCGAAAAATGATTTTTAATATGAAATCCTTCGCAAAAATTTCGAAACCTCCGGTTATCAAATTATTTCCCATTGTCTGTGACGATCGAGTGTGGTATCCCGAACCTACAGATGATGGACTTCCATACAAAATCAACAATCTTTTCCTCGTCTATCTTTGCCAGAGGTTCCGCCTCGGCCCATTTTGTAAAATAATCTACTGCCATAATGCCATACTTCACGCCCCCTTTGCCAGTGGGGAGTGGCCCAATGAGGTCCGTTCCCCATTTGGCAAACGGCCACGGACTGAATACGGAGGTAAGTTGCTCAGGGTGATACCTGACCTGCGGTGCAAATCTTTGACACCTTTCACATTTTTTTACTAGGTCGGCCGCGTCCTTTTTCAGGGACGGCCAGTAGTATACTTGTCGTATCAACTTGTAAGGCAATGTTTGACCCCCAGCGTGATTTCCGCATATACCCTCGTGTACCTCCCGGAGTGCGTGTCCGCATCTCTCTCGACGAGGCATCAAAGAAGTGGGACGGAGTACCCATGTTTGTACAAGACGCCATCAATCAGCGTAAACCGAGCAGCCTGAGTCCGCAAGGTTCTAGCTTCGGTCTTGTCTTCCGGCTGATAGGAGTCATATACCCTCGTGTACCCATCTAAATACTGGATGATAGGAGTCATCCAAGTCAGCTCGGTTGCTTCATTAGCATGTATCTTCTGCGTATTAAGTGATGGGGCAGTCAGCTGGGTGATGGTGACATCCGCAATCGCATCGGTCCCCGGACTGGAGGCCAACCGAGTTAAGGCGTCTGCTTGCATGTTATCAGTTCGGGGAATATGCAAGATTTCTACTTTAAAGTGCGATAATTTTTTCTTTACCAAGTCCAGATATCGAGCAATTTTCTGTTCTTTCGCCTCGTACTCTCCATTGATCTAATGGACGACCAACTGCGGATCGCTGTGCACCAACAGTCGTTTTAGTCCCATCGACGCTGCCATTTCTAGCCCTGCCAGGAGCGCTTCGTACTCGGCTTTGTTGTTGGTCGCTGGGAACTGGAACCGCACGGCCGAGCAGTAGCACTTGTGTTTGGAATCGATTATCACGATCCCACCCCCTGCTCGGCCTGCGGTGGAGGAACCATCGATGAACAACTTCCATTCCTGATCTTCAACCACTTCTAGCTGGATGGGAGGTGTGAACTCGGCTACGAAGTCAGCCAATGCTTGTCCTTTAATTGTCGTACGTGGCTCGTACAAAATGTCGAATTGGCTGAGCTCGATAGCCCACTTGATCATCCGACCTGAGGTGTCTGGTCGGTGCAACACCTGCTTCAATGGGTAGTTGGTCAGGACCACGATCTTGTGCTCCAGGAAGTACGGACGAAGTTTCCGAGCTGAAGTGATCAGCGAGTAGGCCAGCTTCTCCATAGGTGGGTATCGGAGCTCGGCATCGTGCAATGCTTGAATTGTATAATAAATAGGATGTTGGATAGAGTTAACCAATCTGATCAGTACCGAGCTAACGGCATACTCGGAGACCGCAAGATACAAATACAAGTCTTCTCCCCAGGTGGGTTTTTGTAGTAAAGGTATGGAGGCCAAATGTTGTTTGAGTGACTCAAAGGCAAATTGTGCTTGCTCGGTCCACTCAAAGTTTTTATTTTTCTTTATGATTTCAAAGAAGGGTTTGCACTTGTCCGTGGACCGTGAAACAAACCGGTTAAGGGCGGCTAGTCGGCCTGTTAAGCTTTGTACTCTTTTGACTGAATTAGGGGGTTCAAGATCAATGATGGCTTTTATCTTATCTGGGTTAGCTTCGATCCCCCTTTGGCTAACCATATATCCCAAGAATTTACCCGAGCCGACCCCAAAAGTGCATTTTCTCGGGTTTAACATCATCTTATACTCTCTCAAAACAGCAAACATTTTATTAAGATCATTAAGATGATCCGATATATACAAGGATTTCACCAACATATCGTCCATATAAACTTCCATGGTTTGACCTATCATCTCCTCAAACATTTTATTAACTAATCTCTGGTATGTTGCACCGGCATTCTTTAACCCAAAAGGCATCATCATGTAGCAGTAGACACCACGAGCGAAGAAAAACAACGTATTTTCCTCGTCGTCCGGATGCATTCGTATCTGGTTGTAGCCTGAGTATGCATCCATGAAAATCATCAGCTCATGTCCGGCTGTGGCATCTACCATGTAGTCGATATTTGGCAATGGATAGATGTCCTTGGGGCATGCCTTGTTGAGGTCGGTGAAATCCACACAAAGGCGCCATTGGCCATTACTTTTCTTCACTAGTACGGGGTTGGCCACCCACCGAGGGTATAAGGCTTCCCTGATAAACAGGTTGTCGACCAATTTATTGACCTCGGCCTCTAGGGCAACTTGCCTATCGGGGCCGAGTTTGCGCCTTTTCTGTATTACTGGGTGGAATGTCAAGTCGATGTTGAGATGATGACATGCGTGTTTAGGATCGATTCCTGGCTTGTCAGAATGCGTCCATGCGAAGACATCGAGATTATTGCCAAGGAACTCGATCAGTTCGGATCGAAATGGTTCTTGGAGGTCGTGGCCAATACATAATTGGCGTCCCCCATTCTGCCCTCCAATGTCGACCGTGTCGACCTGCTCAACTAGTTCCGCATGTTTTCTCTTTTTACTCTGCCCCTCTTTTTTCTGCAGGGGCAGCTCATCTTCTGTCGCCGGCTTGTTTTCCGGCTCCACCTTTGTTTTCTCATCCTCCACCACTGGTTCATTTCCAGGTCGCCTACCTGGATCATTCTCCGAGATAATTAACTCATCCCGCTCGGGTCTATTTTCTTCTCCTGGGTCGTCCTTTACCGTCCCACTGGTTTCCCCTCGTTCTATCGTGTTGATCTCCACTGGTCGGAGTTTGAGAGAGCACTCCCGCGACTCCCTCTGGTTCCCTTTATGGATGGCTTCTCCATCCGGGGTCGGAAACTTTATACAAAAGTGATATATTGAAACAACCGCTTTCAAGTGGTAAAGCAACGGCCTTCCAATAATTGCATTATACTCCGAATCAGCATTGATGATTTTGAATGTGGTGATGATGGTTCACTTATGCAGTCCCTGTCCCATTTGAATGGGCAGGTCAACCTCCCCAAGCGGGATTATTCTCCCTCCACCAAAGCCCAAAATACTGTCATTACATGGATGAATTTAACTATCGTCCACGTTTAACCTCCTGAAAGCTCGAACATAGATCACCGACGAGTAGCTCCCCGAGTCGATCAAAATTCTGTGGACTGGGATGCCCAGAATTGGTGTCGTAATGACCAGGGGGTCTGAATGTGGGTGGACCACCTGGTCAGTCTCTATGTCCAAAAAGACAAAGCGGCCTGTTGGTTGGCCTTCTCTAATTTCTGCCACCCTGACTTGCCTTTCTGCATGGGCGGCCTGCTTGATATCTGCTTTTCCTTTTCGATTCGAGTGGCTATCCTCAGCCGCATTAGTGTTGATTCTATTTACACCGGACATCATTAGGATCTCCCTACCTTGATTTTCATTCGGCGGCAGTGGTAAGGGAGCTGGATTCGTTAATCGCTTCGGGTTCACACCTGGAGCGTGCGCTGGTGGGGGCGGTAATTCATGAATGTATCTCCTCAAACCGCCCTTCTGAATGATGCGCATGATTTCCCTAATGAGGTCTCGGCATTCATCAGTGTCATGGCCTATCGATTTGTGCTAGGCACAATACCTCCGTGCGTCCAACTTGGCCGGCTCTAGCCTCAAGGGCCGAGCCGGCGGCAACAAATTAAGACCCTGTATTTCGTTCCATATTGCTGAAGGAGTGGGGTCAAAGCACTCTTCAACGCAGTAACTTCGGCTCACACTTCCTGGCGAGCCTTATATCCGGTGGTCGGGTTCTCTGAAAATGGCCTGAATCCCGACCCCGACCCTGAAGCGGGTTCTTTCTTTCCATCCTTCTTCACGCCCCCTACTTTCTGCCCGGGGCGCTGACTTGCCATAGCTTCCTCCGCGCAGATAAGAAATTCTTGATACGAGGTCGCCCCCGATTCATGGATAGAATAATTAAACCATGTCTCAGGGGCAAGGCCGGCCATGGCTGTAATCAGAATGGCATCGTCTGACACCGATTCCATTTCTCGAACTTGTTTATTGAACCGAACTATATAACTCTTTAAGGGCTCATCCTTTTCCTGTTTAATATTTACAAGGGAATCTTTCGGTGCAGCTCGGACTTTACAAGTAAGAAAATGCGCTATAAACGCGGGGGCCAGGTCGCCCCAAGAACGGATGGACCCTTGCGGCAGGGTCCTGAACCAATGATGGGCTCGGTCGCCCAACGTTAACGGGAACACCCTGAAGAGAATGGCATTGCTAGGGTTATAAAGCTCCATCCACGCCAAGTATTTGTGGATGTGCATTGTGGGATCGGTCTCGCCATTATATGACCGACTGTGGGATCTTGAGCTTCGGCGGCAACGGAGTTGATAAAATACTAGTAGCAAAAGGTGGACACGATCAAGGCCGGCTAGTTACCTGGTGCGGCCGTTGACACTGAGCCTCTTCGGGCCGCCCCGATTCATTCAAACGCGGCGGGAGGCGCAAAATTTCTGCCTCTCGCTCCTCCAGCAAACTAGGATCTTAGGTTTGATTGGCTCTAGCTGGCTCCCTTTCATCCGAAAACCGGAGCCTGGAACTTTTTAATCAGGCTGGGCGAGGAGGATCAACTCCCAGTCGACCTGCAAACACAGAGCGGGCGCGGCGATGGCGTGTAAGCTCGGTTCACGATTACGCCGCCACGCTCTGTTCCTTGTTGTCTTCGTGTGGCCGTCTCCTATCGCGGCGGCCACGCTGTTCGTTGCCAGAACTGGCTTCTTGGCCCTCCTCACTGGGAGGGGCAGGGATATGAGGATTGACATTAGTATTACAGGGGGGTTAAGGGGGTGAGTATTCACTGGTGGTGGAGGGGGCACTTGTGAATTAGTGGTAGCAAGTGTTTGGGAGATTAGTTGATTCATCTGTTGGGCAAAGGTGGGGTTAGCTATAAGCTGGGCAAGGGTAAGTAAAGTCGCGCTCCCTGTTTCTGTCGGGGGCAAGTTCTTGCCATTGGTAGTTTGGCCAGTTTGATTGATCAAATGTGGATCTTCGGTTCCCTGAGCATTTCGGGTTTGCTGACTCATTTTGTCTACTTCAAAGAAGTTAAACACAAGTTTTACCTGACTTTACGTGACTTAGTTTGGAATTTGGACTGGACCTAAACGGGCCCTCCTTCTAGCGCCAATTTGTTGACGTGCGTTTTGGTCAACAAGCAAAAATATGTAAAGATGTGCTACGTGGAAATGGAAATAAGCCTTAGTTCAGGGCAAATTCTGCCTTTTTATATATAATTCCGAGCCGAAAATTCTGGTCGGTTTTTCTTACAGCGTTGTGTTTACAAGTGTTTTCTCTCTTGTCCTTTTCCTCATAAATAAGGCCCTATTTATACCCATCTCATTAGTGGATTTTTAATATCCACTATTACACTTAACACTTAAATAATTAAAAAAGGACACTTGTCCTTCGCTGAGTACGCATGCAGGCCAAGTGTTTGCCACTTGTCGACTCATCTGGTTGACGTGTTGACAAATGTCAGCTTACTCATGCTAATGATTTTCTTAACTGGATGGTTATCTTTTAAATTTCCCGCCAGGATTGGGCTCAGGCAACCGAGCCCAATTCATGACGCATCGTCGATTCTTTGACGTTATCACTCGATCCGCTACGTGGGTCCCATATCTCCATGTGCTGAATGGCCACGTGGATTAATTTGCTGCCAGCTCGGCTCGAGTATCGTCTGTAATTTTAGCAGAATAACAGAGTAATACTTGAACTTGGATATGTTGAAAAACTCAAGTGAGAATTAGACAGGTTGTAATTTCGCGTGAATTTTAGCAGAATAACAGAGTAATACTTGAACTTGGATATGTTGAAAAAGTTAGCAAAGTTTGACTTGGAGTCTTGGACATGATTATAAATATTATAATAATATTATAATGTCAACTAATTAGGATATTATGTGGTGCACCAGACCCTTAGAAGTGTTTCTTGTTGTTAGCTTTTGGTTCTTTTTCTAGAGCAGGATTATATATTTTATTGTTAGTATATTAAATTTTCTTCCTTGGAAGTAGGGGTGGGCATTCGGGGTCGGGTTTTCGGGTACCCGACCGACCCGATCGGAAATTACCCGATCGGGTCGGGTAATTTTAAAAATATTCGGGGATCGGGTACCCCGATACCCGACTTTAAAAAGTCGGATCGGGGATCGGGTTCCTTAAGTGGAACCCGAATACCCGATCGGGTACCCGTCATTTAAAAAAAAAAAAGTCTGCAGTGCAAACACATAACCCACTTAATCGAGTGCAAAGTGCAAACACATAAACACATAAACTTAAGTGGAACCCACCACTAATGTTGACTAGCCATTTTGACTGACCAATGAATTGAAAAAGAAAACCAAGTCTGCAAACACATACGTCATAAACCACTTAACTTTTTTACTCTTTACTTTAGTGTTTATGGTTTGGATGGAGAGGAAAAAAGAGATGGAGAGGAACAGTAAAGAACGCCGACGGCACACACTTCCTCCGGCCCGTTACGGTGCGGCGAGTACGGTTCGTCTCCGTGCGGCGGCGACGCCGCAGCAAGTAAGACGTCCTTCTCCTTCCCTTGAAAGTAAGTCAGAAAAACCCACAACCCACAGGATTTTAAAAATAAAATAAAATAAAAAAATAAAATGCAAGTACCAAACCCGATCAAGGCGGGTAGTGCCGGTTTTTTCGGTGCACCGAAAAGTCGGAGTACCCGCCTTTCTGTCGGTCCGGGTATCAAAAATGCCACCCGACGACGTCGGTGCACCCAAAACCCGAAACCCCGAAAACCCGACCCGATGCCCACCCCTACTTGGAAGCATCGATTTAAGACGTCAACATACATTTTAAGATTTTAGGATTAAATTAGTTTCACGTTTTTTTTTTAACTAAATAAAAATTATACATATTTAAATCACCCCCAATCTTGCCAAGTAAAAAATAAAAGCTATTTTATATATATTTTCTTAATAATACAATTCCATAAGTTTGTTTTTATTTATAAAAGATGTTTTTCTATTTTTAGAATGATGAAACCTATAATTATATTTGGTGGGAAATATATGGCGCAAAAATTCTATAGCTAATAATGAGGGGATTTTTTTTGGTGTAGTGACGGGGTTATCCATCAATAACCACGAAATTAAGAATTCCTCATAAATAATGACACTCTTTAACTATGACTTTTTTTACCCTCATAAAAAGTTCACAAATCAGGCTTTTAATGACAGTTTTTTCCTACCCTCATTAAGTTTTTCTCACTATAAATTAAATTTCTTGCAGTGACTGAAGGTCCCATGGAAGTACTATTGTAGATGGCAACTTACTCTAAATTACATATCCCGGATGGGGTTCGTGGTTTCTCACATATTTAGGGAAGGGATCATGTGGTAGATAAATTATTCAAGATGGATGCTTCCTTCACTTGGGCGCACATCATGCCAGCAGAGATATGGACGAATATACGAGAAGATGCTTTAGGCCATGTCTTTTTTCCTTCTTTGTAATTCTTCTTTTGGGGTACTCTTTTTCCTATCAAAGGTTTTTTCCCACTAGGTTTTACTTGGATATGTTTTAACGAGGCCCCATTTTAAGCTAGTTGCTTGGCATGTTGATCCCAACTTTTTTATTTTTAATAATAATTACAATTATCCAAAAAACATGGTAACAATAAAGAAACATCAGAACAACAATAAAAACAATATATAAATAACCCAGAAACAACGTAAACAATATAAAAAAATACTACAGAATAAAAAGTGCTTAAAAATAGGTAAAAACTATATTTACACATTGAAACTAAATGGAGATAAAAGAAAAATATGAGAACAATATTAAAAACCTCATGTGACAACCCAAAGGCAACAAAAATAATATATAAACAACACATGAACAAAAAAAGTGCATAAAAATAATAGGTGTAAAAAATGTATTAAAATATCAAAACAACATAGAAACAACCAAGAAACAAATAGAAACAACATCGAAATAACAGAATTAACATATAAAGCAATACTGGAACAAAAAAAAATCGAAAAAAGTGTAAAAGTATCCAAAAAATATGCAGGAGCGTAAAAAAAATAAATAAATCAACTGGGAGCATAGATAAAATAACTGAGCGTAAATGGTGGCACTTTTCCTGGAAAGTAGTGTAAACTTAGTAATTTCTATTTTTTATATGGAAATACATTTGTCAATCAGATACATTAATGAAATAGGGAGTGTAATAGAAATATGATCCCCGTAGGTAGGGGCTACAGGGCTATGGCCTCTTCTTTTATTACCAAAAGCGAAAGATTTTATATTCATAAACCTTAAATACGAAACATTTAAGCCTTGTATGGATGTATTTACAAATCCAATTCCCAGTTTCCAGTGTTGGAAAATGAAATTTCAAATTTTATTGATTTTCGTGTGAAAATTGAGAATATGTTTGGTTTGTTGTCTAAATTTTTGTTTGAAAAATACGTTTGGTTATAATTTTTTGAATGTATTTTTGACATAGATATGCATGATTGTAGTGTATTTTCATAGATTTGTGTGATTGTGGTTAAAAATTGTTTAGCTGTGAATTCAAAAAAATATTTCCATGAAAAAATAAAAACTAAAAATGACTTCATTTTTTATTGAGAACTTTCTAAATAAACATAAACTCATTTTTTGGATAGTTGGAAAGTAGTTACATTTGAAAATACATCCATACATGACCTTCCAAAGCACACTAGCTCAACCACCCTCCTAAACACACTTTAGCCTGGAGGTAACAGTCCCACCACATATTGACACATCAACCAATGCAAAGAACAAAAGAGCCTGAGCAGAAAAACCTAACACATGGTTAGATACAAATGTCCACAAGTTTATCGTCTAACCACAAAAACATGCTCAAAAATAACCAAAAGGAAAGAAATATATTACCCTTCACTAGGAAAACCCCTAAAGAGAATGCATCCTTCACACCACCATCCTATTTCTCAAACTCATTACACTCACCCATACCACATGAAATCAACTCCAATTCTGAAATTTTCTTAAGCTGGAATTGCCTGAGTTCCTTGTTTCAAAAGCCGCCACAAAATATATGTGGACAGATATATTCGATCAATGACAACCCCATTCCTTTGTTGAAAACAGATCACTTCCCAATACTCTTTGTAACATCCCATTTTTTATAATAAAATACGACTTATAAAATAATAATGCGATTTATAATAAAACGTGAATTTTCCAAAGATCAATTACCATAAAAAAAAATGCTAAATAAAAAAATTCCAAGAGTTATTCCAGAAACAAATTTTCAATACTAAACATTTGAAACATTCATCGATGAAAAACAAAAACAAAAATATAAAGTTTATTATTCAAATTCTTATTAATCGGGTCATCGCCTCCACGTGTCCCGCCAACTCCATTATTCATCTGAAATAGAAATATATTTGGGGTGAGCATTCAACGGCTCGATGAGGGCGAATTTGTCAAAGCTAAATACACAATACACATTACAAAATAACATGCTCAACATTTAAAATGTAATCGTAGCTATGGCATTGAAACATGGCTCGCCTTTGACTTAGGGTTTCACCTGGAACTTTTATGCCCTTGACCTCTGTGTAGCCCCCACACGACTATAGACATTTAAAATATGGCTCGCCTGATCACGGATTTCACCGAGGAAACTTTTATGTCCCTGACCTCTGTATGGTCCCACGCGACTATATACACGTAGCATGTAAAAGCAATATTATCAAGCAACATATAAAGAAAGATTTAACGTGGACAAATAAAAGCGAGAAAAACCCCCTACCGAAAAGTAGCGTAGAGTAGAGTGTGTTGAAGAGTGGGAATTTCTACGCTGAAAATTCTTGTTGCCTACAATTAAATTTAAAACTTGTATTAATATTTTGTAACTTTTATAAAAATATATATATTTATATATAATAGAAATTAAATTTAAAGGCTAGGATTTAAATGGGGTAAAAGTTTTTAGGATTTAGATCAATTTCCTAAACTCAAGGTTGACCCACATTTCTCTCCTATCCTCTCACCCCAACCCCAGCCCCCACCCCTCAGCCCGCCCCCCACCCCCAGCCCGTCCCCCTCCCCTCCCTTTCTTTCCTCTTTCTTTTCTTTTTTTCCTGCAACTTTCCCCCCACCCATTTCTTCTTTCTCTGTAACATCATTTTCTCCAAATCCCACCCTCCATCTCTCTCTCTCTCTCTCTCTCTCTCTCTCTCTCTCTCTCTCTCTCTCTCTCTCTCTCTCTCTCTCTCTCTCTCTCTCTCTCTCTCTCTCTCTCTCTCTCTCTCTCTCTCTCTCTCTCTCTCTCTTCTACCTTTTTCCTCATTTCTTTTATTTTCTCTCTCTCCCTCATTTTTCTTTTCTTTTCTCTTTTTTTTTTCCTTATCTCTCACTCTTCTCCCTCACCAAACTCAAATACCACCCCATTCTTGATATCTTCCTCTGTATACAACCACCCCCCTTTTTTTCTTTCACACACCACATACACACGATGGCGACCGGCGACGACGAGCGGCCCGGCGGCGACCGGCGGTAAAAGAGGGAGCCGAGCATAAATCTGTTCCGGTCACCCTTCTCTATTTATTTATTTATTTATTTTTTTTTTTTTGAGTTTGTGTGGTTTGGCTGGGATTTTGGACTGGGAATGGTTTTTCCGGCGATTGGTGATAGTAGTTCGTGGTGGTGGAAGGGGAGTGAAAATGGCAGAACTTTGGAGCCTTTAAAAAAAACGAGAAACAAACTTTGATTTTCTTACCTCTGATTTCTTTGGGATTTTGCTGTGTGATAGGATAATGAGAGTTGGGTTATTTATATTATCATTAGAATTGTAAATATTTGGTAATGAGAGTGATTTCAGAAAATTGATATATCATAATTTTGTCTTAATTTTAGCTGAAAATTTGATTAGAAATTTAGGGCTGAATTTGCTCAATGAATCTAGACTGATTTTTGGCCTAAATTTGTTAGCCAGAATATTTGTTGAGATAATAAATTGATTTTATAATCAATTAGTAATTAAATTCGAAATTAATCAATTAGCTGAAATAAGGTAAAGATAAAAACTGAAATTTTTGACTTTTATTATTTTTATTTATTTATTTATTTATTTTAAACTGAAGATTTTATAACAATCAGTCTTACCTTATTTGGATAAATGATATAGGTTTGGGTTTGGGCTTGGTGATGGGTTTAAGATTTCTAGTAGGCCAATAAAGTCTAGAAATAATCTATTAAGCCCAATTATAATGAGATTTTTCAGATTTTCCCCAAAATTTTTAAATCCCTAATTGTTAAACAATCAAGCCCTAATTTCGATTTTTCCCCAATTTCTTGGGTATTACATCTTACTCCCTAAAAATAAATTTCGTCCTCGAAATTCGAATACTTACCAAAATTAAGAAAATCCGGATACTTAGCTCGAACATCTTCTTCACGTTCCCATGTGGCTTCGTTCTTATCATGTCGTTTCCATTGGACTTTGATTAGGGCCACATCTTTATTTCTTAATTTGTGTATTTTTCGTTGTAAGATAACCTCGTGTGCTTCTTCGTAAGTCAAATCATCTCGATTTCTAATTACGTATAATTGACAATATGACTTGGGTCATAAACGTCTTTCCCGAGCATTGATACATGGAATACATTGTGAGCGGATGACAACTTCCGGCAGGTAATGCCAATTGATAGGCTAGTTCACCGATTCGTCGCAGAATTTCGAACGGGCCAATGTATCGTGGCTTTAATTTTCCCTTTTCACCGAAACGAAAAACACCTCTCATAGGTGCCACCTTCAAGAATACCTTTTCCCCAACATCAAACTGTAAATCCTTCCTCCTTCGGTCCGCGTAAGATTTCTGTCTGCTTTGTGCTACCTTCATTCGGTCCCGAACTTTTTCAATTTTCTCAACTGTCTGCTCAACTAATTCCGGTCCCAAAATTTTCTTCTCACCCACTTCGCTCCAATACAAGGGTGATCTACATTTCCTTCCGTACAATGCCTCAAATGCGGGCCATTTTAATGGTCGCTTGGTAACTATTATTGTAAGCGAACTCCACCAAAGGTAATATTGACTCCCAGTTTTCACCAGAGTCGAGCACACACGCCCTCAGCATGTCTTCTAGTGTTTGTATTGTTCTTTCCGATCATTTGTCTATCATGCATGCGTGGGTGATAAGTCAGACTAAAGCTTAACTTCGTTCCCAATCTTTGTTTGTAGACTTTTCCAAAATTTTGAAGTGAAACGTGGTCTCTCGTCGACACTATCGTCACGGGGACCCCGTGCGACCTTACAATTTCTCGCAATATATATCCTTGCATATTGGTCCATTTTTAACGTCATTTTCACTTGGCGGAAAATGTCTTTGATTTTGTCACTCGGTCAACTATCACCCACACAACATTATTCTTCTTGACCGATAGAAAGCAACCCGATTCACGAAATCCATTGTTATATGTTCCCATTTCCATTCTGGGATCTCAAGGGGTTTTAGTAAGCCTGATGGTCTTTGATGTTCAGCTTTGACTTGTTGACACGTCAAACATCTCGCTACAAATGACCCGATGTCTCTTTTCATGCTCCTCCACCAGAAGGCTTCTTTCAAGTCTTGGTACATCTTCGTACCACCAGGGTGAGCCGTATATGGCGTATTATGAGCTTCCTCAAGAATTTCACTTCTAAGTTCTTCATCCTTAGGTACACATAATCTCCCTTCGTAAGCCAATACGCCGTCGGCTGTCATCTCAAAACCCTTAGTACTTCCTTCTTGAATTCGTTTCTTCATTTTATTCAGAAATATATCTCGTGGTTGAGTCTCTTTGATCCTATCTCGCAACGTGGGTCGCACTACCAGTGTTGCTAACATCGCCTCTGTACTTCTCGATGGAGTCACGATCTCAATTTTCATTTTGGCAAACTCTTTCGCCAATCCCTCTTGATTTGTTAGTAAACAGGATAATTCGCTCTTAGTTTTTCGACTTAGAGCATCCGCTACCACGTTAGCTTTACCCGGATGGTAATTGATAGTGCAATCATAATCTTTCACTAACTCCAACCACCTTCTTTGCCTCATATTAAGCTCTTTTTGTGTGAAGAGATATTTTAGACTTTTATGGTCTCATGTGTATATCTCACACTTACTCCCATATAAGTAGTGTCGCCAGGATCTTTAGTGCATGTACTCTGCGGCTAGCTCAAGTCATGGGTAGGGTAATTCACTCATGTGGCTTCAATTGTCTCGGGCATAAGCAACTACCTTGCCATGTTGCATCAAAACACACCCGAGACCTAGTTTCGACGCATCATCAAATAACAAATCCCTCCGTAGGGTCGGGTATTGTCAATACAGTGCGAGGTTAGTCTTCGTTTCAATTCACGAAAACTTTCCTCGCATTTCTCGCTCCAAATGAATTTTTCCCTTTTTCGTCAACTTGGTCATGGGTCCGGCTATTTTTAGAAAATCCTCAATAAATCTTGGTAATAGCCCGCCAAACCAAGAAAACTACGAACTTCACTCGCATTCGTGGGTGCTTTCCATTCATTGACGACTTTGACCTTACCTGGGTCAACCTCGATTCCATGCGATTACCACATGTCCGAGGAAAATCACTCGATCTATCCGAAATTGCACTTCTTGAACTTTGCATACAACTTCTCTTTGCGAAGTACTTGAGTGTTATTCTCAAATGCTCTTCGTGTTCATTCTCATTTTTCGAGTATATAAGTATGTCGTCAATAAAGACAATGATGAATTTATCCAAGTACGGGTGAAACACCCTATTCATCAAGTCCATGAACACTGGCCGGTGCATTGCTTAACCCAAAAGGCATCACTACAAACTCGTAGTGTCCATAACAAGTCTAAATGCTTGTTTTGGGGATATCACTCTCCTTAATCTTCAATCGGTGATATCCTGATCTAAGATCGATTTTAGAAAATGTGCTGCACCCTTAGTTGATCGAATAAGTCTTGATCCGAGGTAATGGGTACTTATTCTTTATCGTGAGTCGATTGACTCCCCGTGTCGATACACATTCTTAAAGCCCCATCCTTCTTCTTCACGAATAGTCTCGGAGCTCCCCAAGGCGATACACTTGGTCGGATGAACTTTAAATCCAATAACTCTTGTATTTGCATTTTCGCCTCTGTAACTCCTTTGGCGCCATTCATGTAAGGTGCGCCTGGAGATTGGTGCGCCCCGGTTCCAAGTCTATTGTAAACTCCACTTGACGATCCGGTGGAATTCTGGTAAATCCTCCGGAAATACATCCAGAATTCTCTTATGATCGGCACATTTCTTGGTGTTAATTCGGATGTCGGCGTTAAACTATGTTTACCAAATACCCTTGACAATTATCCTTCTTCAACAATTTCATTGCCTTCATTCTTTGATATTGTCCGAGGTATGTTTCTAGTACTTGCCCGTAGTACTTTATTTCCCCATCCCCACAGTAACTTGAGAGTTATCTCTCTTTCTTTACACTTAATGCTTGCACGATGCCGGCTAAGCCACCCATTCCCAAAATTACATCGAAGTCCTTCATGTCCAGTATATACAAATTAGTACTAAAATCTATTCCTCCTATGTTCACGCCTACATTCTTAACATTCGAGTCTGTAATCATCGTCTTTCCAGATGGTAAGCTAATCTCAAGAGGTTCATCTATAGGTTCTTTTATTTGTCCAATCATAGTATGAAATTTAGCGACATAAAAGAGTGTGTGGCACCCGATGTCAAATAGAGCAAAAGCGGTACATTACATACTCACAAAGATACCGGACATTGTACCCGCTTCATTCTCCGACCTCGTCTTTGGGTCATAGCATACATCCTCGCATTTCCCCCAGTTGCCTTCTGACCCGATCCTGCACCGTTGTGCTTCGTGCAATCTTTTGCGGTGTGCCCTGGTGTCTTACACCAATAGCAAACTCCCTTCCCATAGAGGCATTCTCCATAGTGGCTCTTACCACACACTGGGCATTGGGGTTTCTCTTGTGGTGGTGGTTGAGCAGGACCTCCTCCAGCCTTAGTCGTCTTATTTTTATTCTCACCACTATTGTGAGTTGGTCCATCCCACTTTCTCTTGGGTACCTCGTTTGCCTTGCGTGGGTTTCCTTCTAGGTTCATATTTACCGCAACCATTCGAGCTCGATCTACTGCCTGTGCATATGTAACATCTCCAAGGACACTAACTATCCCACTTAACTCCGGGCGTAATCCTTCCACAAACCTCTCGGCCTTCATTTGATCAGTGCTTTGACCAAGTGCGTTGCGTAACGCGACAATTGGTTAAATTTTCGTTCATAATCAAGCACTGACATATTCCCTTGTACGAGGCCCATGAACTCTCTCGCCTTTTTGTTCCTATGAGCTTGTGGGAAAAATTGGCGTGCGACCAGCTCCTTGAAATCCCTCCACGTTAGTGCATTTCTCTCTTCATCAGTGATTGTGCGCCGATGTAGGTCCCACCAATGTTTTGCATCCTGCTTCAGTTGGAAGATTGCACACGAAACCCTGTGTGCTTCTGAGCAAGCTATTAAGTCAAACACTGACTCTAATTCACCAATCCATTCTTCCCGGACCATTGGGTCTTCACGTCCCGTAAAGATCAAGGCGGCTTTGTAGCGCCAAATCGCTCCACCACTTGTGAGGTAGTGTCATAGGAGCTTGATGGTTTTGGCCGTTACGGGCATTAGCCACATTGTGTTGAGTCGAAGCACTACGGTGAAGAGGTTGGCTACTATATTTGCCAAGTCTCCGTATTGCCCTGGCCGGGCATTTCAGTAGTGTCTCATCACCGATTCTGCGGCCTGGTTGCGGTTCCGGTTAATGCGTTGTGGTGCCATCTAAAATCATGAAATAAATCGTCTTAGTAATTCTATAAAGGATTTAAGTTTAATATCTAAGGCGTGTAACCCATAAGTTTAATCGGAAATTTATCTAATTCACCAAGATTATAAGGTAAAAAAAATATAACCCATAAGTTTGCATTAATCCTATCTTATTGGTTGGTTCTCTTTAATATATGGTTTGAACTTATTTGTCGTATTCTGAACTGAATCATCAAAGCACTAAAGTAAAACAATCATACACTATAACTATAAACACCAATGTAATAATAATGTAATATTTTTATTAATTTATCATGCATTCTTTATTTAATAGATCATGGAATACATGAGGTTCTTATTTAAATCTATGCCACATCGTGGCAATCATCCTTAGATAGAACTTCCAGCCTCCTCCTCAACAGGCTCTTCTTCAGGTTCATCATCAGACTCTTCCTCCGACTCTTCTTCGGACTCATCCACAGGTGCTCTCACAGGTTCCCCCACAGGCGCCACCACAGGCTGCATAGCCTCTAGGGCCACGTGGGTAACCCACTTGCTGAACATCAAGGCTGTGAACCCGCCATAATCGAGTACGGCCTCCTGACGATTTTCGTCATATGTTATCGATTATGCCAACACTTTCGTTCACCCTTAACCTTCCATAAGTCGGGCAACTTATCAATCGCCTACGAGTAGCACACATAGTCATTCGGTGCTCCCTGGAGGTCTTTGATTCGAAGCCATTCCTGGTGCATTGTTACAATGAAAGTCCCCATGTTGTCGGCATCGTTCTTTCTATAGTGAAAATATCGGTCCAGTCTAAAAGCCGGGTGGTCATGTGGCCAATTTATGGTTGATTTTCTAGCGGTGCTTCTGTATCTTTTAGCCATCTACAATTTTTAATGTTACAAGTCATATATGTTCATTTATAAAATTGCAAAAGATACACTATATTTGTAATATAAGAGACAATACTTGTATTCAGAATATTTAAAAGGCTAAATAATTTTAACATTAAAAAATGTCAGTATAGTAAAATTGACAACATAGTGAAAAAGTGCATTGGTTGGATTTTATTTGCTTATTTTATTTATTTATTTTTTCCACTGTGTGTAATGTTCCAACAATAAAATTATAGTGTGTTTCTTTCTTTTTTTTTTTTTTTTTTATAAAAGTGTCAGTTTGATGTTTGAAGAAAGGTGAGTTGAATTATTGAGGAATAACAATGAGAGTGGAAATGAACATATCCAACAAAAGGAGATAGGACCCACAACCAAAAATTACAAACAAGACCCCCCCTCCCCTTTTTTTTTCGTTTCTTTTTCTTTTTCTATTTTTTTTTCTGTTTTTTTTTTTATAGTTGGCCTAGCATTAAAACTGGAGTGTCAAAAGAGAATACAAAAAAAAATATTTTATTTAAAAAAAAGCTACTGATTGACGGAAAGAGTAACGAGAGGGACAGACTAATTAGCAATCTTTTTCCTTTAACTCTATTTTTTTTATTGTTATTATTTTTATTATTATTAGCAAATTAATCAATAATTATTGTGATAATAACAATAAATACGAGAACTACAGATTTCTATTCATGCTTTGAATTGATAATTCATTATCTAACTGTCGCTATGAAAAAAATAAATGTGTACCTTGATCGGAGTCGGCGTAACATGTGGAGTAGGCAACCCATTTTTTATATATATAATATATATATATATATATTTAATTTTAAAGGAGAATTTTTTTTTTTACATGAGTCTGAAACGTCGACCATTTCGATACCACTTTTGTAACATCCCATTTTTATAATAAAATACGACTTATAAAGTAATAATGCGATTTATAATAAAACGTGAATTTTCCAAAGATCAATTACCATAAAAAAACTGCTAAATAAAAAAATTCCAAGAGTTATTCGAAACAAATTTTCAATACTAAACATTTGAAACATTCATCGATGAAAAACAAAAACAAAAATATAAAGTTTATTATTCAAATTCTTATTAATCGGGTCATCGCCTCCATGTGTCCCGCCAACTCCATTATTCATCGAAATAGAAATATATTTGGGGTGAGCATTCAACGGCTCGATGAGGGGGCGAATTTGTCCAAGCTAAATACACAATACACATTACAAAATAACATGCTCAACATTTAAAATGTAATCGTAGCTATGGCATTGAAACATGGCTCGCACTTATTGGGGTTTCACCGGAGGGAACTTTTATGCCCCTGCCGGGACCTCTGTATGGCCCCACACGACTATAGACATTTAAAATATGGCTCGCTCATGTGACCGGGGATTTCACCGAGAAAACTTTTATGCCCCTGACCTCTTGTATGGTCCCACGCGACTATATACACGTAGCATGTAAAAGCAATATTATCAAGCAACATATAAAGAAAGCGTTAACATGGACAAATAAAAGCAGAAAAACCCCTACCTCGAAAAGTAGCGTAGAGTAGAGTGTGTTGAAGAGTGGGAATTTCTACGCCTGAAAATTCTTGTTGCCTACAATTAAATTTAAAACTTGTATTAATATTTTGTAACTTTTATAAAAATATATATATTTATATATAATAGAAATTAAATTTAAAGGCTAGGATTTAAATGGGGTAAAAGTTTTTAGGATTTAGATCAATTTCCTAAACTCAAGGTTGACCCACATTTCTCTCCCTATCCTCTCACCCCAACCCCAGCCCCCACCCCTCAGCCCGCCCCCCACCCCCAGCCCGTCCCCCTTCCCCCTCCCATTCTTTCCTCTTTCTTTTCTTTTTTTCCTGCAACTTTCCCCCACCCATTTCTTCTTTCTCTGTAACATCATTTTCTCCAAATCCCACCCTCCATCTCTCTCTCTCTCTCTCTCTCTCTCTCTCTCTCTCTCTTCTACCTTTTTCCTCATTTCTTTTATTTTCTCTCTCTCCCTCATTTTTCTTTTCTTTTCTCTTTTTTTTTTTCCTTATCTCTCACTCTTCTCCCTCACCAAACTCAAATACCACCCCATTCTTGATATCTTCCTCTGTATACAACCACCCCCCTTTTTTTCTTTCACACACCACATACACACGATGGCGACCGGCGGTAAAAGAGGGAGCCGAGCATAAATCTGTTCCGGTCACCCTTCTCTATTTATTTATTTATTTATTTATTTTTTTGAGTTTGTGTGGTTTGGCTGGGATTTTGGACTGGGAATGGTTTTTCCGGCGATTGGTGATAGTAGTTCGTGGTGGTGGAAGGGGAGTGAAAATGGCAGAACTTTGGAGCCTTTAAAAAAAACGAGAAACAAACTTTGATTTTCTTACCTCTGATTTCTTTGGGATTTTGCTGTGTGATAGGATAATGAGAGTTGGGTTATTTATATTATCATTAGAATTGTAAATTTTTGGTAATGAGAGTGATTTCAGAAAATTGATATATCATAATTTTATCTTAATTTTAGCTGAAAATTTGATTAGAAATTTAGAGCTGAATTTGCTCAATGAATCTAGACTGATTTTTGGCCTGAATTTGTTAGCCAGAATATTTGTTGAGATAATAAATTGATTTTTTAATCATTTAGTAATTAAATTCGAAATTAATCAATTAGCTGAAATAAGGTAAAGATAAAAACTGAAATTTTTGACTTTTATTATTTTTATTTATTTATTTATTTATTTTAAACTGAAGATTTTATAACAATCAGTCTTACCTTATTTGGATAAATGATATAGGTTTGGGTTTGGGCTTGGTGATGGGTTTAAGATTTCTAGTAGGCCAATAAAGGCTAGAAATAATCTATTAAGCCCAATTATAATGAGATTTTTCAGATTTTCCCCAAAATTTTTAAATCCCTAATTGTTAAACAATCAAGCCCTAATTTCGATTTTTCCCCAATTTCTTGGGTATTACACTCTTGCATTGACAACTTTCCAATCTAAATCCCATCCTAATCAACTAGAGCAATCTTCCAAACTAGTTTGGCTCTCTCACAATGAAAAAATATATGATCTACCATTTCCTAAAATTCCCCACATCACCAATAAACTGAGTCATTCACAACACCCCTCAACACCATCTGACTTTTAATAGGGAGAATGCCATGAATGCATTTCCAAAGAACATGCTTCAAATTTAGGTTTTATCTTAAGACTCCATAACCATTTCCACGGTTTCTGCTTCTTTCTCTAGAACTAATGACTTTCTATTGAGACTTGGACTTATTTTTTTCCAAACAAAGCATCTTATATATGTAGAACTAACGCACACTACAAGAAATTTAGCTTATAATGACCAAAATATGATGAGGGTATGAAAAAACGGTCATTAAAAGCTTTATTTATGAGGGTAAAAAAAACTCCTAGTTAAAAGAGTCGATTATTTATGAGGAGTTTTAAATTTCCTAGTTATTGGTAACTAATCCTCTCACTATTTGTGTTAAAAATATTTACCCTCATTATTGGTTGTTTCTCACCAAATTAAGTTATAATTCTTATTATTAAAAAAATTAGGGGTGATCATAAATTTTAAAAAACCGCCCGGACCGCCCGAACCGCACCAAGCCGCACCGTTCATAATAATTTATTACCAAAACCGTGATTTAAAATATTAGATAGAAACCGCACCACATTATTGGTGCGGTTATGGTTTTTAGATTTTGAAAAACAGCAAAAACCGCACTGCACCGCACTTCTATAATTTACGGTAAAATAAAATATTGTTCTTTAGTCTTTAATTAAATAGTTAGACGATAAATATATTAAGAACTAATTTTATAAATGGTATAATTTGATTCACAATTTATACTAAATTGTAGCACATTTTACATTATTTTCATGTTGTCACAATGCATTATGTTTTCTATATCTATTATAAAAGTGTGAATAGGTTTTAAGGTTTCTTGAAAATTTTGATTTGCCAAAAATGTCCTCATGGTAAAGTTAGCTTTAAGCGTGATTAAGTAGTTTTTCCATATTGATTTTGATTTTATATGTTTGATAATATTGACAAGTGTCTCTTTATATTCAAAACTCTTCTTTTATATGATTTATTCCAATTTTAATTTTTAAAATAATTTAAATTTTTAGATAATATTTATTTTATATTATACTAGATATCAAGAGCTTTCCAACCATATGTCATAAACATATATAAAATACTTCATATGAGATAATACTAGCCTTTTAAAGTCGAGTGCTATGTAAAATACACATTTATAATATCTTTCTTTAATGTTTTAAATATTTAAATACATCAAAAAAAGAAAAAGGAGTATGAATTTACAGAAAAATAAAGAGAAAAAATTAAAAAAAAAATTAGTATTATTTTATTCAAAATAAATAACAGGACAAAATATAATTTTAAACTTCAATATTGGTTGAGAATATCCAGACTATAATAAATTTATCATCTATCATACACTCTAAATTGTGAGATAATATTATTTTTGGTTGGAGTAAATGATACATTTTTTAGGTATGGAAAGATGGAAATTCGCGACTATTGAAAATTTCAAGGAATTTCATGCTTTTCCCATAAAACATAATTATTTTATTCATGTATTTTTTCGATAAAAAAAAACTCGATCATTGTGACAATGTAAAGTTAAATTTGCAAAACAAATATATTATAAGTACATACTCTAAAATTTAAAAATGAAAGAAACTTGGCTCAGAGTTATGTCTTTAAAATTAATGAAATGATATTTTAAATCTCAAAGTGAAGTGGATGAGATGAGTAATATTTGTTTAATTTTTGTCCACAACTGTATATTTATAATTTTGTTTTACTTTTTTAACGGTTGGCATATTTATCTCTATTGTAAAACTAAATAAATAAAAAATGATTTTACAGCAAAAATTTCAATAACAATATAAAACAATTAATACTAAGAATTTTGAGGCTAAATTGAAAATTGAGAACTAATTTTTCTTTAATATTTATGCACTTATTTATTTTTTAAGGATGCACCATTTGCACTTTCAAATCCTATAAGTTAGATCCATTTATCAATTTTAATAATATATCATTGTATATTCTTTTAGTTAAATAAGCCCAGTAAATATGATAATAAAAACATGAAAATAACTATGAAAGATACTTAAAAGGACAAATATTTGTTCTCAAACTTAATGAAATACAATTATAAATTATATTTTAATATGGAGGTATAGAGAGTAAGAAAATATATTTTTTTATATTTTTTATTTTTCTTGGCATAATAATTTTTTAATTAATAGAAAGAAAGGTCTAACAAGTTTGGATAAAAAAAAATAAGTTATTTTATTGTAGTAAAATAGTTTATTTTTAAATTATAAATAAGAAATCAATATGGCTTTTAATAATCTTATTCTATTTTACATATCAGGAATTTTAATTTAGATTGAATTTTTTGTTCCTATTTAGTCTTTCTATTTTATGGTAGTTTCTTTTTTTTTTTTTACTTATATAGAGTTGTATTGGTTGAAAAATAATCGATTCAATAAATAGACTTTGATTTAAAAAAATAAAAAACTAATATAATAAATTAAAATAGATTTAAATAAAATACAGTTAAAATGGTATATATGTA
Organism: Rehmannia glutinosa; assembly: GCA_016081115.2. Classification (NCBI taxonomy): domain Eukaryota; kingdom Viridiplantae; phylum Streptophyta; class Magnoliopsida; order Lamiales; family Orobanchaceae; genus Rehmannia; species Rehmannia glutinosa. The sequence continues at coordinate 106,456 of JABTTQ020002169.1, read as the reverse complement.
TATATATATATATATCATTGTAAGAATGGTAGAAGAAATATTGAAGAAAAATCACTTACACGTGAACATTTTAACATGTATGACAATACTTACCTTTGCTTAAAACTTACATACACCCTTAATAAATTATATAATTTTAGGTAAAAAGATATCTATTATATAATTTACGTAGTGAAATAATCTAACTTAACAAAAAAATGTAATATAATATGGAAACAAGAATCAAAATCTGAAAATTTAAATAAGTATATATATATATATATATATATATGCTAAGAAAAACTAAAAAAAATAATAATCTGACATTTATATCATAATTACATATTTTATAATATACATGTTGATATGCTAATCTTTTACTTAAAAATTATTGTATTAAGTTATGCACAATAAGCATAAAATTACTTGATATCTGAATTTTAGAAGGCGACCACAACATTACATTTGAGTGAAAAATTATCAAAAAGTTTATTTATGAATCAAAGTAATATATTCTTTCTTATTTCAAAAATAAACATGATTTTGAAAATAAATTATTTATTATAATTTAAATATTAGTTTCATTAACAAAAGTAATTGATTTTAGTCACCTTTAAATCTTGAGTCTCTTTGAAGATATAAGCACTATACTTTAATTTTTATAAATAAAAAATTATTATGATTTTGATCTCACATTTTGTAGTGTACATATATATGTATTATTAAAGTAATAATTTAAATTGGTTAGACGCTATTTTCATAGTTATGCATTTTAAAAGATGTCCCTCTCTTTAACAATTTAATTTTTAAAATGTATATTTTTCAAGGAACCAGCTTTTATCGTAAATGTTAAATTAAAGATCTAAATAACATTTTTCATGTTTTTCTTCAAAATTTTACTATGACGGACATACCATTTTTTAATCCTGTTTACATTTAACTTTTTTTCTTATTTTTTTTATATTATATTTTATTTTATTAAATAAAATTCTATCTATGAATAACAATATACATACATACAATTAATAAATAAAAAAATTATGATGGAATATCAAGAGACAAAAAAGAAAAATAATTTGAGTAACATTTAAAAAGTTATATTTATTCCCTTCTTTAGAGTTCAAAAGTAAAATTCTAAACATTCATATATAAAATTCTATATATGCATAATAATAATCCTTTAATCAAATGCTCAAATGTATATATTAACATTCTTCAACATCAAATTCATCATCTGGTAAAACTGATTTAATATTAGGTCGAAGATTTAAATTTATGAAGATATTTATTTTTAACATTTTAAGCATTCAAATACATGCATTATACTTTTGTGAATTGTGTTGTAAATTTTATGCTACATTGAAAGATGCTCACCGACAAAGATAAATGAATAAAATGAATTTTTTATGCTTAAGACAATAAAGAGATAGCCTATCAATTTATATATGATGTTTTTTCTGGTTTTACAACAACAAAAAAACATAATAAATTGAGACCTATATTTTGCTTGAAAATGTGATATGCATAGAACATGACGACTAAAAAGTGAGGAGATTTTTTATTATGCCATTTTTATAAAAATGATATTGCTTAACCTATGTTTTACGGTTATTTGACACACTTCTGGATTATTATATTCTATATTCTATAATTTTGTTGTAAAGCTCTGAATGATGAATTATACTTTGGATATGCTCCATTGGATGAATTTTTAGAATGTGAAGTGATTTTTTGAAAGAAAATAACATAAAAGACGTAATTGAGGTTCTTCCTATAATTTATTTCAATGTACTAATTAATTAAAAAATTATGATTTCTTAATTAATTAAAATAACAATTAGTCACATCAAGACACTCAATAATAAAAAATTATGTGGAAATAATAAATTTATGATGTCATGCATGCTCTTAATGATAATTGAATAGAGCATAAATATTGTTAGACACTCAGTAATTTTGATTTCTATGATGTGGTTTTGTCATTTATTTTATATATAAATGTGACTCTTCTTTCAAACTGAATCAATTTATTGACTGTTTTCAATTACAATTGATTAGTGTATTTTATCTTTATTTCTGTTATATAAATATTAATTTAATCATGGAGAACATGAGAAAAATTGGATAATGGTCGAGTGGTAAATACTTTCATCTCAGCTAGAGGTGTGGGATTTGACTCCCATCATCATTTTCCTCCCAAGATATGTACTTAAATATAAAAAAAAAAAACATGAATCAAAATATGTACGAGAGCTAAGCTTCTAAACATAAAATAGAATTTTAATTTCTCATCGTTCTTAACAAAAGAGGCACATGTGATGAATGAAAAACTGAATCTTGTAGTCAAACCGATTTAAAAGATAACACACATTAGGAAATAGAGTAAAAGAGAAATACATCCATACGTCAACCAATCATGTCTTGGCTAAAAGTGCATTCAAACAAAAATTGCAAAAAAAAAAATCTCAAAGCTAAGTATGAAGAAGAAGTAGACACTCAAAAAATAAACAAGATGCATTAATTTAAAACTCGTCTTGACTATATATTTTTTTAATTTTTATAAAGAATACTTATTAGTTTTTTAATACCCATTGTACTTTGTTGAGCGATAATATCATTTAAGTATTATGTTTTTTAGTCCAAAATGTCTTAATCATATTTCACCGACAAATAGGTTTAAATTTAGTTTTTGCAAACTTTCTTTTAAGATCAAAATACATGAATGACATTTATAATAAATACAAAAAATATAATAAAAATTGATTCCAATTTATAGATTTAACTTGAGTTAAATTAATAAAATTATTTGGTTCACGTGCAACGCATGTTCACCTTACTAGTGCTTTAAAATAGAACAACATTACATTGCATTACATATTGAATGTAACTAAAATGAAAATATTGCAGTGTACATATCATTCACACAAATACACCTTGTTTAAAAATATCAATTTTCAATTATAATTATTTTCTTTCACATTTTCTTTAGAAGATCATAACAAGATTATATTAATATATGAATTTTATAATATATTTGTTAATTAAAACCACAAAACCGCCCGCTACCGCCCGCCACCGCTTCAAACCGCACCTTCGGTTTTACTTCATAAAACCGCGATTTCAAAATTTTATTTAACCAAACCGCATATAGCAATTCAGTTTGAAATTTACTCAAAAAATCGTAAAACCGCACCGTGATCACCCCTAAAAAAAATAGAGATAATTCCTTTTGTTAAATAAAAAACCTTTTAAAATTTTATAAGAAATCTAAACAAAAAACTTATCGCAGAATCCCCTTCTTTTCCATTTTGTTTCTCAATTCTCGTCCCGCTTTCTCCTCTCTCAACCTTCGTGTAGGGCTGTGCACGGGATTTGGAGATCACTAGAACCGAACCGATACCCGAACCGATACCCGAACCGAAAAATATCTGAACCGAAAATCTTCGTTGACTTTTTGACTTTCTCCTAACTGAACCGTCCCAAAAAATTTACTGCGGTTTCGCTCGAGATTTTTAAAATATCCGTCACAGAGAACCGCAGTACCATTAAAATGCATCAACCGAAGATCCGAAGATAGAACCAATTTTTAAGAATTTTTTAATACATACATATATATTATTTTTATCTTATTTATATTTTGATATTGTGAAACCCCACATTTAATTAACCTAGAAAATTATCTGATATGATTAATTAATTATTATATTAAGTTTCTAAGAATTTATATCATTTAACTAGTCTTTTGCCCGTGCAATGCACGAGGCGTGTTCCACCAAGGCACGTAAATTGCATGCATATAAGAGTTACAATATTAATGAATACAAAAAAGTAAAATACAACTTCTAACAAATCAAGTTAACTACATTTCAAAATTATAAATTTTGGAATACTTCTTTATACACAACATTATTCGTCTGTTTGATTTTATTTTACCGTATTCACAAACTAATATTTTCCAAACTCTTACGATACATGACTCGTGAAACAACAATATATAATTGACCATGACTGAAAATTGAGTTCTTTATAGGAGAATTAATGAAAATAATTAAGGAGATTAATTATTCTCATTATTTGCTACGTTTTAATAAAACATAACATCAACATGTATATTAAATTCCGTTATTGTCGATACTTATATGTTATACTTTTAAAAGTTTTGTACATCCGAAATACAATAATTACACATCAATGATCCATAGTAAATTAAAAAACCATCAGCTTTAGATTTGCAAAATTTTCGACATAAATTATTCAATGGTTAATTTTATTTTGGTATTGGCAGAATTGAATTGCAATCAATCAAATAATTAATGGTTAATGAATGATGGATTGATGATGTTTCACTGATGGAGTGATGGAGCTGATGTTTCAGGGATGAAGTTATGTAAAAGTATATGTGTTATTAGAACACATATTTTTTATATAATTCTAGTTGGGATTGTATTATTTATTATGAATTTATAATTTGAGATTGTGTTGCCATTTATGATTGTAGTATTAATCTTGAGATTGCGAAAAAAGGAATGGACTACAATTATTTGGTGATTTTTACATTCATTTTTATATTTTTTCTTATTTTGTGTTTTTACTTTTGATTAATCTCCGTTTCACCGTTCCGTCCCGAACCGTCCCGTTAGAATTTGAATCCCGTAAACCGCATGCGAAAATTCGATGCGGTTCGAAGAGATTTTTCTCTACGGTTCGGTTCTGGAGATTGATTTTTAAAATCTCCGAACTTCGGGACGGTTCTGGAGATTTATGAATCTCCGAACCGTCCCGGACCGTGCACACCCCTACCTTCGTGTCTCTATCTTCTCTCTGTCAAATATTCTCGCCACTGGTACCGCAAGCCCGCCCAAGCCCGTCTAAGCCGCCGGTGACCCGCAGACGAACGCCATCCGCATGGCGCTATTATACACTTCTGAGAAAGATATCCCAATTTCAATTCCTAAACCCTAGCAAACAAAAAATTGGTATGTAGAAATTGGGGCTTTTAGTTTACATTGCTAGTTTTGATGGAAAATGCAAATATTTAAATTTCTTGCAAATGGATATGGTGTTTATTGAATTCCATATGGGTTCTGTTTGAATTTTTCATTGTAATTGTTGCAATAGATTTATGGTTAATCTATGAGTTTGCCAAATTAGGTGAAATAATAATTTCTATTTTGGTTGCAATGTTTTGAAACTATTATGTAGTGGTCTTAATGCTTAAGAACACTGAATGCGGTAAGGATTCAATTCATGCTTCTACTTCTAGAGTTTTGGTTCTATACACCAATGAGACATTGTAACATAATGCATTCCTTGTGTATTATCAAATTTCTACCAAAACAGAATAACAATAGTCGGGAAGTAGAGGTAGAATAATTGGTGAAAATGCTTGAGAAGATAATGAAGTATAGTTGAATTTCGGCATTTTATTCCTTTTATTATCAGTTGGTATTCTTTGCGGACTTGTACAGAGAAATAAGTTTGGAAGCCTGGAACTTTAGTGGATTAAATCCAAGGACCATGTAAGTCTCTTTTTACTTTTCTTTTCTTTTTTGTGCATCTATATCTTGTAGCCAATTTTCGTAAAGAAGAAATAAGCTAATGGAAGAGGACCAGGCAAAGAAGTTTCAAGAGCAATGAACTGAGATTGGTAAATGATTTGCAATGCATAAGATTTAAATATAATGGTTGAAGAATTTAACATAGAGATTTTATTTATCTTCCCAGATGATATTGGCGCCAACATTATGGGTGCTCATGCTACAACCGGTCGAAAAATCCCATCTTGTCAAAACAATTATAAGACCCAGTGGTCATGTTCATATGTGGTGAGTTGTTAGAGATTTCAATCCATTTTTAAGAATATTTTTATAATCATTAACAATGATAATCTGTAAATAACTTTTATATCTCTTTAAAAGTTTGTTTACTCATAATCTTGTAAACCAAAATGTATAAAAAGGTTTGACTAGCTTTAGTCTGTCTTTTGCAATCTCTAATTCTCACATGTATATTACTAACTATCATTCTAATCCTTGTTTTATTATATTCATGAGAGAAATGTTGTCAAGATGCTTTGTACAAGGCAAAATTAGGTAGATTTTAGATCGAGAAGTTATACAAAAGCATCTCTATTATATTTTTGCATATTCTTCAAGATGCTTAGTTAGTGTAAGTGTTGAAATGCTTAGAACTTAAATTATGGTATTTTAAGTGTACATTCTTGTGTTCTCTCCGATCAAACACCAAATATGGAATGACAATTCACCGGAAAGTTATCTTAAATAAAATTCAAAGGTTTCATATTGAAATAATTGTTCCTTGAAAAGATCTAAAGTTGCTTTGCAAAGAGCTATATATTTGCCATTATATGCAATGTGGTTACTAGATATTTTGATTCGATGACAATTTTTGGTTTTTCATTTTAATATGACTGCAATTTTTCTTCATATATCATCGTATATCAATTTTTCTTTAATGGATTACATCCGAAATGAGAGTAGTATTTTAAAGGCCTAATTGATATATCTTGAATGTTAATGCTTGCTGTTGGGTATAATGCTTTATTTTTCTTCTTTTTTTTTATTTTTCTTGTAGGTTGATTCTTAATGAAGGATTCAAGCATGGATTAGGAGATTGACAAATGACATTTTGAAGCAACCAGGGGATTCACCTTTGTATGGTGCTCAAATATTTTTGTACTCAAGAGAAGATTTAGAAGAGAACATTTTTAGCTATATACCATCAAGATGACACTCATGTTTAGAAGCAATTTATAATTGTATATATTTTGAATAAATGAATAAATCTTGACGTGCTTGTTTATATAAGATTTCTGCTACAAAATTTGTTCTGAATGTTTAGAAATATTCTTATTTATTAGCATTGATGTGTTTTAATTTTATGTAATAAGTAATTCATATGGAATAATGATTGTATATTTCATTATAAAGAATATATTTTAATGAGGGTAATTTATGATTTTATAAGGCTAGTTTTATTGCTAAATTGATTTTTAGTGACGGGCTAATAACTAATAATGATGGTAAAATTTAACTATAAAGCAACATATAATGAAGGGCATATGATGATACAATGAGGCGATGTATGGTCATTAAAATACTATTTAATGAGAGGCGAATGACATATAATGATGAAAGTTTTCATCATTTAAATTTATTTTTAATGAGGGTACAATCTCGTCACTAAATATGTTAAATCAATAATGACGGGATCAATTTCCCGTCATTATTTACTTTTAACTAGGAGGGCAGTAATGAGGGGCCATGACGGGAAATTAAAAATCTTTAATGATGGTATTTGGACATATAGTGATAGAATTTCCCATCATTATTGGTCAATTTTCTTGTAGTGGCAATACTTCTTATCAGTTGTGAGCTGCCAAATAATTCTATCTCCTTCCTGATTCTACAAAATTGGAGTTGCAAGTATTGGCTCTGCTTCAGATAAACTGAATAGCCTAAAGATTTTTCCTCATCCCACTATCTTCTCTTAATTTTAAGAAGCTCACTCACCCAAGTTACTTCCATATGAGCCTGCCCACTGCCTTTAGGAGTTTGATATGGGAAATTGCACAACCATGGATGTTCCCAAACTCTTGTTGACTTTCCGTCCGCAATACAAAACCTGAGACCTTTCTCCAACACATATCGGACCTTCAGAAAACTCTTCTAAATCCAATATTCCAATCACTTGACTGTTGCATTAAGTATTCCCCTTTATGGGTAATATCTAGATTTTACCAATTTCCTCATCATCAAATTCGGTTGTATTATGATTCTCCATGGTTGCTTGGCTAGGAGAGAATCAGTGAACAACCCAATATCTTGGAACCCAAGCCTTTCTGACTCCTTAGGAAAAGCCTATCTATCCCATTTCATCCAATGTCTTCTACCCAGCCCACCTTCTTTAGATCCTCACCAAAATTTAGCTGCAATCCTATTATAAGCTTCATAGACACCCACTGGCAATTTGTAACAAGACATTACATAGTTCGGTAGGGAGTTAAGAATGGATTTTATCAGGACTTCTTTTCTAGCTAAACTCAAGAATGTAGTTTTCTAGTTCAATTTTCTTCTTTCAGCAACCTCCAACACATTTCTAAAGACCTCCCAATGACCAAGGGAAGGCCAAAATGTTTAATTCTTTTTTTCTTCTTGAATTCCTCCTAAAGCAGTGCAAATGGCTCTCATGTCACTCTCTGAAATGTTAGCACTGAATAATTCAGTCGATTTATCATAATTCACTTTTCTAATGCTTGACAGTACACATCCAAAAGAAGTCAGAACTTTTTGGCCTGCTCAACACTAGCTTCATCAAAAATATGTGCATCATCTGGAAAAAACAGATGTGTAACCACTGGAGAGAGTTTAGAGATTTTTTTACAATAAAATTCTTTTGTTTTACTTGTGATATCAAATTATAGAATGCCTCTGAGATAATAAAAAAGAGATAGGGGGACATAGGGTCTCCTTTTCTAATTCCTCTAGACGGAGCAACAAATATCCTTGCTTCACCATTCACAAAAAAGGAAAAAGAAGGAGAATAGATACAAGACATAATCCAATATGTAAAAAGGGGAGAAAACATACAAGACATAATCCAAAACATATCGTATGTCTTGGCCATATCAAGTTTGATTGCCAAAACTGTTTCTTTCCATTTTTTTAACTACTAAGAAAATGAAAACATTCATGAGCCATGATGGTATTATCATGTATCTGGCTAATGGGGACAAAAGTTATTTGAGACTCACAAATACAGTGATGAAGACATGGTTTTAATCTATTAGCCAATAATTTTTATATGATTTTGTACACAGTATTGTAAAGACTGATAGGCCTGTAGTCTGAAAAGAAGTTGGATTCTTAATTTTAGGAATTAACGAGAATGAGTATGATTCATACTTTTAAGCAACCTAGCCGAAGAAAAGAACTTCCTAACATCTCTACAAATATAATTTTTGATAATATTCAAAGATGATTGAAAAAGCAGAGGTGTCATACCATCTGGCCCGGGGGCATTATAGGGATTGAAGCAAATATGGTTTCTTTGATCTCCAACTCTCCAACAGACCTTGTGAGTTGTGAGCCACTGATTTTGGAGGTATGTGATAGAGCATGGGATACCATCCAACAGGGATGCTTCTGATGTATGGTGAGATGAAGAGAAAAGATCCTCGCAAAAACCACAAATTTTCTGAATCAATTCACCTCTATAAGAGCACTCAGTACCATTCCCTTTAAGAAGTCTATCAATGCTGTTAAACTTTTGTCTCTGAAGAGTGCTAGCATGAAAAAAATATTATAATTCTATCACCCTCCTTCAACTAGTTATTCCTTGATTTTTGTTTCCAAAACAACTCTTCACTTTTGTATGCATTGTTAATAGTACCCTTCAATTCCCCTCAAAAAAAAAAAATAGTACCCTTCAACACATTCCACTGATCCCAATCTTTTTTAATCCCCTTATGGTTCAGTTCCTCCAACTTGCTCGTGGTCTCTTCAATAATTTTAGCCGCAATAGTTTTCCCGTTTCTATTCTAGACTAATAACTTAAGCCTACAGACTCTGATCTTACTTTGAAGTTGGAACATTGGAGTTCTTTCTTGATTAGAGGACCAAGCCTCTTGAATAACATTCTCCCTCCCTTCCAATCCAATCCACCTTCTATCAAACTGGAATCTTCTTCAGGATTTCTTCTTCATGGGATCTAAGTCCAAAATCAACATATGATGATGAGAAGAATGTCTCACAATATGTTGCACACTTGCTTGCAGATTAACTAATGACCATTCTGGGGAGCCAAATGCTCTATCAATCTTTTCTTCCTTAAACCCTTCATTAGTCCTCAAGACTCTCTCTCATTCCCATCCTATGAATAAAATCTTTAAAACTCTTAAAACTGGCCTCTGACCTAATTCTACCTCATTTTTTCCTACCCACACACAATATCATTAAAATCACAAATTAAACCACTTATTTCCGCACTTATATCTATCTTTAATCAGGTAATCCCACTATTCTATTCTAACCAGAGGACAAGTCCTGGCATAAATGAAAATAGCCCAAACCCCTTCACAGTTTCCTTCAAGGCATTATTCGACTTCCATACGAAATGAACAAATAACCAATTTTTCATGATAATATTTCGAGGCCAACATAGCAGAAGATCCCCACTCAGCCCCACTGGGTCCACTCTCATCTATCTACTTAAATATTAATAGTTTTACACAGTTTCCACAAAGCCTTTTTTTTTTAGTTTCACTAAAACCATCAAATCCAAAAGGTGGTGCCTAAGACTCTCCTTGATTTGGGAAACTGTAGAGGGCCCCCCCAAATGCATACAATTCCACATCATAGCCTACATTGGTGCGGTTGAGGCCAGTTAAGGCTAGTTGCCCTCACCTCTTGGTTAACTACAAATATGTCACCTCTGTTTTTTGCTTCTTTCCTTCGATAACTGCACTCTGACTTTCATCCTCCTTCTTGCCTTCATCAATAAGGGTTGTGTTTCTCTTAGATCCCACACATATGTTCTCCTTGTTTTAACTAACCTCCATGTGTACCCTTCAAGACTGATGACCCCCTTTACTTTTTTACCCTCTTTTTCCATTACTATGTTTCTTCTTATTCAATATTTTGTGAGGTTGGTTGAAAGAAATTTCTTCCAAGGGGATTCGAGGATTGTGCTCTAACATTGGAATAGAAGTCAATTATTTATCCTCATTAATTTTCAACTGTTTTAATGGGAAACAATATAGTTCGACATCAATTGGGCTTACTGCAAAGTTGACAACTTGTTTTTCTTTCCCTTATTTCGCCAAGCACTTGGAAATGGGCTCAAGAGTGCCTATTTATTTTTCAGTTTCACCCTTCTTAATTTTAACTGGATCTTTTGAAGTACTCTCAGCAATAATTTCATTGGTATATTTATGTTGGAGGAAATGCTCACTTCTTTTCTCTAGTGCATTGTTCTTTCTCCTCTGCACAAAAAAGCCTTCCTCTGCTTTTATCCACTCACCAAATTGCCCCTCCTTCAAATAATGTTTTTTCAAATCGGCCATCCTCACTGCACACCCTCTCTCAATATGCCCGACCATACCATAGTAATAATACAACCCAATCAAATTCTCATACTTAAATTCCACCCACATTTTGGTATCCCCAAGCTTAATACTGGTCCCACTTAATAGTGGCTTCCTAAGATCAATAGAAGTCAGACCATCTCCAACCGAACTTCAAATCCTACACTATCACACCAAATATGCGAAAAACTCCCTCCAACCAAACTCTAAACCTTACACCAAATTTGGTGTAGTGAATAGTATTACACCAAATTTGGTGTAACACTATTCATTTACACCAAATTTGGTGTAATGCAATATCTCCTATTTGCCATCGAATTCTCTTCTACTTTAAATTTAAATTCCAATTGTATCCTCATTTTAAATATAATTAATTTATATAACTTGGTTTTAATAATTAATTAACATTTGCTATAAATAATAATAAATAACAAATAATTATAATTAAATTAAAAGAGATACTAACATTAATTTTAATATTTATTTTTGTAATATAATTAAATAATGTAATATTAAATAAATATAAGTTTTTAGTTAATTACATTAACAATAATAAACTATAATTAAATGAAATAATTGTATAAATAAATAAATTTGGTTACTAGAAAATGAAAAAAAAAGAATAAAATATTCATTTGGTGTAAGATTTGGTGTAATGGGTTGGAGCTGATTTTCAAAAAATTACACTAAAACACTAAATTTGGTGTAGTTTTTACGCCAAATATGGTGCAATGGATTGGAGATGGTCTCAGTATCTTAATGAACCTTCCCTTAGCACTGGCATATTCAAGAATCAAAATATCTTGGACCACTAGAAACATTCTCCCAATCTTAAATCTCGTAATAGCAGAAATCCAGTGGTTAGGGATATTTCATATTTGCACCCATATGTCCACTGAAGAGAACTCCTCTTTAATGTTCCTTTCTTCAGTCCATTCATTGAGAACAATATATTGGTTATCAAACATCCACACTCTACTGTTAAGTACTCTTTCCTTATCTTCTTCTTCATGGAACACAAATTGGAAAAGATTGAAAACCCACTCCCGCATATGAAATGGAGATTTAGTTGTCCATATCCCTTGAAGGGTATTTTTGAGTCCTGCGAAATTGGCCTTTTTAATGTTGTGTATTTTACCAAATAGGCTTTTTTACTTTCCTCAATCCCACTCACCACATCCATTATTTCTAGTTCAACACCGACATATTCCTCTTCAGTTAGCGAAAATATTTTCAATCCCTCCATCACCTCACCATCCATTGCAACAAAATCCCAAGCTCAATCAAAACCTCTTCACTACCACCCAAGTTGTTGGAAACACTATCTCAAAGTAGCCCTGAAAATTCAAAAGACAAAGATTAAGGTTGTTAGGAAATTTATTGTATAGATTTTGGTGATGCTTAGAAAACTTTGTATTAGGAAGTTGCCAAACCATTTCAATGTAATTTCGCACATGTAATAGATAAATCTTTGCCTGACTCAAAAACAGCTAAGTGAAAGTGCAGAAGACTTGTCAAACAAATCATCAGAAGACTCATAACTGAGTAGTGGGAAAAACTAGATGACTTAAAGCTGAGTAAACATCCGAAGACTCTCAGCCAAGTGCAATAGCCAAGTCTTTCAAAAGACTGACATAATAGTCCATCAGAAGAATATGTCACAAGACTCAAGCTTAAGTCAGAAGGGTTAAAGTAGCTGAATGACTAAGACATCTGAAGAAGTCCATTGCACCAAGTCCAAGGAAGTTACTTATTTTAGTAATAAAGACATGTATGAAACCTTAAAGTGCTCAAGCTATAAAGATGCAAAAGGAATGAGGAAATGGGAAGCAAGCAGGTGCTGACACCTTTTCAGGAAGCCTACCGAAAGCCTGAGTACAAGGTTGAGTCAACATCTAAAGTTGTGAAACAAGACAAGCCAACTAACATAAAGTAGGGTTTGAATTTTTGTATGTCTCTTCAATAAACAAAATTCGAACTCCTACTATAAAAGCTGAGGATTTTTCAGAGAGTAAGTACGAACCAAGAGATACCTGCAAGCAATTAGACACAAGAGCATTCAAGCAAGAAATTTGAAAATACTCTCTCAAGTTTAACTGCAAATCCTCAAGTTTACTCAAAGACACTTCATCCAACGCATACTATGAAAGATTGAAGTTGTTAATCAGTTGAAGAAGAAAACATTTGTGAAAACAAACAAGTGGTCTACACTGCCAAGGATTGAATGGGTGTAGTAGGTTAAAGTACGAACTAGTTTTTGAATCCAAAGGAGGGTTGTGTGAACAATTCCTAAAGATTCAGAGAGAGAAGTAACTAAGCTACTTCCTGCCAAAGAGTTGAGTCCAAGAAATAGCTAGGTGTGTGATAAAGGTTGTTTAGACTATGCTTTTGTAACTAAAGTCACTTGTTACATTAGTGGATTCCTCTTGGAGTACGAGAAGAGTTGAGTAGAGGAATTACCCCATCCTCGAAACACTATTAATTGATGTGTCTTTTATATTCCCGCTCTTTATATTTAGCTTTATATTTTCTATCCAATCAACTGCAAACTCTTAAACACTAAGTTTTGATAACTAAAACGTTAAAAGATGTAAGTCTTCCACTGATTTAAAAGAAAACTGGATATGGAAAATAGTTGACTATCTTAATTGAGTTACTCTATCAACAACTTTCTTAAGAGAACTGCTTCGAATGGTTAATCATCCGACTTCAACCTTGACTATCTTAAAGGACTGAGTTGTTTTCTTAAACTCTGATTTAAAGAATAAAAACAATTGTAAAGTCTATTCACCCTCCCCTTTTTTAAACTTTACCCAACACTCATTGGGACATACAAGTAGTAACAGAGTGGTTGGTTCAAAGAACATTCCACATTGGTTGCTGAACAAGATCTCTATTTTCAAAAACATCAACACTTCAGTTTTTCAAAGCTTTTAAAGAGTTACCACTATGGAAGCAAATCTAACTCGTATTCCCATATTTTCGACTGAGAAATTTGATGATTGGAAAATACGTATACATGCACGTCTCTCTGCATTGCACGATGAAATATGTGGTTTGTCATTGAAGATAGAGCCATTAAAATCACCAAGGTGAATACAATCAGTAGCTCTATCGCAAGAGTTGAAGGCCGACAAATCTAGAAGCAAATGGACTAATGAAGACAGAAAAGGCACAACATTGATAATGTTGCTAATGACATTCTATACAAGACGTTGGACAAAGCTATGTTCAACGAAGTCAAGTCATGCAGGACATCCAAAAAAAATTTAGGATAAACTAACCTTAATTTGTGAGGGCACAAAACAAATAAAGGAAAATAAATTTACAATTGCAATCCAAAAGTTTGAAAATTTTAAGATGATGACTGGAGATATAATGATTACAATTGCAAGGTTCACAGAGATAACAAATGAGTTATCTACTCTTGGTAAGGAATATACATAGAAGAAAATGTGTATGAAGATTTTGAGATCCCTTCCAACCGAGTAGAAATGAAAGTATTAGCTCGAGGCACTCAATGGACCTCACCAACATATCAAATCATGAAATATTAATTGATTTGAAAGCTTACGAATTCGAGCTCAAATGGAAAGAGCAAGATGATAGAGTTGCACCAAAAACTGCTGCCTTGATTGCGGGTGAGTCTAAGTTAGCAGACAAAGGATATCATTGATAAAGAAGAGATAGCCCTGATAGTTAAGCGATTCAACAAGTTCTTTAACAAGAACGACAAGAGGAACAAATGAGAGTCCTCTAGAAGGCATTCAGCCCCCTCTAAACGAAAAGAGGATAGACCCCCCAAGAGAGCTGAAAAGAAATTAGAAGACTTGTGTTAGAATTACAGACAGCTAGGTGACTTTGCAGTTGACTGTCCTTATCCACCAGTCAACAAGTATCGAAAAGATGAAGAAAAGAAACTCTTCAGAGAAAAAAGAAAGGAAAGAAAAAAGGCTATGATGGCTGCTGAAACTAAGATAGCCAAGTGTAAGGAAGCAGAAGAGTCAGAAAGCAGTGAAGCTGACTACTCTTCTGACACTGAAGAAGAGGCATTAATTTGTCTCATGGCCAAAGAACATGAATTGGTAATTCTTAACTCATCTAATTCAGATTCTGATGATTGTGATCATGACACACACACACACACATCATCACCCACTAATCTTTATGATTCATTAGGCAAAATGATGAAAGACTTTGAACACATAAAATCCTCACATACACTCCTAAATTAGAAAAAAATTCAACTGAAAAACTAAAACTCACAGCTGACTTAAGAGTTGAGTGCTCTAAGTCACTTAGTTGATGAGAATAAAGAGTTGAAGGCGAGATTGGAAAGGTTAAAGTAGACTATGCTGCTAAACAAAAGATAGAGATAGAGCTTCAAAGTGTTATTGTATCACTCAACAAATCATCTAAAACATTGGATGAATTGATGATGACCCAAAAAGAAATTAGAGACAAAGCAGGACTAGGAATCAATTCCTTTATAAATGCACAAACTCCAAGAGTTCTCTTAGAAAAAAGGATTCTCAAGCAATGGGTGAGTCCAAAAATCTAAGACTCCATATATTGCACCCACATATCACCAAAAGCGCATACATGCTGGCCTTGGATACAAAGGCAAATGAAAGAAGCTAGCTGAGTATACTAACTGAACTGCTGAAACCAAATTCAGATGTGTTCACCGGCAAACTTGTAATAGGAAGTATTTTATTAAATCTAAACAGAACTACCAATATCCCAGAACTTTCAAAGTAAGAAATATTATAATGGAAATGGTAGAAATTATCCAACACAAGTTCATTGAAATCCACCCATGAAATAGTAGCACATTCCAAAGGGAAACATGCCACAATGGAAAAAGCCTAAAATTAAATATAGGTCATTCCCTAAGAATAAGAATCAACATATGTATGCACCAAGACATTATGCAAACAATGCATAATAGTTCCCATATTATCAGAAAAGTGCAAATGTACACATCCATGCACAAATATAAAAACAAAAGAGACAGTTGTATGTAGCAAAAACACCCAAGTAATTTGCTAAAATCCATTATGATTATGGAATTGAAAGGTGGCAACCCCTTAGAGTCAGACCATTTGGCTACAAGTTGGTTGGAACACCTTACAGTACTAAACCCTCATGACCCACACAAGTATGGGTACCTAAAGTTTGATTGCCTTGATTGCAGGTTCAGGGAACAGCTGAGTGCCAAGGAACCTGGTACATGGATAATGGATGTTCCTGACATATGACTCGGAATAAAAGTAATCTGACAAAATTCAAGGAAGAAAAAGGAGATAAAGTCATATTTGGAGGAAATGAAGCTCCAAGGGAAATCAAAGGTACTAGTTCAATCAAGAAGAATGGCTTGGAAGTCACAGATATAACCTATTTTGAAGGCTTAAACTTCAATCTCCTAAATATCAGTCAACTCAGTGACAAAGTATACAATGTTGAATTCAATATGGGAGTATGCCAAACTCAAGATGCTGAAACAAATGAAATTGTACTCTCTGCGATCAGAACGATGAACATGTATGTGGTAGATTGGTCAACTGCCACACCAAGCACATGTCTATTAACAAAGAGCACAACTAAAGCATGTTGGTTGTGGCACAAGAAGTTGAGTCATCCAAATTTCAAGAATATCTACAAGCTTGCAAGAATATCTACAATAAGGAAAGTATTTTTGATTCTTGTTAGAAAGGAAAGCAAATCAAATCATCATTCAAAGAAAAGACAAATCCTCCATCAACAAGGATTTTGCGTCTGTTACACATGGATCTATTTGGGCCAGTGGAGCCAGCAGGTATAAGTGGAAAGAAATATACCCTTGGGGTAGTGGATGATTTTTCAAGATACACATGGACCATTTTTATATGTAAGAAGAAGAAAACACAGCAAAAGCTTCCACAACTGATGAAAAGAGTTCGGAATGAGAAGAGTCAGTACATTATCAAGATAAGATCTGACGGAGGAACTGAGTTTGTCAATGGGATTGTAGCTCAGTATTGTGTAGAGAATGGAATTGTTCATGAGTTCTCATCTGCAAGAACTCCTCATTAGAATGGAGTAGCTGAAAGAAGAAACATAACACTCAAGGAAACTGCAAGGATCATTTTAGCTGAAGTTGGGTTGCCTAAGAGATTTTGGGCTGAAGCTATCAATACAACTTGTTATACTCAGAATACATGCATGGTCAACAGGCAACTGTCTAAAACCCATTATGAAATATAGACAGGAAGATATCGAAATGTGGGATATTTTCATATCTTTGGAACAAAGGGCTTCATTCACAATAATGTGAAAGACAACTTGAAGGCCTTCTGTGCTAAGGCAGATGAAGGAATATTTCTTGGGTACTCATTTGAGAGCAAAGCATTTAAAGTTTTCAACAAAAGGACTATGGTCACAGAAGAGTCAATTCATGTTGTACTTGATGAACCAAATGTCAGTGCAGAAGACATTGATGAGTTAGCCAACTATCTAGAAGAGTTCTTATACTTAGACAACACCCGGAAGCCTCGATCCTGATAAGGATGAGCTAGTTGAATCTCAAGTAGAGCTGGAAAGATTGCAGTTGAATCCAGATGATCAAGAAGAAGTTGTTCAAGACAACTTAGTTGCAATGCAGAACAATCTAGCACACATAGTCCAACCTGATGTGAGATGGTTGAGAGACCATCCACCTTAGTTAATCATTGGAAATGTTAGAGAAGGAGTAAGAACAAGGTCAAGAACTCAACATGAAGCTATGTTACTTGTTTTGTTTCACAGATTGAACGAAAAGATGTGTCAGAAGCTTTAGGTGACACATACTGGATCCTAGTTATGCAAGAAGAGTTAAATCGACTTGAGAGGAACAAAGTTTGGGAATAGGTTCAAAGACCTACTCACCAAAATGTTATTGGTGCAAAGTGGATATTCAGGAACAAGATGAATGAAGAAGGAACTGTAATCAGAAACAAGGAAAGATTGGTAGCCAAAGGGTATTGGCAAGAAGATTATAGATATTTTGATGAAACATTTGCTCTAGTTGCAAGACTTGAATAAAAAAGAATGTTTCTTGCCTATGCTGCTCACAAGAACATCACAGTTTATCAGATGGATGTGAATAGTGCATTTCTCAATATATTATTGTAGGAAGAAATCTATGTAGAGCAACCTCTAGGCTTTGAGCAGAAGAGTATAGGAGATAAAGTGTACAAGCTGAAGAAAACACTTTATGGATTGAAGCAAGCACCCAAAGCTTGATATGATACAGTGTCACAATATCTCATAGTCAATGGATTTACAAAAGGAAAGGTTGACATGACCTTATTCAGAATCGAAGATGGAGAAAGCATCTTACTTGTGCAAATTTATGAGGATGATATATTATTTGTATCCACAAATAGGGACTTGTGTGATAAATTCTCAAAACTCGTGCAAGGAAAGTTTGAGATGAGCATGATGGGAGAATTAACCTTCTTCGTATGACTTCAAGTGAAGCAGATGAAGGAGGGAACCAACATAAGTCAAACAAAGTACACAAGGGGTTTGATGAAAAAGTTTGGCATGGAAGAAAAGTCATCTGTCAAGATACTAATGAACACATCAATCAAGATAGATTTAGATGTAAAAGAAAAACCAGTTGACCAAACTAGATATAGAGCATCATTGAATTATTGCTCTATTTAACCGCCACAAGACCTGACATCACTTTTGCAGTAAGTGTATGTGCAAGATTTCAATATGCAAAAAAAAAAAAGTCAATTATTGAAAGAAAAGAAGATTTTGACATATCTTAAAGGAAGTCAAGAAGTTAGATTGTGGTATCCTAAAGAAAGAGGCTTCAAGCTGATTGGATATTCAGATTCAGACTATGTTGGAGTTGGAGTTAGAGTTGACAGAAAAAGTACATTTTGTACAAGTCATCCGCTTGAAATTGATTGGTTTATTGGTTTAGCAAGAAACAAAACACAATAAGCTTCATCAACAAAATTGAGGCGAGTACATAGTTGCGGCAAACAAATGTTGTGCACAAGTTCTATGGATGAGACAACAAGCGAGAGATTATGACATTGAGGAGAATGAAATTCCAATTATGTGTGATAACACAAGTGCAATTGCAATCACTCAAAATCCTGTATCGCAATCAAGGATAAAACACATTGATTTTAGATATCATTTTATCAGAGATCATGTTGAAAAGAAATACATCATGTTGGAATATGTGTCAACTGAGAAGCAGTTAGCTGACATATTCACAACACCCCTATGTGAATCAAGGTTTGAAAAGTTGAAAAATGAATTTGATTAATTGAGTTGAGTTAATTCACATAGAAGATTTGTTCAGACGAGTCCAAAAGTGAAGAAAATTGCAATTCCGATGAGTTTTAGTCCTACAGCAGAGTAAAATCAATAGTATTGGACATTCAGCATAGTTAAGTCAACTAAACAGCTGAGTAACACTAGTTGACTTGAGCGTAGAAGAGTCATTAGTCAACCAAGTATTCAATAGTATTGGACATATTTATTTGCTAAGGGGCAAAACGAGATCGTATTCATGAAGCGGGAATGTTTTTAGACGATGTCAGAATAATTTAATGCGTAACAATAAACTGCACATAAATGCTTATGATTGGCCATAAATGCTGAGGGAATTAATGTGGGAATTAAAAGCGATTTTCAAGATCGGATCTCAACTGTAGATGAAAATTCAAAATTGACGATTATCATCACTTTGTATCACATCCTTTATATACCTCAAAAAGTTTCTCTCTCATCTCTCTCTCTCTCTCTCTCTCTCTCTCAAAAAAAAATCAAAAAATCCTATCTGTAAATACTCTCATTCAGACTCACTTGAATCTTCATATTATCAAATGGCACCTAAGAAATCTTCAAGTTCTGTTATTGACTTTGCGAAGTCATCCGAGAAGGTGAACTTCGGTGCACTGATCAGTGTCAAAGTCTTGGTTAAGCACTCTACTGACCAAGTTAGGTCTCAAAAAATTGTTGGGCACTAGGAAAAATCAAGGCTTGTTGAGTTTCGGACGTTGAAATGCCTTAGATATATCAGGAAGAAGTTGCAATGTTCTATGTGAATGCTTATGTTCATGATGATGGAATTCAATCTTAAGTAAATGGCAAAGACGTAGTCATATCGATAGATAACTTGAGTGAGCTGCTGAAATGCCCCAACTCTAGTTTAAGTGAGCTGAAGGACCATGAGTTTGATTTTCAAAAGACTTGGGGGGAAATTACTATTTAGCAGAAGGCTGAGAACTACCACTCTTCAACTACAAAGGCCATAGTGAAGGAAAAAAATAACAAATTGATGGATGTGGTGTCCAAGTGCTTGTACACCAAATTTGGTTCTTATAATCAGCTGTTTGTGGCTAAGCTGACTGTGATGTCAACTATCATGGAGGTGATGGAGGTGAAATAGCAGAACTGGTATATGATAAGTTGTGCTATAATGTTCAGAATATGGAGGCGGCTGATGTGAAATTCAAGAGTACCCTGGGCTATGGGCTAGTCCTTGGGTATCTATTGGAAAAGAAGCATTTGACCTTGAGGAAAGGGAAGCCTTTCCACGTGAATACGAGGTTGTTCAGAGGCAACCTCTATACCACTGAGAAGAAGGCCTAGGCAAAGAGAAATGACACTTCTGAAGGGAAGACAACTGAGACTGTCCCACCTTCTCTAGTCCCTAAGAAAGAAGAACAACTGCCTCGAGAAAGCCAGTTGCATCGAAAAGACCTATGGAATACAAGCCCAAGTGGCAAAGATCTCAGACTCAAAATAGGTCATTCCCAAGGAAAAGGAACTATTATCAGCACACATATGCACCCAAACACTATGCCCAAAATGCACAAAAGTTTCATTATGTTCCTAAGAAAGCAAATGCACAAGCTAACACACATGCATACAAACAAAAGAGATAGTTGTATAAGCCTAAAGCTCCCATGAAATTTGCAAATATTCATTATGATTATGGAACTGATAGGTGGCAACCTCCTAGAGTCAGATCTTTTGGCTATAGGTTGGTTGGATCACCTTATAGTACTAACCCCTCAGGACCCAGTTAGTATGGGTACCTAAAAACTAATTTTCTTGATTGCAGGTTTAAGGAACAACTGAATGCCAAGGAACCTGGTACATGGATAGTGGTTGTTCGATACATATGACAGGTAATAAGAATAATCTTTCAAAGTTCAAAGAAATAAGAGGAGCTAAAGTCATATTTGGAGGAAATGAAGCTCCAAGGGAGATCAAAGGCACAGGATCCATAAGGAAAAATGGATTAGAAAACAGATGTAGCTTATGTTGAAGGGCTGAATTTCAGTCTGCTGAGCATCAGCCAACTCTGTGATAAGGGGTACAATGTACGATTCAACATAGGAGTTTACCAGCTCAAGGATGTTGAATTAATGAAGTTGTGTTATCAGGATCAAAACAGAAAAACATGTATGTAGTGGACTAGTCAACTGCTACACCAAGCACATATCTGTTAGCCAAGAGTACGGTCGAATAAAGTTGGTTGTGGCATAAAAAGTTGAGTCACCTAAATTTCAAGACAATCAACAAACTTGCAAGGAGTCATCTTGTGGAAGGATTGCCAGATTCAGTATACAAGAAGGAAAACATTTGTGATGCATGCCAGATGGGAAATAAAATCAAGTTTCAGCCAAGAATGTGACTTGCCCCCGCAGCCGAGAAAGATCCTGCTCGAGCTCTCTCACCTATCGTGAAGAAGAAACGCTCAGTTTTGCCTCACAAGCCACCGTAGCCAAGAAACAAAAGTCAGGAGAGACAACTTTCACTTGTTGAAGAGCCGGAGAATGTGGAACCCGAAGTTCCATTGAAGAAGAAGACCAAAAGAAGGCGGTAAGATAGTCGACTTAGGTAGCATCGAGCCAAGCGAAATCAGATTTGAAGGAACCGAGAAGGCTACTAAGGATGAGCGACAAATTTTAAAAAAGAAAGTGGTGTGGAAGCCACTAAGGATCAAGAACTAAAGCTTGTTAGGGATACAACTAAAGAATCAACCAAATATAGTGACAAGGGCAAGGAAGAGTTAGTTGTACAATCCCCTCGATCACCATTTCCATTTGAGTGAGGAAGGGAAGGCTATCAAGAGCCTTTATGAAAGATGATGAAGATGATGATATTCAAGTTTTATCTCATGCTTATCTTGATGTACAGGAGAGGCTACACATCTGGCGAGCCTGGAAGCTGAATGCAGCCAGGTATCAATTCCAAAGCCCGGAGTTCATTGAGAATATGAAGAACTCCTGGTTTTCTTGGGAAACATTGGAATTGGTCGCCTTGGACCTGGACTTACGCACAACCATCCGTTATCAAAAGAAGGATGTGGAGAAAGAGAAGCGAAGGGAAATTGAGGAGTCTAAGAAACCTCATTCTTTCCCTTTGATAATGTTCCTGAAAGTGCGTTGCAACGCTACAGTAGTGATAGTGATGTCGAAGTGCTAGGCGTTCTTGATCCAGAAGAGAAGAAAACAAGCAAGCCATAAAAAATCCAAGGAGTTGCATGATCAATCTTTGCGAAGGGACCTAGAGAGTCTTCATCCGTGCAAATCTCTCTTATCCCTGACATATTGGAAATGGTGAATCCATCGATGCTTGAACCTCGCCTGTGCGCTCCGAAGAACAAATCAGAGTGGCGGCGATGAAGCTAGGAAGGAGATATAGAGGGCACCTAAGCCGAGCCTACCCACGAGAAAGGTGTTGAGACACCGCTAATCGGTGATCACTCAAAGGACAAACAAGCTGAGTCTCAAGTGTCCAAAGGACCCCATCGACCTTAAATCACCGGTGGTGTGCCAACCGAAGGAAAACTATACACACCACAGGGTTGGAGGAGGTTGTGGGAGACTTCACCAATTTGAAGCTAGGAGGTGAAGAGAAGAATGTAATGAACATCGAAATGGGGTTGATGAAACTCGGATGGTTAAGACTGTCTCATCCAAATCCCACTTGCGATGCAGCCAATAAAGTTCTTTGATGCACGGCAAGGCAAACGATGGACGATGAGGCCATGGTAGTTAAGATAGTTGGCCCTGAAAGTGTAATCGTAGAGGTTGAGACCTCGGAAGATGCCACTGAAAAACCCCAAGGCAGCTTCATCTGCTAAAGGGAATATCCAAGACCCTACTGCAGCTAAGTCTGCTAAAGGGAATGTTGAAGGCCCCACAGTGGTTGAGATTACTGTTGAGGGTAATGAAGGCCCAAAGGAGGTTGAGACTTCCTTTGGTAAAATAGACGAACAAGAAAAACAAATGATAGCTCTTCACCTAGAGTCAATTGAGATGGAAGAGATTAGTGCCTAACATGACTCTAAGAAAGAAAATATCTCTGTAGAGTTTCTTAATACAGAAGATGAAGCTGAGTCCGCTCAAAAAGAAAAACTAGTAGAGGACCCAGAGATCGAGGAGGTTGTAGCAAAAATGCGAGAGTCAAGCGAGAAAACTGCTTGCTCAATTTACTTTTGTTGATGGCTCACCAGCCCATGACGCTGTTGAGGAAGCTGAGGTCGAGGTTACTCAAGAGGAAAAACAAACTAAGTCCAATGAAGTTGTTAAGACAGTTGAGGATCATCCACTCATGAGCTAAAACAAACAAATGCCGAAATGAGACAACATAGGCACATAGAGTTGAAGCAAGTATTAAGGGAAAAGGAAAGACTCCCGAAGGAGGAGTGGGAGAAATTCCTCTTGTCCCAGCCGATCTGTTCTCAGACTACTTCCCGTTTGTAGCTGAGGTACCCATTGAGACAGAGTCCGCTGATGAAAGTGCCAAGTATATTGTAGAACTCCACCCTGAAGAGTTTGAAGCTCCATACGATCTCAGAGTTGTGTCGTTCGGATTTGACTTCGATACTGTATGGCCAGAAGAGCAGTCAATTGATTTAGCGGACTTTTGAAGAGCCTTCAAGGTTATCTGTGCTGAAATATAAAACATGGAAAAGGGATTTGCTACTCTTAACCAACGGTTAGAATATCATGATGCAACAATCTCTGGAGATATTCATGGAACAATGCTAAGAATAAGGGAATGGACATCTCAAACAAAGGCACTCCAAAGAGAACTAGTCATCTACTTCTATTCTCTGTTTGCCAAGCTAGTGATTTGGAGTTCTGAAAATGCAAAATTTCAGTAGAGGCAAAGGGACCACATATTCAGGATGGACCAGGGGAACACAAAATAGATATGGAGTTGTTGAGGCTCAACATAAGCAAGACCTTCCTCAAGATCAAGCCAATCATGCACCGTGATGATGGTTATGAACACATAAATGAAAATTATGGCTGCTGAAATAAGACTCTACGATCGGAATACAAAACAACCCACTCTGCAACTCACACGAAACTGGATCTCATCCTGGGTCAATCTTCTCAGAAATCTATCATTGGTGATGATGTTAAAAAGGGGAGAAATGAAGGATTATTAAAGGGCGAAGTAAGTAAGGGGGAAAGAAGTGATATTAAGGGGGAAGGATCCCTTAAAAAGCCCCCTCTGAAAACTATGCTTGAAAAATCCCCACTTGGCTCATCCACTAGCTCACTCCTTAGACAGCTGTCGCAGGGCTTATCACCTGAAGAGAAAACTGAGTTAGCTTTCAAGAAGACTCGAGAAGCCATTGAAGCTGACTTTGCCAAAGTAGATGAAAGGCAGCATAGTCGCATAGAAGGGTTAAATGCCAAGTTCGACAGTCCCCCAATTGGATTACTTAAAGACTCTCCAGCAGTGAAGCTCTCTCAAGAGCTTGCTCGTGCTCCCGATATAGGATCTGAACCATGATCATTAAAGGAATTTAAGACGCTTGAATTTGAAGGATTTTTCAAAGAATGACTCTGAAGGAGGCGTGGGATTGGTACTGGGAAAAAAGTTTAGAAATATGTCAATCAGCCGAGAAGAAGCAGACTCCGTGAAGCAGTCAGCAGGCTTCAAGGGCTCAACCTGAACAGTACACTCCCAGAGGAGGAGCTGACTCTGGATGAGGAAGGGGAAGAATTGGTGGAAGAGGCAGAGGCACTCCACCAGAAAGGCCTAGATATGTTAAACATATTAATCTCCAGAAGAAAGGATTGTTATACTGGGTTGGATTGGACGAGCTTGAAAATAAAGAAGTGACCAAGAAGAATGAGAAGATGAGAAGGAGGCAAGAAGAAGGAAAAAAAAGGCTAGATCGCGAGTGGGAAGAAAGGCAGAGAAGGGAAGACCCAACTGCAAAACGAGCCTATGAGAAGAAAAAGAGAGAGGAAAAAGAGATAAAGATCGAAGAAGAGCTGAAGAAGATGAGAGAAAACGGAAGCAGCAGAGGTGTTGAAGATTGTTGTAAACCCCTTCATGTTGTATTTTTACTTCAATGTAAATACACAGACACTTTTAAGTACTTTGTATACTCTCTTTTCATTGTACTTTGTAAAGCTTTGTAAAGTGTTGGGAGTTTATGTAATAGATTTTGATGATACCATGTAAAACTTAGATTAGGAAGTTTGCACCCCAATTCTGCTGTAAATCAACTTGTAATAGATAGGGTTCTATTAGCTGAGTCAAAGCAGCCAAGTTGAAGAATACAAGAGTTGATTGAAGATAGAAGAAGACCGGTTGAGTGGCGGTGAGTGAAGTGCAATAAAGTCGATTAAGTGGCGAAAAAGTTGTCTCGGTCGATGAGAGCGATAGCTAAGTCATTCAAGATTAGTGGAATTGACTGTCAAAGGGGTTATGCAGTAGAAAGGATCACAGAAAGTTGAAGAGATTTGTTGTCAAGAAAAGTCAATTGTTTGCTGAAAGTAGGTATGTGTCAGACTGCCATCCATAAAGCTGGTTTGCTGAAAGAGTGCAAAAATCAAGGAACCAATACGATGTCCTTGAAAACCTGCAGAGTTTAAGGAAAGGCTAAAGCGCATTAAATTCAACGTACAGTCTATATCAAAGCTGCAAGACAATACAAGCCACCGACCAAGAAGTGGAGTTTAAAAATGCATCTATCTCTTCAGCGGATACATTTTCGAACTGCCACTATAAAAGGTTGAGGATCCATTTGAGAGAAGGTTAGCCAAGCACGGACTTATGCAAAATCTAAGACACAAGAGAAATCAAGCAATCAAAGCATAAGAACTCTCAAGCATTCAAATCATATCCTCAAGTCTAAACTCGAAGGAAATCGATCCAACACACTCAGAGAAGGAAAGACAACTTGAATGAAAGATTAAACTTGATTAAAAGAATAAGGGTCTACTCTAGAAGGTTGAAGGAGGTGTAGTAAGGTTCCAGTTCAAACCAAAGGCTTTAGACTCGTTGGAGGGCTGTGTGAGCAAATCTAAGAGTTTGAAAAAGCTGAAGTAGCAAGACAGCTGTTTTGTGAAGAAGCTGAGTCCCTAAAGCTGAACCAGCTGTGTGATCAAGGCCAAGCTTGGACTATCACCATTTTGTAACAAAGTCATAGTTACATTAGTGGATTCCTCTAGGGGTTAGAGAAGAATGGATTAGAGGAATTACCACATCGTCGAACTACTATGAAATTGCTTATGTCATTTACATTAAAGCACACTTTAATTCTTGCACATTATTATTGTTGTTTGTTAATTTGCTAAGTCAATGATAATAACTAAGCTTAAGACAAGTGTTGAAAAACATATTTCAAACTAAGGGTGAAAGTCTTCCTCGTAAAAACCAAGTCTACTGATTTTTTAAAAAGTTAACTGAATTAACTGAGTTATACTATTAACAGCTCAGTTGAGTCTGTTGAGTGGCTAACTCTGCTGTGTAAGTAAACTAAGTTGTCCACCAAGGACCCAACTGACTTGAGTCTACTCTGAATTTAAAAGGGACTAAAATCTAAAATTTGGAAAAGTCTATTCAACCCCCCTCCCTTCTAGACTTTACTTATCACCGCTTGGGACCTACATTTAGTTTGTAATTTTTTTTTTTTGAGTTTTTCAACAATGTTTTTGTTGAGTGCAGGTAGTGCATGATCAAACGTTCCAAATCTATCCAACTGATACCCGTTGACTTAGAGATCAAAAAGATAGCAAAATAGGTAAGGAAAGGATCGAAAGCATGGCGGATGGGAATGGTAGGGATGGTGTGCGAATAGAAACAATGAGGAATGCCCACGGGTAGCGAATAAGTAGAATTAGCTAGAGAAGAGGCCCGTGACAAGGGTAGTTAGAGCTTACTTCAGTAGGAAGTTAATCAAAGGTATGGGGATGTGGCCCGTCCGCCCACCGATTAACATAAATAATTTCGAACTAAAAAGCTGCGTTGATCCGGATGGCGTCGTAAAACTAGTTTTGGGGAGAGCCGTTGAGGATCTAATGCGCATCTGCAAAATTTCTAGAGATATGTGATCTTGTAAAGATGAATGATGTTTTGGGGATAACATTTAATGCCACCTTTTCACATTTTCCTTACGCGATAAGGCTAAGGGATGGTTATCTTCTTTTGTTAGGAAATTTAGTATTAGATTTTGATTATATCATGTAAAACTTAGAATAAGAAGTTGGCACTCCATTTTCCTTGTATTTCTATTTTGTAATAGATAGGATTGCATGGGCTGAGTGAAGTCAGCTATGTTGAAGAATGCAAGAAGACAATCAAGATCGAAGCGAAGACCAAATTTGTGTGTGTCGGTGAGTGCGATCAAGATGAAAGGCAAAGACTCGACTGAAGGAAATCCAGCTGAGGAACATCTATGTAAAGGTTGAAGAAGTGAAAGTCAAATCAGTAAAGAGCCAAGTCTACCAGTTGGGCTGATAGTTGAGTCATTACTAAAAGGTTGTAGCCGACTCAAGTCAAAAGGGTAAAAAGCGATTGTCAAGTCAAGTCGACTAATATTAATCCGTTTACGAAAAAGTCAAAGATATTACTCAATATAATAACGAGTACATCTTTGCCATGTTTTAAAGTGTTTGTCCTAGAAACGTTCAAAAGGAATAAACCAATGGGAAGCACTTTGAAGCTTATGTCGAGTCTGAAAAGGCTGCGGGGATCATTTAATACGAGAAAATGTCACCATCATAAGCTGCAAGTCAAGAAAAGACAAGCCAACAAACAAGAAGTGTCATTTGAAAATAGCCTATCTCTTCAACGGGAAAATTTTCAAATGAGCACTATAAAAGGCTGAGGAAGCAAGAGAGAGACACACGAACGACCAAGAATACGATTTTCAAGAGATTTTACAAGCAAGCAAAACCTGCAAACATTCTCTCAAGCTTACAAAGATATTCCTCAAGCCTAAATTGAAGGAACTCGATCCAACACACTCTTTTAAGGAAAGAATACTTCATCCGAGTTGAAGAAAATTGTTTTAAGAACAAAAGGGGTCTACTCTTGAGTTGAAGGAGTTGTAGAAAGGTTCAAGGTCGAACCGAGTTTTGGGCTCGTTGGAAGGCAGCGTGTGATCAAATCGAGGTTCAAAGAGAGCTAAAGTATAAAGGCATCCGTCTTGTGAAGAAGAAGGCTTTGAGTCCCAAGAGCAACCATTGTATGATCAAGGTTGACTCGGGAAAGAACTACTCTGTAACCAGATCTGTTACTTAGTGGATTCCTCCAAAGTTGGAGAAAAGTGGAGTAGAGGAATTGCCTAATCCTCGAACCACTACAAAATTTGCTTGTGTCATTTATTTACTGACATTTTATTTTCTGTTATATTTATATTTGTTGTTTAAGTTATATTACTAACCTAGTGATAATAACATTGCTAAGAACAAGTGTTAAAAACAAGTTTAAAATAACAAGGGTGTTAAGTCTTCCGCTGAACAAAAATCATATCAACTAAAAGTTAAGTGTTAGCTAACCCAGCTGAGCTATACTATCAACAGCTCAGTCGAGTCTGTTGAGTGTGTAACTTTGCTGAAGTAAGCCAACCTAGTTGTCTCTCAAGGACTTAGCTAATTTGAGTGAACTCTGAGAATATTTTTAAAAGGACTAAATTCGAAAAGTTGGTAAAGTATATTCAACCACCCCCCCTTTGTAAACCTTACAACACACCCCTTGGGACCTACAAGTGGTATCAGAGCAGTTGGTTCATTGAGCTTCCGCACTGGTTATTGAACTAGATCTCAATCTTTTTCAAAAGATATAACACTTGTTCTTAGCAATGTTATAACACTTTTTTTCAAAGTTTTCATTTCAAAAAGCAAGGTTATTATCATGGAAGCTAATCTAACTCGTATTCCTATGTTTACTGTGGAAGAGTTTGATGACTGGAAAATTCGCATGCATGCTCATCTATCAGCCTTACACGATGAAATGTGGCTAGTGATAGAAGTTGGGCCATTGCAAATCTTTAAGGTTGACACTGTTGTAAGAAAAGCACCTCCAAATGAAGGAGAATGTTGCAGCAGATCCTAGACCTGCCATGGTTGAGAAACCATGTTGTGAATGGACAAATGAGGATAGGAAGAGAGACAATTTGGATAATGTTGCCAAGGACATCGTCTACAAGACTTTGGACAAGGCTATGTTCAACAAAGTCAAATCATGCAATCAGCCAAAGAAATATGGGATAAGCTAACCCTGATTTGTTAAGGATCAGAACAGATTAAAGAAAATAAATTAACTATTGATGTTCAAAAATTTGAAAATCTTAAAATGCTTGCAGGTGAAAGTCTGGATCAGTTGGATGCCAGATTCAGAGAAATTACAAATGAGCTTTCAGCACTTGAGAAGGAGTACATTCAGAAAGAGATGTGCATGAAGATCCTACAAGTCATACCAGCTATGTGGGAAATAAAAGTCATGGACCTGAGACATTCCATGAACCTCTCCAAAACCTCAAATCATGAGCTATTCTCAGACCTCAAGGCATATGAGTTTGAGCTGAGAAGAAAAGAGCAAGAAGAAATAGTTCTGCCCAAGACAGCTGCATTGTTGGCCAGTGAATGGAAGAAAGTTGAACCAAAAGAAACAATTGAGCAGGAGGAGATTGCCCTTATGGTAAAAAGTTCAACTTTAATAAAAACTACAAAAGAAACAAGGATGAAACCTCCAGAAGACACTCGGACCTTCAAGCAAGGAGGACAGGCCACCCAAGAGAGTGAACATCAAAGAGCTAACTATCGTAGAGCTGCTATGCGAGCCGAAACCTGTGTTGGAATTGCGGAACAACCAGGACATTTTTTGTTGGCCCATTACGATCCACGATCAACAAATATAGGAATGAAGAGGATAGAAAGGTCTTCAGATAATGAAGACATTAAAAGAAGAAAGTCATGTTGGCTGCTGAGACTGCTGAACCAAAGTGTAAGGAACCAGCAGACTCGGATAGTAGTGAAGCACACTACTCAAGTGATATTGAAGAAGAGGCTATGATTTGCCTCATGGCCAAAGAACAAGATTCAAAAGATCAAGAAGATGAGGTACAATCTAACTCATCTCATTGAGATTCTAGTGATTGTGATTGT
Organism: Rehmannia glutinosa; assembly: GCA_016081115.2. Taxonomy (NCBI): domain Eukaryota; kingdom Viridiplantae; phylum Streptophyta; class Magnoliopsida; order Lamiales; family Orobanchaceae; genus Rehmannia; species Rehmannia glutinosa. The sequence continues at coordinate 75,946 of JABTTQ020002169.1, read as the reverse complement.
GACACACACACTTCAACACCAACAGATCTTTATGATTCATTAGGCAAAATGATGAAAGACTTTGAGCACATTAAATAAGGAAAACAACCAGCTTAAATGCCAAAACTCACAGTTGACGAAAGAGCTGAGTACTCTAAGTCACATAGCTGACGAGAATACAAAGTTGAAGGCTGAAAATGCCAAGATCCAAGCAAAGTTAGGCTCACACTCTTTTGAAAAGAGAGAAAAAGATCTCAAGAATGTGATTGCTTCATTTACAAAGGCATCAAAATAATTTGATGAACTTATAATGAGTCAAAAAGAGTGTGGAGATAAAATAGGCATAGGATTCAATTCTTTTGTCCATGCTCAAGCTCCTAGAGTGATTTTAGAAAAGGATCCTCAAGTAATGGGGAGTCAAAACCCAAAAACACCATATGTTGCACCAACCACACCAAAATACAATCACAACCATCTTGGCCTTGGATACTGAGGAAAAGGAAAAGAAGCCGATGAAGTATCTTTGAGAGGACAAGCTGAAACAAAATTGAGAAAAGTCCATCGTGAGAATCCAAATAGAAAATACTTTGTAAAAGCCAAACAGAGCTACCAAAAGCCCCAGAGATTTAAGCAATGCAATTCATATGAAGGGAATGGTACAAACTATCCAAATCAAGCTGATTGGAATAACCAAGTGAAATATCAGCAAAGACCTGTGGGATACAAGCCAAAATGGCAAAGACCTCAACCTCAGCAAAGGTCATTCCCAAGGCAAAAAGAGCTATTATCAGCAAACATATGCACCCAGGCACAAAACCCATCAAGCACAAAAATTCCCCTATTACCCCAAGAAAACAAATGCTCAAACACATACACAAGCATACAGACAAAACAGACATTTGTATGATCCGAAACCCCCAAGCAATTACTTATAGATGGCAACCTCTTAGAGTAAGATCATCGGGCTATAGGTTGGTTGGGGCATCTTATAAAACCCTAACCCCCAAGGACCAGAGTATCGGTACCTAAAAACTAATTTTCTTGGCCGATTCAGGAATAGGCCGAGTGTCGAGAACCTCGTACATGGATAGTGGTTTATTCCAGGCATATGACAGGAAACAAGAAAAATTTATAAAAGTTCAAGGAAATCAAAGGTGCAAATGTAATATTTGTAAGAAATGAAGCTCCAGGGGAGATCAAAGGCACTGGATCCATAAAAAAAATGGACTGGATATCATAGATGTTGCATATGTTGAAGGTCTCAACTTCAATCTGCTAAGCATCAGCCAACTCTGTGACAAAGGCTACAATGTGGGATTCAATATGGGAATTTGCCAAATCAAGGATGCTGGATCAAATGAGATTGTGCTACAAGGAACAAGGCAGAAAAACATGTATGTAGTGGATTGTCAACTGCTACACCAAACACATGTCTGCTAGAAAAGAGTACAGCCGAATCAAGTTGGATGTGGCATAAGAAGCTGAGTCACTTGAACTTCAAGACAATCAATAAACTTGCAAGGAGTCATCTTGTGGAAGAATCAATAAGCTTGCAAGGAGTCATCTCGTTATACAAGAAATAAAGTATTTGTGATGAATGCCAGATGGGAAAGCAAATCAAGTCATCCTTCAAGGATAAGCCAAGTCCTTCTTCAAAAAGGATATTACATCTGCTGCATATGGATTTATTTTGTCCTGTTGAGCCAGCTAGCATCAGTTGAAAGAAATATACCATAGTGGTGGTGGATGATTATTTAAGATATACATGGACTATGTTCATGGGTAAAAAGAAAAAAACTACGAGTGATGAAAAGAGTTCAAAATGAGAAGAGTCAAACCATTATAAAGATAAGATCGACGAGGGGAAACCGGTTTCTCAATGGGATTATAACTTCAGTATTGTGATGAAAATGGTATTGCTCATGAGTTGTCATCGGCTAGAACTCCACAAATCGAATATAATGCGAAAGAAGAAACAGAACTCTCAAGGAAGCTGCTATGACAATGTTAGCTGAAGCCGGGTATCTAATAGATTTTGGGTCAAGCCATAAATACAGCATGCTATATTCAGAATCGATGCATGATCAATAGGCAATTAACCCAGACTCCCTATGAGATTTGGACAGGGAGAAAGCCAAATGTTGGATATTTCAAGATATTTGGATGTAAGTGCTTCATCCACAACAATGGCAAAGACAACTTGAAGGCTTTTGATTCTAAAGCTGATGAAGGTATCTTTTTGGGATACTCAGCTGAGAGTAAAGCTTACAGAGTGCTGAACAAGAGGACTATAGTCACAGAAGAATCTATCCATGTGGTGTTTGATGAGCCAAATGTAAATGGAGAAGACATAGATGAGTTAGCTGAGAAGCAAAATCAGTCAACTATGTAGAAGAGTCCTTATGTTGATGCAGATGTGAGAGCACTCAACCCTGAAGATGATGAGATAGTTGAATCTCAAAGACAGCTAGAAGGTCTGCAGCTGAATGATGATGAAGAAGTTATTCAAGACAACTTAGCTACAAGACGGTTGAACCCAGCAGACTTACTCCAACCAGATGTGAGATGGCTGAGAGACCATCCACCTGAGTTAGTCATTGGAGATGTTACAGATGGCATAAGAACCAGATCCGGAACTCAGCATGAAGCTATGTTTACTTGTTTTATTTCCCAGATATAGCCTAAAGATATGTCCCAAGCATTGGATGACACACATTAGATTCAAGCTATGCAAGAAGAGTTGAATCAGTTTGAGAGAAACAAAGTATGGGAATTAGTTCAAAGGCCTACTCACCAAAATGTCATTGGTACTAAATGGGTATTGAAAACAAGATGAATGAAGAAGAATCATTGTCGAAAATAAAGCAAGATTGGTAGCAAAAGGGTATTGCCAAGATGAAGGTATAGATTTTGATGAAACATTTGCTATTGTTGCTAGATTGGAAGCAATAAGGATGTTTCTTGCTTATGTTGCACACAAGAATTTCCCTGTATATCAGATGGATTTAAAGAGTGCATTTCTGAATGGAGTTTTAGTAGAAGAAATCTATGTTGAACAACCTCCAGGTTTTGAGCAGAAAACTATTTGAGATAAGGTCTACAAGCTCAAGAAAGCATTGTATGGATTGAAACAAGCACCAAGAGAATGGTATGACACATTGTCACAGTTTCTAATTGTCAATGGATTCACCATTGGAAAAATTGACAGAACACTCTTGAGAATTCAAGATACAGAGAGTATATTGCTTGTACAAATATATGTGGATGATATCATCGTTGGATCAAAAAACAAAAAGCTGTGTGACAAGTTCTCAGCCCTCATGCAAGGGAAGTTTGAAATGAGCATGATGGGAGAGTTGACTTTCTTCTTAGGACTTCAAGTCAAGCAATTGAAGGATGGAACCTTCATAAGTCAAACCAAATATGCCAGAGATTTAATGAAGAAGTTTGATATGGAAGAGAAGTCATCAGTGAAGATTCCAATGAACACATCAGTCAAGATGGATATGAATGCAAATGGCAAAGCTGTTGATTAAACTAGATATAGAACTCTCATTGGATCATTGCTATATTTAACAGCAAGTAGGCCAGACATCACCTTTGATGTAGGTGTATGTGCTAGATTTCAATCTGCACTAATAAAGAGTCACATGACTACAACTAAGAGAATCTTAAGGTATTTGAAGGGATTCCATGAAGTTGGCTTATGGTATCGAAGGAAGGGGGATTGAAGGTGATAGGCTACTCGGACTTCGGTATGTTGGATGTAGAGTGGACGGGGAAAATTATTTAAATTAAATCAAATGCTTGGAAATAGATTGGTCTCTTGGTTCAGCAACAAACAAAATTCAATAGCTACATCCACAGCTGAAGCATAGTAGATAGCTGCGGGCAGCTATCGTGCCCAAGTTCTCTGGATGAGACAATAGCTAAGAGACTATGATAATGAAGAGAGAGAATTCCAATTATGTGTAATAACACAAGGGCTATTGCAATACTCAGAATCTAGTATTGCACTCAAGAACAAAGCACATTGATGTCAGATACCATTTTATAAGGGATCATGTGAAAAGAAAGACATCATTTTGGAATACATCTCAACTTATAACCAGTTAGTGGATATATTCACTAAACCTCTATGTGAATCAAGATTTGAAGAGCTTAAGAATGAGCTAGGTTTGATTGAGCTGAATTAAAAGTCTTAGAAGACTCAATCAGCAGAGACCAAAAAGAGAGAAATGAAAATTAGCAAGTTTCACATTTCAGCCAAGTGAAACAGCCAAGACGGGAAATCAGATATACCGAGTTAGCTAATAGTTGAGTACTCATCAATGAGAAGAGAGAAGTAGAGTTAAGTCATTTTTGGATGATAAGCGTGTTATTTATGAGCTAAGTGACAAAAGCGGTCATTTTCTCTGGCCCGGGAATGTTCTAGACATTACATCGGCGTAATTATGGTGTCGATACAAAAGTTGCACACGTTTAGCCTATGATTAGATATAAATGCTACTGCATTTAATGTGAGGAAATTAATGACGTTTCAAAGATTAAATCTTGACCGTTGATTTTGATCAAGTTTTTCAAATTCCAAAAACCATCCTATCAAGTCCCATGTAAACCAAAACCCATTTTCTCTCTCCTCATAAACACTCTCGTCTTCAGCAAGCAAAGCAAGTTTCCTCTCTGAGAAAGTTCTAAAACCCTAGTTCATCAAGCAAGATTTTTCGTTCAATCTACCGTTTGTTTTTCAAGAAAATAGATGCCTCATATGATTTTGTTAAGATGTCAGAGAAGATCCACTCGGGATCGATAGTATACTTCGAAGGTATGGTGAAATAGGGAGCTGATAAGGCCCTGGTGAAGAAGATCACTGAGAAGATTGATAAGTCCGGTCTGAAGGACTTTCTCGCATTGGTGTTCTCTCATACCTACTCTGAGGAAGTCGCCATGTTCTATGTGAACGCAAAAGTTCATGATGGGAAGATTCGCTCCTCTGTTCACAGCAAGGATATTAAAATCACTGCTGCTGACCTTGCTGAGCACTACAAACTGCCCTCAGAAGGATTGAAAGAAATTACTGAGAAAGACGTGAACTTAGCTGCTGCTTAGAAGGAAATTGACAAGCCTGAGTCAGCTGCGAAGGCTGTTTACACAACAAAAAGACTTTGTTCAAATATGATTATCACAAGATGATGGACATCGTGTCCAAATATGTCGATATGAAGTTTGGCAGCTTTAATCAGCTATCTCGAACTAAGCTGGTGGTGATGGCTGTGATAATGGAAGAGAAGAAAGTTAACTGGGCTGAATTTGTCTTCAGCCGCATATGCCAGAACGTGATCAACAAGACTATTAAGGAAGATGGTCTATTTGGAGGCTCGTTGGGATACAGCCTGGTGATTGGCCATCTCATGGAGGTGAAGGGGATTGCCCTAAGACATGGAAAGCCATTTCATGTCAACAAGAAAATATTCAAGGCAAATCTTTCTGGCGCTCAGAGGCAAGGGCATGCTCGGAGGCGAGGGTGCAGATACAGCTGCGACAACCTCAACTCTCTCCTCAGTCGATTCAAAAGAAGAGAGATGTTGCAGCTAAGAAAGCTCCTGCCCCTGCAGCCGATCCCAAGAAAGCACCTGCCCCAGCAGCCAAGACCACTAAAGCCCTTGCCCCTGCAGTCGAGTAAGAAGATGCACCTGCTTATGCAGACGAAACTGAGAAAGTTACGTCTACACCTTCTCCAATTGTGAAGAAAAAGCGCCGGTACCGTGACTTTCATAAGCCGATTGTTGCTAAGAAACTAAATATGGTGGAACCAGAAGCCACCAAAGAAGCTGAAGATGAAGAAATTCCTCTTGTGAAGACCAAAAGAAGAAGACTTTTTCGCAAGTCCGAATTGGAGAAAGTTGAGTCGACACTTAGCTGCAAAAGAGACTGGCCAAATCGAAGAAGAAGCGATCGAAGGAAACTGATGGTGGTGATGAAGTCACCATGGAGAAGGAGGAGGTTGCTGATGTCGATCAACAGACTACCAAAGACCCAGCTATTCGAGAGACAGCTGTGGAGGAACAAAGAGCTGAGACAGCTGAGCATAATGAAGAAAACGTTGTCCAGTCCCCTCAGACGGATGCTAATGAACCTGAGGTGGAACATGCTCCACTCGCTACCATTCAGGAGGAAGGAGATGATGATGATGATGATGTGATGTTGCTATCTCCTGTCTATCCTGACATTCAGGAGAGATTGAGGGTGTGGAGAAGCTGGAAGTTGAGTAACTCCAGATATCAATTCCAGACGCCAGAGTTCATTGAAGAAGAAGAGGAACCCATGGAATTCTTGGGTAATATAGACATCAGTTGTGCCCTTGATTCTGACTTTTGCATGACCATTCTCTCTAAGATAAGGGATAAAGAGAAAAAGAGAGCCTTAGAGAAGGCTAAGGCTATTGAGGAGTCAAAGAAGCCCCACACATGTCCTTTCTCTGATGTACCAAAATTTTCCATGGACTCGACTGACAACAATGACAGTGATATTGAGGAGATAGATCCTGTTGTGGCGGTGAGAAGCGAGAATTCAAACAAGTTGTTAGAGAGTCAAAAGAGTTGCAACGGCGATTGATGAAAGAGAGTCGGGGATAGTCTTCTCAAATATCTTTTAGCTCCGCCCTATGGATGTGGTGCAAACCCTAGTTTGTCAACATTATCGCCACCACATCCCCAGTGCATTCTGAAGATGGCACCAGGAAATTTTGCGATGAAGCTAGGGAGGGTGATGAAGCAAAGGAGAGAATCAAAATGTTCAGCAGAGTGAAGTTAACGATGCTCAGATGGTTCAGACTATCTTAGCTTCGAGACTTCAAGCGCAAGGTCGATGACGCTAGCGATCAATTGTTAAGCCAAAAATTGTTTTGGTTCATACAAATGCAAGTGTACATTGTAGTTTATAGGATACTAGCAAGCAAGGTCGTACTCCTCAGGTATTGAATCTCGAAACACTTAGGCTATAATAACAACATATTCCAATTTTATTGAAGCGATCGAAAATCAAGTTATTTAACTTGGAAAAATCGAAAATAAAGAAAAATAAATAAAATAAATTTGTGAACCCCACAAATATTTCAACATGTTTAGGAGCAACCTTAGGCACATAATCTCAACATGCTTCTTCAATATTAATGCGAATAAAGTTTTAAAAACCAATTCATGCAATTCTATGGGTTCAATTCCTAAGTTCATTTATTCCCCTATCCAGGTGGTGCGTAAATAGTTAATTAATAATAATTGTAGTCCTCCCGGATCGTTACAATTCTTATTAACTCCAAAAAGATTTGTGAATTGAATGACTCCCCATAAACACGCCTGTTAAACATGTTTCATGTCTGAATTCGATTTTCGTCTTACTAGAACTCACCTCTCGGATTATGGACTAGAAGTATGACATGCAAATTATTGATCAGATAAAAAGCAATTACAAATAAGCACTCGAATTCATAAAATAGAAGGCATGAATTAATTAAGAAAACAAGTAATCATATTTAATACAAATCCACGGTTTCGATTATGCCCCTAAGATTGGAAAAATATGCCAAACATTGATTACAAACTCATAGACAAATTTGAATCAACATTAAGACATCGTTTAAGCACAGACAAGAGTTCTTAGACATAGAAAGAAAACCCCTTCTTGTCAGGATGGATTCCCCTTCCATGCCCTCGAAGCTCTTGTGCTCCCTAGATGCGAAAGCCTTGTGGTGTTCTTCGCGACCTAGCCTTTTGCTCTCAGAATCTCTTCGATTCTTTGGTTCCTATATTATTTGATGTGTTTTCTCTGTATGAAGTGATGTTTTCTCTTGCAAGACTTGGTCCCCTTTATATAGATGCTTGGAGAGGTCACTTGTAGAGTTTGAATGGGAGTAAAACTCCAGAAAAAGCGTCTGGCAGAGTCCCACATGGCCAGGCCGTGTGGAACCACACGGTTGTGTGGATTTCAGCCCTTTCCCAAATGCCCGTGTGTTCTCACACGTTCGGGTCGTGTGTGACAGATTTGGCTTTTGTAAAATGTGGTGTTTTATATTTTCATTCACACGGCGTATAAATACAACAAGAGAAACAAATTTTGTTGCTAATATTAATCTATTTGTTAAAACTAATTCCTAAATAAATGGAGAACAACTAACTAAAAGATAAACAAAGTATTTAAATTTCAAATTTTGAATAGAACAAATCTTCTTTACTATTACATTATGCCCCCTCAAGATGGAGCTCGGGAGAGAAGTCCAATCTTGAATTTAAGTTGCGAGGAATCTTTGTCGAGGACGGCTTTGTGAGTGCATCGGCTATTTGATCGGTCGAGAAATATGAGCAACACGAAGAGTACCATTTTGAACTTGATCACGAATAAAATGATAATCAATGGCCACATGTTTCATTCTTGAATGGAAAAGCGGTTTGAGCTTAAATGGTTTGCTCAATATTATCACAATATATAAGCTGGGCGTGAGGAAGTTTGAGTCAAGATCCGATAGGAGATAACGAATCCATTTAATTTCGTTGGTATTCGCAATTGATCTATACTCGGCCTCGGTTGAGGATCGAGCAACGATTCTTTGCTTTTTAGAACTCCAAGATATAGGATTTTTCCAAGGTAAACAATATATGCACCTGTGGATGAAAAATCATCCTTGTCCCCTCCCCAATCGTCGTCGAAAAAGCATGCAAATGAAAGATGTATCACGATAAATCGTAAGCCGTCATTAATGGTTCCCAAAAGATAATGTAAGACACGTTTTACATATGACCAATGCTCTGTTGTTGGAGAATGCATGTATTGAGACAACTTGTTAACTTGGCGAAAGCAATGTCTAGCCTTGTAATAAGTAAATATTGAAGGCCGCCTACCACTTTGCTCTATATTGTGTAGGATCGACAAGGAAGAACTGAGTGTGAGGTAAAGAGATGTATTCGTGGGCAGCGGTGTGAGAAAGTTTAGCTTCATGCATCTGAGTCGAACTAAGATGTCTTGGATGTACCTCTTTTGAGAGAGGACCAAGCCATTTTGTTGAACAACTTCAACACCCAAAAATACGTGAGCAAGCCAAGATCTTTAGTTGAAAACCGTTGAGCAAGAGTGACACAAATTTGTCTATCATGACACAATTATTACTGTCGAGAATTATGTCATCAACATAAACTACAAGATATAAAATTTGACCATCGCATTGAACACAAAAAGAGAGGCATCGGCATAAGAGTTTCTAAATCCGAGAAGGCGTGAGAAAATTTTTGAGCTCGATACCAAGCTCGAGGAGCTTGCTTCAATCCATATATGGCTTTTCTAAGCTTTCAAACATGTGATGGATAATCTTTATCAACAAAACCGGTGGTTGAGACATGTAGACATTTTAAAGAGAGAGTTCCTTGAAGAAATGCATTATTGATATCGAGTTGCCTCGAAGGGCCAACGCGACTAACAGCAATGCTAAGCCGCAAGACGTATGGTGGTTGGTTTAACCACTTTGGGCTGAATGTATCATTATAGTCTAGACCATGTCGTTGATGAAAACCTTTCACAACTAACCGAACTTTAAACACATCAACAGAACCATCGGACTTGCATTTAGTTCTAAAAATCCACTTACATCCAACAAGGTTTTGATTTGGATCGGTGGTACCAACTCCCATGTTCCATTAATGACTAATGCATCATATTCTTGAGACATAGCTAAGTCGCCATTTATGATCTTTGAGGGCTTGAGTCACCGTGGTTGGTTCAAGGTCATTGGATTTGTTTAGTTGAGTGTGGAGATTCATTTTTGAGGGGTTTGTGAATATTATTCTTGGCTCGGGTGATCATTCTATGGTTAAAATTTGAACCTGTTTAGTGGAGTTGGTTGTGTGGAGGTATTGTGAGTGGGAGGTTACTGTTATGTTATGGTTAAATGAGGTCGTGGCGAGGTATTGGGAGGTTCGGCGGGCAATTGTATATCATGGTTGGCTGAGGTCGAGGGCGAGGTATTTAGAGGTTCAGTAGGCAATTGTTGACGAGCATCCACTATAGATGGTGAGTTGAGAGGTGGTAGTGAAGATGAGGAAGCAACATGAATCAATGGAGGAATCCAGTGGCAATGGAAGTGGATTGAGGATGAGGTAATTTTATTGTGGTGGTAAATGGAAAAAGCTGATTCAACAAATTTGACATGTCGGCGTAGATTTTGGATGTGGAGGGGTCCGGACAATGGTAAGCACTCTAAGTAAGGGAATATCCCATAAACACACAAGGTTTAGAGCGAGACTCTAGTTTGTGAGATGTGTATGGCCTCGACCACGGATAGCAAAGACAACCAAAAATTTTCAACTTTAAGTAATTGGGCGTGGTTCAAAAATATTTTCATATGGAGAGGAAAAGTTAAGGGTGGGAGTTGGCATGCGATTAATTAAAGTAGGCTAACTGTCAGCGAAAGCATAATTCCATAAATGAGAAGGAGATGCATGAGAAAGTAGTCTTTAGACTGTTTCTACAATGTGAAGGTGTCTTCTTTCGGAGAAACCATTGTGCTCGGGTGTGTGGGGTGGAGTAGTTAAATGGGAAACTCCATGTGTGGCAAGAAAATTAGCCATGGCTATATATTCACCACCATTGTCCGAGAATAGAACTTTTATTTTTACGTCAAAGTAATTTTCAACAATGGTTTTAAATCTACTAAAAATATTTGTTACTTGATTTTTGCACGAGAGGATAAAGCCAAATATATTTTGTGTAATGGTCAACAAATATTACATAGTATTTAAAACCATCATTGGAAATTCTTGGTGAAATCCAAACATCGAAAAAATAACTTCAAGAGGTTGAGTGGAGACAAGAGTGGATTTGGCGAATGACAACTTATGACTTTTATTGCTAAGACATGCATTACAAGAGAAATTAGCTAACAACTGAAGAATCGGAGCGAGTTTATTGTTGGAAACAATTTGTTTGAGAATTGAAATTCGGGTGCCCTAATCTATGATGCCACTCGAGTGAAGTCTTTATCTTTGGAAAATGCAAGAATTGGAGATGATACTGGCCACTCATACACACCATCTTTAGTTTTGCCCTTCGCAATTGTTTCCCCATACATAGGTCCTTCACAAGAAAAGTAGAGGTAAGAATTCAACGAAACTTTGTTTGTATTACAAAATTGAGAAATGGATATTAAGTTCTTTTTCATATGAGGAACACATAAAACATTATTTAAATGAAAATTGTTTGTAGAAATGGATAGGGAGGTGGAACCGGTGTGGGTTATTGGAAGACCCGATCCATCGCCAATCATAATATCATCCGAGCCATTGTATGGAGTATGCATTGAAAGATTATTGAGATCGGATGTCACATGGTGAGAGGCACCCACCGTCCATGAGCCAAGATGGATTTGTGGGATTAGAACTAGCGACATAATGTGCTCTTGGTTGCCACGGTGTCGTAGGACGAGGGGCGTTTGAATTATTAGTCCGAGTCACTGGTACAAGACGATAAGATGGACATTTTTTTGCTTTGTGTGGCCTTGTATCCTACAAATTTGACAATATCCTAGATATGGCGTGAAGGTGGGCGTGGGCCGGATCACAAGACGGAGGGGAAAACGAGCGTGGTTGATGTTGATCTGCCGAGTTTGTGAGTACCTCGTATTGTTGTGAAAGTGGTCGCCGAAAAATGGTTACGTGGTAGGATTTGCCGTAGCGGGGAAAATACGAGGGTTCGACTTTAGGTTTGAGTGCGATGCTTCAAAGTTGAGCAGCGACTTCTCGTGAAGTTCTTCAAATGTTATTGGGGTATCTCGAGCTTGAACAAAGACGTACCAATTCCTTGTAATCATCACCAAGTTTATCTAGGATTTTCTCGGTAAGATCTTCCTCGTCAAGTGGTGCTCCAAGAAGAGCAAGTTCATCGGCAGCTTGCTTTAATTGATCGCAAAAATTCAAATCACACTTTCCGAACCTTTTGTGATTTGCTTTATTTGATTTTTGACTTGTTTGATTCGTCCACGTGTTGGCTTTGCATATGTATTTGCCAGGATGTCCCATGCTTCTCGAGAGGTTTTAGCTTGAGCAATAAAAAGGATGATTGTTGGGGAGAGGAGCCAATAATAGCATTGAGAATTAGTTGGTCTTGTCGGGTCCAAATTATATAGGTTGGATTGGGTGTTGTGGTGTTATTTTGGGTGAGAGTTTTTGATGGACATGGATTTGAACCATCAATATAGCCTATTAGATCATAGCTTTATGAATAAAGTTTGAAATTGCAACTTCCGGGAGATGTAGTTGTTGGAAGTAAGTTTTAAAGGAGTTTGTGTTGCAACATTAATTGTGATGAGGGTGTTATTTGGTTCATTGGTATTTTGCATGGTGGTCATTGTTCTTTGGATTGATAGAAGAGAGAAGTGGAAAAAAAAACAACGATGGATTGGCTATCTCTAGTGTTCTTTGTGATACCATGACAGATTTGGCTTTTGTAAAATGTGGTGTTTTATATTTTCATTCACACGGCGTATAAATACAACAGAGAAACAAATTTTGTTGCTAATACTAATCTATTTGTTAAAACTAATTCCTAAATAAATGGAGAACAACTAACTAAAAGATAAACAAGAAGTATTTAAATTTCAAATTTTGAATAGAACAAATATGTTGCTGTTACTATTCTGTTAGTGTGGCCCTGGTTCCGTCCCCTATTTTAGTCCCTTTTTCACACGGTTGTGTCATTCCACACCGGCACTTTCACACGGTCATGTGATACCACACGGTCTGTCAGTGTAATGTGTTTTTAACCATGTTGTTGTCCAAATTAGCTCCTGGGTCTTAATAAACGTTGTAGCTCTTTCGCTTAGCTTTCCATAGGCACTTAAATCACCTCAATAGCTATTTTGTAGAGAAAAGTATGGCCAAAATACTAAACCCCGATGTCGGAAATTGTTAGCGCGTTTGGACGCTTTTTAAGGAAATTCCATTTTGTTCGATCGTCCATGCTTCTCTCCTTCACATATTTGCTCGTATATTAGCTCTGGACCTATACTTTGGAATGTGATATCTCTTTTTATCCAATTTAGCTCCATTTCCTGTAAGAAGTTAAAAGAATACGCAGTATCACGCCCAACAAAGAAAACCAACCAAAACACACTGAATATGCGTGCAAATGCATCAAATATATATCATTTTAAGCCCTCAAATGCACGTATATTTTACACTCATCAAAATCCCCCAAACTTAAAGCATTGCTTGTCCTCGAGCAAATTTAGAAAAACAATATAAGGGTAAAAACGAAAGAACACCCAAGAACACTATAAACATTAAATGGCATTAGACTTCATACTTAAAGAAACCATGTAATTCATCATCAAGAAATCATTATTCATAAGCTCGGCATAATCAATACTCTCTCGGGTACTTGCCATCGCGACTCACAAGTATATAGTGCATCACTCTACTCTCAAAAGTGTATGGTAAGTGTTTACGCTCGATTCAATTCAATGAAAATAGAACTACCATAGGCTTTGAAATCGTCTAACATCTCTACCACTTTTTGTGTGCACAATCTCGAGAATCAAAAAGACTTTTATTAGGTTGTAATGTAGGCTCGTTGATAAGGGTAGGGAAATTTGGATTAAGTAACTTGACTTTAGCAAATAAAATTTAAGCAAACAAACTTGCAATTCACCAACCCAAATTCAATATAATATCAGTTTTCATTTTCAACTCAATTCCACCCTTATTTCTCCTTTTTCATTCTTAGGCCTTTTTGCCTATTTTTCTTTTCTTTAGTCTCAAGCCCTCATTTTTATTTTTTTTCACAATTTTCAGAATTTTCTTTTGCTTTGCTTGATTTTCTCTATTTTCTTTCCAGAGATTTTCTTTCTTTTTTTTTCGAGCTTCATGTATTTTTTTCATTTACCCAGATACTGATCATCCCTCTTTCTTTTGCCAACTTCCTCTTTTTTCATAAATTTTCACCACATCTCCCCCAAACTTATTCATTTTCTATAAGCTCAAGAAATTTTAGGGATAAAAACATATAAAGTTTAAAGATCAATGTGGCTCGGAATAATAGTTTTGGCTCAAAATTGGCTAACTAGGGAATCATGAGTTCATAGGTAGGCTTTTTAGGCTAAGTAGGCTAAACAAAGATGGCCTTAATCATTTTCAAAAATTGCACACACACATGGCTTCAATGAAGATACGAGCAAGTTCTAAAATTCTATCAATCATGAATGACACACTCAAGAAAAAAATAAGTCCGCATAATATAAAGCAGTTTAAGGCACAAAAGCTCACGAGCTTATTTTTCGCATCATGCTCAAATACTCAATTTTCTTGACACATGCCAAGCAATAAATAACTTTCCTCCTAAAAATTTATTATATTATTCCCACAAGTATGTTATCCCATGCCATAAAATATTCATAGTAAAATCATACGGAGTGGGCATAGAAACCAATTAAAAATACACACAAAAGCAATTAAACGTGCTAAAGTGGTAAACGTGCTAAAACAAAATAAACTAAGAATCGAAAATTTTAAAAGAAAATTAATGCAATTTTTATGCTCTACATGCAATCCTAGATGCAATGCAAAATATGCAACAATATTAATTTACGCATTCTTGACAACCCCAAACTTAAAATATGATTTGTCCCAACATATGAGGAAATTATTAAAAGAAAAGAGGAATACGCAAAGAGTACTTACGGATGGTTGACACGACTCGTGTTCATTTCACATGGTCGGTAGTGTAGCCCTGGGCAATCTATGTTTAAGCTCTGTCTCCGGCCACACCTGGTCGTGTGCGGCTCACACGGCCCCCTGTGGGTCGGTCAGTCGCACGGCCGTGTGGATTTCCACACGGTCGTGTGAAGTAAATATTTTTTTAACTCAGGAGTTTGTCGCGACGTCTCTTGAGTTGCCTCCCACAAAGCGCTAAGTTTTTCGTCTTCAGGAGACTTAGATTTCTAGCATCACTTCCATTGAACCGGTTCGTTGAAATCCTTGAGCCCTCATATACGTACCATCCATCGGCGAATGGCGTTGCAATCGCTTTCTCGGATTAAGTATCGCCTGGAATTTTCCCTTTGGATGTTGGCCTCCCACCGGCAATTGCGATTTGGGCTTTTTGTGTCTCCAATAATTCCGGTCTCGCACTCTACAAAAACAATGTTAGAAGTGAAGAAGAAAAAAAAAATAAAAAAAATCGAAAAAGAAAAAAATATTTACAAAATATGCTTGAATTAAGATTGAACTACTTATTACTATATCTAAGTAGAATCTAATCAATCCCCGGCAACGGCGCCAAAAACTTGTTCGCCAAAAATTGTTTTGGTTCATACAACTTTAAGTTTACAAAGTGTAGATTATAGGATAATGGCAAGCAAGGTCGTATTCCTCGGGGATTGAATCTCGAAACACTTAGGCTATAATAACATCGTATTCAAATTTATTTGAAGCGACCGAAAATCAAGTTATTTTAACTAGGAAAAATCGAAAATAAAGAAAAATAAATAAAATAAATTTGTGAACCCCACAAGTATTTTCAACATCTTTAGGAGCAACCTTAGGCACATAATCTCAACATTCTTCTTAAATATTAAATGCGAATAAAGTTTTAAAAACTAATTTATGCAATTCTATAGGTTCATTCCTAAGTTCATTTACTCCCTGTCAAGGTGGTGCGTAAATAGTTAATTAATAACAATTGTAGTCCTCCCCTTGATCGTTACAATTCTTATTAACTCCAAAAAAGATTTGTGAATTGAATGACTCCCCATAAACACGCTTAAAACATGTTTCATGTCCGAATTCGATTTTCGTCTTACTAGAACTCACCTCTCGGATTATGGACTAGAAGTATGACATGCAAATTATTGATCGGATAAAAAGCAATTATAAATAAGCACTCGAATTCATAAAATAGAAAGCATGAATTAATTAAGAAAACAAGTAATCATATTTAATACAAATCCACGGTTTCGATTATACCCCTAAGATTGGAAAAATATGCCAAACATTGATTACAAATTCATAGACAAATTTGAATCAACATTAAGACATCGTTTAAGCACGAGACAAGAGTTCTTAGACATAGAAAAAAACCCCTTCTTGTCGGGATGGATTCCCTTCCATGCCCTCGAAGCTCTTGTGCTCCCTGGATGCGAAAGCCTTGTGGTGTTCTTCGCGACCTAGCCTTTTGCTCTCGAAGCTCTTCGATTCTTTGGTTCCTATATTATTTGATGTGTTTTCTCTGTATGAAGTGATGTTTTCTCTTGCAAGACTTGGTCCCCTTTATATAGATGCTTGGAGAGGTCACTTGTAGAGTTTGAATGGGAGTAAAACTCGAGAAAAGCGTCTGCGAGTCCCACACGGCCAGGCCGTGTGGAACCACACGGTTGTGTGGATTTCAGCCCTTTCCCAAATGCCCGTGTGTTCTCACACGTTCGGGTCGTGTGGCCCTGGTTCCGTCCCCTATTTTAGTCCCTTTTTCACACGGTTGTGTCATTCCACACCGCACTTTCACACGGTCATGTGATACCACACGGTCTGTCAGTGTAATGTGTTTTTAACCATGTTGTTGTCCAAATTAGCTCCTGGGTCTTAATAAACGTTGTAGCTCTTTCGCTTAGCTTTCCATAGGCACTTAAATCACCTCAATAGCTATTTTGTAGAGAAAAGTATGGCCAAAATACTAAACCCTGCCAGTGTCGGAAATTGTTAGCGCGTTTGGACGCTTTTTAAGGAAATTCCATTTTGTTCGATCGTCCATGCTTCTCTCCTTCACATATTTGCTCGTATATTAGCTCTGGACCTATACTTTGGAATGTGATATCTCTTTTTATCCAATTTAGCTCCATTTCTGTAAGTTAAAAGAATACGCAGATATCCCAACAAAGAAAACCAACCAAAACACACTGAATATGCGTGCAAATGCATCAAATATATATCATTTTAAGCCCTCAAATGCACGTATATTTTACACTCATCAAAATCCCCCAAACTTAAAGCATTGCTTGTCCTCGAGCAAATTTAGAAAAACAATATAAGGGGTAAAAACGAAAGAACACCCAAGAACACTATAAACATTAAATGGCATTAGACTTCATACTTAAAGAAACCATGTAATTCATCATCAAGAAATCATTATTCATAAGCTCGGCATAATCAATACTCTCTCGGGTACTTGCCATCGCGACTCACAAGTATATAGTGCATCACTCTACTCTCAAAAGTGTATGGTAAGTGTTTACGCTCAGATTCAATTCAATGAAAATAGAACTACCATAGGCTTTGAAATCGTCTAACATCTCTACCACTTTTTGTGTGCACAATCTAAGAATCAAAAAAGACTTTTATTAGGTTGTAATGTAGGCTCGTTGATAAGGGTAGGGAAATTTGGATTAAGTAACTTGACTTTAGCAAATAAAATTTAAGCAAACAAACTTGCAATTCACCAACCCAAATTCAATATAATATCAGTTTTCATTTTCAACTCAATTCCACCCTTATTTCTCCTTTTTCATTCTTAGGCCTTTTTGCCTATTTTTCTTTTTCTTTAGTCTCAAGCCCTCATTTTTTATTTTTTTTTTCACAATTTTCAGAATTTTCTTTTGCTTTGCTTGATTTTCTCTATTTTCTTTCCAGAGATTTTCTTTTTTTTTTTCGAGCTTCATGTATTTTTTTCATTTACCCGAATCTTTGATCATCCCTCTTTCTTTTGCCAACTTCCTCTTTTTTCATAAATTTTCACCACATCTCCCCCAAACTTATTCATTTTCTATAAGCTCAAGAAATTTTAGGGATAAAAACATATAAAGTTTAAAGATCAATGTGGCTCAGAATAATAGTTTTGGCTCAAAATTGGCTAACTAGGGAATCATGAGTTCAATGGTAGGCTTTTTAGGCTAAGTAGGCTAAACAAAGATGGCCTTAATCATTTTCAAAAATTGCACACACACATGGCTTCAATGAAGATACCAGAGCAAGTTCTAGAATTCTATCAATCATGAATGACACACTCAAGAAAAAAATAAGTCTGCATAATATAAAGCAGTTTAAGGCACAAAAGCTCACAGTTTATTTTTTTTAGCATCATGCTCAAATACTCAATTTTCTTGACACATGCCAAGCAATAAATAACTTTCCTCCTAAAAATTTATTATATTATTCCCACAAGTATGTTATCCCATGCCATAAAATATTCATAGTAAAATCATACGGGAGATGGGCATAGAAACTGAATTAAAAATACACACAAAAGCAATTAAACGTGCTAAAACAAAATAAACTAAGAATCGAAAATTTTAAAAGAAAATTAATGCAATTTTTATGCTCTACATGCAATCCTAGATGCAATGCAAAATATGCAACAAGATCTAATTTACGCATTCTTGACAACCCCCAAACTTAAAATATGATTTGTCCCGAACATATGAGGAAATTATCAAAATAAAAGAGGAATACGTAAAGAGTACTTACGGATGGTTGACACGACTCGTGTGCATTTCACATGGTCGGGCCGTGTAGCTCGGGCAATCTATGTTTCGCTCTGTCTCCGGCCACACGGTCATGTGCGACTCACACGGCTGCCGTGTGGTTGGTCGAAATCGCACGGCCCGTGTGGATTTCCACACGGTCGTGTGTGAAGTAAATATTTTTTTAACTCTGGAGTTTGTCGCGATGTCTCTTGGGTTGCCTCCCACAAAGCGCTAAGTTTTTCGTCTTGACCCGGACTCGGATTTCTAGCATCACTTCCGTTGAACCGGTTTAGTTGAAATCCTTGAGCCCTCATATCTTTACCATCCATCGAGGCGAATGGCGTTGCCTTTGTTTTCGGATTAAGTATCGCCCGGAATTTTCCCTTTTGATGTTGGCCTCCCCCGCTTTGCAATTGCGATTTGGGCTTCTTGTATCTCAATAATTCCAGTCTCGCACTCTACAAAAAACAATGTTAGAAGCGAAGAAGAAAAAAAAAAAAAAAAAAAAAAAAAAAAGAAAAACAATATTTACAAAAATATGCTTGAATTAAGATTGAACTACTTATTACTATATCTAAGTGGAATCTAATCAATCCCCGACAACGGGCCAAAAACTTGTTCGCCAAAAATTGTTTTGGTTCATACAACTTTAAGTTTACAATGTAGATTATAGGATAATGGCAAGCAAGGTCGTATTCCTCGGGGATTGAATCTCGAAACACTTAGGCTATAATAACATCGTATTCCAATTTTATTGAAGCAACCGAAAAATCAAGTTATTTTAACTAGGAAAAATCGAAAATAAAGAAAAATAAATAAAATAAATTTGTGAACCCCACAAGTATTTTGAACATCTTTAGGAGCAACCTTAGGCACGTAATCTCAACATTCTTCTTCAATATTAAATGCGAATAAAGTTTTAAAAATCAATTCATGCAATTCTATAGGTTCAATTCCTAAGTTCATTTACTCCCCTGTCAAGGTGGTGCGTAAACAGTTGATTAATAACAATTGTAGTCCTCCCGGATCGTTACAATTATTATTAACTCCAAAAAGATTTGTGAATTGAATGACTCCCCACAAACACGCCTGTTAAACATATTTCATGTCTAAATTCGATTTTCGTCTTACTAGAACTCACCTCCCGAATTATGGACTAGAAGTATGACATGCAAATTATTGATCTGATAAAAAGAAATTATTAATAAGCACTCGATTTCATAAAATAGAAAGCATGAATTAATTAAGAAAACAAGTAATCATATTTAATACAAATCCACGGTTTCGATTATGCCTCTAAGATCTGAAAAATATGTCAAACATTGATTACAAACTCATAGACAAATTCGAATCAACATTAAGACATCGTTTAAGGACAGACAAGAGTTCTTAGACATAGAAAGAAAACCCCTTCTTGTCAGGATGGATTCCCCTTCCAAGCCCTCGAAGCTCTTGTGCTCCCTAGATGCGAAAGCCTTGTGGTGTTCTCCGCGACCTAGCCTTTTTCTCTCAGAAGCTCTTCGATTCTTTGGTTCCTATATTATTTGATGTGTTTTCTCTGTATGAAGTGATGTTTTCTCGTGCAAGACTTGGTCCCCTTTATATAGAAGCTTGGAGAGGTCACTTGTAGAGTTTGACTGGGAGAAAAACTCCAAAATACGCGTCTCGCAGAGTCCCACACAGCCAGGCCATGTGGAACCACACGGTTGTGTGGATTTCGGCCCTTTCCCACACGCCCGTGTGGTCTCACACGGTCGGGTCATGTGACCCTGGTTCGGTCCCCTGTTTTCGTCCCTTTTTCACACGGTTGTGTCATTCCACACCGGTATTTTCACACGGTCGTGTGATACCACACGGTCCGACCGTGTAATATGTTTTTGATCTTGTTAGTGTCCGAATTAGCTCCAGAGGTCTTCATAAACGTTGTAGTTCTTTCTCTTAGATTTATATAGGCACTTGAATCACCTCAATATCTACCTTGTAGAGAAAGTTATGGCCAAAATACTAAACCCCGATGTCGAAAACTATTAGCGCATTTGGACGTTTTTAAGGAAATTCCATTTTGTTCGATCGTCCATGCTTCTCTCCTTCACATATTTGCTCATATATTAGCTCTTGACCTATACTTTGTTCCATATCTCTTTTTATCCAATTTAGCTCCATTTCCTGTAAGAAGTTACATGAATACGCAGTATCACGCCCAACAAAGGAAACCAACCAAAACACACTAAATATCCATGCAAATGCATCAAATATATATCATTTTAAGCCTTAAAATACACGTATATTTTACACTCATCGCCACTAAGGCATATGATGGAAGGGAGGCTCAACTCACCGGATAGTGCAATCCTAGGAGTTGAGACTCCGACGGATGCCACTGAAGACCCCAAGGCAGCTCAGTCTGCTGAAGGGATAAATTCCCAAGACCCTGTTGCAGTTGAGACTGCACATAGGGATGATCAAGTCCCATCAGCGGTTAAGACTGATGTGGGGGTCGAAAGCCCAAAGGAGATTAAGACTTCCTTGGGTAAAGGAACTGCCAATGAGCCAACTCCTCATGTGTAGGTAGTTGATGAAGAAGCAGAGATCAGCGCCCTTCATGATTTAAAGGAACACATTGATACTGAATTCCTGGAGTTAGATGACGAAGCTTAGTCCGCTCCTATTGATCCATCAAACAATGACACAGTTGATGAGAATGCTCAGGACCTTCGGAGCCAAGCAAGTGATAAAGCTGCTCCGTTGAGATTCTTTTTGGTTGATGGGCCACCCCCAATGGTACCATCACACTTCGATGAAGTTGATAAGTCAGCCGAGGAACAGACAACTCTAAGGAAACCCCAACTTACGCCGAGGAAGTCATTAAGACAAGCGAGGGTCGATCACGATCTCACACACACAATGCTCCAGATGTCGATGAAGCTGGATCAGCTGAGGCACATCGAGCTGAAGAAATTCGGAAAGGGAAGGGAAGGCTTCACAAGCTGAAGATGTGGAAATACCTATTTACCTGACAAGTTATTTGAGAATCTCTTTCCTTTTGAAGCCCGAATTTCTCTTGAAGCTGAATCAGCTGTGGAACAAGCCAAGTACACCGTCCACGTCCCACTAGAAGAACACGGAACTCCAGCTGGTACAACAATGGTACCAATAGGTTTTTAATTTGATGCAGTTTGGCCATAGGATGAGTCTGTTGTGACAGCCGACTTCCGAAAAGCCTTTAAAGCCATATGTACTGAGATTGAGATAATGGAGCATAGCTTTGCATCATTGGACCAAAGGCTAGATAATCGTGATGCCAACATCACTAGAGATATTCGCGGTGTTGTTCTGAGTGTCCGAGAATGGGTTGGACAGACACTGGCTTTGAGACGCGAGCAGGTCACCTAATTTAAGTCCCTATTTGCAAAATTGGTGGTTTGGAGCTCCGATAATCTCAAGTTCCAACAGAGGCAAAGGGACCACATTATAAGGATGGAGGAGTCACACAAGTCGGATATAGAGTTGCTCAAGATGCAGCATAAGAACGAAATTGCAAGAATGGAGGCCAACGTCGAACAACAGATTCGGGTCCTCCAGATAGAAATGAAGCTGATGACAGCTGAGTCTACAGCTCTAAGGTTAGAATTCCGAGAAGCATACTCCAAGACCCACGACAAGCATGACTCAATGAACAGCAAGCTCGATTTCATCCTAAGTGGAATGTTCCCTGGCTTAGCCCTACCCCTTGTTGATGATGATGCCAAAAAGGGGGAAGATGAAGCCATAAGGGAGCTGAAGGAAGGGCAAGGGAGTGATAATGAGGGAAATAAAGGAGAAGCAAGCAAGGGGGAAGGAAGCTCCGTGAAGCACCCCCCATTGAAAATAATGTTTGCTAAGACCCCACAACAAGGAGATGTAACAGCTTCAATTCTCAGCAGACTACCTAAAGAGCTGACAGTGGAAGAGAAAGCTGAGTTGGCAGTCAAAGAATCAAGAAAAGCCATCGAAGCTGAGTTTGAGAAGGTAGCTGAGAAGCACGCTGAGCGCATAAAGGATATTAGAACAAGGTATGATGGCCCCCTAACAGGACTATTAAAGGATTCCCCAGCAATAAAACCCTTGAGAGAAATCGCGATACCTGATGTTTGATCTGAGCCCAGATCACTAGGGAGTTTCAAACTGTAGAAGCTGAAGGTTATTTCAAGAATTTGACTCTACCCCAGGCGTGGGACTTGTACTGGGAAAAGGGTCTCAATTTGTGCAAATCAGCTGATAAGCAGCAGAATTTCAGCAGTGACTTAGCAGGAAAGGCACCAGTGCAGTACACTCCCAGAGGAGGAGCTGAGTCAACAAGAGGTAGGGGAAGGTTTGGAAGTGGTGGAAGAGGCAGAGGCACTCCATCATAGCCAAGACCATAAGATATAAGGTATATTGATCCACATAAAAAAGGAATCAATTACTGGATTGGGTATGATCATCTTGCCAATCTAGAAGTGATGCGCAAGAATGAGGAAGCTGTGAAGGCAAAAGGCCAAAAATGAAAGAGCTATGCGTGAATGGGAAAATGGCAGCGTAGGGATGACCCTGCTGCTAAGCGCGCATATGAAAAGAAGAAGAAAGATGAAGAAAAGAAGAAGATAAGAAGAAGCGAGAGGATGATAGAAGGAGAAGCGAGGAAGATGAAGAGAGAAGAAGAAGCGACAAAGGCATTAAAGATGGTTGTAACCCCTTCTTGTATTTTACTTTACTGTAAATACACAGCTGTAAGTATTTTGTAAATTCATAAAGCTCTGATACATGTAGTAGTTGTATAGCTTTGCTCTAATACATGTTGTAATGCAAATGTAGTATAGCTCTGATACAGTGTATAGAGTATACCATGTAAACAGCTTTGTAAAGGACAAGAATGTTATGATCAAAAAAATTGACATATTCAAAGCATACATTCTTTGTTACTGCACTGCTTGTATTTGCTAGAATTTTTATTTAAGTTTTGGCATCATTAAAAAGGAGGAAATTGTTAGGAAATTTATTATTAGGTTTTTGTGATACCATGTAAAACTTAGAATAGGAAGTTGGCACCCCATTTTCCTTGTATTTCTATTTTGTAATATATAGAATCTTGGTGAGTGAAGTCAGCTATGTTGAATAATGCAACAAGTCAACTGAAGACTGAAGCAAAGACCCAGATGTGTGTCAGCTGAGTGCAGTCAAGATGAAAGACAAAGACTTGACTGAAGGAGATCCAGGTGAGAACAGTTGTGTAAAGGTTGAAGAAGTGAAAATCAAGTCAGTAAAAAGCCAAGTCTACCAGTTGAATTGACAGTTGAGTCATTCCTAAAAGGTTGGAGCACACTCAAGTCAAAGGGTAAGAGAAGCGGTTGTCAAGCCAAGTCGATCGATATTAATCCATTTACGACAAGTCAACGATATTACTCAATATAGTAATGAGTCCATGTTGCCATGTCTTTAAGTGTTTGTCCCAAAAACGTGCAAAAGGAATAAACTAATGGGAAGCACTAAAGCTTGTGTCAGGTCCTGAAAAGCTGCAGGATCATTTAATACGAGGAAATGTCACCATCACAAGTCAAGCAAGTTAAGAAAAGACAAGCCAACAAACAAGAAGTGTCATTTGAAAATGCCTATCTCTTCAACGGGAAAATTTTCAAATGAGCACTATAAAAGGATGAGGAAGCAAGAGAGAGACACACGAACGACCAAGAATACGAATTTCAAGAGATTTTACAAGCAAGCAAAACCTGCAAACATTCTCTCAAGATTATAAAGATATTCCTCAAGCCTAAATTCGATGGAACTCGATCCAACACACTCTGTGAAGGAAAGATTACTTCATCTAGTTTAAGAGGAAATAGTTTTAAGAACAAAAGGGGTCTACTCTCCAGGTTGAAGGAGTTGTAGAAAGGTTCAAGGTCGAACCAGAAGTTTTGGGCTCGTTGGAAGACTGTGGATTCATGTTAAAGCTTGATTAATTGCTTTCTTAATTGATTCATGCTTTCTATTTTATAAATTCGAGTGATTATTCATAATTGCTTTTTATTTTCCGAGAATAATTTGCATGTCATATTTGTTAGTATGAAATTCGGAAGAGGAGTTCTAACAAAGACAGAAATCAAATTCAGACGTAAACGGGTGTATCGAGTCGGGAGACCTACAACTGTTTGTGGGGAGTCATTCAATTCATAAATCTTTTGGGAGTTAATAATAATTGTATCGAGTCGGTAGACCTACAATTGTTATTAATATACTGTTTATGTGCCACCCGGGAGGGTGAATAAACTATCTTAGAAATTGAACTCATAGAATTGCATAAATTGATTTTGAAACTTTAATTGGATTTAATATTGAAGAAACATGTTGAGATTATGTGTCTAAAGTTGCTCCTGTAGTTGTTGAAAATACTTGTGGGGTTCGCAAATATTTTTTTCTTTATTTCTTTATTTTCGATTTTTATTTAAATTTGATATTAGGTCGCTTCAATAAAATTGGAATGCGATTTTATTATAGCCTAAGTGTTTCACATATCAATCCCTGAGGAATACGACCTTGCTTGCCATTATTCTATAAACTACACTGTACACTTGCAGTTGTATGATCCAAATATTTTTGGCGAACAAGAATCACTGCAGAAGTTGCCTCAGCTGATGAAAAAAGTTCAAAATGAGAAGAGCCAAACCATCATAAAGATAAGATCTGACAGGGGAACTGAGTTTGTCAATGGGATTATAACTCAGTATTGTGTTAAAAATGGTATTGCTCATGAGTTATCAGCAACAAGGACTCCACAACAGAATGGAGTAGCTGAGAGAAGGAACAGAACTCTCAAGGAAGCTGCAAGGACAATGTTAGCTGAATCTGGATTGCCTAAGAGATTTTGGGCTGAAGCCATAAATACAACATGCTATACTCAGAATAGATGCATGATCAATAGGCAATTAACCAAGACTCCCAATGAGATTTGGACAGGGAGAAATCCAAATGTTGGATATTTCAAGATATTTGGATGTAAGTGTTTCATCCACAACAATGGCAAGGATAATTTGAAGGCTTTTGATGCTAAAGTTGATGAAGGTATATTTTTGGTATACTCAACTGAGAGTAAAGCCTATGGAGTGTTAAACAAGAGGACTATGGTCATAGAAGAGTCTATCCATGTGGTGTTTGATGAGCCAAATGTGAATGGAGAAGACATTGATGAGTTAGCTGAGAAGCAGAATCAGCCAACTATGCAGAAGAGTCCTTATATTGAAGCAGGTGTGAGAGCACTCAACCCTGAAGATGATGAGATAGCTGAATCTCAAAGACAACTGGAAGGTCTGCAGCTGAATGATGTGAAGTTGTTCAAGACAACTTAGTTGCAAGACGGCTGAATCCAACAGACTTACTCCAACCTGATGTGAGATGGCTGAGAGACCATCCACCTGAGTTAATCATTGGAGATGTTATAGATGGCATAAGAACCAGATCCAGAGCACAACATGAAGCTATGTTTACTTGTTTTATTTCTCAAATAGAGCCTAAAGATGTGTCTCAATTATTAAAAGACACATATTGGATTCATGTTATGCAAGAAGAGTTGAATCAGTTTGAGAGAAACAAAGTATGGGAATTAGTTCAAAGGCCAACCCACCAAAATGTTATTGGTACTAAGTGGGTATTCAGAAACAAGATGAATGAGGAAGGATCTGTAGTCAGAAATAAAGCAAGATTGGTAGCTAAAGGGTATTGCCAAGAGTAAGGTATAGATTTTGATGAAACATTTGCTCCAATAGCTAGATTGGAAGCAATAAGGATGTTTCTTGCTTATGTTGCACATAAGAACTTCATTGTATATCAAATAGATGAGAAAAGTGCATTTTTAAATGGACTGTTAGAGGAAGAAGTCTATGTTGAACAACCTCCACGTTTTGAGCAGAAAACTATTGGAGATAAGGTCTACAAGCTTGTTAGGAAATTTATTTGTTAGATTTTGATGATACCATGTAAAACTTAAACTAGGAAGTTGGCACCCCATTTTCCTTGTAATTTGCATTGTAAAAGATAGGACTGAAAGAGCTGAATTAAGTCAGCTATGTCGAAGATTACAAGAAGTCAACTGCGGACTGGAATGAAAACTCTACTGTGTGTCAGCTGAGTATGGTCAAGAAGGAAGTCAAGGACTCGACTGAAGTAGTGTCAGCTGAGGAACAGCTGTGTGAAGTGTCAGTCAAGTCAACTTAAAGAGCCAAGTCTATCAGTTAGAGTGACAGTTGAGTCAATCCTATGATTGGAGCGATTTCAAGTCGCCAGGTTAAAGCGCAAAGATCAAGTGAAAACAACTGACTTAGATCCGTTGGAATAAAGTCAAGAATATTACTTAATATAGTAATATGTCAGGCTGTCAGGTCTAAAAGTGGTTTTCCCAGAATTGTGCAAAAGGAATAAACAAATGGGAAACACTCGCACCTTATGTCGAGACACCGCAAAATCAAATGGCATTTAATACGAGGAAAGGTCAACATCACAAAGGTTGCGGACCAAGACAAGACAAGCCAACAACCACAAAGTGACATTTGAAATTCGCCTATCTCTTCAACGGGCAAAATTTCAAATGTGCACTATAAAAGGCTGAGGAAGCTATTGAGAAAAGGTTACCTGAACCACGAATGACATAGACTTTTTAAGCAATATTCAAGCAATTAACTTGCAAATTCTCAAATCTTATCAAGATATTCCTCAAGCCTGAAACTCGAAGAAACACGATCCAACACACACTATGAAGGAAAGATAACTTCAAACTGTTGAAGAGGAAAACATTTGAAAACAAGTAAAGGGGTCTACTTTCCAAGTTGAAGAATTGTAGTAAGGTTCAAGGTCAAACCAGACATCAAGTTTGTTGGAGGGCTTCGTGATCAAATCCAAGAACTTGAAGAAGTGAGTTGTAGTAGCCAGGCAGCTGTCTCGTGAAGAAGCTGAGTAGCAAGAGAAGCCAGATGTGTGATCAAGGCTGTCTCCAGACCGATAACTGCTTTGTAAATTGATCTTTTACATAGTGTATTCCTCCAGGAGTTGGAGAAGAGAGGATTAGAAGAATTACCTCATCTTAGAACCTCTATAAAATATTTGTGTCATTTACTTTCAGCAAATTTACATTCCTGCATATTTACTTATATCTGCTTCTAGTTTACATTTTCTATCCAACTGATAAATAACCAAGTGGTAAAAATTAAGTGTTAAAAACAAGCTTAAAACAAATCAAAGGGTGTTAAGTCTTTCGCTGTTAAAAACCAAATTAGCCAAGTTAAGTATTTGGCTTAAGCAGTCGAGTTATACATCAACAGCTCTATCAAGTCTGTTGAGTGAGTTACTTAGCTTAATAGCCAACTTAGTTGTCCCCCAAGGACACAGCTGATTTGAGTCAACTCTGTTGAACCATTTTAAAAGTATTACATCGAAAATTTGGTAAGGTTTATTCAACCCCCCCTTCTAAACCTTTCACCACACCCATTGGGCCCTACAAGTGGTATCAGAGCGGTTGGTTCATTGAGCCTTCCGCACTGGTTACTGAACTAGATATCTATCATTTCAAAAGGGTTTAACAATTGTGTTTTTCAAAGTCTTTCATCTTTTTATGAAAAGTTATTATCATGGAAGCAAATCTAACACTCATCCTTATGTTTACTGTTGAAGAATTTGATGATTGGAAAATATGCATGTCGGCTCATCTATCTGCATTACATGATGAAATGTGGCTTGTGATAGAGGATGGGCCACTGCAAATACTCAAAGTCAACACAGTTGTGCGAAGAGCAGCTGCAGCAGAGGAAGAAGAAGTTGTTGCTGAAGCAAGACCAGCCATGGTTGAAAAACCAAGAACTGAATGGACAAACGATGATAGAAAGAGATATAACCTGGACAATGTGGCCAAGGATATTCTCTACAAAACGTTGGACAAAGCCATGTTCAACAAAGTCAAATCTTGCAAATCTGCAAAACAGATTTGGGATAAGCTGGCCTTATTTTTGTGAAGGATCAGAACAAATTAAGGAAAATAAACTATCTGTTGGTGTTCAAAAATTTGAAAACTTTAAAATGTTTGCAAGTGAATCTCTGGATTAGTTGGATGCTAGATTTACAGAGATTACAAATGAGCTTTCAACTCTGGGAAAAGAATATACACAAAAGGAAATGTGTATGAAGATTTTAAAAGCCCTCCCAGGTGAATGGGAAATGAAGGTCATGGCTCTAAGACACTCAATGAACCTCTCAACAACATCCAACCATGAGCTATTCTCAGACCTCAAAGCATATCAGTTTGAGCTGAGAAGAAAAGAGCAAGAGGAGACAATTGTGCCCAAGACAGATGCATTGATGGCCAGTGATGGAAAGAGAGCTGAGCCAAAAGAGACCATAGACCAGGAGGAGATTGCCCTAATGGTTAAAAGATTCAACAAGTTCTTCAATAAGACCTATAAAAGGAATAAGGGCGAAACCTCCAGGAGACATTCAGCACCTTCCAAATTAAGGGAGGACAGGCCACCCAAGAGAGCTGAGCCTCAAAGAGCTGATTATCAGAGAGCTGATAATCAAAAAATAGACAGAACTGATCAGAGAGCTCAGAACTTGTGTTGGAATTGCAGACAACCAGGACATTTTGTTGTTGATTGTTCCTATCCACCAGTCAACAAGTATAGGAATGAAGAAGAAAGAAAGGTCTTCAGGGAAAGAAGACAAGAAAAGAAGAAAGCTATGTTAGCTGCTGAGACTGCTAAGCCAGCCAAGTGCAAAGAGGCAGCAGACTCCGATAGTAGTGAAGCAGACTACTCAAGTGACTCTAAGGAAGAGGCTATGATCTGCCTCATGGCCAAAGAACAAGATCAAGAAGATGAGAACACTAAGCTTAAGGCTGAAAATGCCAAGATCATAGCAGAGTTAGCTGCTACAGAAAA
The DNA here is from genome assembly GCA_016081115.2 of Rehmannia glutinosa. Taxonomy (NCBI): domain Eukaryota; kingdom Viridiplantae; phylum Streptophyta; class Magnoliopsida; order Lamiales; family Orobanchaceae; genus Rehmannia; species Rehmannia glutinosa. Next base: position 46,546 of record JABTTQ020002169.1, on the reverse strand, counting down.
GAGGGAAAAAATCTTTAAAATGTGATTGTCTCATTTACAAAAGCATCCAAATCATTGGATGAACTTATTATGAGTCAAAAGGAATGTGGAGACAAGACAAGCATAGGATTTAATTCCTTTGTGCATTGTCAAACTCCAAGAGTGATTTTGGAGAAAGGATCTTCAAGTAATGAAGCATCCCAAATACTCAAAACACCAAATGCTGCATCCACATTCACTCCAAAGCACAATCACAATCATACTGGCCTTGGATATAAAGGGAAAGGAAAGACCGATTGAGTATCTTTGAAAGGACACCGAGAAGAAATTCACCGAGTTCCTCGGCAAACTCAGGTATTAAAATACTCGTGAAAAGCAAACAGAGCTACCGAAACCCCAAAAATTTCATCGAGAGAAATACCAATGATGGGAATGGTAGAAAATATCCAAACTATCTTTGATTGGAATAATGTGAAAAATCAAAGAAAGACATATGGAATATAAGCCAAATGGCAAAGACCTAAAACTCAAAGAAAGGTCATTCCAAAGGCAAAGAGCTTTTATCAAAGACACATATGCACCCAAGCACTATACTCAGAAATACCACAACTACCCCAAGAAAGCAATTGCTAAAATACACACACATGCATACGGACAAAAGAGACACCGTATGATCCTAAAACCCCCAAGCAATTTCTCGATATGCACTATGATTATGGCACGATAGATGGCAACCACTTAGAGTCGGACCATTTGGCTATAGGTTGGTTGGAGCATCTTATAGCACTAACCCCTAAGGACCCGCACAAGTATGGGTACCTAAAAACGATTTCCTTGATTGCGGTTCAAGGAACAACGAAAGTGCCAAGGAACCTGGTACATGGATAGAGGTTGTTCCGGATATATGACAAGAAACAAGAAAAACTCACAAGATTCTAGGAGATTAGATGTGCAAGAGTTATATTTGGAGGAAATGAAGCTCGAGGAGATTAAAGGCACAGATCCATCAAGAAAAATGGATTGGAAATCACGAGATGTTGCTTATCGTGAAGGCCTCAACTTCAACCTTGTTAAGATCGCCCAACTCGTGACAAAAGCTACAATATAGGATTCAACATGGGGATATGCCGGATCAAGGATGCTCAATCAAATGAAATAAGCGCCCGCAAGGTCAAGGCAAAAGAATATGTATGTGGTAGATTTGTCTACTACTACACCAAGCACATGTCTGCTAGCAAAGAGCACAGCCGAATCAAGTTTGTTGTGGCACAAGAAGATGAGACCTCTCCAGCTCTCTCTCCAAAGCCAATATCCAAGAAGAGAGTTGTTGTATCCAAGCCTGTCCCTGCCCCTGCAGCCAAATCCAAGAAAGCACCTGCTCTCCCATGCGGTCAGTCACCGCCTTGCTAGCAAATCGCGATAGAGGAGGAACCCCAAATTCCCTCCCCTATCAAAAGAAAAAGAGGACTGCCAAATCTAGAAAGGCAGTTGCCTCTAAGAAAGGTGCAAAGGCCTTCACTATTGAAGAGCCTACAGAGATGGAACCTGAGATCCAACTGGTTCCCACCAAAAGAAGACGGTTGTTCAAGCAATATGAGCTTGAAAAGACAAATGAGTACTGATACACCGGGAGAAGAAATTTGAGATTGCTAATGCTAAGTCTCAACTCATCGAGACAGACGCTACTAAGTCTGAGGAGGAGCAAGGCCCGTTAGCCCCCATTCAGAAGACCGGGGAAGAAGGCGATGATGATGATAACTTAATCATGTATTCTCCCGTCTACCCTAACATTCAAAAAAGACTGAGGGAATGGAGGGCTTGGAAGTTGGATTACTTCAGGCGTCAATTTGCTCGCCCAGAGTTTATTGAGGAGGAGGAGAAACTTCTTAGATTCCTTGGAATGCATCTATCCAGTGTGCACTAAATGAAGACAGTTGCATGGAAACCCTCCGCCTCATTAAGGAATAAGAGAAGGAGAAAGCGGCGGAGCAAGATCGAGCGTTGGAGAAATCCAAGATGTGCGAGTTTACAGGGACACTCGAGCATACACATGAGCACATCCATGAGTCTACCGAAAGTGACGAAGATATGGATCCAATGGCCGCAGCAGCAGAGAAGTCAGAAATGCAGCAGGCTCTACAAGAATCCCGAACCATGCACAAAATGAGCCTTCTAGAGGGTCCAGGAGAGTCCTCCAAGATTTCTCTTCAGACTGATCCCTTGGGAGTGGCGCAGCTAATTGCGACAGACATTGCTACAACCACGTCCCCCGTGCATTCAACTGATGGCTCATAGGAATTGGCAATGAAGCCGGGAATTCGGGCACCCAAGCTAAGCTAAGCCCTCAAGAAGGTGTTAAGACACCTAACCCTCGCGGCTCAACACTCGGAGGGAACAAGCCGCGTCTCGGGAGCGAGTAACCCCTCTCTCATTCACTCACCGGTGCGCCAACTAAGGGGAAAACTCTCTCCACCATAGCAGGGTTGGAGGTTGCTGTGGGAGACCAATCAATGCAGTTTGGAGGCGAAGGAAAAGAACTCACAAAAGAGTAGAGTGACATTAGCGACGCCGACGATTAAATCTGTCTCACCGAGATGTCACCGCATTGAAGGCCGACGACGTTGCTGCCGTAGCCGAGGCACAGATGTGAAGCCCCGGAGTTAACACTGGCTCGAAAGTGCAATCCTTGGAGTTGAGACACCAAAGGATGCCACCGAAGAAGACCGTAAGACAGCTGTGCCTGTCGAAGGGGCTGTCCAAGGCCTACAGTAGTTGAGACTGCTGGGGGTATTGAAGGCCCAAGGGAGGTTGAGACTTCCCTGGGTAAAAATGAAGGTGATAAGAACATTCCTCTAATTGAAGGTGATGCCGCAGAAGAGGAGATTGGTGCCCTTCATGACTCCCAAGAGAACGTTGACACATCATTTCTGGGGTCAGAGGATGAAGCTGAGTCCACCCAGCATGAAGATCCAATAATGGACACAACTGAAGATGTTCTGATATCTCAGAGCCAAGTCAGGGAGAAGACGGCTCGAATGAGGTTTAATTTTGATGATGAGCTACTCCTAAGTCTTCATCATCTTCCGATTACGCTGATGATACAACTGAGGACAAGGTTATTCATTTAGCATAAAATACTAAGACCGAAGACGTTGTTAAGATAGCTGAGGCTCAGTTAGCTGAGCAAACATCTACAAATGCTCGGTAAAGAGTCGATTCTTGTGAGCTTCCACAACAAGCGGCAAGAACGACTCATATAGATCTCATCAGCTCTCACATCTTTGACAACATGATCTTTGATGCCGCAAAGCCTGAGGCACAGAGAGCTGATTCTACTCATCAAGAACATGGGAAGGCTCCACAGGAAACAGACTCGGGGATCCCATTTTTTCGAGATGACATTTTTGAAGAAGAGTTCCCCTTCACCGTTGAATTACCAGACTTATAAACTAAATCTTCCAGAGATCAAAAGAAATATTCCGTGAATGAAGAGCCCGTCATTCCCTTGGATACGATTGTGCCAATGATCTTCGACTTTGATGCAGTGGCGGCCAAAGTGAGTCCGCCTCGGCCGAACAGTTAGTAAAGCCTTCAAGACTATCTCGCGAAGAGATTGAGAAGATGGAACGCCACCAAGCATCCTTGGATCTCAGACTGGACAATTGGGATGCCACCCTCTCAGCTGATTTAGAGGGATTGTCGTCAGGATACGGGAATGGGTTGCGCAGCAGACAGCTATGAGATCTGAGCAAGTATGTCACTTCAAAGCCTCATTTGCGAAGCTGCTATTATGGAGTGCAAACAATTCAATGTATCAGCAACGGATAAAGGAGTACATGGTAAGGATGGAATCCTTCCACAAGTCGGATATGGAGCTGCTCCAACATTTTCATAAGACCGAGATTGCCCGATTCAAGAATAATATGAATGAAAAATTCGATCTTCTCATGGTTGAAATGAAGATTGTGTCGTGAGAGTCGGGCTACTCGCTCAAAATTTCGAAGCGCGATTTACGCAAAGACTCAAGCAAAACTCGACGAACAAATTTACCGATTTCATCATCGATGGATTGTTCCCTGGATACCTCTCTCTTTTCGTGATGATGCCAAAAAGGGGGAAGAGGAGACCCTTAAGGGATTGAAGGGAGAAGTGAAAATAGAAGGTGACAAAGCTGAGAAATAATATTGAGTATATCTTATGAAGCACACTAAAATCAGATAAATGCCACTAAATGTAAATAACAATAAATTTAATATTGAGTGTTAAATAATTATGTTGAGAAATAATTTGAAAAGAAATTCAAGTCAATTCTTATTAAAATACTTTTAAATAATTTTATTATTTCATTAAAAGTTTTTGAATAAATGCGAAATATATATAAAAATGAAAAAAGAGTTGTCCTAATCATAGGCTGATCAGGTAACCAAATGTAAGCCTGAAAATATTGTCAGAAATGAAATCGGAATGGTCACAAGCCGATCAGATGGTTGAATGGTTGGGGCCTCATTAAAACCTCCTAAGGTAAAACCCACCCTTGTGGGGAAAACCTTTGGAAGGAAAAAGAGTACCCCCCATGAAGAAAAAGCGTCCAACATGGGAAAAGAAACCAAAAGCCAGGACGCACTAGCTGACAAACCTATAATTAGACTGGCCAACATAATCCTGTGTAAGAGACGAAACAATATTTTTTGGAGGCGCTCCCCACCAAGTCGCAGCGTGTGATATCTTGCTAAGTATGTCTGTCACTCGATTGCCCTCCCGAAAGATGTGTGAAACCACCAAATCCATCTGAGAAAGAAGGTGCATAGTGTAACGCCACTTGCTAAGATGGCGCCAATGTACCCCTTCGGATCTCTTCTGCAACAACTCCACCACATATACCGAATCTAACTCCAGCCAAAGCTGATTCCAGCCCTTTGCAAAAGCGTAATGAATTGCCCACATAGCCGCAATCAATTCTGCCTCAAAAGCAAAGCCCGAACCGCAACGTTCCACAAAGCAACCTCGTTGAGTTTGCTATGGTTCAGTTGTATGTATTTTCATCTTGAGTTTTTAATAAAGTCTATTGTTTGAGGGGAAAAAAATTATATTAAGTATATCTTATGAAGCACACTAAAATCAGATAAATGCCACTAAATGTAAAAGACAATAAATTTAATATTGCGTGTTAAATAATTATGTTGAGAAATAATTCAAAAAGAAATACAAGTCAATTCTTATTAAAATACTTTTAAATAATTTTATTATTTCATTAAAAGTTTTTGAATAAATACGAAATATATATAAAAATGAAAAAGAGTCGTCATGATCACAGTGATCGGTAACCAAAACTAAGCACGAAAACATTGTCGAAATGAAATCGAATGGTCACAAGCCGACCGGATGGTTGAATGGTTGGCGCCTCGTTAAAACCTCCTCCTATAAAACCCACCCTTGTGGGAAAATCCTTGGAAGGAAAAAGAGTACCCCCATGAAGAAAAAGGGTCCAAAATGGGAAAATAAACCAAAAGCTAGACGCACTAGGCGACATACCTATAATTGGGTGCCAACATAATCCTCGTGTAAGAGACGAAACAATATCCGCTGGAGGCGCTCCCCACCAAGTCGCAGCGTGTGATATCTTGCCAAGTATGTTCGCCACCCGATTGCCCTCCCTAAGATGTGCGAGACCACCACATGAATTGAATCTACTCGGCCAAAGCGAGTCCACCGCCAAAAAGCGTAAAGAATTGCCCACATAGGCGTAATCAATGCCCAAAAGCAAAGCCCGAACCGCAATGTTCCACAAAGCAACCTCGAAAGAAGCCTCTGCGGTTTGGAAAACCCTGAGGTTGTGAGGCGTCCGAGCGCCCAGACCGCTTAGTCGGTGTTGACTTTGATCCAAATTGATGGGTTTTTGCAAATTAACTGCACAATCTTCGGGGCTTGTCTCGGACGCCCAGAACACGAAGTCTCAGGAGAATGAAGAGGCCATGTTGATCATTATGCATGCAACCCCGGTCCCCAAGGAAGAAGATTCCAAAATCGATGCGCTGGGCGGGGGATGGTCGTATCCACTGTCCAATATTTGTCATTGAAAGTCAAATCGTTTTGGATCTGCAAGATGAGCCAAATCAGATAAAGACCGCCACGCGCCATAAAAAAAAAGCCACCGCTCACCGAAATGGAAACTCATTAAACCCACCAGAAATTCATTAAAGTTGTAAGCCAAAAAATTGCGGACTTCAAAAGATTCAAAGATCCACCGCCAAAGGGCCCTGCAAAAACATAAGAGACGAACAAATGATCAACAGATTCAGTTGTTGCACAACAAAGACCGCAAACTGAGGGGCCAATGAAGGAACCCCAGACGCAAATACATCCAATACCGCCCGATCGATTGTGGATGGCTCTCCATGCCGCAATCGAACGTCATTCCGGAATATGAGGTGACCAAATCTAGGAACCCCATTGGACAACCGGGGAGTGGAGGCGCAGGTGAGATTAAGCCGATTTCGAACTTATAAACTCGTCCTCAGAATGCAACCAAACGCGCGTATCCTTCGAAGCCGGAGCGATGGGGACTCTAACAATATCCCGGACCAGATCCAAATATGCCTCAATGAACGAGAATGTGAAGTGCCAAGACCCGTCATAAAAGTAATCCGAGATGTGATGCTGAAATAAATGCATGTATTCCTGCGGGATACTAATCCTATCGGCAATGGTGTAACCCAACCAGTTGTCAAGCCAAACTAGGACTACGGAATTACATCCGAGGATCCAACGAGAGTCCTCCAAGAAACCCCTAATGCAAGGCCGAATCCTGGTCCAGATAGAAGAGGGGATGAACAAACGACGGAGAGATCCATCCGAGGTCAAAAAGCATTTTCTGAGGGTATTGTAGATCAAAGAGTTTGAAGTCATAACCTTCCAACCTAGCTTCATTAGGAACGCATTGTTAGCAACCACAATAGAGCGGACGCCCAGTCCACCTTCAGCCCGGGGCATGCAACAACGGTTGCAATTAACCACCACCGATCCCTTAGTGTTGACATCACTAGTCCAGATAAAATTACGCATGGCCTTTTCCATTTGTCGTAACAATGTTTGAGGCCACTTGTACACCATCATCATGTACACAAAGGAGCTGGTAATCACCGAATTCACCAAGCAGACGCGACCAGCAATAGACAAAGATGTCCCTTTCCACCTTCTGAACTTGAGAATTATCTTATCAAAAACGGGTTGTAAATCCGCCACCTTAGGCGCGCCCTTGAAAATGGGGGCGCTAAGTAGTGGACTGCTGGGAAAGCCCCATATGAGTACCCCTAATCGTGCGGATACGCCACGCATATAATTAGAGACCCGATTCTGAAATAAACTTTCTATTTACGAGGATTGAAGGCCTGACCCGAGATATCTGCATAAAGCGTGAGAATCTGAATGAGAGAGCGTGCGTTCGCCGAAGAGGCCCCGCACATAATTATAATATCATCTGCGTACATAATAGATGAGGGAAAAACGATCTGCTTAGGCGCCCTGAATGGCTGAAGCTGATTCCGGGTAACTGCATCATCAATAAATCTGCTAAGAGCATCTTCCGCGATGCAAAACAGTAATGGCGATAACGGATCCCCTGTCTAACCCCTCGATAACAGGATAAGTAGCCCACAGGCGACCCATTCAAAAGGACTGAAAATCTGGAAGATTGAAGGATAATTTCAATCCGTGAGCGAACACTTCAAAAAAGCAAAGCGGCGTAAAACGTGTATCAGAAAACCTCAATTAACAGTGTCAAATGACCTTGCGGATATCAATTTTTAAAATCATATTGGCATCATTCTGACCCTGCAAAACATTAAAGCCTTCTGAAACCAAAGCTATACAGTCGTGAATCTGCCTACCCGGGATAAATCCAAACTGAGTAGGAGACAAATAGGTAGAAATGATAGAGCCCAGTCGAGTCGCCAAAATCTTGGTGATGATCTTAAAGAGAAAATTACTCATCACAATCGGCCTAAAGTTCTCAATAACGTTCGCCCCCTTCTTTGGAATGAACGCCATAAAACTAGCGTTCAATCCCGACAGAAAGGATGTAGTAACGAAAAAATAACGGACTGCCACCACCACATCCTCAGAAATAACGTCCCAAAAGTGTTGATAAAACCTCCCGTTGAAACCGTCCGGTCCCGGAGAACTGTCCAAACCCATATCAAAAGCCGCATCTTTAATCTCTGACTCCGAAGGAATAACCGTCAAAAGAGCGTTATCTGCGTGCCAACCATAGGAGAAATAACTTGATCAACCAAAGTATAGTCCGAACTAGTGTCCTGCGTCTGCGAAGAGGTCCGTATAGAAGGAAAAAATATGATTTCCAAGAACCACCGGATCATCTGAATAACTACCATCAACCATCAGACCCTGGATCCCCAAGCGTCTACTACGAATCTGACAACGGCGATGGAAAAACGCCGTGTTACGATCCCCATCCTTCAACCAAGTCGAGCGGGCTTTATGCTTCAAGAATTCAAATTGTAATAGCAACGTGCGAGACAAAGTATTTTGATATTATTTCATTAAAAGTAATGATAAAGAAAATTGAGTTATTTTTTTAGAGTATATGAGGATAAAATTATACGAATTAAGACTACAATTAACATTACAAGGAGCAAAGTGATACTACACAATAGTATACAGAGGATAAAATGAGATTTGCCAAAGAATTATTCACAAAATGTAATATCTCAAAAATTATGAACATTAAAACAAAGATAGATCTAAAAAACAAATTACTAACTCCTCATGATTATCATTTAAGCGCACAAAATGATCTGCCCACTCCAATTCCTTAACTATCATCAATCCTATTGGTGAGCAATCAAGGTCAATCCATTTTATGTTTCTCCCTAACTGTGAATAGTGTAATTATCATGTGTACAAAAATAATGTAATCATATTTGTATATGTACTGATAACATTAAAATAAAAGCAGAAGAGAATCTGAATTGATTGGCAAGTTTGGGTTTTGCTTAGCATTTCTCTGTCGCAATTTCAAGAACTTTGTGTCAAGACATCAAGATGAAGTAGGGCCATATATACTATATATATATAGGGAGAGGGTTATATAGGCAAACTTCATGGTAAATCAGTCGACCAATCCTACCATATATCTAATTTTTTCAAGGGCTGCGATTTAAGAGGCAAAATTACAAATTACAAGCTAGTTAATTAAACACAGGGGTAAATTAGTCATCCTCTCAAAGCAATATTCATGGGATTCACGCAATTCTTCCAAATCTCAAAACAAAATCACGTAACAATCCTCCTCCTTCTTCTTCCTCCTTCTTCTTTAATGCACTAATGTGAGAATTCTTCATCTTTCTTCTTCAACGCATTACAAAAAAAAAAAGTTGCAAACAATTCGCCATAGTTGCTAAAACTTGGCTACGATTCGAATGTTGCTTATGAAGATGTAATTTGTTGCTTGTATAGATGTGTCATTGTCTTTTAGATATATTAACTACATGCAAGTCATGAGCAAAAATTCATACTACATAAGCAATAAGTATATACTACATAAGAACAAATATATACTACGTATCACTACGAATACATTAACTACATAAGCAAGTCATAAGAACAACCCCATATTACATAAGCAAACAAGTCTATACTACACAAGAACGAATATACACTATGTATGCACCACAATTGCATTAACTACATAAGAAAGTCATAAGCAACAACCCATATTACATAAGCAAAAGCCTATACTACACAAAGAACGAATATACACTATGTATGCACCACAATCGCATTAACTACATGCAAGTCATAAGCAACAAACTCATACTACATAAGCAACAAGTCTATACTACATAAGAACGAATATACACTACGTATGCACCACAAATACATTAACTACATAAGCAAGTCATAAGAACAAACTCATACTACATAAGCAATAAGCCTATACTATATAAAGAACGAATATACACTACACACGCATCACATATACATTAATCGCATAAAGAACAATCCTATACTACATAAAGCAACAGATAAATTTTTTTGAAACTCAAACGCCGGAGAGAGAGTGTGCGTGAAAAGTGAGTGAAATCACGTGAAAGAGGGAATAAAATCTTAATAACTGATTCTAAAGTCTTGAAATTACCACCCCCGCTTTTTAATTGTTGAAACAAAAATAAACATAAAAAGTCCTAAAAATCTGACCACCAAAAATTGTTGATCATGGATGCATGGTTAGGATGTGTCCCCATAGACTCACCCTAAGTAGGAGGACCTATTTGATCCATATCCTATATATATATATATATGGACATGAACAACGGAAACAAAAACAATTCGATATTGCATAGCCACCAACGGAAAAGCATTGTTTCAAGCCAAAGATAGTAGAATTGTTATTCCATTAGCAGAAATTTCACAAAGATACAAAAACCATATATCAAGCGCATAACCAAAATCTACAACCCTCCTATCAAAATACGAGAAAACCCATAACCCTAATTACCCATATTCACATCCCACTACACACATTACTTCCATAATCAAGCAGCAGTTGCTTTCTTGGCCTTCTTAGCAGAAGGCGATTTTATACTCTTGGGGTGCTTTGTCTTCACCGGAGTCGTCTTCTTCGACGCCACCTTCTTAACGACCTCCGCCTTCCTCTTGGTTCCATCTGCTGCGGCGCGGGGCTTGGCTGTTCTAGGTTTTCTAGTGGCAGCGACAACAGCGACAGCTTTCTTGGCAGCGGGCTTCGCAACAACAGCCTTATCCTTCTTTCCTGACTCAGATAACTTGTACGAAGCCTTGATTTTGAGGAGCTTCCCCTTTGTAGCGGAGTTCTTGAGCTGGAGGCCAAGAATTTTCCTGAAATTCGAGGGCAGCACAGCCTTATGCTTCTCTTCCATGTACTTTGCGATTGCATAAGGGCTCGATCCACCCTTCTCATTCAATGCCAACAGAGCCTCCTTAATCATCTACACAATTCGCATATATAAAATTCAAAACATGAAATCCATGAATTCAAAAAACAAAATTGGTAACACAGAAAACTACTGTAGCAAATGAAAACATATATATGCTCATATACGAAGGTATTAACAGCAAAATACGCATTTACGAGAGCGAAATCAGATATACATACCTCAAAGTACGGTGGGTGAGAAGCAGTTTTGGTGGTCTTGGGCTTCTTCTCCTTTGGAGACGCCTTGGGTTTCTTCACTTTAACGGGCTTCTCCGCAGCAGAAGGCTGTTCCGCCGTGGGCTTCTCGATTTCTCCGGTAGCCGACATCACGATATCACGCTATCAACAAAGTAATGATTGTGAGAGTGAGAGAGAGAGTGAGAGAGAGAGAGAGTGTTTTGCTGTGACGGATAATACCGAAATCTTGTGGACTGTTATTGCTGCAGGCGTAGTTTTAGCTATATATAGGTGAGAAGCGATCCATGAGATTGGAGAGAATGATTTCTGATTGCACAGATAGATGGTTTGCGGATCGATGGCTTTTCTGTGAACAGATCTGAAACGTCAACGTGGTATCAGTCTAAGCGTTGATTATAGTACGAATTGGATTCAGGTGCTTTCTCTCTTTATCCGAAAAGAGTCTAGGGGGACGTTTTCATTTGACGCGGAGTGTGTTTTCTTCCTCCATTAGGGCCTAAATTTTCTCATATATCTAATGGGTTTGATTTGGGGATTCGGATGGGATTGCAATTTAGGAAATTGTGGTTGTAATGTGGGGTGAATGAGGGAAAATGGTTGTTACTTGGAATCAATTTAGAGGCATCAAATGAAAACACAATTTTTATCTCTAATTTTGTGTCATTTAAAATATGAATTTTTTATTCTTCTTTTCTGGATTAAACTTTTTAGTGGTACTTATAGTTGTCAATTATGTATGTTTAGTCTCATTCAAATAGAAACCTAATATTGAATCAATATTAGGTTTCTAGTCCTCTCAAAAAAAAAAAAAAAAGTAGAATTCTAGAATTTTGTGTTTTAGTAATGCTTTTGCAACTTATAAGCTATATTTAATTTACTTATAAGAACTCGCTTGCTCATAACCACCAAATTTCTAATCACATTATGTTATGGGTTGTGTTATTCATACCTTATTTTTCTTTAAATATACTATCTCCCTATAATTAAATAAATGTCATTGAATTACAAAACAATAATGCTCTTATTAGATGGCACGATTGTGCCACGTATAAAAGTCCATGTAATAATCGAAGGACCTTCTTTCATTTCATCTGATGATTCATCCTTAAAGAGCAATCTTCTGCTCATCATTTTGAGAGAGGCACGACAAGACAAACAAGAGGGAGAGAGACCGTGGGTGTAGAGATGTTAAATGGGCCCTAGCGGGCTTCGGGCTAAATAGATCGACAATATTGGACCCTAACTCTAACCCTAGCAGGTTTCGGGCTAAACGGCACATTTTCTTACCTTATGTTTGTACATATTTTAGCTCCTCTGTTTTGAAGTTTGTTACAAAGTAGTTGAGGGGTTATTCATCTCTTGTATGATCATGCCCCATGCGAAAATTGTAACTTTTATCAAACATGAGCTTGGCCCCGCTGATTATAGTCATTAAAGTAGTTGAGGAATCTTTCACAATTTTGTGATCATGTTCCATATGAAACAATGACTTGTTAATTAAGAGCCTTCATGTACTTGACAAAAAAACACAAAAAACACAAAAGAATTGTGTATATTTATATTTGTTGAGATTGGTTGAATTTGTGTAAGGAAAAATCATAAAAAGATCTGAGTATGGCCATGAAAAATATTTTTTGATGAAAACGAGAAGTGTTTAGCCGTATGGCCAACACTCTCTGTGAACGCCTTTTGGTATTTTTTCAGCTTTTGTGTGCTTGTCTGCATTTTTTTTTCTTTTCGAAATTTTTTTTTCATGTTTTCCTTTTTAGGCATATTTAGGATGTGTTTGTAGTGAAAATGTCCTTACACTGATTTTCAGAGGGAATTTGTGGCGGTTTATTTTATTCCATTTTTCTACTCTTTAGATGCTTAATGATTAGTGGGTTGAATTAAGGGGGAGTTAAAAAACTGGAAACATGGGATATTAACTACACTTAGTGGGTGGTTATTTGTGTTCTTTATATGCTTATGAATACTGTGATTTATTTCAGGTTTTTGTAACATCCAATTTTTCCTAGATTTTCAATTTCTCCCATATTTTCCACGATTGTTCTTTTAAAATGGAAGAGGAACAAAGTCTTTGCATTTTTGGTCCTACTTAAAGAGAACCCGGAAAACACTTCATCCTCTCACACTCAAATCTGTCTGCTAAAAAAACCTCAATATTTTTTTATTCTCCTCTTTATCTTATAGAACTTCTATTCGACGTTAGATTTCTGACCAAAAAGGGGGAGAAAATCGTGTAGCACAAAAACCATTTGGTAAAATTAAGTTGAGGCTGAAGGTAGAACTGATTGTGAAAAAGAAATACAGACAAAGAAATGCAAAGGTCAAATGCAAGACAGGTGGTGATGCCGCCAGTGTTGGCAACACTGGAGGCAACACATGGTCGTTGATTTGAGTGATAGGGATGTTTGAATGTGTTAGTGGATATTTTCCTCGTGTTGTTAATTCTCCATGATACCTGGTCATGTAATTTTTGAGAATATTGCATGTGGTTATTGTAAGTCCAATCGGCTACGATAATCTAGAAGGGGGGTGAATAGATTATCTCCATCTTTTCGATTTTACCCTCTTTTTCGAACAAAATAAGCCAAGACAATATAGAAGGTGCGGAATGTAAACAACACACGCCGATTTATAGAGGTTCAACCCACCTAGGGCCTAATCCTCTACCACCCCAGTATATCCGGGATGGATTTCAAAAGAAAAAAGATTTTATTAATTTACCAAAAATTAATACAACACCAACTTACAACAACACCTTGAAGAACACCACACTCTTCTTCAACACCACCTTTGAGATTACCACAATCTCACTTGAAGATTACCACAATCTCCAACGGCACCTTGTGAAGATTACCACAATCTTCAACCTTGAAGAATACCAAATTCTTCAACACCTCAACAAGAAGATTACCACAATCTTCTCACACCTAACACCTAGATCACCCAAGTGTGTTCTTACCACAAGAACACTCACAAGGATATCTTGTGTTGAATGATAACCCAAAAATTCAAGATTACAACTCGATAATTGATAATACAATAAAGTGCAAGTGTAATCAGGAAAAGCCTAGACCTCAAGGATGTGAAAGTGATAAGCTAGGCAAATTACAACAAGAATAATGACAATAGAAGACCAAGTATTTGCTTGAGTATATCTTGTTGTGTTGTGTTGTTCTCTCTTGTTGTTGTGCTTCAAATCTTCCTCTATTTATAGGAGATGATTGATACTTGTTAGGCTCCTCTTGGAATCTGATATCTACAAAAAAAATTGCAATTAAAATCAAGATTATAGTTGTTAGAAATCAATTCCACAATTTAAGGAAAAGTTGTCTTCTGCACAACGGTTAGAATTTTGCTGTCAAACTTGAGGGCGATCGGTCGCGCACTAATAAGATTGAAAAAGAGCGCAACAAAAATTCAACAGGGTGACCGGTCCTGAGGGGGGTCGACCGGTCGCCCTAGGGTGCGACCGGTCACCCTGACCAGTTTTGTGAGTTTTGAAGTTTCTGTTTCACGAAATTTGTTCCCAGGTACCGGTCGCCTCTTTGGTCGACCGGTCGACCTCCTAAATCAAATGTTGTCCGATTTTTATCGAAAATAAACCTCAAGAAATACTCCGAAAATTTCGTAAAAATATTTTAAACCGATCGGGAGTATTTAGGATAATATTAGAAATATAGTTTTGATGAAATAACACGTTAACACAAAAAGTGTTGTCCAATATAAATTCCAATAAATACTCCGAAAAATAGTAAAAACATTTTAGATCAATTGAGAGTATTAGGACAACATTTAGAAACAAGTTTTGATGTAAAAACCAATTGATACAAAATCATTAAATGTGTTGTCCAATTTGTCAAAAAATAAAACTTGAAGAATTACTCCGAAAAATATTAAAACCATTTTAAATCATTTAGGAGTATTTGGACAACCTTTAAAAATATTGTTTTGGTATAAAAACAAAATCATCAAAATCATGATAAAACCAGTTATCAAACAATCTCCCCCTTTTTGATGATTACAAACCAAAACAATTTTAACAAGGTCGATTTTGAAAACAAAACAATTTTATCGGTTAAAAAGATCTATCCGTTGTGAGCGACAACATTCCACGCAATATAAACACAAGGATGGGAGTAGAGATATTCAAACATATATAGCAAAAGCTCCCCCTATCAATAGGCACAACAAGAGTAATATAAAAGCAATCAATCACAAGCTAAAAGCTTAGCTTTTACATATTGATCTTAGGTTCAAGAGCTTATAAGCTCCCCCTGTCAACAAAACATCATTAGACAAGTATATAAGTCCATCATACAACAATTGGACTAAGTATAATGCACAACTTATGGCTTTATCAAGCCATAGCTTATAAGCTTTTTTTTGTTTCCTGTTTCTCCCCCTTTGGAATCATCAAAAAGAATGTTAGCACGATAAAAACATCATATAATCATGTCAAAGTGCGCAACTAAACCGATGTATCGAGCTATTTGAACAATGAAGCTAATAGGCCAGAACACAAGTGAAATGTGTGTGAAATTTGCAAAGGGGACGAAATATAGAAGAAAACTTGTGAAAATAAGAATCTTTGGGACAGAACACATTTTATCCGAAAAAATGGCTTAAGCGACCGGTTGTCGTTGAGGGCGACGGCCGACGTTGAGGGCGACTGCCCTCAACCACATCACCACTGTCTTGCCAGGTTTTTCAAAATCCGAATTTTGATCCAAAAATTCGATTTTTCGCCCCTAAGTTTTAAAATCGTGCAAAATGCAAACGTAGACATCATTCAATATACATTATGTCATAATCAAGCTCGAAATGAGGTAAAATACTCGGCGGTGAGTGATTAAAAGTCCATGAGTTATCCTTGAGACGGAATTAAACACATCTCAAGTTTTTGTTAAAACATGCAATCCCTTAACAATTATATCGAATCTCAATATGTTTAGTTCGATTATGACGAACCATAGTTTGAATAATTTTGACCGGACTTGTTATCCCGAAAAATAAGAACGCTTTAAAGCTTTAGATACAATAAGTCATAAGATGAAGTGCCTTTCAAATATTTGAAAATTTCTTTTAACGGCACTTTAATGAGATTCGTTGGGATAGTTTTTGAAGTCGAGCATATAGACATAAGGCATATGGAATGTTGAGTCTATAGAAATAATACAAGAAAATATACCTCGAATTTGTTTGTCGGCCGATATGCCTTTCTCAACCTTTGTCAATCTTTAGCCATAGAGGTTGAGATAGTTCTTCTTTCTTCAATGCTTAACTCCTTCAAGAGTTCTTTTGAAATATAACCGTCTTCTTGGCATTGAGTAATTTGAATTCCAATGATCAAATTTGAGCTTCCCTCATCATGATCATCTTAGGTTCACCTTGCATTGACTTGGAAAAATATCTTGCACAAATATTTAATAGTAGCACCATCAATATTATCAACATAAATTTGCACAAGTAAACAAACTTGCCCTTTTTCAAAACAAGAAGTGTAGTATCAACTTATAAAAATCATTTGGCCTAAAATTTTAAACTCCGATAGACTTGTATTTGAATAAAACCATTTAGAAAATTGGATTTAACATCCATTTGGTAAAGCTTGAAATTTTCTTAAAACAAGAATGGACAAGTAAAATACAAATAGCTACTAAATGTGCTATGAGTGCAAATGTTTCATCAAAATTAATTACCTTCTTCTTGAAAATACCTTCGAGCTACTAACCTCGCCTTAGTTCGACCAATGTTGCCTTGGTCATCGAGTTTGTTCCGGAATACCCTTTTTGTCTTATTCATCACTATCATCATAGGGCACCCAATTGATCTAAGGTGTTCATAATAGAACATTTACATCCAAATATTTTGAGGTAACTAATATTTGGAGTACTTCATTTCTCATCTACACAACTTTAACAAACTCATTACCTGCATCGCTTATATAAGCAAGAAAAAATAGCTCAAGTGTAAAAACATGCCTCAATCATCAATCACAAAATATCTTGTATAAGAGCATAGTAGAAATATACACTATATATATGGACCATGAAGCAAGAAACACATACTATGCATTTAGAAGATCATCATGAGTCTAATAAATTATGCAAGTTCAAATAAGCTTAAGAAAACTACAAAAGGTCTCTTTTGAAATTTGAAAACCCGATAGCATATAGTTGAGACCTCATTTAAAAGAAGTATTTGAACAAATCAAATATGTGCAATTAAATATCGAATAGTACCTAAAAAAATCTAAAATTCCTCTTAATGGCACTTGTATGAAATACTATGAAAAACGAGCACATAGGCACATGGCAAAATATATATCGAGTCTATAAGAGTAAGAATAACACAAGTAAATGTACCTCGATAATTAATGCCTTTCTTGACAAATAATGACGTAAATGGCCATTTGTGAAAATATGTAAATCCTACACAATTCTTAAAATAAATCTAGCACAAATCATAAGATAAAAGTGTAGGCTAAGAGATATCACAAGTAAGCTCATGCCATAAAAATCCATAAGAGATGATAACACACTTTAGTCTACAAAAATGCACAAGAGTTTTAAAAACATCATATAAGGTCTTCTTTTTCAAAAATATTTTAAAAGCACAAATATATATTGAAGACCTTAAAAAAAATAAATACTTGAAAACTCATTTTGCAATTAAGACACAAATAAAAGCATGCATAATAACAAAATAAAATGCATATTTAACTAGGGAGATACGGGTTACCAATTACGCCATTTGCATGGGTTGTGTCGTTCCTATTGTTGATGATATCTTCCCCTTGAGAAGTCAATTTGTTGATGATGGCTCCTTTGATTACTCCATTTCCAAGATTTTTGTCCTTCCCATTGTTGATAGTCTCTTCTTCTTTGAAAATCATCTTGTTGATGATGTTTTTGCCATTTCCAAGGATTGTGTTCTTCCCATTTTTGATTATATCCTCTTCTTGGAAATTGGCTTTGTTGAAAATGTTTTCTCCTTTGATCAAATGAATTGGTCATTTGATGTCTTTTTGCGTATGAATTTTCTCTGATTATTATTCCACGTACCTAATAAAACATTATTTTGTGGTACCCTCAAGTGCTTGGGTCCTTTAGGATTAGCTTTGAGACTTTTAGGTCTCCAACAATAATTAGAGCTATTTCTAGCCCGACAAGTATTTACCGTATGACCTTTTTTACCGCAATAAAAGCAAGTAATAATTCTAGGAGCATAATGACCAACATGCTTAGAGACTTGATTCTTTTTCATATGATTGACAACATTAAACTTATGATCAAGTTCTAGTTTCGAATTATCACAACAATCAACAATTTCATCGGTACTCAAGTTGGATTTAGATAAATCCTTTTTCATGCAATTAATATCCTCAACAAGAGTACTATTTTGTTTTTCAAGGTTTCTAACCTTGTCAAGTGTGGTGGTGTGAGCACATGATAGTGATTCATAGGAAGTAAATAAACTATCCTTTTCATTTTTCAAAACATTGAATTCCTTTTTCAAATTTTTGTACTTAACAAGTAAATTTTGGAATTCATTTTGAAGATCATCAAAATCATTTAGCAAATCACTATAATCATTTTGAATAACAATATCATAAGAAGTAGAGGATTTAAGACATACCTCGTTTTCTTCTTCGATGCCCATAAGACAATATTCAACTTCGTTGCATCTCCTACAACAATATCCTTCTCAGCTGCTAACCTAACTGTCCCACCTTCAACACCTTTAGCAATTAACATCTTTCTTTCTCATTCTCTCACTCCTTCCTCCACATTCTTCTCACATATATGAATTTTTCCTCCTCTACTATTTCTTCTGCCTTTATTTGCAGCCTCATTTGTTGTGGTCGGCTTGTACTTTATAGATTTAGAGAAAGGGAGATCCTCTTCATATTCTTCTTCCATTACTCCTCTTACAATTGTAAAATAGGTTTTATCGTGGGAGAGTGAGGAATCATGTGATATATCTATGATGGATTCTGGGTAATAGTTGATTGGGTAGAAGGGGTGGTTCCTGTTTGTTGTTGGATAGAGATATATGGATGTGATGGAGAGGCTAGCCATTGATGGGTGATGGGAATTTGAAGTAAGGTCAGGGTTGGTTGTTTGGGTGTTGACTGTTGAGAGGTTGGTTATATAGTGGAGGGTTATTTCATGGGTGGATTGGTTTGCTTTGTAGAGATGTGAGGTTTGCTGCACAATCATCAATTTTCTCTCTTATGACAACTACATTGTTGCCAATAGCCTCTTCTTTAACATGCCAGGATTATTCTTCCTCTACATATACTTGCTAACATCTGTTAGATTATGCTTTTGGAGATCAACTTCACATCCTTCAGCATAGACAAAATCTTAATACCAAAACTTTGGCCTGTTTAGGCTCGAAATTGGTTATTTCTTCCACCAATATTCTGAAAATGAATACCGCCAAATTAAATTCTTTTTTATTCCATACATAATATATGAGAGAAACCTTGTTCTCGTCATGCGTTGGATTCAAAATCGAAAATGTACCTGAACTTTTCCCTACAATACCAATAGAAGCTCCATTCAATGTTGACTTAATAATACCAAAACAAATAAATTCATGTGTTGTTGTAGAATTCAACAACATCATTAATGTTGTTGCCTTGATCATGTACGGGTAATTTGCAACTTGCACCCTAAAATTACACTTTATTTGTACAATGTACCCCAAAATTAGAATTTTGACATTTTCCACCATTAAAATAGGTTCTTATTTTCACTATGCACCCTTAAGCTATTTCTTGTGGATTTGCAACTGAGAAGTCAGGTTTAAGGTAATCCAACATGGATATTTTGGTCTCTTGATTTTATTAATCCCTTTAAGTAAGGACAAAATTGGTAATTTATGCAAAACATTTAAATGGTAAGAAAAAACACGGTGAAAGTTGGGGTTTTATAGTTCAATATCTTTTTTTACCATTAGACGATTCTTTCTCATCTTCTTCATGTTTCTTCCCTCTAAACTAATTTTTTTTAGTGTTTATGTTGGTCACTAAATAATGGTTAGGATTTTGAGATATGAAGATAATATTGAACATGTATTGAAAATACCAATAGGATGTCAACTACCAATCTACGGTAATGTGTTCTATAATATTTTGTCTTAATTGATAATGTTAAATATGTGAATTTTATGACAATTATAGTATAATATGCTAACATACTTTGATAATTATATGCAGTAAACCAGTAAGAACACTTTTTCATTATCTTTTATAGAAATATTACTTTGACGAAAATAAATTGTATTAAATATGTGATCATGATACCTTTGTAGTTTAATATAATAATGGGTTTTGTCTTTTAATATGCAGCTAAGCAATCAGTATTCTTGGTTGCTACCCTGTTTTTTAACATGAAACAGAGCAATTTTAAAGTTAATATCTAATGTATTTCATTATATCTATTTTCGCAATAAATGTTTTAAGTCTTATTAATAGTCTTAACTTTTGCTTTTTTTCAAATAATATGAATACACTTTTCAACATAAAAATACATCATTCGGGTTCATTCGTGAACTTCAATGGCAAATTTATGTTTGTGGTAAGGTCAATTTTTTTTGACTTTTCTGATTTTAGATAGATTAATTCGAATGAACTATATGCTATGGATAAACAAATAGGACATGAAAATAGTTTGAGGTTTTATTACAGTTTAAATGGACGCGATGATTACAGTAGTTTAATTGTTATAGTACATGACGAGGATGCAAGAAATTTAATAAACTTTGTAGAGAGTAAAAGGATAGTCTGTATCTATGTTGAATGTATTGAACATGAACTTAATGAATCCTGACACGACAATAAAAGTTAAATACAAGCATATTACAGGTTGTGAGACATGCACATTCAAGAGATTTTACATATGTTGAAGGGGCCTTAAAGAAAGGGTTCAAGGCAGGATACAGACTAGTTATAGGTCTAGATGGAACACACCTAAAGACCTCAAAAAGTGAATTTTTGTTATTTGTTATAGGTATTGATAGAAATAACAACATGTATCCAATCGCATATGCAGTGGTTTGGAAGAAAATACAAAGTCCTGGAATTGGTTTGTTAGTCTTCTCATTCAAGACTTGGACACGGGGAATAGTTATGCAGGGACTATTGTTTCTGACAAGCAAAAGGGATTGATAGGGGCAATAGAGTATACATCATTAGATTTCGTGCAAAGAAATAGCTTTAGGGTGCATAGCTCAAAGAAGAGCCTATGTTAATGGTAGAAAATGCCAAATTCCAATTTTGGGTTGCGTTGTGCAAATCAAGTGTAATTTCAGTGTACAAGTTGCCTTTTACCCTCCATGTAAACTGCAATTTTGAAATTGATCAAGGTTTTTGTAATATCACAAATAGTTCCATTAAACTTGTTGCGCTTAATCAAATCAGATATACCAACTATTCCAGTCATACTGATTAGTGTTGTAGTTTTCTGATCATTAAATCTATTCCACACCAAATTAGTCATTATTCATCCAAACTGAATCGACAATTTGAACTTGGATAAAGATTTTTGAAAAATATAAAGATGAACTTCACGTTTTGTAGAGAGGGGGAGAGAGAGAGAGAGAGAGAGAGAGAGAGAGAGAGAGAGAGAGAGAGAGAGAGTTTCTTGCCTTTTGTTACATTTGCTCGTTAAATGATAGAAGTGATGTCGAGTTACTCTTGAGGGTACTTTTGGTGAAAGGACTGTTCAAATTCAAATTAAATTTCAGCCTTTAATCTCTCAAAAAGTTGATTTGATGGTTCGGAGCATGATTTTAAAATATCTTTTATATTTAATGCAACGTACTAACACATGAACAGTACACAGGAGAATGTGTAGAGTTAGTAGGGTAGTGGAATGGTTTTTTTCTACAACATGTACTAGAAAATATTTTATACTAAATACAACACGTACATATAATCTATGTTGATAAAGCACTTAGCTGCAAAAGTGTTTAGCTAGGAAAACACTTTGTTGTTCCACTACTTAGTTGTTTTAGCTCTTCATTTTTTCACTTGGCTGATAGGCTTTGTTTTCTACTTTGTAGCAATTATTCTTTGATGTTGATTTTCATGCCTTTGATTAGGGATGACAATGGCGCGGGGTGGGGCAGGTATCTCAATACCCAGACCCGCCTCGTCCTCTCCACGGGGTGGGGCGGGGCGCCCCGTGTTGAATTTTTTGTTTAATATTTTATATTATTAATAATTTTTTAATCTTATATTTTGTATTATAAATGAATATTATTTATAATATTTGTCATTATATATGTTAAATATAATATTAAATACATAAAACAATATTATCTTATATAATATACATGTCATATATATATTAAATATATTAAAAAAATAAAAAAAAAAATACACGGGCGGGTACCACGGGGTGAGAGTGATACCCAGACCTGCCCCACCCCGCCATGGGTCACGGGGCAAGGCGGCCCCAACGGTGCAGGGCGGAGCGGGTCTTGATCGGGGCGGGGCGAATTACCATCCCTACCTTTGATAAGGATTCCTATCTATCAAAATTTTGGTACTCTTTACTAAAGAGTCTTGACTGCTGGTCATTTTCTTTTTAGGAACCCATATTTGCTTACATTTTATCACTTTTGATTTTTGATAAGCATTTTGAGTATAATATCTCTCGTGATAAGCATGTGACGTATTTTATGATTAAAATTTTGTTTATCATAATAATAATGGCTTTGAAATGAGTTTTTTTATTGATACCAATATGATTTTCTAATATCAAATTTTTGTTGCTCCACTCATTTCTATTTGTAGAATTTGTGAAAGTGTGTGTTTTGGAATACTTTTATTTTTACAGGATTTGAGCAATTCCAAACATCATTTGAAGGATAGAGATTACCAGACTTTCATTTTTTGTGCGTTTGGTTCTGTCTTAGATTTAGTTTTTGGATCTTTTTTTGTTGTCTGAATTTGCTGGTTTCAGCTTTAAGCGTGTCTTTGTTAATAATTTTATCATCCTTGTGTCCTAATCCTGGTTTATGTCTTTGATGTAATCCATGAGCTTTGTATTCTTTGACATATTACTGATATACAGTTTGCTGTTTAAAGCTATGTTGTTCAGCAATCACTTTTTCTTTGTCTTTTTCTTTGACAAAGATTATAGGATCTTTGTTTTCAATCAATATTGCTTTACTGATCTATGTACCTTTTGAAGGACTAAAAACTCGATCAAATCCTATACCTGACTTGTTTCCATAGAGTTTTTAAATATTCTAAATATCTTCAAGAGACTCTGAGGATTTTACGAATGATGCTACAATCTTTTGAAGTTCCAACTCCTTTGCTTTTCTGACTTCCAATTCTTTTGATGATTTTCTTTCATGCTCATTTTGGAGGTCATTAAGTTAGTACTCCAATGATTGATCATTTTTGTCACTTGGCTCTTTTATCAGCATTTGAATCTCATCATTAAGTTTAATGTTCTCTTTGCATTTTCAACATGATCTTCACTGAGCTTTTCAAACTCTTTCATTAGCTTGGAAAATGATACGAAGAATGTTTCCAAGTTATCTTCTTCACCTGCACTTGAGTTTGATTTTAAAATTAATGAGTATCTAGTTCAGCTTAATGACAGAGAGGGCACATGATAATATGCTGATTGTTTGTGAAATTTTTAACGTATTTTTGGAAGAATTGTCAGGAATCCCACCAGATCGACAAGTTGAATTTGCAATTGATTTCGCACCTAGAGCAACACTAGTATCTAAGGCACCTTACAGGATGACACCAAAAGAATTCCAAGAACTAAAGGTGCAAATACAAGACTAGATGTAAGATTTATCCGACCTAGTATTCTCCGTGGGAGCACCAGTCCATTTTGTCAAACAAAAAGATGGGTCACTTAGAATATGTATCGATTATAGAGATCTTAATCAACCTACTATGAAGAACAAGCACCCGTTTCCAAGAATTGAGAGTTGCCACGACTTTTTCTTAAATTGACTTGAGATTTGGATATCACCAATTAAAAATTAAGGAGAGAGATATTCTAAAGACAACCTTCTGAACCTGTTATGAGCATTATGAGATTGTTGTAATGCCTTTTAGATTGACCAACACACCAACAATGTTCATGGACTTAATGAATCAAGTGTTCTATCCATTTTTAGACCAATTCGTTCTAGTCTTTATAAATGACATAATGATGTATTCCAAGAACGATGAACAACATAAAGAACATTTAAGAATAATATTACAAACACTTCATAGGGAGAAGTTGTATGCAGAGTTCAAGAAATGTGAATTTTGGTTGAATCATGTTGTATTTCTTGGGTATGTGATTACTGCTCAAGGAATTGAAGTAGATCCAATCAGGGTTGAAGCATGAATGCGAATGAAGTTTGCAGCTTCTTGGGTTTAGCAGGGCAATAATGAAGATTCATTGAAGGATTTTCAATTATAGCTGCACCCATGACCCGACTGACTAAAAAAGGAGAAAAGTTATTTAGACGGAGAAATGCGAAGAATGTTTCCAAACATTTAAGTAGAGACTAACCTCTCCAACAATTTTGATAATTCATGTTTCTTCTAAGGAATTTGTCATTCATAGTAACACGTCAAAACATAGATTAGGATGTGTGATTATGCAACATGGCAGGGTGGTTACCTAAACCTCAAGGCAACTAAAGCCAGATGAGTTGACCTATCCTACATATGAAAAATTTCCATGTATATCTTGAATAATCATCCACCACCACTAAGGTGTATTTATTTCCACTAATGCTAGCTTGCTCAACAGGACCAAATAAGTCCATATGCAACAGATGTAATATCCTTGTTGAAGAAGGACTTGGCATATCCTTGAATGATGATTTGATTTGCTTTCCCATCTGGCATGCATCACATATGCTCTCTTTCTTGTATACTGAGTCAGGCAATCCTTCCAAAAGATGACTCCTTGCAAGCTAATTTATTGTCTTGAAGTTCAGGTGACTCAGCTTGTTCTGCCACAACCAACTGGATTCGGCTGTACTCTTTGCTAGCAGACATGTGCTTGGTGTAGCAGTTGACCAATCCACTACATACATGTTTTTCTGCCTTGTCCCTTGTAGCACAATCTCATTTGATTCAACATCCTTGATTTGGCATACTCCCATGTTGAATCCCACATTGTAGCCTTTGTCACAGAGTTGACTGATGCTTAACAGGTTGAAGTTGAGACCTTCAACATATGCAACATCTGTGATCTCCAGTCCATATTTCTTCATGGATCATGTGCCTTTGATTTCCCCTGGAGCTTCATTTCCTCCAAATATGACTTTTGCACCTTTGATCTTCTTGAATTTTGACAGATTTCTTTTACTCCATGTCATATATGGGAATGTACCACTATCCATGTACCAGGTTCCTTGGCACTCGTTGTTCCTTGAACCCGCAATCAAGGAAATTAATTTTTAGGTACCCATACTTGCCTGGTCCTGGGGTTAGTGTTATAAGATGCTCCAACCAACCTATAGCGGATGATCGACTCAAGAGGTTGCCATATATCGATTCAATAATCATAATGCGCATTAGCAAAATCGCTGGGGGTTTTAGGATCATACAACCTGTCTCTTTTGTCTGTATGCTGTGTGTTTGTTTTAGCAATTGCTTTCTTGGGGTTACTGTGGAATTTTTGGTGTTGTGCATGGGTGCATATGCGTCTTGACAATAGCTCTTTTGCCTTAAGAATGACCTTTCTTGAGGCCGAGGTCTTTGCCATTTGGCTTGTATCCCATAGGTTTTTGGCTTTGATATTTCACTTGGTTATTCCAATCGGCTTAGTTTGGATAGTTTCTACCATTCCTTCATATGAATTTCTTTCTTTGAAATCTCTGGGGCTTTTGGTAGCTGCGTTCACTTTCACAGAGTATTTTTCACGTTGGGAGTCTGATGGACTTTTCTAAATTTCTTTTTAGTCATTGTCCTCTCAAAGATACTCTCTTGGTTTCTTTCCTTTTTCCTTATATCCATGGCCAATATGATTGTGATTGTGTTTTGGTGTGGATGTTGGTGCAACATATGGTGTTTTGGGCTTTTGGATTCCCTCATTGCTTGAGTATCCTTTCTCCAAAACTCTGGGAGTTTGATTATGCACAAAGGAATTGAATCATATGCCTATCTTGTCCCCACACTCTTTTTGACTCATTATTAGTTCATCCAAGGATTTGGATGCCTTTGTAAATGAGGCAGTCACATTTTTAAGATCTTTTTCTCTCTTTTCAGTAGCAGCTAACTCTAATAAGATCTTGGCATTTTCAGCCTTCAGCTTGGTGTTCTCATCAGCTATTTGACTTAGAGTACTCAGCTCTTTAGTCAGCTGTGAGTTTTGGCTTTTAAGCTCACTGTTTTCCTCATTTAAAAGTGTGTGTGAGGTTTTAATGTGCTCAAAATCTTTCATCATTTTGCCTAATGAATTATAAAGATCGTGGGTGATGAAGTGTGTGTGTCACAATCACTATCACTAGACTCGAAATGAGATGAGTCGAGTGCACCTTATCTTCTTAATCTTCTTCTTTGGCCATGATGCGGATCAAAGCCTCTTCCTCGATGCTCAGTTGAGTAGTCACTTCACCGATGTCCGAGTCTGTGGCTCTTTACACTTAGCCGTTCGAAGTCTCAACAAATAACATGGCTTTCTTCTTTTCTTGTCTTCTTTCCCACAAGAATCTTCTTTCTTCCTCATTTACTCAGATTTGTTGATCGGTGGATAGGAACGAATAACAAAAAAGTGTCTTGGTTATGTCGCAATTCCAACACAGGTTTTCATCTCTCTGATCAGCTCTCTCAGATCTCTGATTATCAGCTCTTTGATTGTCAGTTCTCTGATAGTTAGCTATTTGATGTTCAACTCTCTTGGGTGGCCTGTCCTCCCTTGCTTTGGAAGGTGCTGAATGTCTCCTGCAGGTCTCACCCTTGTTTCTTTTGTAGTTCTTGTTAAAGAACATGTTGAATTTATTTACCATGAGAGCAATTTCCTCCTGGTCAATAGTCTCCTTTGGCTAAGCTTTCTTCCCTTCACTGTCCATCAGTGCAGCTGTCTTGGGTACAACTGTCTCCTCCTGCTCTTTTCTTCTCAACTCAAACTTATAGGCTTTGAGATCTAAGAACAGCTCATGATTTGATGTTTTTGAGAGGTCCATAGAATGTCTCGAGGCCATGACCTTCATTTCCTATTCAGCTGGGAGGGCTCTTAGAATCTTCATGCACATCTCCTTTTGAGTGTACTCCTTCCCAAGAGCTGGAAGCTCATTTGTGATCTCTGTGAATCTGGCATCCAGCTGATCTAGACTTTCACCTACAAGCATTTTAAAATTTTCAAATTTTTGAACAACAACAATTAGTTTATTCTCCTTTATCTGTTCAGATCCTTCACAAATTAGGGTTAGCTTATCCCGCATTTCTTTGGCTGATTTGCATGACTTGACTTTATTGAACATAGCTTTGTCCAATGCCTTGTAGAGAAATCATTGGCAACATTGTCCAGGTTGTATCTCTTTCTATCTTTATTTGTCCATTCACAGTGAGGTTTCTCAACCATGACTGGTCTAGGCTCTACTGCAGCATCTTCTCCTTCACCTGGAGGTGCTCTCCTTACAACAATATTAACCTTCAATATTTGTAGTGGCCCATCTTCTATCACAAGCCACATTTTATCATGTAAGGCTAATAGGTGAGCTTGCATGCGAATCTTCCAGTCATCAAAATCTTCCATAGTAAACTTAGGAATATGAGTTAGATTAGCTTCCATGATAATAACTTTGCTTTAAAATGAAGAAATTTGAAAACACAAGTGTTAAACCTTTTGAAAAAGATTGAGATCTAGTTTAGTAACTTTTGTGAAAAGCTCAATGAACTAACCGCTCTGATACCACTTGTAGGTCCCAACGTGTGTGGTGTAAGATTTAGAGGGGGGGTTAAATAAACCTTACCAACTTTTCACTTTTTAGGCCTTTTAAAATATTTAAACAGAGTTGACTCAAATCAGCTAAGTCCTTGGGGGATAGCTAGGTTGGCTTTCTTAAGCAAGGTTACCCACTCAACAGACTCGACTGAGCTGTTGATAGTATAACTTAGCCGTGTCAACTAACACTTAACTGTTTAGATGATTTTGTTTTATAGAGTAGAAGACTTAACACCCTTATTAATTTTAAGCACGTTTTTAACACTTGTTTTTAGCAATGTTATTATCAGCTGGGTTGGCAATTTAAAGTATAAATGTATGCAAGAAAGTAAAATGCTGAAAGTAAATGACACAAGTAAATTTTATAGTGGTTCGAGGATGGGGTAATTCTTCTAATCCACTATTCTCCAACTCCTGGAGGAATCCACTAGGTAACAGATCAGGTTACAAAGTAGTTCTTCGGTCTAGAGACAGCCTTGATCACACAGTTGGCTTCTCCTGCGACTCTACTTCTTCACAAGATAGTTGCCTTGCTACTTCAGCTTCCTTCAAACCTTTGGAATTGATCATACAACCTTCTAACGATCTTGAAACTTCTGGTTCGACCTGAACCTTTCTACAACTCCTTCAACTTGGAAAGTACCTTTTTGTTCTTAAAACTATTTCCTCTTCAACTGGTTGAATTATTCTTTCCTTCACAGCGTGTGTTGGATTGAGTTTCTTTGAGTTTTAGGCTTGAGGAATTTCTTGACAAGCTTGAGAATGTTTGCAGGTTTTGCTTGCTTGAAATTGCTTGTTAGATCGGTCCCTTTTTCTCAAATGCTTCCTCGGCCTTTTATGGTGCTCATTTGAAAATTCGCCTGTTGAAGAGAAAATGACACTTTCTTGTTCGTTGGCTTGTCTTTTCTTGACTTGCAGCATTGTGATGTTGACCCTTCCTCGTATTAAATGACTCTGCAGCTTTTGAGGGCCTGCCACAAGCTTCAGTGCTTCTCATTGGTTTATTCTTTTTGAACGTTTCTAGGCCAAACACTTGAAGACAGGGCATCTTGGATTTATTACTATATCGAGAAATATCTTTGACTTTCTTCCAACAGATTAATGCCAGTCGACTTGACTTGACAGCTGCCTTTACCCCTTTGACTTGAGTTTGCTCCATCCTTTTAGGAAAGACTCAACTGTCAGTTCAACTGGTAGACTTGGCTCTTTACTGACTTGACTGACACTTCTCCAACCTTTACATAGCTGTTTCTCAGCTGGATCTCCTTCAGTCGAGTTTGTGCCTTCCATCCTGACCATACTTAGCTGACACACAGCTGGATCTTCACTTTAGTCTTCAGTTTGACTTCTTGCATTCTTCGACATAGCTGACTTCACTCAGCACATGCAGTCCAATCTGTTACAAAATAGAAATACAAGGAAAATGGGGTGCCAACTTTCTATTATAAGTTTTACATGGTATCATCAAAATCTAATAATAAATTTCCTAATAGAAGACCAAGCCCTAAAGCTGGGCACATGAAATTTTAGAGAGAAAATACACAATGCAACGAAGAACAACACAAGACCTCTTTCAACTCCAAAGAGTCGAAGATTCAAGATTGTGAAGATGGATCCATATACACAAGAGTGTTCAATGATCATAGTATAAAGCTTTTCTTCTGTACTTAACTCCATGTTTAGCTATTTGTTTTCAGTTTTGTATATGAATTTGCAATCAAGTATGTTAGGCTATATCTCTTGATCCTATGGCATGATCGAAACTGTGGATTCATGTTAATTCTAATTTGATTGCTTCTTCTTAATTGGTTTCTTGTCTTCTATTTATGAATTCGTGTCCTTATTTCTTGTAGATTAGCTGGTCAATAATTTTCATGTCTAATTTGTTAGTTCAAAATTTGGAAGATGAGATCTAACTTGTGATAAGCGAATTCATAACATAAATGAGTATTGAGTTGGGATACCTATAACATTTGTGGGGGTTTACTTTAATTCTATATGCTTTTGGGAGTTGATATTAATTGTTGAGTAGGGATACCTGCAATTCTTGTTGATCAACAATTTGTTTGCACTCAGGAGAGGGAATAAACTATCTTTGGAATTGAACTCATAGATATACATAAACTGGTTTTGATGAAACATTACTTGGAATTAATATTGATGAAGCATGGCAAGATCATGGTCATAGGATTGCTCTTCATATTTGTTTGATTTCTTGTGAAGTTCTGGTTTTTAATATTATATATTTTAACTTGATAATTTTACGATTAATTTAGATAGCACTTTTTGTTTTCGATCACTTCAATAAAATTGGAGTACGATATTTACTATACTTTATGTGTTTCGAATTCAATCCCTGATGAATACAACATTGCTCGCCGTTATCTACTAGCTACACCGTACACTTACGATTTAGTGAAAAGATTTTCACGATCATGAACTCAACAAGTAACAATAAAAAAAGAAGTACTTTTCTACTTAATCTAGTTTAGTAGCTTCATTACATATCTAAGATGGTTGAATAATATAATAACCATGAAGCAACAATATATTCAGTCTCATGAAGATGTAGTAGGAAAAAGTAAGACTGATCAAAATCTCCGTACCTGGACATCAGAATGAGTCTAAACTTCTATAATTTAAACAAAGGAATATCAACCAAGTGAAAACTAAGCAGTAAGTAATAAACTATCAAAATATTAAATTAATTAGACAAATTATTTACATGGATCAAAATAAATCTTGGATTTTGCAATAACGATACAACAGGTAAACTAGTTGTCACAACATCTAGCAATAAATTTGCAAAATCAAATATCTAATCAGCCAATGTTCTGCAAACTAAACAATAAAGCCTACTCCATTCCAAGTAACAAAAAAATCCAACAACATACTTACAGTCGGTCAAAAGCTCATCAACAATCAAACAAATAATGGTACATTTCCGTGGGCTCCATTAATTCATGGATTTATTGTATACTGCTACTATTAGTAATAATAGTACTATGATAAAGATTTAGTAGTCTTAACATGTAAATCTTAACTAAAACCCAAAATAAAAACGGTTGTCGAGTAGCACTATGAATTAAAACTACATTCAAAGTACCCAAAGATGCATTCTGAAGGAAATACACACATATACTCAATATTTTCAGAAAATTTCCTTATATTCCATTATCAAACAACCTTAAATTTGTGTTTCTTACATCTCTTTCTTAGTCAATCTACACTTAATTAGTCAAAACAACTGAAACAAATTAGAGCCCCAATTCAAAGGTAGCGATTGAGACAAACCTTAGAAACGATGAGAGGTAGAGGTGAATTACATATTTGAGAAACCGAGACTAGGGCGTGGAATCATTAGTTGAGATAGGAGAGAGAGTGAGAATCGTGTTGAGAGGCGTGATTTTGTGAGAGAGGAAAAACTGGCTATGAGGTGAAGACACGGATGAAAATAAAAAAGATGGGGTTCCTGAAAGTTTTTATGACGTCCACAAAACGTCTCACATTGTAATATGTAGTGACGATGTTAATGATACTTCACATATATTTAATTTTCTTAATTATTATTTTTTCTAGAAATTATTTAAAGAAGCCTTCAATTTTTAAAATATTTGTTTGTATTAAACATAAAGTTAAATATTATAAAAAAAAGTTCCTTTTGAGAATTTTATGAAATGTCAAAAAGAAAATAAAATGCTAATATGTTTTGAAACATAATAGAAAATGTCACAAATAGCATATTTAGACCTTGATAGACGATTGTCATATGTCCCAAATCAGTAACCTTTTTCAGACACACAAAATTGTCTTTATTATCAATTTTTTGTCCCTAAACAACTAGCGGAAAGGGGATGAGGTGGTGGGAATAGTATACTTTATTTGAGACGATATCAAAATAAGGTCGCTAAAAGTAAGCTATTTGAGACAATTTCAAATGCGTCTCAAAACAATACGTCTCAAACTCTCTAATTTTTTGTAGTGGTCTTAGCTGATACTAAGACTCTTTTGTCACTTTTGTGAATCGGATTTCAAGTCTGTTGGACTCAACTATCTTTGACTTAGTGATACGTGTCAAACATACATGCATTTAGGGGTTTATTTTGATATATAATTGATGCATTTGCACGCATATTTAGTGTATTTTACTTGGTTTCCTTAGTAGGGCATGATACTGCATATTCTTGTACTTTTTACAGGAAATGGAGCTAAAATTAGAAGATATCAGTTAGATGGCCCAGACAAGAATGACGAATACGAAGAGATGATAGAATACGCAAAGAAAACGACGAAAGCAAGTTACACGGTAGGACCGTGTGAATGGTGCTCGTGTGTTTTTACATGCTCGTGCAACTTGTTCGAGGGAAGAATTTCAGAGACGAAGTACACAACCTAACCATGTGAAATGACACGGTCGTGTGAATGGTTTGTTCCAAAAACAGAGAAGAAAACACTTTACATGGTTTGCCCATGCGGTTTGTCCTGCGTCTGATTTTGTTTCCTAATCCGTCAGGACTCTACCAATGATCTTTCAAAGCACCTATAAAAGGGGACCAAGCCTTGGACAAAAAATAAGACGATACATCTGAAAATACATCAAAATACACAAGGGTTACACAAATCTACATACTTCTGAGAGGAAGGCACTAATCAACAAAGAACACCACAAGACCTTTCGCATCTATGGAAGCACAAGGGTTCGAAACTTCGAAGAAGGATCCATCCTGACAAGAAGGGTTATATCCTCTTAGTTTAGATCTCTTGTTTATACTTAAATGATGTCAAACTATTTGATTTCAAGTTTGTCTATGAATTTGTTGTCAAATATGTTAGGCTAAATCATTCTGATCCTAGGGCATAATCAAAATTGTGGATTCATGTTAAATCTATATTGATTATTTTCTTAATTGGTTTATGTATTCTATTATATGAATTCGAGTGCTTGTTTCTTGTAGATTATCTGATCAACAATTTGCATGTCATATTTATTAGTTCATAATTCGGGAGATGAGTTCTAACGAACAAAAATCGAATTCAGACATAAATGGGTGTAACATGTTAGGAGACCTGCAAATATTTGTGGCGAGTACTTCAATTCAAAGATCTTTTGGGAGTTAATAGTAATTGTTGAGTAAGGATACTAACAATTATTATTAATCAATTGTTTATGCACCACGAGAGGGCGAATAAACTAATTTAGGAATTGAACCCATAGAAATACATAAACTGGTTTTGATGAAACATTAATTGGATTTAATATTGAAGAAGCATGTTGAGATTATGTGCCTAGGGTTGCTTTCGTATTTATTGAAAACTTTTGGGAGTTTGGGTTTATAAATTTATAAATATTTTACTTGTTAATTTAGGGTTATTAGATAATAAATAATCTTATGATTTTCGACCGCTTCAATAAAATTGGAATACGATATTTACTATAGCCTAAGTGTTTCATATTCAATTCCTGAGGAATTCGACCTTGCTCCCTGCAATCTGCTAGCTACTCTGTACACTTGCAGTTTAGTGAAAAGATTTTCACGATCACTTAGTTGTCACTTTTTGGTCGTTGGTACATTCAGTTTTACTCAATTCTTTTGAGACTTAGCTGAAAGTCTTCTGATTTCTAAGGTAGCTTCACTTAGCTGATCCAAGGCTCTACTGGTAATCTTCTCAACTTTGACTAAGATGTACTAATCTTAACTTATCTGCTAACTATTACAAAAGATCAACATACACAAGTACATTTTTGGGGGTGCCAACATCCTAATATGAATCACATATGCATCATCAAAATCTATACAATATTTATCCTAACACTACTAGTAAAGGGGAATTACTAAATACCTTTAAGGCGAAAAACTAATACTTTTCAGGGAACTTGTTAGGAAATTTATTATTAGATTTTGATGATACCATGTAAAACTTAGAATAGGAAGTTGGCACCCCATTTTCCTTGTATTTCTATTTTGTAATAGATAAGATTGCATGAGCTGAGTGAAGTCAGCTATGTCGAAGAATGCAAGAAGTCAACTGAAGACTGAAGTGAAGACCCAGCTGTGTGTTAGCTGAGTGTGGCCAAGATGGAAGGCACAATGACTAGAGGAGATCCAGCTGAGGAACAACTGAGTAAAGGTTGAACTTGTCAGTTAAGTCAGTTAAGAGCCAGTTGAACTGACAGTTGAGTCTTTCTTAGAAGGATGGAGCAGACTCAAGTCAAAGGGGTAAAGGCATCTGTCTAGTCGAGTCGACTGACATTAATCCATTGGACGGAAGTCAAGGATATTACTCGAAATAGTAATAAGTCCAAGTTGTCATGTCTTAAAGTGTTTGGCCTAGAAACGTGCAAAAGGAATAAACCAATGGGAAGCACTGAAGCTTGTGTCAGGCCCTGAAAAGCTGCAGAGCCATTTAATACAAGGAAGGGTCAACATCACAATGCTACAAGTCAAGGAAAGACAAGCCAACGAACAAGAAAGTGTCATTTGAAAATAGCCTATCTCTTCAAGGGGCAAATTTTCAAATGAGCACTATAAAAGGCTGAGGAAGCATTTGAGGAAAGGTTACTGATCTAACAAGCAATTTCAAGCAACCAAAACCTGCAAACATTATCAAAAAGCTTATCAAGAAATTCCTCAAGCCTAAAACTCGAATGGACTCGATCCAACACCCAATGTGAAGGGAAGAATACTTCAACCAGTTGAAGAGGAAAAGGTTTTAAGAACGAAAGGGGTTTACTCTCCAAGTTTGAAGGAGTTGTAGTAAGGTTCAAGATTGAACAAGATGTTTCAAGCTCATCGGAAGGCTGTGTGATCAATTCCAAGGGTTTGAAGGGAGCTGAAGTAGCAATACAGCTGTCTTGTGAAGAAGATGAGTCTAAGGAGAAGCCAGCTGTGTGACTAAGGCTATCTCTAAACTGATGAACTACTTTGTAACCTGATCTGTTACCTGGAGGATTCCTCCAGAAGTTGGAGAAGAGTGGATTAGAGGAATTACCTCATTCTCAAACCACTATAAAATTTACTTGTGCCATTTACTTACTGCACTTTACTTTCTTGCATACATTTATATTTGCTGCTAAGTTAAATTGCCAACCCAGCTGATAATAACATTGCTAAAAACAAGTGTTAAAAATGTGCTTAAAATTTACAAGGGTGTTAAGTCTTCCGCTCTATAAAACCAAATCAACTAAAAGTTAATTGTTAGCTGAAGCAGCTAAGTTATACTATCAACATCTCAGTCGAGTCTGTTGAGTGGGTAACTTTTCTGAAGTAAGCCAACCTAGCTGTCCCCCAAGAACTTAGCTAATTTGAGTCAACTCTGTTGAAATATTTTAAAAGGACTAAAAAATGAAAAGTTGGTACGGTTTATTCAAACCCCCCTTCTAAACCTTACATCACACCCCTTGGGACCTAAAAGTGGTATCAGAGTGGTTGGTTCATTGAGCCTTCCGCACAGGTTACTGAACTAGATCTCAATCTTTCTCAAAAGATATAACACTTGTGTTTTTCAAAGTTTTTCATTTCAAAAGCAAAGTTATTATCATGCAAGCCAATCTAACTCGTATTCCTATGTTTATTGTGGAAGAATTTGATGACTCGAAGATTCGCATGCAAGCTCACCTATCAACCTTACACGATGAAATGTGACTTGTGATAGAAGATGGGCCAGTGCAAATATTGAAGGTTAATACTACTGTGAGAATAGCACCTCCAGGTGAAGGAGAAGTTGCTGCAGCAGGGCCTAGATCAGCCATTGTTGAAAAACCTCGTTGTCAATGGACAAACGAAGATAGAAAGAGATACAACCTGGATAATTGTGCCAAGGATATTCTCTATAAGCATTGGACAATGCTATGTTCAATAAAGTCAAGTCATGCAAATCAGTCAAATAAATCTAGGATAAGCTAACTCTAATTTGTGAAGGACCTGAACAGATAAAAGAGAATAAATTAACAGTTGCTGTTCAAAAATTTGAAAAATTTTATAATGCTTGCGGGTGAAAGTCTGGATCAGCTGGATGCCAGATTCACAGAGATCACAAATGAGCTTTCAACTCTTGGGAAGGAGTACATTCAAAAGGACATGTGCATGAAGATTCTAAGAGCCCTCCCAGCAGAATGGGAAATGAAGGTCATTGTCTTAAGACACTCAATGGACCTCTCAAAAACATCAATCATGAGTTGTTCTCAGATCTCAAAGCTTATTAGTTTGAGTTGAGAAGAAAAGAGCAGGAGGAGACAGTTGTGCCTAAAACAGCTGCACTGATGGCCAGTGAAGGGAAGAAAGCTGACGCAAAGGAAACCAATGACCAGGAAGAAATTGCTCTCATGGTAAAGTGGTTCAACAAGTTTTTTAACAAGCTTCCTCTCATGGTAAAGTGGTTCAACAAGTTCTTTAACAAGTACTGCAAAAGAAACAAGGGTGAGACCTCCCGAAGACATTCAACACCTTCCAAAGCAATGGAGGACAGGCCATCCAAGAGAGTTGAACATCAAAGAGCTGACTATCAGAGAACTGATAATCAGAGAGCTGATCAGAGAGCTGAAAACCTGTGTTGGAATTGCAGACAACCAGGACACTTTGCTGTTGATTGTTCCTATCCACCAGCAACAAATATAGAAATGAGGAAGAAAGAAATGTCTTCAGGGAAAGAAGACAAGAAAAGAAGAAAGCCATGTTAGTTGCTGAGACTGCTGAACCTACTAAGTGTAAAGAGCCAGCAGACTCGGACAGCAGTGAAGCTGCCTACTCAAGTGATACTAAGGAAGAGACCTTGATCTGCCTCATGGCCAAAGAACATGATCAAGAAGATGAGGTACACTCTAACTTATCTCATTCTGAGTCAAGTGATAGTGATTGTGACACACACTTCATCACCCACAGATCTTTATGATTTATTAGGCAAAATAATGAAAGACTTTGAGCATATTAAATCCTCACACACACTTTTAAATGAGGAAAACAACCAGCTTAAAAGCCAAAGCTCACAGTTGACTAAAGAGCTGAGTAATCTAAGTCAAATAGCTGATGAGAGCACCAAGTTGAAGGCTGAAAATGCCAAGATCTTAGCAGAGTTGGCTGCTACTAAAAAGAGAGAAAAAGATCTTAAAAATGTGATTGCCTCATTTACAAAGGCATCCAAATCAGTGGATGAACTGATAATGAATCAAAAAGAGTGTGGAGATAAGACAGACATAAGATTCAATTCCTTTGTGCATAGTCAAACTCCTAGAGTGATTTTGAAGAAAGGATCCTCAAGCAATGAGGGAATCCAAAAGCCAAAAATACCATAGGTTGCACCAACATCCACACCAAAACACAATCATAATCATACTAGCCTTTGATACAAAGGTAAAGGAAAGAAGCCAGTAGAGTATACTGAGAGGACAGCTGAAAAGAAATTTAGAAAAGTCCATCAGCAGACTCCCAACAGAAAATACTCTGTGAAAGCCAAACAAGGCTACCAAAAGCCCCAGAGATTTCAACAAAGAAATTCATATGAAGAGAATGGTAGAAACTATCCAAATCAAGCTGATTGGAATAACCAAGTAAAATATCAGCAAAGACCTACGGGATACAAGCCAAAATGGCAAAGACCTCAACCTCAGCAAAGGTCATTCCTAAGCCAAAATAGCTATCATCAGCACACACATGCACCCAAGCACAACACCCGTAAATTCCACTATTACCCCAAGAAAGCAAATGCTCAAACAAATTCACAGACATACAGACAAAAGAGACGATTGTATGATCCTAAAACCCCCCAAGCAATTTGCTAATGTGCATTATGATTATGGAAATGATACATGGCAACCTCTTAGAGTCAAATCATCATGCTATAGGTTGGTTGAAGCATCTTATAGCACTAACCCCCAGGACCCAGGCAAGTATGGGTACCTAAAAATTAATTCCTTGATTGCAGGTTCAAGGAACAGCTGAGTGCCAAGGAACCTGATACATGGATAGTGGTTGTTCCAGACATATGACAGGGAATAAAAGAAATCTGTCAAAATTCAAGGAAATCAAAGGTGCAAAAGTCATATTTGGAGGAAATGAAGCTCAGGGGAAATCAAAAGCACATGATCCACAAAGAAAAATGGACTAGAAATCACAGGTATTGCATATGTTGAAGGTCTCAACTTCAACCTA
Organism: Rehmannia glutinosa; assembly: GCA_016081115.2. Classification (NCBI taxonomy): domain Eukaryota; kingdom Viridiplantae; phylum Streptophyta; class Magnoliopsida; order Lamiales; family Orobanchaceae; genus Rehmannia; species Rehmannia glutinosa. The sequence goes on along the minus strand of JABTTQ020002169.1, from coordinate 8,306 downwards.
TTAAGCATCAGCCAACTCTGTGGCAAAGGCTACAATGTGGGATTCAATATGGGAGTATGCCAGATATAGGATGCTGAATCAAATGAGATTGTGCTACAAGGAACAAGGCAGAAGAACATGTATGTTGTGGATTGGTCAAATGCTACACCAAGCACAAGTCTGCTAGCAAAGAGTACAACCAAATCCAGTTGGTTGTGGGACAAGAAGCTGAGTTACCTGAACTTCAAGATAATCAATAAGCTTGCAAGGAGTCATCTTGTGGAAGGATTGCCTGACTCAGCATACAAGAAAGAGAGCATATGTGATGCATGCCAGATGGGAAAGCGAATCAAATCATCCTTCAAGGATAAGCCAAGTCCTTCTTCAACAAGGATATTACATCTGTCGCATATGGACTTATTTGGTAACTGAGTTCAAAATGAGAAGTGCCAAACCATTATAAACATAAGATCGACAGGGTAACTGAGTTTGTCAATGGGATTATAACTCAATATTGTGTTGAAAATGATATTGCTCATGAGTTATCTGGTGCAAGAACTCCACAGCAGAATGGAGTAGATGAAAGAAGGAACATAACTCTCAAGGAAGCTGCTAGGATAATGTTAGATGAAGCTGGATTGCCTAAAAGATTTTTGGCTGAAGCCATAAATACAGCATGCTATACTCAAAATATATGCATGATCAATAGGCAGTTAACCAAGACTCCCTATGAGTTATGGACAGGGAGAAAGCCAAATGTTGGATATTTTAAGATATTTGGATGTAAGTGCTTCATCCACAACAATGGCAAGGATAATTGAAGGCTTTTGATGCTAAAGCTGATGAATGTATCTTTTTGGGATACTCAGCTGAGAATAAATCCTATACAGTGCTAAACAAGAGGACTATGGTCACAGAACAGTCTATCCATGTTGTGTTTGATGAGCCAAATGTAAATGGAGAAGACATTGATGAGTTAGCTGAGAAGCAAAATCAGCCAACTATGTAGAAGAGTCCTTATGTTAAAGCAGATGTGAGAGCTCTCAACCCTGAAGATGATGAGATAGCTGAATCTCAAAGACAGTTGGAAGGTCTGCAACTGAATGATGATGAAGAAGTTGTTCAAGGCAACTTAGCTGCGAGGCGGCTGAATCCAGCAGACTTACTCCAACCAGATGTGAGATGGCTGAGAGACCATCCACCTGAGTTAATCATTGGAGATGTCGGAGATAGCATAAGAACCAGATCTTGAGCTTAGTATGAAGCTATGTTCACTTGTTTTATTTCCCAGATAGGGCCTAAAGATGTGTGTCAAGCATTGGATGACACACATTGGATTCAGGCTATGCAGGAAGAGCTGAATCAATTTGAGAGAAACAAAGTATGATAATTAATTCAAAGACCAACCCAACAAAATGTTATTGGTACTAAGTGGGCATTCAAGAACAAGATGAATGAGGAAGGATCTGTTGTTAGAAATAAAGCAAGATTGGTAGCCAAAGGGTATTGCCAAGAGAAATGTATAGATTTTGATGAAACATTTGCTCCTGTTGCTAGATTGGAAGCAATAAGGATGTTTCTTGCTTATGTTGCACATAAGAACTTCATTGTATATCAAATGGATGTGAAGAGTGCATTTCTGAATGGACTTTTAGAGGAAGAAGTCTATGTTGAACAACTTCCAGGTTTTGAGCAGAAAACTATTGGAGATAAGGTCTACAAGCGCAAGAAGACATTGTATGGATTGAAACAAGCACTAAGAGCATGGTATGACACATTGTCTCAGTTTCTAATTGACAATGGATTCACCAAAGGAAAAGTTGACAGAACACTCTTCAGAATTCAAGATGGAGAGAGTATATTGCTTGTTCAAATATATGTGGATGATATCATCTTTGGATCCACAAATAAAGAGTCATGAAAAGTTCTCAAAACCTCATGCAAGGCAAGTTTGAAATGAGAATGATGGGACAACTGACTTTCTTCTTAGAACTTCAAGTCAAGCAAATGAGGTATGGTACCTTCATAAGTCAAATCAAATATACCAAAGATTTAATGAAGAAATTTGGTATGGAAGAAAAGTCATCAGTGAAGATTCCTATGAGTACATCAATCAAGATGGATATGGATGCAGATGGCAAAGTTTTTGATCAAACTAGGTATAGAGCCCTTATTGGATCATTGCTCTATTTAACAGCAATCAGGCCAGACATCACCTTTGTTGTATGTATATGTGCTAGATTTCAATCTACACCAAAAGAGAGTCACATGACTGCAGCTAAGAGAATACTAATGTATTTGAAGGGATGCCAAGAAGTTGGCTTATGGTATCCAAAGGAAGGAGGATTCAAGCTAGTAGGCTACTCAGACTAAGACTATGCTAGATGTAGAGTGGATAGGAATAGTACATCAGATACTTGTTAAATGTTTGGAAATAGATTGGTTTCTTGGTTCAGCAAGAAACAAAATTCAATAGCTACATCCAGAGCTGAAGCAGAGTACATAGTTGCGGGCAGCTGTTGTGCCCAAGTTCTCTGGATGAGACAACAACTGGGAGACCATGATATAGAAGAAAGAGAAATTCCAATTATGTGTGATAACACTAGTGCTATTGCAATCACTCAAAATCCAGTGTTGCACTCAAGAACAAAGCACATTGATGTCAAATATCATTTTATAAGGGATCATGTTGAAAAGAAAGACATTACCTTGGAATACATCTCAATTGATAAGCAGTTAGCTGACATATTCACTAAACCTCTATGTGAATCGAGATTTGAAGAGCTTAAGAATGAGCTAGGATTAATTGAGCTGAGTTAGGACACTCAGAAGACTCAATCAGCAGAGACAAAGAAGAGAAAAAGAAAAATAAGCAAGTTTCACATTTCATCCAAGTGAAACAGCCAAGACGGGAAATCAGCTATATCAAGTTAGCTGACAGCTGATTGATCTAATGTGAAGAGAGAAGCAGAGTTAAGTTAGTTTTGGAAGTTAGCTGAGTTATTTATGAGCTAAGTGACAAAACGCAGTCGTTTTCTATGAGCGGAAATATTTTTAAGGATTACATCAGCGTAGTTATGATGTCAGAACAAAAGTTGCACGTATAGCCTATGATTAGATATAAATGTTGTTGCATTTAATGCGGGAAAATTAATGCGGTTTCAAAGGTTAAATCCTGACCGTCGATTTTTGATCAAATTTTTCAAATTCTAGAAATCGTCCTTTCAAGTCTAATATAAGCCAAAACCTATTTTTTCTCTCCTCACAAACTCTCTCGTCTTCAACAAGCAAATGAAGTTTTTCTCTGTGAAAGTTGTGAAACCCTAGTTCCAAAAGACAAGATTTTTCACTTTATTCATCGTTTATTTTCTAAGAAAATGAAAGCCTCGTATGATTTTGTCAAGATTTACGAAAAGATCCACTCGGGATCTACAGTCGACTTCGAGGGGATGCTGAAACAGGGTGCTGATAAAGCCCTGGTGAAGAAGATCGCTGAAAAGCTTGAGAAATCCGGTCTGAAGGATTTTCTCACGATGGTGTTTTCTCATACGTACTTGGAGGAAGTTGCCATGTTCTATGTCAACACTGAAGTTCATGATGATGAGATTCACTCATCTGTCCACATCAAGGAGATCAAGATCACTGATGCTGACCTTGCTGAACACTGCAAACTGCCTACTGAAGGGCTAAAGGAGATTACTGAGAAGTATGTGAACATAGTTGCTGCTTGGGAGGAAATCGCCAAGCCCAAGTCAGCTGCAAAGGCTGTCTATACAGCCAAGAAGGCTATGATAAAAGATGATTACCACAAACAGATGGACATCGTGTCCAAGTGCGTCGACATGAAGTTCGGCAGCTTTAATCAGCTATCTCGAACTAAGCTGGTGGTGATGGGTGCTATTATGGAAGAAAAGAAAGTCAACTAGGCTGAGTTTGTCTTCAGTCAAATATGCCAGAACGTGATCAACAAGACCATCAAGGAGGATGGGTTGTTTGGAGGTTCACTGGGATATGGCCTGGTGATTGGCCAACTCATGGAAGTGAAGGGGATAGTCCTGCGACATGGAAAGCCATTCCATGTAAACAAGAAAATGTTCAAGGTAAATCTGTTAAGTGCTCAGAGGCAAGCGCATGCAAGGAAAGCTGACACAAGCGGTGAGTCACCACCGCCGCCGAAGACACAAATACCGCAACCGCTCGGCTCTCTCTCATAAGCCAATCCAAAAGAAGAGAGATGTTGCAGCTAAGCCAACACCTGCCCCAATAGCCAAGTCAAAGAAGGATCCTGCCCCTGCAGCCAAGACAAAAGCACCTGCCCCATGTAGCCGAGACCGAGAAGGATACATCTAAACATTCTCTGGTCGTGAAGAATAAACGCTTAGTTGTGCCTCGCAAGCCAGCTGCTGCGAAGAAGATAAATATGGTGGAGCCAGAAGCCACCGAAGAAGAAGCTGAAGAGAAAGAAATTCCTCTTGTAAGGACCAAGAGAAGAAGACTGTTTAAGAAGTCTGAACTTGAGAAAGCTGAGTCTGCCACTCAGCCCGAGAAGCCTAAGAAAGAGACTGCTTAAACTCAAGAAGAGCAATCGAAAGAAAAGATGGAGGTAATGCAAATGCCATGGACATAGAGATGACTAATGATGTCGATCGGTAGATAGTCGGCGACCTACCAGCTTGAGAGACAAATCGTGGAACAACATGGAGCCGAGACAACTAAGCTTAATGAGGAAAGAGCTATCCAATCCCCTCAGACGAATGCAAATGAACCTGAGGAGGAGCATGCTCCAGTTGCCACTATTCAGAAGATGATGATGATGTCATAATGCTATCTCCTATATATCCTGATGTTCAAGAGAGATTGAGGGAATGGAGGAGCTGGAAGCTAAGTTACTCGAGACAACAATTTGAGCACCCAGAGTTCATAGAAGAAGAAGAAGAGGAGCTCTTGAGCTTCCTGGGGAACATATCTCTCTGCTCCGCCCTTGATCCAGATTTTTTTATGGCTATCCTTTGTGATATGAAGGAAGAAGAAAAAGAAAGAGCTTTGGAGAAAGCCAAGGCTATTGAAAAGTCAAAGACATGTCTATTTACTAGTGGACCTGAACATGCCATGGAATCAGCTGACAGCAGCGATAGTGACATAGAGGAGATCGACCCTGCTGTAGCAGCAGAGAAAGCTGAATTCCAACAAGCCATCAGAGAATCTAAAGCCATGCACGAACAACTACAAGAGGGTCCAGGATAGTCTTCTCAAATCTCTCCCAGCTCTGACCCTATGGATGTGGTGCGAAATATTGTTGCCTTTACATCTCTCGTGCACTCAGAAGATTGGCGATGAAGCTAGAGAAGGTGATGATGCGGGCACCCTAGGCAAGCCAACTCCTGCAGAAGGTGTTGAGACACTTGTCCCCACGGCTGATCACTCAAAGGAAATAACAGTCGAGTCTCAGGTGCATAGCAAGCCCACCTCTCTTAACTTAACTTGTGCACCAGCTGAGGGGAAAACTCTCACCACCACAACCAGGTAGGAGGATGCTGTGGAAGACCAATCAATGCAGTTTGGAGGCGAAGGTGAGAAACAAGATGAACAACAGAGTGAAGTTGATAAACCTCATCCGCACTGCAGGCCGATGACGTTGCTGAATCAGCTAAGGCAAATGATGGAAAGGAGGCCATGGGAGTTGAGACTCCTGGCCCTAAAAGTGCAATCCTAGGAGTTGAGACTCCAACGGATGCCACCGAAGACCCTAAGGCAGCTGAGTTTGCTGAAGGGAGATATGTCTAAGACCCTGTTGCGGTTGAGACTGCACACAGGGATGTCGAAGGCCTTCCAATGGTTGAGACTGTTGAGGGTGTAGAAGGCCCAAAAGAGGTTGAGACTTCCTTGGGTAAAGAAGCCATAAATGAGCAAATTCCTCAAGTGGAGGCAGCTGATGAAGAAGAAGAAATCAGCGCCCTTCGTGATTCACAGGAACATGTTGATATTGAATTCCTTGAATCTAAAAATGAAGCTGAGTCCACCCCCGTGAATGAATCCAATAAGGACACAGCTGAGGATGCTCAAGCTTCTCGGAGTGAACTAGTGATAAAGTTGCTCCGATGAAATTCGTGATGGTTGATGGGCCACCCCCAATGGCACCATCATACTCCGATGACGCTTATAAGCCAGTTGAGGACTAGACATACCGAGAAAGTCATAAGATAGCTAAGGGTCGGTGTCGGCTCCACACACTCAAGTGAAAATCGATCACCGGTGGCTCACACACAACGTTTCTCAAGTTGAAACCTAATCGGCCAAGAGTTAACACTTTGCTCCGGCAAAAGCTGCTCCAGATGCCGATGATGCTGGATCAGCTGAGGCAAGTCGAGCTGAAAAAATTCGAAAAGAGAAGAGAAAGGCCCCACAAGTCGGGGTGTGGGAATACATGTTTACTCCCGACGATTTATTTGAAAATATATTTCCTTTTGAAGCCCAAGTACCCCTAGAAGCCTAATCACCATGGAACAAGCCAAGTACACCATCCACGTCCCACGTAGAAAACGCTGAACTCCGGTGATACAACAATGGTGCCTATCGGTTTTGATTTTGATGCGATGGCGGAGGATGAGTCTGCTTCAATAGCCAACTTTCGGAAAACCTTTAAAGCCTTATGTGCTGAGATCGAGAAAATGGAGTATGGATTTGCATTATTAGACCAAAGGTTGGATAATCGTGATGCCACTAGAGACATTCGTGGTGTTGTACTAAGAATTCGAGAATGGGTTGGACAAATACTAGCTATGAGACGAGAGCAAGTCCGCTACTTTAAGTCCCTATTCGCAGAGTTAGTGATCTGGAGCTCCGATAATCTCAAGTTCCGGCAGAGGCAAATGGACCACATTATAAGGATAGAGGAATCTCATAAGTCGGACATGGAGTTACTCAAGCTGCAGCACAAGAATGAAATTGCCAGATTGGAGACCAAAATGAGTCAACAGATTCAGGTTCTCTAAAAATGAATGGCGATGGCAAATTGAGTCAAAGGCTATGCGGTCTGAGTTCCGAACAGCCTACTCCAAGTCACATGATAAACATGATTCAACCAACAGCCAACTTGATTTCATCCTCAGTGGTATGTTCCTTGGCCTACCTCTATCTTTTGGTGATGATGCCAAAACGAGGGAAGAAGAAGCTATGAGGGAACTGAAGGAAGGGCAAGGGAGTTATAAGGAGGAAAATAAAGGAGAAACAACTAAGGGGGAAGGAAGTTCAGTGAAAAATTCCCCTCTGAAAATTATGTTTGCCAAAACTCCTCAACAAGGAGAAGTCACATCCTCAATTCTCAGCAGACTACCTAAAGAGCTGACAGTGGAAGAGAAAGTTGAGTTGGCAGTCAAGGAATCAAGAAAAAGCCATCGAATCTAAGTTTGAGAAGGTAGCTGAGAAGCATTTTGAGCGCATTAAGGATATCAGAACAAGGTATGATGGTCCCCCAGCATGACTATTAAAGGAATCCCCAGTGATTAAACCTCCAAGAGAAATCACAATGCCCGATGCTAGATCTGAGCCTAGATTACTAGATGAATTTCAAACTCTAGAAGAAGAAGGCTACTTCAAGAACTTGACTCTACCGCGGGCGTGGGACTTGTACTAGGAGAAGGGCCTTGATTTGTGTAAATCAGCTGATAGGTAGCAGAGTTCCATCGGTCCTCACCGAAAAGCACTGTCGCAAAGACACTCCCGGATGAGGAGGAGTGATAAAGAGAAAGGAAAGGTTTGGAAGTAGTGGAAGAGGCAAAGGCACTCCCCCACAACCAAGACCAAAGGACATAAAATATATTAATCCACAGAATAAGGGATTAAATTACTGGGTTGGGTATGATCATCTTGCCAACCTTGAAGTAAAGTGCAAGAATGATGAGGCAGTGAGGAGGCAAGAATCAGGGAATGAGAGGGTAATGCGCGAATGGGAGGAGAGGTAGCGTAGGGATGATCCTGTTGCTAAATGTGCTTATGAGAAGAAGAAGAAAGAAGAAGAAGAGAGAAAAAGGAGAAGAGTAGAGGAAGACAGGAGGAGAGCTGAAGATGAAGAGAGAAGAAGAAAGCAGCCAAGGTGGTGAAGACGACTGTAACCCCTTCGTGTATTTTACTTTTTTATCAAATACGAGTCGTAAGTAGTTTTTAATCTCATAATGCTCTGATGCCTATTTTGTAACTTTGCTCTGATACATGTTGTAATTCAAAGGTGTGCATAAGCTCTGATACCGTGTATAGAGTACATTTTGTAAACAGTTTTGTAAAGGACAATAATACTATGATCAATAAAATTGACATATTCAAAGCATACA